>OZ012548.1:20330482-21538502 GCA_963935595.1 Schoenobius gigantellus
CCCTACAATATGGGTATCAAATAAAAGGTCTTGCTAAGAGTAACTCGAAAAATAATGTGACGTCACTATTTATCTAATATGGCGGACTTCTAAAGCTTGAAAATCAATTTTGAAGTAGATATCTTTAACATTGAGCTGAAATTTTGTATACACACAGTTTGGATGAAAATGCACGGTTAACTGTGTGACGTCATTCTAAATCCAAGATGGCATACCCAAGATGGCAGACCAATTATTTTTAATGCACTCCTACAATATGGGTATCAAATAAAAGTCTTGCTAAGAATAACTTGAAAAATTAAGTGATGTCACTATTAATCCAATAATATATGTCGTACTTCTAAAGCTAAAAATCAATTTTGAAGTAGATATCTTAAACCGATTGAGCTGAAATTCTGTATAGACGTTCCGGCAAACGACCTTGCAACAATGATGCGTTGAATGAGATGAACAAACTGAGAAACGGGTCCAGTGATAACTAAAAAGTAAAATATAAATAAAATGTAAAAAAACCTTTTTAAAAACAAGCTTTTATTTAAATGCGCTAAAAAGAATTAATAAACTTTTACACTAAAACTTTTACTTATAACGTCATTTCACATTTGACACAATTTATATGACATAAAAGCTTATCGCGAGATTTACTTTTGTAGATAAACAAGTAAATTAAATAATTTGATGTGAATAATTTTATACATTACAATTTTCAAAGTAAATACGAGTAGGTACTTAAAAGTTAGTAGTAGTTACTTTTTTATGTACTTTTAAGTTACTACACACAAGCTTGCATTGTTGTTTCCGGTTTGAAGGGTAAGATAATATGGACAATATGGTAGTAAAATTTCTAGGTACCGTGACTTTACATCTCATGTCACAAGTTGGCAACGTACACTGTGGTTCTTGTAGGGATTGCAGGTTTGCTGAAATTCTCACAAGAGCCACATATACTACATAGGAAACTATTAGCACTTACTTTTGGGTGGGCAGTATACTTGTTTGCTAACTAAGTTGTTTAAAAAAATCATAATAAATAGACATGATTATTACGTACTATCGAAAACCGATCAACGAAACCGTTGTCAGCAAATTTACCATTGGAAGCGAACTTACACTTTTAACTTAAGCGTTTGACATTAGAATTAGCCAGACTATTACTGTACAAACTGTATGCGGGTGCTTGAATGTTAAATTGTGACGTACCACCTCAAACATTATAACCAGAGACCATTAATCTACGTCAAACGTGACGGGGTACAGAGAAGTAGGCAAGCGAAGTTGTACCCTACTCTTGGATATTAACGAAATCGGTATAGACTTGACGAATTGACCACTGTCCTTGATGGAAACGTATTGTTCATGTTTAATAACACTACTGCCTCCTATTAACAACACCCTTTATAATGACGGTGGACACATATTTATTTGGATTTGTTCTTCTATTCTCGACTTTAAGGTCTCGTCGGAATATGCTTTTTTAACTAATTTTACTCTCCATAGACTTGCTCCGTGCCTTTTTCATTTGTATCTTTTTTATCTATTCTATATAATAATTATATTACGACTTTCGTTTCGAGTACTTTTCACTCATGTGATAAGGTGAGTTGTCGTTGCCATGCTTAGGTAGAGTGCCTGTTCGATATTTTCTTAATTTTAAATGGCAGCGAACATCAATGAAGTCCATACATGAAACAAAAAAACCTAGTAATTATTTATTAATTAATGTATTCTTTAGTACAATTGTGTACAAGACGGACTTAATGCCATAGGCATTTTCTGCCAGTCGACCTTAGGATGATTCTGAGAGTCACGAGGTAGATGTAAAAAGAAATTTAGATAACTTAAAAGTATATAGTATTAGAATACAGATAAAAAAACTATAAAATATGATAGACATAAAATAACACACTATACTGTACATACAAATAAATTGCCATGGGGAAAGGGTAGTTTTCTAGATTCGGAGTTATGTAAGTACCTACTTATGTTGTGTGCATTGTTAATAATTATAATTTAAATTTCACCTTGGGCAGGAATTGGACCCGCGAGACTACAAATATTAGATTTACAAATTGCAATGTTTCTTTTATTTTTAACCAGTTCTTGAGATATAAAGATGCCTTTAAATTAGTCATTTACAGGGGGGAAAGTCTAAATCAGCGCTTACATAAATTTCTCTCGGGTCAGGGAGAACCTCGGTGGCCTATAGTATACGGCACAATGTGCTAAGGTTGCTGGGTCGGATCCTAGCCGAGGTGGGATTTTAAATGCACTTATTTATTATTTGGAATTTTATTAAACATTAAAACAAAACAAAACATGAAGGATTCAATTGAGCTGTCCACAACTTTTCTCAGGGCCGCACTTTACAGAATAGTTCCCCTATAGATATCCGGTATACTAATAACGCATGTCGTTTGCTTACCCAATATAAAGGGGCATCTACTATCTGTGGAAATATTTCAGCAGCGTGGATAGTTTTCCAGGTACCCACATCTCTTTCCTACAGACGGGTGTTTTGATTAAGAGCGAAGGAGGAGGCATAAATTCCAGTGGCATGAATCAATAGCCCGGTTCACTCACACGAGGCCGCCCGTGACGTCACACACCGGTAGACGATATTTTGACGGGACGCTGGATGCTTAGGTGTAAGTAATTGCGTGCGGATATAGGCAACTAAATAAATTGCAGCCAACAATCTTAGGCGATGTGAACTCCGTTTCTTAGTAACCTTTATCTTGAATCCCATCATGACTATTAATGACACTAGTTTATATAACATTAATAAGTTTAAAATATTTCGGATATCGACCAGTTTTAAAATTAAGTGAAATTATCTAACGTTTGATTATAATTTAATCGTTCATATTTACATTAGGTGACAAAAAAAATTGTACTTGTAAAACCGAATATAAACAAATCCAGCGGGCGATTTTTTTGCGACATAAATAAGGTCAACGTTTGGAAACCCGACATCAAAACGGACAATGTCATCACTGTTGTTATAGTTGAATGAGTTGACTACATTAAGATTGAAATTTTTTATAATAAGTTTTATATATCTTTATGTTGTAATAAAGTAATGCCAAATAACATAAAAGAAAACAATACTTAAACAAATCTATCAAATACAATACAAAAATGGTAAACAAAACTTTTTTAATTTTATTCCTATACAAACAGTTGCGTCAAATACAAAAGAACATCTTAAAAAATAACTTATTTTAAAACCTATAGTCCCCTATATTATTCAAAAACTTATAAAGTTGTACTTTAAAAGCACTTTAACGTCACTATATAAAAAAATCTAATATTACCATTTCATATCATTAAAAAAAAGATTATTAGATTTGATTTATTTGTATAATATATTGCAAGTAAATATATTACTTTGAATACGATAACTATTTAAAATATTAAAAATAAAAATCCAAATCAGAAAATCATCAAAAAGAAACCAGATAGACTTGAGCAACGTTTCATACAATATCCTACTTTACGTACAGTTAACAATTTTGATTAACAAATTTAATTTTATGAAATCATTCAAAATTCGCAAGCAGTTAATGGGTAGTATAAGCCAAAACAAAAGCTTGCACTTGCTAAACAAGGAAACATAGAAATGTAACTCGTTAAGACTGCTCACGGTGTTCACTATTTACGAATACCCCAAAGCGATGCTCAAGCAATTAGTTTGTTATACCATTCGGAGTTAAACTGCGTTACCCTTATCTTACGAGTATACTACCAATTCACAACGGACTTTACTTAACAATACTGAGACTTAAATTTTGTTTCAGCTTAGGCAAAAAAGTCATTGTACATTTTGATTGGAGCGAACATTTTTTGCTTGGGTAGAATGACTGAAGTTTAAATAGCACAAACATTTCACCCATCCCATAAAGTTTTTAATGTCAATTCATTTTCATTGGACCTTCCAAGAAAGATGACGCTGTATACCAGTTTTTTACGATCGATATTTAATTCGAGCACAATTTATGAAACTTTGCATAATTAAACTCGAAGACTACAAGCTGTCGCGGCCTTTCTTATTCACGATTTGAAGCTAATTAGCTATACCCAGTGTTGGCTAAATTTTGCGAATTCCTCATTCTCGTAAGTTTCCGAGAGCATTAAATTTTAACGAAATCGCTTTCCAACTTTTCCTTTCTCAATAAGCTCAAACTTAATATTCGCAGGAAGTTACAGTTTCGATCACATGGTTGTCTTGTTGTTAGATTAATTCCCTAATGAATTAGCTCCAAACTGCGAATACTGCTACTTTTATTAAAATGTAATTAACCGTTACAATTCTTGTTGTATTATTTATTGTAATATTAATAATAATAATGCTTTATTTGACCATAAAAATACCAAAAAAGAAATACAAACAATACGTGTGATAAAAGAAAACAAAACAGTCTTAACTATAAATAATGAGTGGTCAAATATGACCTTCTCTCAGCTATTGCTTCTGTGGTGTATGCCACAGAAGCGCTGGTATTATGAGAAGCCCTGATAAGTGACCCACGAGACGTCAAAAACCACGTTCACAAAATACATAGTCCAGTTACTATGGTACTAATCTTAGAGGTACCTACTAATACATTATATGATCTGGCTGTATGACCATATTCTTTGCCTGCATTCACTTATTTAATATTAGGTACTCACTCATATAATAGAAGTCCTTGGAGGTAGCATACAAGGTAAATCAGTACCAAGTAAGGATAAAATTGGAAGCTTTTCTTTATAAAATACCAACATTGACCTAAATCAAACAATTGAAAAAGTTAGAGATGAACTTGAACACTCATAAAGCGAATTTAAATAGCATACCATTCCACATCATCTTTCACGCAACTCGTAAGTATAAGAAAGCTCAGAGGGAACACTTAAGCAAACATTATCTGCTGAAACAACATCAAATGAAAACATCCCGAAGTATGTTTAAAAATACTCCATTAAACGTCGTCTCTGCTGTACCGTAACAGGCATTTCCGTATTCATTGATTCACAATGCGGCTTAAGCTTTCAAACGCTGAATTTGTTTTTACGTTTTCGCATTGCCTACAGCAGCTTATATTCATTCGCCGACCACTTTATCCGGGTGTCAGAATTGAAAATGAGCTGGTACTGTAAACGGACCATTACCTCCACACGTATATCTGTAGCCGACGGCTGGCGGTACGAATATAGCGCCAGCCAGAGTCGCCTTAATAATTCAACAGTGCAATGCTTTTACAAAACCTGTCGACGTCAATCCTAATTTAGATCCGCCGATCGAGATCGCTTTTGAAAATTGTCACTAGATAAACGTAATGGAACTCTCCTGTAGGTACTATAAAGGCTTGATTCATATTTGAAACGGTCATTTCTGGTGCTGATGCAAAAATTATCGATTGTTTTATTTTGGTACGTGCTACGGATTGTTCTGGTGGATCTGGGTCACCGATTCACCGATCTGATTTTAATTTAATCACACCTGCCTTTCTATTTAGGAGCAAGTGAACTGACCCGTTTCAGGAACTGCAGCTATTCTATATTTATTGTGAGAATCAGTATAACATGCATATTTTGAGCCTTTGCATATATTTTTATATACCTATCGATATGTTGATGAAATGGGTACCAATAAAAATTTTCTCAAGATCAAGTGGTGAATTTGGTATGGGTTTAGTTCCAAATGGTTCTTTATTAAAACAGTTGAATTATTTTTCTGTTATCGTTACTACCGCAAATGATTCCACGGCAGTTGTAACAAAATACATGTTTATCTTATCGATTCCTTCAGTCAAACAATGTTTGCTTAAGCCATGTTCTAGACGGTTAAACAACGACGTAGGCATTTCACAAGACGTCACATTGAGCTGCCGCTGCTTCTACGGTATGTCGTTTCCCCTGGGATTAGGAAAGTGAGTCAGAAATGCATCTAGGCTTGCGCTACGTTGACACGCTGTATAGGCACATAAATCAGAAATTGCTCTTCAGTATTTATCACCAGATTTATACATTTTTTATTGATAATATTACACTGATAATAACTCTTCACTTTATCAAATTAATTCCTGCTTTCAATAGCTATGATTTTTTTTAGTTTTCCATACCTCAAAAGAATAAACAAAACCTCTTATAGATCACTTAGTCGTCTGTCTGTTGACACCCTTTTTCTTAGAGAGGCGCGAGAAGCCTAAAGTGAATGCCCACAATTTCTTACAGATATAAATACAATATTTTTTCTTACAAATAAAAAAAACATTGGGTACATTTTCCCGTTAACCAAGAATCATGAAATTCAGCATGAAGCAATGACTTACAGCACAAGTAAAGAGAAAATGTGAAAATCGAAATTTTGTTGTTATAACTATCACTTTTTTTGCAATATGATAAATGTACAATAAGAAATCAAACCCTTAGTGCGGGAAATCGACTAGAACTTGACCGGTTTTTTTTGGTAGATTAATAAAAAGAATTCATAGCACGCTACTTTTTGACCTCACTACAATGCGAACTAATAATACAACTGCGAATACTACGATGTTCAAACGTTCTGGAGAAAAAAAACAGGCTCATTAATGGACTTTTGATCTATAAATGTTTTATTGACATCTAATAGCGCCAAGAGACATACTGATTTTTTGTTCCACTAAAAGCCAGCCAACGATATTGTCACGACTACAACCCTCCTTATGGACAAAAAGTTTTTACAACTCCAATTTGCCCGTATATCGCATCTCGTCTTGACATATAAGACGTTGATCCCGGGTGAGCAGAAAAAGAACATGTTTAATGATGCAGAGACATTTCTTCTTTGAACGTGTAAATAATAAATGTTCGTCTATTTATTGTTGTAGCTTATGAAAGTGACGCTGTAATGGATATCTATTGAAACGTCAATATTTTCAAACACAGATTGTTTTTTCATTATGTATACCTACAGATTGTGTTTGAAAATAAAGACATTGCAACAAACATCGATTACAACGTCATTTTCATAACCAAATGTGTGTGTCATAAGCTACTAACATCTGTGTTTTAAAAAATTGATCTTTCAACAAATATTGAAATGTGTTCAAAGCATTCTGATCTTTTGTTTCTTATAAGTCTGTGTATATAAAAAAAGTTAAGGTGCAAACTTTCTTTACTGGAGGGAGACTCTGTACCAGGGTCGTCTGCTTAGGTACCTCCGTCTTACCTATTTCTGCCGCAAAGCAGTAGTGCTTGCATTGCTGTGTTCCAGTTTGAAGGGTAAGATATGGCAGTGAAATTACTGGGTACTGTGACTTTACATCTTGTGTCACAAGTTGGCAACGTACACTGTGGTTCTTGTGGGGGTTGCAGTTTTGCTGTGAATCTCACAAGAGCCACATGTATTATAGGTGACTGTTACCACTTACCATCAGGTGGGCAGTTTGCTTGTTTGCCAACTTTCAGCAATAAAAAAAAAAAAAAAAACTAACTGGGCTTATGTGATGCCACGCCACGTTATGTGATTGGTCGCGTTAACGACGTCACGTAAGCTAAGTGTAGTTCTGAATAATGATTTTTCATAAATTTTCTATTAAGACCGATGTCTTCTGATGGACGTAACATCACATACGTGGCATCACATAAGACCAGTTTGTTTGCACCTTTAATGTTTCTTAAATCTTACCTACCTGTAGTTTTTTTTTTTACTACATGGTTACTGGGACTTTTTTAACTTTGTGACTCTGCTGTCGTATTGTCACTGCGTTATACCTGCTGTTTATAAAAATAAAGTATTTATTATTGCTCTTGTAAAAACAAATCAACAAATGTCTTTTCAACAGTCACTGACGCAATAGTTTTAGATAAACTCTAGCTAGACGGCCTTAAATATTCAGACAGTTAAAAGTCTGAATTTTTTATTACGATGAAATACTTTAAATACCTTAAGACGGTAGTGACAGACAGAAGTCAGCGGAGTGCACGATGGTGTGAGAGGCCAGTACAGTTTAAAGTGCGCTGACAATCAGACTAATGGATCGTCGTCGCCTACTTGCTAGTAAGTGGAGTATTTTTGTTCACCTGACGAAAGTAAAGTAATACCTAGAGGACCGTCTTAGTATCCCCGTCTATGTTTGCAGCTTATAATATCTTGTTATCTATACCTATAAAATGCTTTGTCCTGAATGACTGACTGACTGACTGACTGACGGATCAACGCACAGCCTAAACCGCTGATCGTAGAGACTTGAAACTTGGAGGGTGTGTTCTTTGTATGACGTAGGCGTCCGTTAAGAAAGGATTTTCCGAATTTTTACCCTTAAGGGGGTGAAAAAGGGGGGGTAAGTTTGTATGGGACAACTAGATTCCTTGGTCCAATCTACTTTAAATTTTGCATAAACATTCGTTAATAGAATCGATGGATAACATGTTTCGTATTGAATTGAAATTCATCCCCTAATAGGGTGAAATGGGGTGGTAAAATGTGATATCGACATTATTGTCGTTTTCATGTTTTTTGGGTCGTAGATTACGAAAATAACATCGATATCAAAATCCAACATGGCGGACGCAAAATACCATCATCCCTTGACGGGGTGCAATGGAGTTGAAGAGATACGATTCTGTATTAATTATAATCGTAGGGGTGCAAAAATCTGTAATTGCGAAATATTAAGAAAAACAATACACAGGTCGCCTTAAAATCATTAGCAGAACACGATAGAAACGTTTTTAAAAAAATTGTTTGTTTGTATATTTGTTTGTTTGTCTGTTTGTCCGGAAAGATCTACGAAACTACTGGACAGAATTTGATATGGCTTACACCACAATGCTTAGAATTTTCCGGAAGAACATTTAGGCATAATTTCATTTGTTTAAATTCACGTTTTATTTTTCGTGAAAAAATACCATATAAAATTTTCGCACAATGCTTAAGTAGAAAATCAACATGACGCACGTGAAATTATTTTGACAAGTCTGTCACATAGTGCAAAGAAAAACTTAATCTTTTCTGTTAATGGCTGTGCCCATCTGGATTTCGCCAACCAAGAAGTTTGGGAAGTTTAAATTGTCTTTTTCTTATGTATTACCCTGGTGGTAAGGCAAAAGGATCAAGCATTTTTATGACAATATCACGTCACAAATATAAAATTTTTAGATTGGTTAAACCAATTCTTGACCAATTTTCTCAAAATCGGTACAATTATTGAAATGTTGAAAAGTATTTTGAAAGGTGTTATATGTTTTTACATTATGACTAAGGAATCAAACTCTTTCATCCATTTAAAACTATTAAAAGTAATTGATTAATATTGATAATAAAAAAAATATCTGACTGCAATTATTCTGGGTTACGCGTACTAGACTCTTTTCCTAATATCTAAAATGACGGATCACATTTTTTTGGATACACCTAAGGAACATGGATATTGAACCAAGGACCTAAAGAGTAGAACACATTGAACCTAGCCACGTTTACCTAATTCGACATGACTGCCAATAAAAGTTCGTTTCCAAACCCAGCAATATGGATATTAGATGAAAGACCTTTATGAGTAGAGCACTATGAACCTGGCAACATTGACGTAAATTCAACATAGCTGCCACTCAAAAAGGCGGATAAAAGTTCGTTTCCAAACCTAGCAATATGGGTATCAAATGAAAGGCCTCAAAGAGTAGAGCATTATGAACTTAGGAAAATTGCCCTAAATTAAACATGGCCGCCGCTCAAAAAAATGGATAAAAGTTCGTTTTCAAAACCAGCAACATAGGTATCAAATAAAAGGCCTTGATGATTAGAGCACAACGAACCTAGCGACATTGACATAAATTCAACATGGCCGCCGTTCAAAAAAGATGGATAAGAGTTCGTTTCTAAACCTAGCAATATGGGTATCAAATTAAAGGCCTTGAAGAGTAGAGCATTAGGTACCTAGGAAAATCGACCTAAATTCAACATGACCGCCGCTCAAAAAAAAAGGATAAAGGTTTGTTTTCAAACCCAGCAATATTGGTATCATATGAAAAGCTTTAATGAGTAAAGCACTATGAACCTAGCAACATAGACATACATTTAACATAGCCGCTGCTCAAAAAAGGTGGATAAAAGTTCGTTTCCAAACCTAGCAATATAGGTATCAAATGAAAGGCCTCAAAAAGTAGAGCATTATGAACTTAGGAAAATTGCCATAATTTCTACATGGCCGCCGCTCAAAAAAATGGATAAAAGTTCGTTTCCAAACCTAGCAATATGGGTATCAAATGAAAGGCCTTGATGAGTAGAGCACTATGAACGTAGCAACACTGACATTAATTCAACATGGCCGCCGCTCAAAAAAGGTGGATAAAAGTTTGTTTCCAAACCTAGCAATATGGGTATCAAATGAAAGGCCTCAAAGAGTAGAGCATTATGAACTTAGGAAAATTGCCCTAAATTAAACATGGCTGCCGCTCAATAAAATGGATAAAAGTTCGTTTTCAAACCCAGCAACATGGGTATCAAATAAAAGGCCTTGATCAGTAGAGCACTATGAACCTAGCGACATTGACATAAATTCAACATGTCCGCCGTTCAAAAAAATGGATAAGAGTTCGTTTCTTAACCTAGCAATATGGGTATCAAATGAAAGGCCTTGAAGTAGTAGAGCATTAGGTACGTAGGAAAATCGACTTAAATTCAACATTACCGCCGCTCAAAAAAAAGGATAAAAGTTTGTTTTCAAACCCAGCAATATTGGTATCAAATGAAAAGCTTTAATAAGTAGAGCACTATGAACCTAGCAAAATAGACATAAATTTAACATAGCCGCTGCTCAAAAAAGGTGGATAAAAGTTTGTTCCAAACCTAGCAATATGGGTATCAAATGAAAGGCCTCAAAGAGTAGAGCATTATGAACTTAGGAAAATTGCCATAATTTGTACATGGCCGCCGCTCAAAAAAATGGATAAAAGTTCGTTTCCAAACCCAGCAACATGGGTATCAAATAAAAGGCCTTGATCAGTAGAGCACTATGAACCTAGCGACATTGACATAAATTCAACATGTCCGCCGTTCAAAAAAATGGATAAGAGTTCGTTTCTTAACCTAGCAATATGGGTATCAAATGAAAGGCCTTGAAGTAGTAGAGCATTAGGTACGTAGGAAAATCGACCTAAATTCAACATTACCGCCGCTCAAAAAAAGGATAAAAGTTTGTTTTCAAACCCAGCAATATTGGTATCAAATGAAAAGCTTTAATAAGTAGAGCACTATGAACCTAGCAAAATAGACATAAATTTAACATAGCCGCTGCTCAAAAAAGGTGGATAAAAGTTTGTTCCAAACCTAGCAATATGGGTATCAAATGAAAGGCCTCAAAGAGTAGAGCATTATGAACTTAGGAAAATTGCCATTATTTGAACATGGCCGCCGCTCAAAAAAATGGATAAAAGTTCGTTTCCAAACCCAGCAATATGGGTATCAAATGAAAGACCTTGATGAGTAGAGCACTATGAACGTAGCAACACTGACATTAATTCAACATGGCCGCCGCTCAAAAATGGTGGATAAAAGTTCGTTTCCAAACCTAGCAATATAGGTATCAAATGAAAGGCCTTCAACAGTAGAACACTATGAATTTTAGAAAATCGCTCTAAATTCATCATGGCTGCTGTTAAAAAAGGATAAAAGTTCGTTTCCAAGGCCAGCAAAATGGGTATTAAATGAAAGGCTTTGAAAAGTAGAGCACTAGGAATCTAGCAACATTGATGGAAATTCAACATGGCCGCCGCTGTATTAAGGCGGATAAAAGTTCGTTTCTAAATCCCGCAATACGGGTATCAAATGAAAGGCCTTGATGAGTAAAGTACTATGAACATAGCGATATTGACGTAAATTCGACATCGCCACCGCTCAAAAAAGTGGATTAGAGTTCGTTTCTAAACCTACCAATACGGACATTACATGAAAGGCCTTAAAGAGTAGAGCACTATGAACTAGGAAAATCGCACAAAATTCAATACGGCCGCCGCTCTAAAATAACGGATAAAAGTTCATTTCCAAACCCAGCAATATGGGTATCAAATGAAAGGCCTTGATCAGTAGAGCACTCTGAACGTACACTATAAACGTATTGACGTAAATTCAAAATGGCTGCAGCTCAAAAAGGGCGGATAACAGTTGCTTTTCAAACCCAGCAATATGGGTATTAAATGAAAGGCCCTGAAGAGTACCTAGAGTATTACGAACCTACGAAAATTGTCCTAATTTCGAAATGGCCGCTGCTCAAGAAAGGCACAATAAAGTTGAATCATTATGGAATTAAATGGAGGAGAAAACTAAACACTGTGTTAAGCATTTTGATGGCGAAACGTAGTTCGCGGGCACAGCTAGTAAGTGTAATATTTGTGGCTTTGCATTCATTGCCTTCAAAAATGCAAATTAAATTGAAAAAAGATACGAATAAATCAATGCAAAAAAAATCACGTCTCGGGCGGGAATCCGACCCGCGTCTACAAAATACCGCGTTGATAACGTGTTTTGGCTTAGCAAAATACAAAAAGTCAAAACAGTTAAAATTTCGGTGGTGCTGGTAAGAATTCGGTTGCCCAGTGGTTAAGACGTCGAAACGGCATGTTAAAGACGCGCGCGGGTTCGATACCCGCCCGAGTTCGTATAAACGTTCTGCTCTCGGTATGTGTTTTGATTAAGAATAAAGATTCTATAAAATGCTTCTATACAACACTTTATTGTAACTTACAGTCATATTGTACCCGGCGATTAATAATGCTCATCGAACTTTGGAAATAGATACTTAGTTGCCTAATATCGACTTTGTGGAGTGTCGTCGCATCGCACGAAACACTAACAGTCTGGTTATCTATGGAAACTTTTTTTTAACTCTAACAAATAATAAAGAAAATGTCACAGTCCATTTCGTAAAAATAAAATACCAATACCCTTTTATTTAAAAAATATATCAAAAGAAATAAATAGGGTAGGCTCGAGCCCCTCGGTGGGGACGTGTATGAGCTGTTGATGATTAAAAGAAAATGCTATAGTTGACGCCACGTCAAGCCTTCCATTTGCACTAGGAAAACCGCCGGTAATTTGAATGCATTGACCTACAAACAAATGGACGTCGGGTCTAATACAAATTTAAGAAAAATGTGTCCAAAAAATTCCGAAACATGCATGTACGAGTGTAAACAATTTAATTTAAATCGTATTGACATTTCTGTGGTTTGCCATTTCGCTTGCACCAATTCTTCACCATATGATGAGCGATTGGATCTGTATGCCTATTATGGATCGTTCATCGTATTTTGATTTTGATAATTTTAAGTTAAGCGTTTTATCAGCTCTAGCTATTAGCAGCAAACGCCCCATATAGCTTGTGGCAGAGATGATGCTCTACGAAGTTAAAATAAGCTGGTTTTTTTCAGATATTTTACTAACATACGTTTTTCTCTTAACATGACATGGATTCTACAGAACTAACATCCCTTTTCTTAAGGCTTATGTTTAACTGATCACCAAATATAGTAAAATACAATGCCAAATAAACGATTTCTACTGCCGACAATAGTAAACGATCACCAAAATTAAAACACCATTTTCATGTGAAATTATAGTCAAAAGTATAACATATTACTATCTAATTAAAGACAATGTCTCCAAACATATCATTGGTGACCCAAAAATAGGTAATGAGTGCCAAAATATAAACTTCTTTTTTTTCCAAAATTATAACCCAAATTATAACATCTTGCTATCCTATTAAACCACATGACTCCAAACTAATCATTGTAAACCCAAAAATGTTATATGACCACCAGTATTTTAACCGAATTTTAATCTAAAATGTCAAGCAAATATTGGAACCACCAGGTCTAAGCAGGTCAGATGGCAAACGACCGGATGGTTTGACCTTGGTTCCATGGAAGCACGGCAGGTGCCTGGTATGGGACTACGTGAGTGAGCACTGTCGCGGCTTCGCACTTGGGTCGCACCGTCCACTCACTGTCAGCGGCGGCTGATGATGCCGCTAACAAAAAGCGAGCAAAATACGCGACAATGGAGCCGCTTTATCACTTTGTGCCCATTGCAGTCGAAACTCTGGGCAGCTGGGGAGCCGAGGCCAAAACGTTGATGTCAAAAATTGGTCGCCGAATTAGGGAGAACGGCGGAGACTCCCGTTCCGGCTCGTTCCTAGTACAAAGGATGGCCATCGCTATTCAGCGTGGTAATGCTGCTAGCATCATGGGCACCTTTGCGCCGGGTTCGATTCGGGGCAGGGTTATTGGATTAGTAGTAAGTAGTTATTTGGCATTTTATTTATAGTTATAGGTATAACAAATATAAATATTTAAAAAAAGCGAATATTTAACATCTCATTATCCTAGTAAAGATAATTATACTATGTAAATCATTATTTCTCCTAAACAGTAAATAATCTCCTAAAATTTGATCTTTTACAAATATATTGTAAGATGTTTACTAAACTGATATTTATATTCCCTAAATTAAATTACCACTACCAAAAAACAGAAGCGTTTATTCAATCAAATGCCTATCAGGTTAAAAACCAAAACTCCTGCAATACCAATAATTCTTTTATTAAATTTAAAAAAAAACATAAAAAGATGGTTACTTATACTTAGATAATAGTTTGATTGAGCGGTAGGTGCTCCTAAATTTGAGATCACTTTACATTACTTGGTAATATGGATGCATTTATGGTAATCATAGTGGTTTATTTAGGTAGAAATGGTGTATTAATTTGCTCGCTAAAATTTGGTGATCATTTACTAAATTTGAGCTTAGAATACAATTTAATGTGTAGTCGTTACTAAAATTGCTAGTACTATTGTAATGGTAAATTTTTGTTTTTGTTGTTCAGTATTTTTTTTGGTAAGAGAGCTTAGGGTATCGAAGTATTTTTGGTGGTTATATTTAACCCCTTTTCTTAACCCTTCGAACTCCTGACACACGTACCAGACATACAAAATTGTTCCACACAGCAATGACAAGTACAAAGTATGCACAAAACTCCGCGATTAGGCGTATACAGTCTAAATATAATAAGTTGTTTTCATCCTTAGATGTTTTCCATTGTAATGGGTCGGCATTTAGAAGGGGTATTTTAGATATACTTAACAGTGTAGTGACGGGGACAAAACGCACACATACGCGCACACACACATGCACACACACACACACACATACACACACAAACACACACACACACACACACACACACACACACAAAAATGTGGGCGTCAATATTCATAGATTTTTTTGACATACCTATGAAAGTTTTTTCTTAAAGTTTGTCATCTTGTAAATAGTGTAGTATAATACTTTTAAAATTTGTCGTTGAGATGTTTATTTATTTTGAATCATATATATTTAAATAATGAAAAAACCTGTAAATTTGCAATAAGTTTTAACCTAAATGTTTCTGTAATTTACTTTTAAGTGCTGTGGTGTTTTGTTTAAAAAAATGACACAATAATATGGACTTATGTGATTTTTAACAATGTAAGAAAAACGGACGAACAATTTCTTTCTTGAAGTAAATAATAAATGACTAAACGTAAGCTTTCAACTCGCTGCGGAAGTTCCTAGTTTCTCCATTCCCCTCTTCAGTGGCGGCTCAAACTTAGCGTTAATTTCACACCTGCCACTGCACTTTATAGTATTTGCATTAACGTCACACACCACACTGCTGGTAGACAGTTTACTTAAACAAGTTGACTTTTGACTTGCAGTTTGATACCGATGGAATATCGCAGCTTTATTATATTTTATAGGTACTACAAAGTTAACTTAAAACCATATTCTGATTTTTAATTTTATTTATTTAAAAAGTACATTTACATCAAAAGCCAAAAGAAATGTACACAAGTTAACCAGATAAATAACTTAAGGTGTGACAAATACAAAATTATAATAAAATAAGACATTACAAGAACAATCTCTAAGAAAGTAACTAAGTGCATGTATTTAGTCAGAGATAAATCAAAAAATTAATACTAAAAAGCTACTGGATACCTACTGCAACTTGACATCTTATGTCACAAGCTGGCAACGTATATTGGGTCCTCATAGAAGACCCAATCTTACAGGAACTACCACAACTGTAGCTACATACCATCAGATTGCCGAGTTTGCCAACATTTTCACATTAAAAATATAATTTATGAATACTATACAACATATTATTTTATAAACAAGTATTATATCGTTCTCCTTCCACTGCCTGCCGCTCGCCTTTCAATTTAGAGAGATAACGTGGCCCTAATTGCCATTTTACATGACAGACAGAAACTTTCCGAATGAGACATTGGGACGATTATCACGACAAAACGTGCTCCCAACATTGTTTTGCCTCAACGCGAGTAATCAAGATAATTACTAAAGAAATTGAATTACTGAGGCTTCTATTATCATGCCTCTTAGTGTTTTGGCTGACATTTCCATTCATGATATATAGATGTGTGGTGTGTGGTTCATAAATTGGCTTTTGGTACAGACAGACCGGTAGAATTTCTTATATGTAGAAAGTACACCTAAGCACGCAAGCAATAAGGAAAATGAATGAAAACAAATAAAAAGATGCCATAGCGTCATCGTATAGTATATGTTTTATTTCACTACTCACCTCTTTCTTTTTACGTTTTTTGTTAATCGTATTGGAGATTTTATTACAATTAATAACTAAAATGCGATTTTTAATCATAACTTTAAATAATCTTAAATCACGTTACATTTAAATTATTTCAAATATCATCACATACACCGATGGATTTTAGTTTATTTTAATTCAATTTGATTTCTATCTTTAGTTTTATTTTTTAGGTTAAATTTTATTATGTTCAGGTAATAGAGCTATTTGTTTTAGTACTTATCAAAAATAATAAAACATCATAATATCGAAACCTTTATTTTCAACTGTCATTCCCTAAGAAACCATTTGGACTATCTTCCAGTGCAGGTTGATGGGGAGCACCAAGACCTTGTCCGTTTAGCAGGTGAAGTTGTCTTGCTTGAGTTCTGTTCGATTTCATTCCCATATTAAACACTTCAGAATATGGTGGATATTATTTGTAGATATTTTATTTATTTACACGTAAGAACATTAAATACACTTTTCGCTTTTCTTAATAGTCCCAACACACCCAGTTATTTAACCCCCCATTTCCAGTACTTATGTGCTTCTCATAACAGGCCCCTTCGGTCATCATCCAATTATCTCCTTAAATGTCCATCTCACTTTTCCGAAAAAATTCATTCCTCCTTTTTTGTTCAATCCATTTTTCTCTGGAACGCTTTGCCGTTGGATATCAAGAAATCGACTAGTAGGTTAAGTTTCAAAAATAAATTACGTAAACATGTGCATCAGAATTATATTTTATAATGTCACTTATTTGTTGGCCTTGTTAGCCTTGCAACTTGATAGTTTGGTGTTTTACAATATGTATTAGTTTATTTATTTAATTATATTTATGTATTGGGATTATAAAAAGTCTATAAGTTTCTTTATTAATTTTGTTTTATGGGTACATCTACCACATTTGTTGTCTGCACCACCTGAAGGTTGACTGGTAGAGAATGCCTCTGGCATTAAGTCCGCCATTGTATACATTGTACATAAAGATATATAAATACCTATAAAGAGTATGTAGAACATATTCTGTCAAATCTGGTTTTTGATCAGATAAGCAAATGACAACTACTTGTGTTGTGATGGGGTCGGAAACTCTGAAACGTAAACAATAAGTTCGTAAGGAACAATCAAAGGGACTACCCTTTCATGGCCAGCCAACTTTAATTAATTGAAATGTTTATGATGCTATGTAACCATTGGGGAACGTATCCGAGTCCACTGCTAGTTAAGATATAATTTACGAGCAAACTATAATGACAATTGTAATTGGTTTGAAACCAACCCTATTGAAAACGAGACAAATTTACTGTTTTGAATGAATACAATCTTTCAAGTGAATCCTACTGTATCATAAATGACAATTTTGAAAAGCTTGCTGAATGGACTCGATTAAATTTATACCGTGTGTAACTGAACACCCCAATAACATTTAAGGGGCATATAAGTTAGATACTAAATGGACCTTCGGTGCTTGTCTGAGACCTGGAATCCCAATACTTTCAGAGTTATTTGATTTTAAACTGAAAGCATAAACATTCAAGTGACAACCATAATCAGCTCT
Source organism: Schoenobius gigantellus (assembly GCA_963935595.1). NCBI lineage: Eukaryota > Metazoa > Arthropoda > Insecta > Lepidoptera > Crambidae > Schoenobius > Schoenobius gigantellus. The sequence continues at coordinate 20,348,660 of OZ012548.1, forward strand.
TAACACAAAAGAAAGGGCAATGTCCATTTTTGGCTACCAGTGAACACAATGCCACAAGGAAAATTATTTGCAAATTAATTATCTTATTATTTTAGAAAACTTATACTTAAACAGATTTGTATCAAACAACACTTTTGTGAATATATTTTTTTTCAGTATTTATTTTATTTATGCGATCAATAGCATGACATCTTCCGGCGTAGCGCACGGTATTCTATCCAATAATAATTGCTACTGTGCGAGAGATTAAAATGCTGCGCTCTGTTAAGTGAAAATAAATAAAGTTTTAATATTTTTCAGTTTAAATCAGTAATACAATAATAAATTATGAATTAAAATAAATAGGAACTGTTTCTGACTATGATTTTAATATTTTTGACATATGGCAACACTAATACGAAAACAAGAAAAAAATATATCATGTCATGTCAATTGTCATTCGCTTTGTTTTTCTACATCGTTAGTGTTATTTTCGTGATTTATGCAACGCCGACTTTGTTAATTTATAATGGACCTCGATAATTCACTTTCCTTCGCCATCCCACGGACATCGATTCTCTCTCTCATTCCGACTCTTACTCAGCTAAGGACACCAAATGGAAGGTTGTTTGTTATACATTTTACAAAATTGGTAAGCGCTAGAAAAATCCATTTAAAGACTTTGATACTAATTCTTGCTCAAATTTATTTATATGAGGCTACTTACTAATTATTTATTGTAAAAAATTTATTGTAAATGAATGTTCATCATTAGCCAAAGTCTCATACAAAATATATATACTTCAAAAACTATATACTTCAAAAAACTGGAAAAATTCTGAATTTGAGTTCATATCCTTGGCAGGTGCATCCGCAAAGTATGCTGGTACGAGAGAGCTTACCAATTAAACACTGTTCTTTACAGGATTAGTTACTTTGCAACTTTATACTGACTCGAGAGTTTGCATATCCCTTGATTGGTTGGAAATTTAATAAGAGCAAGAAACTTTTCAAGCTGGAAACTAGTATAAGTTTCTATACATAATCAGGATCAAACTGAAATAAAGGTATTTTATACATTTTTACATTTTCATGTTTGTTGTTTCAACTTATTTGAACTTCAGAATTTATTTTGATTGAATGAACATTGTTATATTGGTCTCTACTTAATAAATTTAGGTCTTATATGGAAAATGTAAACGAAATAAAATATTATAATGAAATTATATCTTTTCATAGATACCTAGTTCCACGATTCCATTGAAGGTGGCTTGGACTGCTTTATTGGAATTGATTTTTTTTCTTGCAAGAAATTATCCGAATTCCAAAGCGTTAGAGCAAAAAAGCGTTAGAGCAACTTCCTGAAAGAATGGTACGTGACAAATACATTCTAATCGCAGATTCTCTAATTTTACGAACGTCTGTCGTGAAGTATGGAGTCTAGCATTGTCCTGAAGCAGCAGGGGGCTAGAGCATTTGTGCCACATTCGCCCCCACATTTTTTCGCCCCACATCAAAATTCGTAGGCCCCATATAGAGCAATTGATCACAGGGGCAATCGCACTATTTACGAACGTTTCAACCAAACCCAAATCGTTACCATTCCCATATAATTTGACATCTGACCGGTTTCAAGGTGTTGTCAAAAGGTTTGTTAACGAAAACGTTTCTGATTTGGTTGAAACGTTATAGTGCGATTGGCCTTCAATATCGGTTATTTAATGACTGGATTTTTTAATATTGTTAGTAATTGTTACGGCAGGTCTCTATTTTAGCCATATTCTGCCTAGATTTCAAAAAGCTAGAGTGTATGACACTAGCATTAGACCACTAAAAACTCACCAGGGTGACGATTCTAGCACTAGTCGCTTGTATTATTTATTTCGAGTGCTCGGGAATAGTCGAAACATCACTTTTAAATTTGATGTATGGTTTTTATTTCTTTTTCATTGTTTTTAATTATCCTAATATATTTTTTTATTAATTTTCAATTACATTAAAGATTTATTGTATTGCATACTGTATGTGTGCATTTTTTGTCTGAATAAACACTTGAAAAAACTTATTTATTCAATTTAAAATAATTGATTAGGTGTTTAGTCATCTAATATGTATAAATAATATGTCATAGAAACATAACGCAGTTTAAAACCGATCTTACTGCTCAAGACAAGTCAAGTGGCGTTCCTTCAAAACATGGCGGAGCTCGACACGTTCAGTGCTGTGATTGGCTGAGCTGTGACTACCACTCGAGAAAAAATTAGAATTCGAACTTTTTTCGATTGCATGAGAATCAGCCCCCTGTACCTTTTTCTGAGTTAACTTTCGCTTGGGACAGGATTTGTCCGGTTCCTATGGGCATTGACGTAAGTAAGTCCGAACACCCCCCATTGTAAATCAACTCATACTTGGTACAATAACGTTTTCAGTGTACCTATACACTAGGCAAATTAAAGTCTTCAATCTGGACATCCCCCATCAAAAAAGTTATACCTACGCCAATGCCTATGGGTTCAACCACTGTGATAAGTGTTTCCAATGATCGCGTAGGACCCATTTTTCATCCCACGTGATAACGATACTATTAAAAGCTTCCTCGATATTTTGACGGTTGAGTAATGTAACGCAGCATTCAATGCGTGTTTGTTGGTATTCTTCTCTTAACTCACGCGGCACACATTTCGAGAGCTTCCTCACTTTTCCAATTTCTTTCAAGTTACTTAGAATTGTTTTATCGTAGATCCGATTCCACGATCACCTTTAATTCTTTAATATCAACTTAGACTTAACATAGGTACAATATATCATATAGCATACATAACAATTGCTTGTTATTATGTGTTATTTTCTTAGTGTTCGGTATTTCAATTAAGCTATGACAATATAATGTTTTTGTTGCTCCATCCTGAAACGTTGGGTTGTAATATTTATACTTCGAACGATTTTCGTTCCTTGTACGTGTATGTTTTGCACAAATAAGGGCTGTTATGGCCTGACGTTGCTCAGATGTGTTTAATGCAGTGGCTCGTCGACCCCTGCCCTAATGCCATTAATAATCTGATTGCGCAATCTAGATTTATCCGCGCAAATTAAAAATCAATAGCGGTGTAAAAATATGTTGTTGATGTTTCAATAAGTAATTTAATGCTTGAACTTAAAACTGTAGATACACATTTTAATTGTATACAGAGTAATTGAAATAAAGAGCAAAATTTTGAATAAATAATATTAAGACATCCACAAGAAGACTTTCTTCATGATGGGTTTTTCTTCAGGGCTTCAAAAAAGGGTCTAACTTATTTTACGCTGATGTAAGTATTATTCTATTATACTGTGAAGCTAGCCAAGTTTGTCGTATTCTACGGTATTTTGTATTTCTTTGCAGTGTTATTGCGGTAAACTTCCTTAGTCGATACATAGGTAGGACATCCACAAAGACACTCTGCCGGGAGAGCCAACTAGGTCTAGCCAACGACGGGTACGATGCGGTCACGCATTTCCCCCGAAAAAAAAGAACATCCACACAAAGAAAGGGAGAGGCGACACATGTATTCTTAGACCGTCACCGCACAGATATGATTTTTTATGGCGAATCGAATCAAATTTTGGATAAAGGTATCAAAGCGAACCTAAAAATGCCGCATCGGCAGAATCGTTATGTTATGATAATATGATTGATTTTGGTAGCTGTCAAATAGAAGAATAGCAAAGATGAATTGCACTCCACCCATAATACGAATGGCCAATATGTTAGCCATTTTATGTCCACCGAAATGAATAATATCATAATTCTTCTGATGTGGCCTTATCATATTATAATTCTGCCGATGTGGCCTTTTTAGACCTGCAGTGTACCATAGCATTAAAGACTATCTAAATTGCTACGTCAAAATATTAATTCGGTGCTGGCTAAGAAGCACTTACACACGCCTGTCAATTAAAACTTTGAGTAGCTATTAGCATGTTACACGCACGAGAAAGTTTAACATAAGACCAGTCATTTTGACTTCGCAACAATTTCGCATACAGTATGTGATTGTTTCACGTGGAAGTATGAAGTAACATAAATCGGAAAATGTCCCGAACTTATAAAAGTTGAAAATAGATTTGTGTCGGGCCCGTGTCTGGGAACGAGTTGTTTGTCTGGCTCGTGTGATACTTAACTTGAGAACTATATCTGGCGTGGTGGCACCATCTTTTATAGTAAAGTTTTCTGTAGTATACAGATTTAATACGTTTATACATAAATAAGCTAACTGTTCCTCAAACATGCTTTTTACATACAAGAAAGATGACAAACAAGTAGCAACAGACTTGCAAATTACAACCCCTTTTTTTAACGTTGGGAAATGCGTTATGCATACCACGCGTTTGAGAAAGCGCGAGGTTATGTCGGACTCTCCGCGGCCACTGGGGGTAGAGTGCCATCAAGAGAGCGCGGCCTACTGACTAAAACCCATCGATACCCATCACATAAGCCCTTGTGCGGGCACCTACATCACCGCCGCATCCTCCACATCAACAAATGAGGAGGATACGCCGGGAAGGAACGCGTCGCCACCAGACAAGGCCATGGGAACCCTTTCGGATACTTCCATGACCTCGTCAGCGTCTGCTCGCCTATGGCAAGCCCCACTCATCACCCCGAAATGGAGATACCGACGCACCTGGGCATTTGGAGCATCGACAACTGATAGTGTACTCGTACTGAGCAATGAAATCTACAACCCCTAAGATGCCAAAATACGTTGCCAACTTATATTCTTATTTATTCTTGTTTATGAGGTATGTAATTTTTAAAATATTATAGATATGCCATTTTTCTAAATATTTAAAATCTTAACAATAAATATGTATAATTATGAGCCCACAGTATTCTTAGAAATTTAATGAATACCGATTTGTTATTTTTAATAGAAAGCGCGAACAGACAAACGACAACTCTGTTTCAAAATATACGTCACTTTTTACACTGAACTATTTATTCCTTTACTCTCGTAGTTGGTAAGCTTAATATGAAAATAGAATACCTCATATTAATTATACACCCATTAACACTGAAAAAAATGATTGGTTAACAGTAACTAAAATTTGGTTACTAGTAGGCCCTAATCTACGGACTTGCGAACTACTTGTTAACAGTAACAAAATTAGGTTTGTTTAACTGGGTTATGTAACCAGTAGCCTAACATTTTTCGTTTAAATTAATCTATCAATTTGACATTTTTAATCTAACTATAAATCTAAAAATTACAATGCTATTTGTAAAAAAGTAAATAAAGGATTTTGCTGTAACTAATCAAAGTGTTTAGTTATCGATATCTGTACTATTTGCTTGCTGGCAACCAAACTGTTAATTCAATTTTACTTTACGTTTGCTTACATGTTACAGGTTCCGTTTGTCGATGTATAACAAAACCGTTTTGTTATTAGTAGCCAATCTCAGTTAAGTAATTAGTAACAAAAATACAGGATGTATGAAATGGCTTGGCAAAAACTTAACAGACGCGATTAGGCCATAAAACTGAACAGCTTTCGAAAGTAGTTCAGTTTCATGGCCTAATCACGTCTGTTAAGTTTTTGCCAAGCCATTTCTTACACTCTGTATTATACTGCTTATACCTGTATAAGCAGTATAATACAGAGTGTAACGAAAAGGTGAAATAATAAAGAACGTGGAGAAATGTGGATTACGGTTTTATTAACGATTTATAAAGACTTCCAAAAAGTTTAATATTGTTACGTTTGCGGGGGTGGGTGTTGTATAGGAAATCGCGAAACACCGACAATTATGAGATAAGATTTAATTAAGCACTAATTAAGTCACTGTAAACCGCTTTACTAATCACTGAACAATATGCATACAGAATTCTTCACTATAAAACGCTTCCAAGTCGCTTTGTATCGCTTGATCCGCTCGGTTTGCTCTTTTGAAAAGAATTACTATCCATCCGCATTCGCCCTCGCGCTTATATAGTGGCACTGGTGAACATTCGAGGCATTCGAGAATGTTCTATTCTAGAACATTCCGTACCCCATCGATTGTTTGTCTTTCCTTCTCGAAACTTCCATCGTATTCCCGATTATGTTCTGTCTCTGTCAGCGTGTTCTATCTCTGTCAGCCCCCACGCCGGAAGTTTCTTATACCATCGGTGTAACAATATTTAGTGGACTCAGCTTAAATTCTTAGAACCGCATGTTCTTATCTGGGGGTGCCTTTGCGTAGCTTGGGAGAACACTATTTTTTAGTCTCTCATAAGGTATACTATAGGGACTTTTATCCTTTGACATACAAGCCTTTCAGGAGTACAACCCGTTATGGTTGCCAATTCCCGTCTAGATGGTTGATCCGACGAACAATACCTGCCTGCCTCATACCCCTGTATACTTGGAAGGGCTCTTCTATCAACTGATAAAAATCCCGATTTCATACCTCATTTCCACACATTTGACCACCTTGGTGAAGTAATTTTTCTTAACGAACACGATCCATTTAACAAATAAATAAAAAGGACACCGTTGAGATTTTAATTCAGTACAACTCTCTAACTAAATAAAAGGATTACGACTCCTCTCGGTCTACCTGTGTAAGTCTCAGACTTTGCATTCTCATTATAATTTATAGCATCGTAGTAAACATGGAAACTTCTGCGTAACTTTGTGTCATATTAATTTTTTATGAAACAAATGAGTATGTGACTTTATCCACATTTTTAGGTTTGATGAGATAGGTATTGCTATTTTTACGACTTAAAGGCATCGCTCTAAATTTAAATAACAAACACGAATATATTAAGATTTTTTAAAGTATCGAAAATTATTCAATCTCTAAAACCGCGCTAATTTCCGACAGTAATGGATGCATTTCCTAAATGAATTAGGTAGGTACTATATTCAGTCTTTAGAATGTTCACTTTAAAGCGAAAATAAAAATAGTGTTCGAATGGACGTTGCGAGCCAAAGAAACGTCGATTTCACCTGAATATCTGTTTCATGTGAATGAGACACTTTTAGAGATATTCATGAAGGTAAAACAACCCCTAAACATTTAATTTCCCGACTGAGCAGTATACTGTTCAATCGGGTCTTTGTGTCTAGATATAACTCGACTAAAATAGTGTTACTGAATTACAGTAGATATTTTAGTCCAATATTAACGGAAAGTTTTAACTCCCAAGTGGAACGTTTTTGAGCAAAATGTTATATTACACGCAAAATGCCTTTGTATTGTCGTGAGACTTACACAGTTTCAAAAATTTTTGCAATACTTCATAGTATAATCTTCATTTTAGCACAAAACCTTCCAAATTAAATAAATAGATAGTATTTTCTTTATTTGTGTCTCTTCATCAGAATTGTTGTCATGAGTATTATAAGTTGCTTAACAATATTTACTGACCTTACAACAATAATAATATCCCAAGTATGTATAGACACCACAAAGGGCCGCCAAGCTATAGGCTCAAATTGCTCTAGACGTAGGTAGGTAAACGCATTACCTACCTACCTGATGGAGCAATCAAGCAGACACTCTAACTTAAATAGCCTAGATTAAAAATCGATTGAACATCTTCCCTTACAAACGAAGCTTAAATTTAAATAATGAATTTAATTTGAAGTGTTACTTGAAAATTAATTAAGAATCTTTGAAATAAATAGATGATAGGTTTTAGGTTTTTAAACTTTATTGCAAAAGAGTAAAAACCTAAACTTTACACCGTGATGTTACAGAACATGGTCTAAGTTAAACATGGCTTAAACATGACCTGTCCTATCTACTCTGATTAACACAAGCGATAGAGTATCAGGATTAAACCAAGACTGTCTAGTCCATAGCCTATGTATCATTTTATATCTTATTTTACATATAATGGTTTCTATCTATCTACCACCAACCACCATCTCCACAAAAAAAAATCTATAGCGTGAGGGCTCCATTGTACTCAGCGCGAGGACTAACACACCGCGAAGGGGTCGCCAGGCTGAGCACTCCACCAGAGTGTGCTTGGCGATAGTTCTACCACGGTAATAGTATATAATCGTATATAATACTCAATATTCAATATTTTATTACTTACCAATACCTAATGCACGTCCGTTTCATCATCAAAATTAATGAATTGAGAAGTATGTTACTAAAATAAAGCAAATTTTGACACCGCTATCTACGCCTTGATTTCTACGAGTACCATGATACGCGGCTGGTGTCTATCTTGCAGATATCTACATTAATTAGATATTAATGTTTTATTCATCCCATTTTTAATGAAAACTAAGAATGTTTAGACAAACCTTATTGAGGTGTTTGTATTGTATACATTATATACATTTCTAGCTAACATTGTGTATTATAAGGTGTCGAATAAGAAATACATTAAAAAAATATACATAACTACAATCCCTTGCCGTGAAGTTATAATGGTATGGGGATGTGTAGTACTCTGGAAATCTTAATTCAACATATCTTATTTTTCCTAATCTCTTAATGCAAATCATTACATCAATATACAACACAAGTAGGTGGTCTTGAAATAAGATAATTACGCCTTAACTTGCGTAAAGGCAATCACTTGTAGAGCGTTCTGTAGTTCATATTTTCAGTGTCATTAAAATCATGTCGCGCTATGTGTCTGCGTTGGAAAGTAAAGTTGGCTCATTTCCGAGACGCGGCAAGCTACGAGTTCCTGCCACCTCGAGTAAAGAAAACATAAAGACGCGCACGCACACTTTGACACACACTCACACGGGACACTGCAACGCTATTAGCAATATGAATTTACGTAACACTTACTTTGATATTGTGTTGACTTATGGTTTTATGAAGAGCACGTTGTCTATGTTTCGATTTCAGGTAAGAAAAGAAACTGCAAGTTACTTTACGGTTATTAATTATAATCTAACTTCCGGTACGTCAACAAAACTTTTTCAATAAAATCGTTGAAACAGAAATGAAAGACTATGGAAACATTTAATTTCAAACACTATGGAAATCAACATAATTAAATTCAACACGGCCTATTAAGTATTTGTATCTACATATTTTCTAAGACAGCTTAAAAGTTGCCTGGTAGAAATCTCCCACAGCGATAAGGTCCATTTTGCTGTTTGTTAATATTATGTCTTATTCTGTAATTTATTGTACAAAATAATATTGTTTCTATCTATCTACTAGCTAGACTCTCAAATTATTACTTTTATGGAAATTTATACAATCTATGCTATTTGTGAAATTCAAGAATTTTCAGTTGAAAGTATAACTGATCTTCATGAAAAAACAAAACTTCATGATCATTCGAAATAAAAGCTCAAGCGCAAATCAATTGTATCTGTAAAAGTGTAAGTAAATAGTCTTCATGAAAAAACAAAACTTCATGATCATTTCAAATAAAAGCTCTCGGCATATCTATCGACCCCTCTATTGACACATGAATGTATTCAAACGTCAAGATTGAGCTGCCCCATTGTAGTACCTTCTTCGCAGCCTCATTTTAGCCAGCGCAACTGAGGCTGCGATCCACGCGGCGACGGCCTCGTGAAAACGTCCGCTGGAGTGGCGCCCCCTGGCGGAAAGTCCTCGGCTTTCACCTACATCCATCGCGGGCACTTGACTCGCGTCAAAAGTCCATGTCGACTTTGTCACTGTGCATGTTATTCAAGCATTACGCACATTTTCCGACAACGGGAAATACATTTTCGAGGGTGAATCCTCTTGATGTTATTTGATTCATGGTTGTCATCGTCATCCACCCGCATAATGAACTACGAGATGCGGAACCGTGTTTAAATGTGTTGCAAATAAGCGGCGAGAATGTTTTGCTTACACTTATTTAAGTATGTAAATTGTACTATTATGAAAACTGAAAAACAATACTACAATAGTAAAAAAAAACTAAAACGACTTCAACGTAACTAAATCAAAATATATTTGAAAAACTTTACTATATTTAACAATTGTTACTTGTTAACTATCTTTAACAATTTCGTTACTTGTTAAATTTATAATCCTGTATTTTACATTACGTTATGTATTTAAATATTGAAAAAACGTATTTCATTATTGTGATATTTACCCTGTTATTGTTTTTGACATTTAGAATGTGCAAATAAAATGGCACCCAGCAGCCACGATAAGCTTTTCAATGTGTCCTTTTCTCTCAATTTAATCAACCGAAACATCTCATTTAACATTCCCCCATGAGAGAGAAATCGTTGACCGTAAAATAAGCATTTTGGTGATGTTATTCATATAATTTAATCGAAGAATTCTTGCGACATCTTTGAAATATTCAACTCCAATGCTTTTCATGCTGAAAAACATACGAGAATATACATTTACTGGGAAAAGAAAGCCATTGTTTTCATAGCCTGGTAGGTAATACTGGTAAATAATGGAAAATATATAAAAAGTATAACAAGGAATGTCAATTTTTGTGTATTTAGATCACTTAGACGAATCAAGGATTAATATCACGTAGGTATATTAACTGAAAAAATTAAATATTCAGAACAGAGTAATTTCGTACATTTTTCAGCATTCCTGATCACGGGATGAACCACGAGTGATTCTGTGACCACACAAGCCATCTGGTGACCATGAATGCTGAAAAGTGTTCGAACTCTCGATCAGCTAAGTAATTAAAGTATTAAGGATCAAATATAAATGTTTTCGAACCGCATTTATGCAGATGAAAATTTGTATTGTGTGTCCATATCATTGAAAATTGCAATTATAGTACGGCGTGCAGTTTTATTCTAAGACTATCTTTGAAAATGCTAAAAAAATTAGCTTGAAAATTGAAATAAAATTTTTTTACTGCTATAAAAACGCTGCTCCACTGCGGCGCACGGCAATGCTACGCACATTGACCTAGCTGCAATAGAAATGGAATATAAATAGAAAATAAAAAACTTAGCACTAAATAAATCTATTATTACGTCTATATTAAGTAATAGGCACATAATCCTTATATGGAGAAAAGATTGGCTAGCTAGAAGTAGGTATACGATCAAAGCCGTTAACAAGAAAAAAGTTTACACATTCTTGTGGTACAATTGGGCGTACTTAGCACCCGACATGTCTTTCATCCTGGCAACTATCGTACTGCAAATAATCACGGACCAATTGTGTGTGTAGATGTGTTATAACAATTCAGGCGCTAACTGGGGCCACTCACATAATATTGCTCCAGAAGAAAAAAACTGTTTTCTTCGAAATTATTATACGATATACTAGCTGTGCTCGCGAACTAAGATTCGCTAGTAGAAATACAACTTTCGCTAAAATTGGGGTTGGTAGTAGAAGGGTGAAAATTTAGGGTTATAAGTATTTTTGATGCCCAATCATCTCTATATATAATAAAATCGTAGGGGTACAAAAATCTGTAATTGCGAAATATTAAGAAAAAAAAATACACAGGTCGCCTTAAAATCATTAGCAGAACACGATAGAACAGTTTTTTAAAAAATTGTTTGTTTGTTTGTTGGTTTGTTTGTTTGTTTGTTTGTTTGTTTGTCTGTTTGTCCGGAAAGATCTCCGAAACTACTGGACAGAATTTGATATGGCTTACACCACAATGCTTAGAATTTTCCGGAATAACATTTAGGTATAATTTCGTTTGTTTAAATTCACTTTTTATTTTTAGTGAAAAAATATCATATAAAATTTTCGAATTGGCTTTAGGTAGAAAAACAACATGGCGCACGTGAAATTATTTTGACAAGTCTGTCACATAGTACAGGGAGAAGGTATTTTCTTCCACGAAGGAAAGGCAATGGAACTACGCCATACAGCCTGATCTTAAGTAATTGGATTTCGAAAATTGAAAGGCAGGAATGAAGTGTTTCACATAGTACAAATAATCTATATATAATAAAATCGTAGGGGTACAAAAATCTGTAATTGCGAAATATTAAGAAAAAAAATACACAGGTCGCCTTAAAATCATTAGCAGAACACGATAGAATAGTTTTTTAAAAAATTGTTTGTTTGTTGGTTTGTTTGTTTGTTTGTCTGTTTGTCCGGAAAGATCTCCGAAACTACTGGACAGAATTTGATATGGCTTACACCACAATGCTTAGAATTTTCCCGAAGAACATTTAGGCATAATTTCGTTTGTTTAAATTCACTTTTTATTTTTAGTGAAAAAATATCATATAAAATTTTCGAATTGGCTTTAGGTAGAAAAACAACATGGCGCACGTGAAATTATTTTGACAAGTCTGTCACATAGTACAGAGAGAAGGTATTTTCTTCCACGAAGGAAAGGCAATGGAACTACGCCATACAGCCTGATCTTAAGTAATTGGATTTCGAAAATTGAAAGGCAGGAATGAAGTGTTTCACATAGTACAAATAAAATGTAATATTTTCTGTTAAAGGCTGTGCCCAACTGGATTTCGCCAACCAAATTGTCTTTTTCTTATGTCGTACCGTGGTGGTAAGGCAAAAAGATCAAGCCATACAACCAATGTATAAAGCATTTTTTATGATAATACTTATCGAGTGACCATAAAATTTGTAGATTGGTTTAATTCTTGACTAATTTTTACAAAATCGGTACAATTTTTGAAATATTTGAAATGTTGAAAAATGAAGATACTCTTTTCAAGGTATTTTGAAAGGTGTTATATGTTTTTACATTAGGACTAAGGAATCAAACTCTTTCATCCATTTAAAACTATTAAAAGTAATGGATTAATATTGATAATAAAAAAAATATCTGACTGCAATGTTCTGGGTTACGCGTAGAGGGACGGGACGGGACTCTTGATTCTAATGTCTAAAATGACGGATCACATTTTTTTGGATCCACCCAAGGAACATGGATATCGAACGAAGAACCTAAAGAGTAGAACACATTGAACCTAGCCACGTTGACTTAATTTGACATGACTGCCGATAAAGTTCGTTTCCAAACCCAGCGATATGCATATCAAATGAAAGGCCTTGATGAGTAGAGCACTATGAACAGGAAAATCGCCCTAAATTCAACATGGCCGCCGCTCAAAAAAGGTGGATAAAAGTTAGTTTCCAAACCTAGAAATATGGGTATCAAATGAAAGGCATTGATGAGTAGAGCACTATGAACCTAGCAACATTGACATAAATTCAACATGGCCGCCGCTCAAAAAAGGTGGAATAAAGTTAGTTTCCAAACTTAGCAATATGGGTATCAAATGAAAGGCCTTGAAGAGTAGAGCACTATGAACCTGAAAATAGCACAAAATTCAATATGGCCGCTGCTCAAAAAAAAATTATAAAAATTCGTTTCTAAGCCCAGCAATATGGGTATCAAATGAAAGCCCTTGATCAGTAGAGCACTATGAACGTAGCAACATTGACGTAAATTCAATATGGCCGCCGCTCAAAAAAGACGGATAACAGTTGCTTTCAAACTCAGCAATAGGGGTATTAAATGAAAGTAGGCCCTGAAGGGTACCTAGAGCAGCCATGCTCTAAGTGTGTTCCGCGGAACCCTAGGGCTCCACAATACCTCTATAAGGGTTCCGCAATAATTTAGAAAAATCAAAACACCCTCTCTGGTCGTACTTTTATTATGCTTATTAATAAAGAATACACTTTTAAAAACTATTGTTTTATTTTAGGGTTCCGTCAAGTATTTCGCTTTCTAAAAGGGTTCCGTCACCAAAAAAGTTTGAGAACCGCTTCGGGGCCTATTGGATGTTCGATGTTAGATGTTACCTGTGTTTAGTGTCCTTCGAGACCGTGATAATGCAACGATCGTGAACTAACTAACGATAACTCCAAGTTTGTGTGTTGGATGTTAGTCATCACGGCGAGTTTGCTAACCGAACTATGCCAGCAACACTATATCGCACAGTACACGTTACAAAAACGGAAGTCTCAATACATTTTAAGGCTAACCGCATAAATACGTTTTTTCGCGTTCGTTTTCTGAATGCGGGCATCCGAATGCATCAAATCTACACAAAATACTCATTAACTGCCGCACACGTTCGTTTTTATTACGAACGGAACACGTTCTGTACGTACGTTTAGGTTAATGGTAGAAATCCCGAATGAGAAGAAACGAACGTCTGCGCTACGTTCACGAAACTCCGTGTCTGTATTTCGTGATCGGATATCGAATACGGAAAACGTATTTGTACAGTAACCCCCCCATTCATGCTATACATTAACTCTACGAAAACCACCAGTATTACGAGCGACATAAGAACGGTTCAAAGGTCAAACAGTATAGCTTGACTTTATTCGTATACAGTTCTAATTTATTAACAATTGTTTATTTTAATTCGAAACATGAATACGATAAAGATTATTCTTGCAACTGTGTAGTTCTTTCTACTGAAGAAGAATTTATTAATATCAATAATGTATCTAAAACAATAATTATACTTAGTGTTTATAGTAATATGTAATGTATTTAATTTTGTGGACTGTTAGAAAAAGAGCATTACGAACCTACGAAAATTGTCCTAATTTCGAAATGGCCGATGCTCAAGAAAGGCAGAATAAAGTTGAATCATTATGGAATAAAATGGAGGAAAAAACTAAACACTGTATTAAGTATTTTGATAGCGAAACGTAGTTCGCGGGCACAGCTAGTAAAAAATAAATCTCGAGAGGGCCACCCTTTTCACCTAGGGTATAAAAAACAGCCTACGAACTATTCTCAGACTTTTATTTTTTTTTTTTTTCGGGGGGAAATGCGTAATCGCACCGTACCCGCCGTTGGCTGGACGGCGGGCGTGTGTGGGGCTGGCCCGGCAGAGTGCCAGGCCGACCCACTAAAACCCCCCGGTGTTCTCCGTGCCCTTATGGGCGCGCATGGTAAGGTCCACACTGCGACTAGACCTACCAAAGATATTATAAAGAGGAAAGATTTCAAAGTTTTTAGACTTCCGCAATTTGTACACATTTTAAATACAATTAACTCGGGTCTATTTTCCTACGGGAAAAAAATCCCACGGGAAAACAAAAATAACGCGGGCGAAGTCGCGTGCGGAAAGCTAGTACACAATAAATTTCATCGATCGAGTCGTTTTGGGAGAGTTTGATAACAAACACTGTGACACGAGATTTTTATATATAGAGGAGGAAGATGTTATTATGTACAAGGCGTATTTTAGCTGAGACATGCCTCTACCTTTAAGCTTAAATCTAAATCTTGTACTTGTTTATACTTTTTTCAATGTATAAAGTGAACAATACGGTGGGGGCTGTCTCAGACTTTTTCATGCTTGCTTTTGATTCTATTCTTAGCTTTAGAGAGAGTATTTTCTGAATTTTCCACATACGCTTTTCCTTACACTCTACTAATTAGTGCAGGAAATCGATCCGAGGTCATAGGCACTACTGAACCCCTTATAAATCAATGTAAAGCCTACAGACTATAGGGAAAGTTTCGATTATAAAGTATTGATAAATGAAGCCCTTCTATAGCCCTATAATTAGGTGACAACAAACTTAATCCTTTAGAGGTGAGTGGGCTAATAAGACCGCTTGCCGATCTAACGTCAACCCTACTAATCCCTAAAGGAGCGACCTGCAAATTTTATCCTTATCTTCCACATGGAACTAATACTACCAAATTCGATACCTACGAGTACATTAAACTGAACTATTGTTGGAAACTCTGTTCCGCAAGTACATACGGGTGTGTAATTAAGTGAATTTACAAATAATTCAACTCTAGATTTCCACAGACTTTTTAAAGATTTTTGACTTTATTACCAAAACTATTGCTAGAAACTCTGTTCCGCAGGTACATACGAGTAAGTGTGTGGTTAAGTGAATTTACAAATGATTCACCTCTAGATTTCCACAGTTTTTTTAAAGATTTTTGACTTTAGTACCAAACTCCACGTTAAAAGTATAATTAACTTCTATATAATAATAATAATAAATCCATTTTATTTCCTCTTTACAATTCGTTAAATAGATTTCATTACATTATGACACTTTAAAGAGGCTGGTCAAGTATAAAATATACCTGTATTACAGGTCACCAGGCCCCCACTCATCGGATACATTAAGTATATGTATTATGTAGTTACAAATCACATTTTAGTAAAAAAGAGACAAAAAATAAAATAAAGAAGAACTTTGAGAAATTATAACATCTTTAACATCTTTTCTATAAACAAATTCCGTTACTTAATACGCCGCCGCCGCCGCACGTTCGAATTGCTGCATTCGTTTTTGATAACGAAATATGTTATCGAATATCAATTTTACTGTAGCGATATTTAAGTGTTACATAGGATGCATTAAGGAAAGTTTGTAGGTATATTAGGATCGGACAACGACCGCGCGACAACGCGCCGGCGTCGCAGCGGAAGCTTATTGTTCACAACGCCAACGACGTGGCTGCGACACATTCTTATCTGGCTCGTGGAACGCACCCGAAATATTTCGGAACCTATCGCAAAATTACTTGTTCAGTATTATAATATTATTACTTCACTAATTAACAATGCCTAATGTTGTTTGCCAATTTTCAAATTTCATAACTTTTTG
Source organism: Schoenobius gigantellus (assembly GCA_963935595.1). Taxonomy (NCBI): domain Eukaryota; kingdom Metazoa; phylum Arthropoda; class Insecta; order Lepidoptera; family Crambidae; genus Schoenobius; species Schoenobius gigantellus. The sequence continues at coordinate 20,365,140 of OZ012548.1, forward strand.
TAGCATAAATTCATTAGATATGCATACTTAATACAATCTATTTTTAAATTATATAATTTTACAAATGTGTGTGTGTGTGTGTTTACAAATGCTTTATTTCGATTTTGCAGAATATTAAATAGCTTATGTAGATTTTGATAGTCATTAATGGTTCGCCAAAGTCTTCTTTACATACCTTCTTACTTATATTAATCATGTACTCGTATACTAATATTATAAAGCTGAAGAGTTTGTTTGTTTGTTTGAACGCGCTAATCTCAGGAACTACTGGTTCGAATTGAAGAGTTCTTTTTGTGTTGGATAGTCCATTTATCGAGGAAGGCTTTAGGCTATATTACATCACGATAGTGTTATTTTCGGACATCCACGAGAACAAAGTCACGGGCACAGCTAGTATAATATATTTTCATAAAACATACTAGACTTGTGGGATGTGATGAGTGTGTAACTGATGAGAAAAAGATTAAACAAGATTCAATCAAATAGCATGTATCATTGCAGACAACATATATCGTGCAAGCAGTAAATATCAACATTAAAAAATAACTAAAATTTCTTAATTTCAACAAAAAATTTAAAAGCATTGCTAATCGCTTATTCCTTAGTACAATGGTAATTGAAATGACAGTGCGATAATATGAGTGTCTTGAAAAAATGACACCCTGGCATACATCCAAACAGGACAAAGCAATCGTACTATACGTTGCCACGCTTCGTATGGAAATCGTAGAGCGGGACAACTTGACACTGAATTTTCTATTTCAATAATAGATTGGGCATCAAGTATTGTTTCCATCGTGCCAGAATAAAGAGGTGAATGAACGGCCATTAAACAAGGGGTTATTTCATAAGCTTTTAAGAAAAATACATGTGAATATAATCAAAAGATTAGAGCCACTAAAAATATAATTAAAAATTGATGTTTATAAAGTTTTACACATCAATATAGAATGATGAAAGATTAGGCAAAAAAACGTTTTCTGTAATACTGTTTATTTATTACACAAGGTACACATTTTAATGAAACATCATTCCGGATTTAAATGATGTATATTTGATGTTATAGTACTCGTACCACGCACTCACTATTATGTTTTGTTTGTAAGTACTAATAATTTTGTAATTTGTTGCAGGTCACACTTTCGATGCCACGTTAATGCTTGTGTAAGTTAATAATTTGATAACTTTATTGCGGTATGATTTTAATTGATACTAGACTAACACCCTTGCTAAACTAAGCCCAGATGTCTGATAATTATCTTTAAAAAATATAGATGGAGTTTAGTAATTAATGTAAATTAGAAAATTGTAACACAATATTTACTTTTCTTCTATTAAATATAAGGCTTTTATATATTGCTTGTGTCATAGCAACGTACCTACTAACCATATTTTTACTTGAGTTATATAACCGACGATGTATCGTATAAAACTCGTAATATGTGTTTAATAAATAAATATCGGAAACACAATAATCTACTTCTCTTGTATTAATTAAGGTACTTTTGTTTAAAGTCATTTCTTTCTTTTCGTAAGCCAAACGTGCTCTCTGTAATTATTCTTCTTTGTTCCATTGATAATATATCGTGTTAGATAAAAAAGGAAATGAAAAATATATTGTTTTGTAAATTAATGTCGGTTAAATTTCACCGGTACAATAATATGCCTAACCACACTGTGATATACTCGTAATTATGCCAACTTTGTATTTACAAACAAAACAATTGGCAGCCTTCAAACTTAAAATGATTCCGCCAAAACAATGTAAAACTGTTTAGTTTCACAATCAACCTTGCTTTACGAACCAGCATGAAAATATAGATCAAATAACACAACATCTTTTTCACTAACACACATAGCTCTTAACCAACACCGTTACAAAATGGCCGAAATGATAGCGCTACTAAAGCATAGTTTAGTGTTGCCAGCGTTAGAAATAGATGTGCAAAAGCTTGTGGGCCTTGGTTTTTTAACGACTTCAACAAAGGAGAAGGAAGAATTCGACCCGTATGTTTTTTTGTGTGTATGTTACGCGATTACGCCGTTAGTTGTGGACCGATTTTCATAATTCTTTTTGTATTTGATAAAGTATAGGGTGGTTTCAAAGTCACTAAAGTCAGGATTTGATGATAGGATCCCATAAAAATCGAGGAAAACCCTTAAGGCGCATAGTAGGGTCAATCATAAAAAAAACACGACAAGAAAACCGGTTTTCTTCATAAATTTTTAATAAAAAAATCATAATAAGATATGTTATTATTTCAACGCATTCTTTAGAGGATAATCTTTTTAATTTTTTGGTAAATTAATTAAAACTTGGTTAAAATGTGACCCAAACATGCCTCGATTTTAAAACTTTAAACGTAGTCGCGTCGTAAATATTAGGTTAAATCATATACCTACTTTCGATTTCAATAAATAAACTGAACAATATTCTAGAGGATGGTCTTTTCAGATTTTTCTTATTCGCCTTTATTAATTTTTAATTGAAATAATTCATATTACGCGTAAAGGTTTGCTTAAATATTCCCCTCACTCTCACTCACTCACTCCTATGTCATCAGTGCGGGACGATCGAGCAAGGTCATTAGGACCAATATGCGCCTTAAATTTTGTAGGTATTTTCAACGTGTTTTGTGTGTGTTACATGATTACTTCGCCAATTGTGGACCGATCTTCATAATTCGTTTTGTTTTCAATAGAATATACTCCTAGAGTGGTCCCAAGGTCACCAAAGTCGGGATCTGATGATGGAATCTCATGAAAATCAAGGGAAACCCTTAAATTTTATAGGTACGTCAAACGTGTGTCATGTTTGTTCTGAAGTTATTCCACGTATTTGGGTCTGGTAGTCATGAACCGAGCTGATGATGTAAGGATTCTTAACTTTTAGGCTTGACCTGATCTTGCGCTTCAATTTTCACTCAAAAGGATAAAAATAAAAAATATTTTACAAAAAATTAAAACCGACTTCAAAAACACTGAAAAGCATCTGAAAAGTTAAAAATAATAGAATAGGTATAGACACCATTACACTTCCATATTAAAGTCGGTGCCAAATTTTAAGACTTCTTTATGCCATCAAAGTCAGCGAACGAGCCGACCAGCCACCTGTGTGTAAGTGATCATCGTCGTCCATGGATACCTGCGACTGGCTGCAACAGCATCACTACGAGATCCGCGTATGCGTCGCCTGCCTTGAGCTTTTAGGACTCCATTTACTCGCCACTCGAAGAACCCTCCGGGGGGTCATCGTTCCACACATTGCATGTTCGTAGAAGAAACCAACTAGTCGACCGGGAGGTATGCTGGCGCCAGGCTTCCAATATGTGGTGGTATTTGCGGTGAGATCCGTGATCACCCCAACTACCACCACGTGGTAAACCGCCTCCGTGGTCTAGTGCTTAACACCACCGAGTGTTGACCGGGAGGTCCGGGGTTCGTTTCCTCACGGGGGCAGAAATTTTTCTGCTGTGTATAATTAGTGGTAGGGCTTTCGAGCCCTCCTGGCAACCACGCAAGCTAACCGTCTTAGCTTTGTCGCCATTATAACCATGTAAATAGCGTTGTAGTGTTCCCATAAGATAGCCAGTTCTTCAGTTGTAAAGGAGTCCAGGTGAAGCTCGCTTCCACCTTTGGACTTATCATCACTTATAATCAGGTTAGATGAAGGCCAAGAGCTTACCTGTAAAATGTAAAAAAACACTACTTCCCTGGCGCATCAGTTCATAGAGTTTCTCGAAATACTCCCCATTTTAAGACGGTATAACACAGAGATCCAACAACTCCCCGGTGCTTAAGTCAATATTTTTTTATTGATTTAAGGGCAATTTCACTAGAAGTTAGAATCAATAATTTTAATAATAAAGATTGCTTCTAACTTCTATATAGAAATTACAAATAATGTTTTTCTTTTTTCTTTGAAATGAACTGTTAATTTCAAAGAAAAATAGAAAAACATTATTTGTAAAAAATAGCCCCGCGTTGGATGGAACCAAGAGGAGTTGGTCTTTTGGAGCACCGGACCCTATGTGCGAGAAATACTCCATGTGGGTCGTGGCTGAACTTAATATAAACCTGGTGTGAGGTACCGTACCCTTTTACTGTACCGGTTTACTGAACACTCCCAAATATTTTGGATCCCAACTTTACTTTTTTTTCCAGTTAACCCCGAAAGTGCACCTCGTTCATAATGTCGACGCCAAAAATGCCGATACTCTTGGAGATGGTAAACCATCTCCAAGAGTATCGGCATTTTTGGCAAGGGATTTCCCTCAACCTTTAACCTTGAGGTTAGGCATCACAGCGAAAGGCGTTTTCTTTGCAGAGAATGTGCTTTCTCGTGTTTTAGTGTGTTTAAACTGGATAAGATTCTGTATCACTGTCCAGTACAAATTGCTCTCTGCTCTTTTGTACTAATGCGGAAGGCATATTAACACGTCCTGTGTATCACCCATCACCGGTGCTGTCATCCGCATAGCAACGAATATTGCTTATTAGCAACGATATGTTGCTACTATTACATAACCAGTAATTTAGGGCCCTTATCAATACACTGTTTTAAGACCTAGTTTAGTTAATCTATGTTCCGTCTTTTTCCAACATAAATAAAATTGAATAAGACGGAACAACACGAAGCATAGATTAACGTAGAAGTGGTACGATTAAAATGCCCCTACGATTTCACAGACTCTTCCTTGTATAAATTAGTTTTGACTAGTTGATTGGCTTGATTTTGATTCTCACATGAAATTATAAACGAACTCCTTATGTGTGTAATATAACCAATATATCGTTAACATTTTAATGAGCACAGCAGATATTTTCTTGATTCGTTCACAAGATGTGGCCGTTTAGGCTGCCCGTAGTCATACGTCATTCAACCATTATAATTCAACTTGCACAACACTGGGGTGTTTGCAACACAATACGTACCTATTGTCTAAATCAACGAGAAAATTCTTTAAATATAATGATGTTTTCGTGGCATGTCGTAGTATATATGATCATACACATATAAACAGTTTTTTTTAATGTGTACTTTTTGGAACTGTATTAAGCACCAGTTTTTTGCTCTATTAGCATACATCCTTTGCTGTTTATAAATATTTGGGATATTGTCTTACAAATTTTGCCATTTCGAATATAATATAAAGACATTGCAGGGGAAGTTATAGTTTATTTGTGCGAATGGAAGTTTACACGATTCATCTGCTTCCATGCCCTTTCTGAGCAATAAAACGTCTCTGCATGTCTGTGCTGCTTCCCCAAAGGATGATACCGTATGGCAGTATAGACTCTATGTTATGCAAAGCATGTATGCAAAGTTTTTTTTTATGGGATAGGGGGCAAGCGAGCAGACGTCGACGATCACCTGATGGTAAGTAATTACCGTCGCTCATGGACACCCGCAACCCCAGAGAAGTTACAAGTGCGATGCCGGCCTTTGAGGTGGGAATACGCTCTTTTTTTGAAAGTTTGAAGGTCGTATCGGTCCGGAAATACCGCAGGCGACAATTCGTTCCAAAGTTTGACTATGCGAGGCAGGAAACTTCGAGAGAAACGCACAGTTGTGGACTGCCAACCATCTAAGTGATGGGCATGGATTTTTTGCCGCGTGGAACGATGGCGGAAAGAGGCGGCAGGTATAAGTCCGAACAATTCTTCGGAGCATTCCCCGTAATAAATACGATAGAAGAAGCATAGCGAGGCGACATCTCTACGCAGCGCCAAGGTATTTTTTTTTGAAATTTCCTAGCATACGACGATTCGAGTTGCTCTCCGTTGAATGCGGTCCAGTGGGAGAAGTTGGTATTGGGGTGCCCCAGCCCAAAGATGAGAACAGTATTCCATATGAGGCCGAACCTGCGCCTTGTAAAGCTGAAGGCGGTGCGCCGGAGTGAAATACTGTCTCGATCTGTTAAGCACACCAAGCTTCTTAGAAGCTAATTTAGCTTTACCCTCTAAGTGGCCACGGAACTGGACTGCGCTCGATATGTCGACACCAAGGATCCCAATATTGGCTGAGGCAGTTAGAGGAATGCCCTGAAAGCGAGGAGATACGACAAATGGCATTTTCTCTGCGGTGAACGCGCAAACCTGTGTCTTTGAGGGGTTGAAATGGACTAAATTAAGTCGACCCCAGTTAGAAACTTTCTCTAATGAAGTTTCGATTTCAGACACAAGTTTATTCCGGCACTCAATGACGTTTTCCCGAGAAGAGTTCGCACGGCCGTTATAGAAGGTGTCTTTCGTGCTGTCGTCTGCATAACAATGAATGCTGCTGATTTGCAGCATATCATTGATATGCAGAAGGAATAGTGTAGGTGAAAGCACACATCCTTGGGGGGCACCAGCATTTACAGACAGTGGGTCTGAGCATTCACCATCAATCAAGACCTTAATGCTTCTGTCTGCTAGAAAGCTAGTGACCCATCCACATAATTTCTCGGAAAGCCCATATGAAGGAAGTTTTGATAGGAGCGCTTTGTGCCATACCCGATCGAAGGCCTTCGCGATGTCCAAACTAACTGCCAGTGCCTCCCCCTTCGCTTCAATTGCCTCTGCCCAATGATGTATCAAGTAAACTAGAAGATCACCAGCAGAGCAACCCCTACGAAAGCCGTATTGTTGGTCACTGAGCAGCTGGTGATCCTCTAGGTACCGGAGAAGCTGGCGGTTGATTAGTGATTCCATTATCTTTGAAAACAAAGGGGTTATAGCTATCGGTCTGTAGTTGGACGGATTCGAGCGGTCACTTTTCTTAGGGATCGGATGCACTAAAGCTGTCTTCCATGAGGTTGGGACTACGCCAGATGAATACGAGAGCCGAAATAGTCGCGTTAAAACCGGTGCCTACTCTGGAGCGCACATCTTTAGCACGATAGGAGGGATATCATCAGGCCCACTCGACTTGTGGATATCTAGGGTGATTAGTGCTTGACGCACTGAGCTTTGGTGGAACCGAATATCCGGCATAAAGCTCGTGCACCGTGGTATGGTCGGTGGTTCCTGTCCCCCGTCATCCAAGGTCGAGTTGGATGCAAAGAGTTTCCCTAAAAGATCGGCGTTCTCTTTAGCATCATGGGCTAACGAAGTGTTATCCTTGTGCAGTGGTGGAAAAGATGGCATGCAGAAACTTCCCTGAATAGCTTTGGCGAGAGACCAGAACGCACGGGCCCCGAAGGAAGACGGTCTTGCCTCTCGCCAATTCTACTGATGTGCTCCGACTTCGCTCTTGCAATGTCCCTTTTGAAGGATCTGGAGGCATAGTTATACTGCTTTTTCAAAGTGCTGTTATTTCCATCCCGAGACGTCCTTGTTGGTACCCTCCTGGGGTAACAATCTGTTTAACTGCGCCATCATAGGGGGGTAGGGGGGTTGGGCCTCCGGTACCCCCACTCACTCGACGAAACACAACGCCAGCGTTATTTCACGCCGGTCTTCTGGGAGGCCGTGGTATCACTCCGGTCGAGCCGGCCCATTCGTGCCGAAGCATGGCTCTCCCACGGTTAGAGTACTCTACATATGAATACCAAGATACGGTAATAGTATAATTACCGTGACCAAGAGCTTACCTGTTGTATATAAAAAAAACCATTAGCATCAAAATAACAATAAGTTTTTAACATATAGCTCTCAGCCCACTTTTGTTCAATATCAACATGGACGACCTGACAAGTCACTGCCAAAAACCGGTACCTTGGAACATACTGTACGCAGATGACGTCGTTCTCGCATCCGACTCGTTAGAAGACCTCCAAAACGATCTAAATTGCTGAACGAAATCACTTGAAAGCAATGGTGTCAGCATCAGTCGTAAAAGACAGAGCAAATGTCGTGTATATTTGATGGTAACGCAGACAACAACTCTCAGTCACAACTCCACATCGAAGGTACACCGCTACCGGTAGTCGATCATTTAAAATACCTAGGATCTATCATCAGCAGTGACGGTAGGATCGAGCAAAATGTAACTCACAGAACAACCACAGGATGGATGAAGTGGAGACAACTCACAGGTGTAATGTGCAACAAAAGAATGCCTATCAAACTAAAAGGCAAACTGTACAAAACAGCAATAAGACCTGCTATTCTCTACGGTACTGAGTGTTGGGCAAGTACAAAGCAACACCTGTCAAAACTTCACAAGACAGAAATGCGTATGTTACGTACGAAATGTCCACATTAGAGGCAGCTGCAAAGTTGCTCCCATCATCGATAAGGTGAAAGAGCGCCGCCTGCGATGGTATGGCCATATACTCCGCCGCCCTGAAAACCACATGATTAGGGTAGCCCTAAACATGCCGACAACGACGACGCGACGTCGCGGAAGACCCCCCCCCCCCTGGTTGACGACGGTCCGAAGGGACCTAAGCGAGTTGCAGAAAGACGAAGCAACAGCACAGGACAGAGGAAGATGGAAACAACAGACAAGGAAAGCTAACCCCAGATGATGGGAACAAGCGAAGGAGAAGAAGAAGATATAGCTTAAGAGTAACAAATATAATTTTACGGGATGATCCTAACCTTGGACCTATCAGATGTATATATCAGGCATTACTACGAGCTTGGCAATCAGTAGTAAAATTAAACGCCGACGTCGTCGCCACCGTCTAACTAGTTTAATCGACAGACAGGTGCGCGACGCCTGCGCCGCCGCCGTCACTTCCAATTTATTAGCCCTATCGCGAACCACGACCACAGATAATAATCACTGGCATTATTACACTGCGTACGTCTGCGAATAGCAATCTATTTCGGTGAATACTTATGTAACAAAATTCAAGGGGTTTATTTAAGAGATATATTTCTAAGTTATTAAATTTTGTGTTACGCAGTAAGAAGCAAACAAACCTTAAGGTAGTCTTAAAAACGATAAAAAACATTGTTACATCCCGACTATTTAGAACACCTTATACAAAAAGAAAGCGTGACTGATCTATCTTCGCACATCTCAAACAACCAGATGCATTGGACCTAAATTTGGCACAAAGATAAGCGTTATTCCGATAAGAAAATTCAACATGGAGATAAAATTGGAGATGAAAAGTTGTATGGAAATACGTAATTTTTTAAGCTGAAAACATAGATAAATAATCTTTGTATTAATGCCATTGAGTTATCCGGAATGAGTTATTGTGTGTTTTTAAATGTTATTCTTGAAGGGATGAAATTAGTGTAAGAATATGACTTTTATTTAGGTATCAATCATACTAACTGCCGTACTCAGAGACTTTATTTACGGTCGTATTCATAAAACATAAGCAATGTTTAAACTAAACAATGTTGTTGTCACTTTCGATATCCTTTTTTGTAATGAGATTAAAAGTGACAGTGACACTGCTTAACCTAAACATGACTTAAATATATTTTTTATGAATTAAGTCGTTAATTTTCAATTCCAAATCAAAGTAAGTCTATCTCTTTCCATTCCATAATCTATACTGTAGATAATGGATTGGAATTAGTTTGATATACATTCAAATCTTTCTCCACTATTATTATAAAGAGGAAAGATTTGTATGTATGTATGTAATGAATAAACTTAAAAACTACTGGACCGATTTTAAAAATACTTTCACCATTATAATGCTACACATTATCCCTGATTAACATAGGCTACAAAATTATTTTGTTCTACGGGAAAATATAAAATTGCCACAGGAAACAAAATAATAATATAAGATGACAGGCAAGTCATGCATTAAAAATAATTTACGTCTCTGAATGCAGCAGTAAAACTGCTTAACCTATTTTAACAAAGTTTTCTTAGAAAGCTTCTGCATTTTAGTGTGGATTGACAGAAAAATAAAGAATTCCAACGGGAAGAACGAAAGAATCGCAGGCAAAGCTGCGGGCGGAGTGCTAGTATGTTCAAATGTATTACAAATAACTTGAGCAGATCTGCCGCACCAACCGCGATTCCAATGGCGACGTCAAGTAAGCCTTTCATTTCGCTCGCAACTATCGCGATGCGGGGTATTATTATCTACCTGCTTACAAATTCACACTTAGGAATTCCACCATTTTAACTGGTGACGTCAGACAGTTGACGCGTCTCATTCCCCGACTTCCCGGCTTGTCAGACACAAAATGGAGCGGAGGCGAAACCTTTTGTACTTGTAGGCTTTGTGTGCAAAGTAAACTTCCTACCGACGCATCTGTACGGTGATGAAACTTGCCAGACACCGCTTTTAAGCGCGCTCTATGCCTCGAATTAAAACTTTACTGCAGGAAATTAAACGTCGGAAAAATGTCCCGTGTAACACTCACTGTGCATTGTTTTGATTGCAACACATCCGATTCACTTTTCACAATCGCTTATAGAGTTTCAGTGTTCTTTTTTGTCGGCATATACATATATAGGCTCGATTTAAGCTAGTGTTCAGACTAATCGATAAATCTTTATTTGCTATTTCTCAATCTCTACTATAAAAATAATAAAAATTTCCAACGCGGAAATTAAACCTGAAACCTTGCTACTACCAACACAAACTAATCCTTTATTTTTTTTATTAAAAATAGATGACGAATGAAAACGGTTTTGTCGCACATTGCCAACACACCCTTTGTCCAATTGCAAATATTTTCATGAAATCGGTAGCAAATAGTCCTGTTTTAATATCACCTGTATCCGGAATAAATATAGCCATGTATAATGACTTGAGTATGATATTTCAGTTTATTAGTTTGGCGATAAAATAATAATTATAGACAAGTAATTTTTTGCTTTGTCATTATAATAAAAAAACTAGTTCAGATAAAACGAATTACGGCTTAAGGGGTTGAAGCTCGCTACTGGCAACGATGACACATTGCCATAACTAAAAAAAGAAGAAGAAGAAGCTCGCTACGTCAACTTAGAAAATGTACTTTGACTCACGTCATGCGATATCAATCAATATTATCGATATTTGCTAATTATGAAAAGAAAGGAAAAAATACGATCCTTTCTTGGCAGTCAGGTGATTATGATCAATTTTTTTATAAATGTACATTAGAGGAAGACTTTGTACTAGATTCATTTGCATGAGTACATTTATCTTATCTACTCGTATTTCTGCTAACGAACAGCGGCATTGATGTGTTCCGGTGTGAATGATAACGCAGGGAATATCTTATAATTTTAAAATAAAATATATTTCATTACCATGGTTATGAGTGGGTACTTAATGGGTACTATGAGTTTCTCGTTATGATTGGGTGCGAGATTGAAATTACTGGGTACTAATGCTTGATATCTTATGTCACAAGTCAGCAACGTAATTAGGGTTGGTGTAGCGTTTTATTTCGAGTTTTCCATCTCGTCGCTTGCAGAGGTGTAGTGGTGGTAAACTGCCAGTCGGCTCTACCGACATCTACAGGAAGAGTACTAAAATATTGAAACTTTGCACGTTTTAAATTAAATACCTAATGATAATTTTTGTTACCATTGCTCAATGCCCTATACTAAATGTAAATTTTCTTCTATCTATAATATTAGGTCCTTACATATGACATTGGCGTTTAGCCGTACTAAATAATAATAATTTTCAAAACGCAAATACATGAGTAAATAGCTGTATAAATTTGATTTTGGAATGCCTAACCATAGAATAAGATATTTGAGATCAAAGTGGCCAGTACGGCAAAACGCCAATTTCATATGTAAGGACCTAATATATAAAGCTATATAACATAATAGAGATGGATATCGAAGTCGGACCTAAAATGCATACCTAGTGCTTTACGACAAAAAAACATGTGAATACCACAACACACGCTAAACATTAAACACATCTCATATATACGATATGAAACATATCTTCGTCAAGTTATTTTACCCTCTTACAAAATACATTCCACTTGTCAAAATGTTCACGATGTGTTCACGGGAATCACAAAGCGGAACTCTGACAAAGAACGGTCTTAACGAATTGCGCCGTCAAGCCAGTGTTTGCGTAATATGTGGCCGGCCTACTATCAATTTTGATGTTTCAGTTATTTACGCGCCATCGCGCCACTTGCCATGTTTTACGGAAATAGAGGTTGCTTTAAACCCTAACGTTTTACTTTTTTCAGCTTTTTACTTGCTTGGCAAAAGGATCAGAGGGTAGAAAGGAAAGTCCAAGTTACCGAATTTTTTAAATACACCCAGTTTTACAGACATACTCAGGACAGGTTGCGGATTAATTTACAGACTGAGGCGCCACCGCATGAAAACCCATGTTTCAAGATACAGAATTTCGAGAGGCAGTGTGTATTGATTATTATAAAAACTAACTAAAACTAAATCTACTATTAAATAAGAAAAATGTAAAAATAAGACAAATGTAAATAGGATTAATAGCGCATTTATTTCACCAATAAACTTGTTACTTTGGAGATTAACATAATAATAATATGTAATAGTCGTGTAAGTAACTGTAAAAAATAAATTTAAAAAGGTGCCAACAATAATGATTTCTGAACATCGGTTATTTTAGATTTTCGATCCCACTGCCGGCTTAGAGCAAAATTTTCAGATTAACTTAAAATTACAACTTGCGCTATAATATTCGTTTTTACGTGTAAATATGAAAAAAAAGAGGGAAACAAGTATCACTCTACAGCAAATCACTAGAATCCCCATACAGTCGAATATTTAATGACCTTTTTTCCACAGAGGTGTTGGGCTTGTGGTGAAATGGGACTAGCTGCTGTTCAATATCCTTAATTTACACACCAAAACGAGCATTATGGTTCAAATTTCATCTTGTAGCTTAATATAGGTTCCGATAGACCGGAAGTAGGATTAGTTATTATTGGCACCCCGTTTGCCTACATCAAATCTAATCAACGCATGTTAGCCCATTTCTGTACCTCGGATACATAAGCTTTCATGCGGCGGGCGCTTAATCTGTTAATTACCTAACTACAAAAATTGATAAGAGTTTTCATCAATGTCTAATAAGCATTTTGTTTTAGAATAATTCTATCATAGCATACATATCTAAAAACGGATGGTAACTGGACTTGGTTTTTTCTACATCAACTATTTTTATGAGCACTAAGTCAATACTAATATTATAAAGAGGAAAGATTTCATTGTTTGTTTGTTTGTTTGTATTGAATAGGCTTCGAAACCCCTGAACCGATTTTGATGAAAGTTGGTATAAGGATAGTTCGAGACCAGGGGAAGGAGATAGGGTATTTTGCTTACGGGAAAAAAATTCCCACGGGAAAACAAAAATAACGCGGGCGAAGTCGCGAGCGGAAAGCTAGTAAATTATATAATCCCAACGGCAGTATTAATCATTTCCTGTACTTACGCCTAATATTTTCCAGATCATTTTATCATCGAAATCAGGAGGACGTAATATAAATTGAAAAATAACTTAATTTCCGCTTGAAATGGAACCGATAAATCGTGTTACACTTTCCACGAATTTTTGAACGTACAAATATTTTGTCCTCGGCATAACCCAAAACGTGCCTACTTTTCTCTCAAACTCATTTATAACATTTAATTTTATTCTATTCGTATTAATAAAAAACCTAACAATATTTCAAGAACTTCTAGGAGATCATTAATAGTTGCTAGTGTCGTTTCCGCTTTTTGAGGTGTATGAAAATGACAAAGATACAGAAAAGTTAGCGGGAGCTTGTATTTAATTGCAGGCCCTGAAACTTTCCTCATTAGGATTGTTTGACCCTCACTGGGCCGGGGAACGAAATGCAAATTTATTTTCTCGCGTCGTTATCTTTGGTTTGAGCTTAAATGGGAAATAGGGGAAATTTCATTTGGTTTACAAAATACCTTTTGCCTCCGTTCAACAACAGCATTACCTGCTGCGAGCTACGAGTTTGTTACCGCTACATTTGTTATTACATCTAGTGAAATTACTAAAACTTGTACAGCCGGCTTAAATAGTAGATAACCATTTTAGTACTATGTTACACCAACTATTAACAACGCAATATAGCTGTAACCAAACCATACTAAATAAAAGGAATACTTGGTGTGACATCGTACCAAATCTGCTAAAAATGCATATCTACTTTTGAAGCCGGCTGTATATATAACAGATTTAAAAAATTGTTTTTGCGTCTCCGCATAATAATTGCGTTTGGAACTAACAATGAGTACAGTCAGCAACGAAACTTGCCGAACAAAATAACGTTACAAAAGATACTAGACACATGAATTGTACATAAGTTACTGATCATAGTTACAAACAAAATTCCATTTACATTATAAACTACCAAAAGTAGCTATACAGTATATTTCCAAAAGTGGCTGGATAGTACTCTTCCAAAAGTTGCTGGACAGTATATTTCCAAAAGTGACCGGACATTATATTTTCAAAAGTGGCTGGACAGTAAACTTCCAAAAGTTGCTCGACAGTATATTTCCAAAAGTGGCCGGACATTATATTTTCAAAAGTGGCTGGACAGTAAACTTCCAAAAGTTGCTGGACGTAGTATCGTTTAAAAGTGATTTGTTAGATCATGACCGGACTAATTTTCGAATTAAGACTGATGACAATCACTGAAATATTTGATAACAACACGACTGAATTCAATCATTCAACCTACTTACGTCTATAACATAATTTCAAAAGTATTTTTTTTTATTTATTTCCTAGATATCGTGTTCTCAGAAATACGTATCCATATCATCATCATCTTAGTATCATCATCATGTCTATGATTTACATGAAAATGTTGGGTTGAATGTCATTACGGGTAAACACAATTTAATAATTAGTTTTAGATAATGCATTGATTATTTATTGGTTATTATGAAACACCGTGTATATCTTAATAATATTATACATTTTTCTTTATCTATGGACTATTTCACAATTTTTGCATTATTATAATAGGCTAGATGACTAAAAATTTTTTTTTGCTTTAATAGAAGCTCATTCATATAATAAACAGAAAGAAAAAAACCGTTATCGAATAACTATAAAAACAACCAAGATATAAGGTATTAAAGATTTTTCTCCATCTCTTTCTAGCAAAACGGCAATTTACAAGGAGTTTATATGGCCGTACTCAACGATGACGTCACGGTTGATGTCGGATCTCTCTGTCTAATCGCCTTCAAATTAACAACTTAAACTGCTTGTATCTAATGTATTTCTACGATTTTAATTCTAATTTCACAGGACTGCATCTTTTTCCACGGTCTTTTAATATTTAATGATGAGACGTAAAAATTTGAATTCAGTCTATTTCGCGGTAAACAATAACTATATTGACTTACTGTTTCCCGACGTTTCGGCCGAATTACATCAGGCCGTGGTCACGGGATGACTGCCGAGGCTCAGCGACGTCTTCGCAAAGCGCGGGTTTCACGACTACCCTCCGCTTGATCTTCAGAATTTTTATCAGTATCGTCGGTACCTCGACATACCACACTCACGACATCTACACACTGACGTTTTTTACAAGTACCGCACTGCCTAAACTTGCTAATAACAGGGTTCCAGGTAGTTGATAAACGGTATCCATCTTCCCGGTTGAAGTTTTTATGTTTTTTAATTTCAACCGCTTCTCGTGCTATTCTGGAATAATAGTGAGGATCGGTGGAGAGGACCTGAGGTTTGTGCAGTTCTATCCAGTGGTTGGTTCCTGAATCCAGCAAATGTTCAGCAATGGCAGACTTACCCTTTTGCAGGTTCCTGACAGCTGCGATATGTTCCTTGACCCTTTCAGCTATTGTCCTTTTGGTCTGCCCGATGTAGGAACTACCACAACTGCAATCAACCTTGTATACGCCAGGGGTTTGCAAGGGAAGGATATGTTTTGGTGTCCGCAATAGTTGGGATACTTTGGAGAACGGACTATATACAGTCTTAATGGAGTAATGCTTCAGTACTGTTCCAATTTTGTCCGTAACACCTTTAAGATAAGGCAAAAAGGCGGGAACTCTGCAAACGTCCACTTGCCTTTGCCTTTTGTTCTTCAGACGTCGTATGCTTCCCTTGTATCCGTTCCGCTGAAGTACTTCCTGAACGTGTGCGAGCTCACTATAATAATAATAATAATAATAACTCTTTATTAACATACATTTAGTACAAATATTAAGAAGTCCCTGACCACCGAGCTAGACTATTTGTCTGTATTTCAGTAGTCAGTGTCCCCCTCCATAGTTATACAAGAGTAACACATGAGAAGCTATACAAAATAATATCAAAGTAACAAAATAATAATAATGTAATATAATGCAAAAAAAAAAAAAAAAACCATTCTATTTTCGTGTGGTGTGTGTGTGTGTGCGTGCGTGTGTTCGTGTGTGTGTGTGTGTATGTGTGTGTATAGCTGAGTATGTGTGAGTGTGTGTGTGTGAGAGCGTGTGCAATTGCAAACGTGTGTATGTGAGAAAAATGATGTGCATCAAATTGTAACGAGATGTGGATAATTAAGTTAGCTGTGAATGTTAATCTCTATTTGTCAAGAGGCTTTCTGTCTGATTATAATCAAGAGTCGATATAAAGCTTTTAATTTTCGACTTTACTTCATAACGTGATAATGAGTATATATTTATTTTATAATTTAATTTATTATAGAGAAATGCAGACAACCACTTCTTTTGATGTCTAGCGGAGGCTGTGCGTACAATAGGAACTACACAAATATTTCTGTTCCTTCGCTTATCCGTCACCTCGACACTCTTGGGTAGGGAATTACAGTGCGTATTTATTATTAAATTAAGTATATATAATTGCCTGACAGTTAAAACACTAGATTCTTCATAAAGACTTCTAGTAGGATACCTAATTATTTTGAATGCCATTGCCTTTAATAAAGCTCTTTGTGCTCTCTCTAGGTGTATCATATAAGACTTACAGGCTCCACCCCATACTTCAATACAATAACCCAAGAGAGACTGTGCTAACGCGTAATAAATAGTTTTTAAAGACTCGAAATCAGTGATATGTCTAAGCCTACAAAAGGCCCATATAAGTTTCCTGATACGTAATTTAGTAGACTCAATATGATTTCGCCAACAAATTTTATCATCGATGATAACACCAAGATACCTAAGCTCATGCACCTTAGATATTTCAACACAATCACAATCACATAGCTGGTAACACGTATGAATTTTTAGAGTTACTTCATTTTTTATTGACCTAACCAAGGAAAATTGCAGGAACTTTGTTTTGGAAATGTTTAAAGTAAGAAAATTTGAGGCTAGCCAAATACTAACCTTACGTAGACCAAGTTCAGCAGCACACTTGGCTTCGTCCCAAGTAGGCCCATCAAATATCAAGACAGTATCATCTGCGTACGAAAATATTTTACAATTTGATATATTTTGCTGGCATAAATCATTAATATATATTAAGAAAAGGCTCGGACCGAGAATACTACCTTGCGGTACACCAAAAGTCACTGATATCTCTGGACTGACATAATCCCTAATTTTAACTTGTTGTTTGCGATCCATTAGAAAATCCTCGTATATTTTTGAAACTTCCCCTCGGATGCCAATCTTGTTAAGCTTTTTGACAAGTTTGGGGACCGAAACAGTATCGAACGCTTTGGCCAAATCCAAGAAAACACCAATACATTTTCTTTTAGATTCAATTTTGTTTACCACATGATCAACTAAGTCACTAACTGCATTTTCTGTATTTTTACCTTGCCTGAATCCAAACTGGTTTTCTGATAATATTTTATTATTTTCTAAAAAACTAATCAATCTATTGTTAAGCACTTTCTCTAGAACTTTAGATAATGGGGTTAACACAGATATTGGTCGATAATTAGACACTTTTTTTCGGTCCCCTCCCTTGTATACTGGTGTAATAAGAGATTTTTTAAAAACTTTAGGAAAAACACCTTGTGTGAGACACATATTAATCAACTTTGTGAGCGGAGTAATTAAAACGCTTTTTGCATATTTAAGTAATTTTGTCGGGATTAAATCGTATCCAGTAGCACAATTGTCTTTGAGACCATATACTATAGAATTAATCTCTGATTCGTCCGCATGTAGCAACACCATAGAGTTTACTAATGAGGAACCAAAATTCAAGCAGCTATCATCCCCAAGATAATTATTGGAATCTTTAATAGAATCAGCTAACTGTTTGCCAATGTTCGCAAAATATTTATTTATTTCTGAAACTCTAACAATTACCTCGTCAGTCTCACCAGCCACGCTACTGATTAGTTCATCAGCCGGATTTTTAATATTTAAACAGCCAAGTATGGATTTTATCGCACTCCATTTCTCTTTATTTGTCGTAGCATTATTTAATAGTGAAGTCTCATATAGCCGTTTTTGTTTCTTTATTATTGAGTTACAATAATTACGATAACGTCTATAAGAAACTTCTGCTATATAATTTAGAGGATCATTTTTCAGTTTTTTGTGAAGCTTATCTCGATTCCTAATGCAGCGAAGCAATCCAGGAGTTATCCATGGCTTCAGAATTTTCCTTCGACATGCAACACTGTTTATTTTTGTGTTAGCCTTTATTGTTTTGGAAAGCAAATCGACAAAAGAAGCTGCAGCCTCATTGGCGTCAACATGACTATCGATGAAGGAGAAATCAGTCCCTTCTAAGTGTTTTAAAGTTGCAGCGAAATCAAGCTTACGAGTATAAGTATTTGTTTTATGAATTATATTTGGTTTTAAAGACAAGTCCAATAGTACCATACTATGATCCGTGATTGTGGAGTCTATAACAAAAACAGATGCTGATAAATTGGTTTTTAACATAACGTGATCTAAACAGTTATTAATTCTTGTAGGCAAGGTATGGGCCGGCAACATTCCAAACTGTGCAGTGGTATTTAGATATGATTCGCTATTTCTATCTATGTTATGCTGTTTGATATAAATATTAATATCACCTATAAGTACTAAACTATAGCTAGACTTTTTGACAGAGCTTACGATATTTTCCAAGGACATTAGAAATGAGTCTGTATTATAGTTGGAAGGTGAACGGTATGTAGCCAGTATGAATATATCAGGTACAACATTTAATAACAAGAAATTAGCACCAGTTTCAAAAGGTTCGTCAACACAGCACCTAATGTTTTCCTTCACATATATAACTACACCGTCATTTTGATTGTAAGTTTTATGGGTATGATAGGAAATGTAGCCGTCAACCGCAGGTATAGGCTTGTGTTCGTTTAACCAGCACTCAGTAAGTACAAGAATATCAATTTCGAAAGTGAATCTAAATATGTGCGCAATGAAGCTATCTAGATTTTTGTAAATGCTCCGTATGTTTTGGGTTATAATTTTTAGTGAGGGCTTAGTTCCAATTAAAGAGCAGCATGTTTCGGTACTACAACTTACTGCAGTAGCTACAGAAATTTTATCAAAATCAGAGAAAATGCTGGAGTTTACGTCATCCATTTTTTTAATCGAAAAATTCCATTGTCACAAAAAAAAAAATAAAAAAAAAATAATAATAAATGAGTTGTATTTCTAATGCTACTACAAAAGTAAAAGTATTTCTCCATTCCCACAAAGCCTCGCAGTAGCAGAAAAGGAACAAAAATGTATATTGTTTGTTTGTCAGAGATCTCACACACGTAGGAATAATAATCATCATGTGATAAATGAATAAATATGTAAATTAGTGCAAGCCATTTTTGGTGTAATAAATGTAGGATAGATGTTATGTGTATATGTGTTAATTGTAAAAATAAATATTTTCTTTGTATCGAGTGGCATATCATAAGTAAAGAGTTACATCTTTTTTCAAAATTGGATAGTATACTAAAAACTACTGTAACATTGTAATGAACTTTAACTAGACCAATAAAAATAAGAAATGTGTCAGGTATTGTGTTATGAATAAATATGTAAACTAATGTAAGCCATTTCTTGTGTAATAAGTGTAGTATAGATGTTATGTGTATATGTGTTAATTGTAAAAGGAAATAATTTCTTTGTATTGAGTGACAGATTATAAGTACAGAGTTACATCTTTTTTTAAAATTGGATAGTATACTAAAAATTACTGTGACATTGTAATATATTTCTACTAGACTAACAAAAATAAGAAATGTGTCAGGTGTTGTGTCGATATTATCTGATATGAAATTATTAAAAAGTACAAAAAGTATTTGAGTGTAGACAATACTCATTATATATATCATTGTTAAAAGTAAGAGATAATAAAAGTATTGATAAGAATATAACCACCATTTTAGTCATTTATCTTGATTTAGTTTATTGAAGTCAGTCTCATTTCTTATGAGAAAATGAGGTTTTCCGTCATCTTGTCGTAGAAACACTTGTCCATATGATGTCCAACAGTACTTGAATCCATGATCTTTGGCATAATTTCGTGCAAGGTAGAATATGCGTTGGGTTCTTGGTGTAAGTTTCTCAGATATGTAAACAGACTTTGTGGGTCCCTCAATATCAAAGTGAGAAGTGGTTAATTTAGACTTAGTATTGAGATGCCGCACTTTTTTGATAATATTTTCCTTTTTTGGGATACAGACAAAATCAACAATGATTGAAGACAATCCTTCCTTCTTACTAATGCGAAAAACATCTTTAATATCACCACTTTGGATAGGAGTGTCCAGCACTTTGGCCATTTTTTCTGTTACAAATTGACAAAGATCCACCCTAGACTCACCCTGTTTTTTAGGAATGTTCCGAATTTCGATCTTAGACGAGCACAGAACACGCTCAAGGCTTTCCACCTTTTCCTTAAGGTGCTGGATATGGCAACGGTCGGCTTTTCGTTCTAATTCAAGATTTTCGATTTTCACAACCATATCATCGTATTGTTTATTTATAAAAGTAATGGACTCCTTTATTTCAATGTTTTGGGCGATTATTTCACGCATTGCAGAGTGTAATTCATCGAAACGGCTATCTGTTTTTGTTAATGACGCAGCAAATAACGAACGACATTCGTCTATAAGCGATGAGCAGGAGCAGTCATCGTCACGTCTTCGCTTCAATCGGGAAGATGTAATATATTCACTATCGATATTACTATGCTGCTGTATACTAAGGTTAGGCGTTGATCCTGTTTGTGCTGTGTTTCGTTGGAGCAAGGTAGGAAGATCAGGCCGTGATGCTTCATCATTTGTCGGTGTGGATGGTGGTGTGCGTCGAAGTGGCATACTTGGTTTTCTATTGTAATTTTATCCGTTTAAATGTGCAATGTTAAGTGTTTGCTGCAAGCTATTTACTTATTGTCGTGCTACCTACCACCGCTCCGCAAATTACTTTGAGTTTGTTTCTTGTTAGCACTCGCGAGAAGAATGTAATAAGCGCCGTGCAATACGCGTTACTTACGCGTTAGTGTTGGCCACTTGTCTTTACTATAAAAGCAGTCGGTATCTTTGGATTATTTTGTGATATGCACTAGAAATTGTAGGAAAACAACTTATATAAACACTTTCACCACAAAATTACTAGCACTGTATAATCTTAATAGGTTTAGTTATATGATTCACGTAACTTTTAGTGTATCCACTGACTATAAATATCCTTAAAATATTATTTCGTGGAGAGTAGACTTAGTTGCGTGTTTACTATGCAAAGGGCACAGCCAAAAATTTACCACTATTCAAATGTTCAGGGTCACAGAGGTCATATGCTCGATTAGACAGCGATGTCACTACGGATTGCAGTTGCCGTGGGTAGTGATGCGAGTTGGCATTGAGGTAGCGGTCAGTGTGTGTGGGTTTTCGATACACCGTGTGTCCCAATGTTCCGTCCTCTCTCACTCTCACTTTTACATCGAGAAAGGCCAACGATCTCTCCATCTCCATTTCATAAGTGAACCTTATATTTGGATGTATGGAATTTAGGTATTTTATAAATTGTTCTACTTCCAGCTGGCCACCTTTCATGATGCAATAGACATCATCTACGTATCTTTTCCATATCTTCACGTGTGCTGACTGCATATCTATGCGTTTCTCAAAGTGTTCCATCCAGATGTTAGCCATAACCGGTGCTACGGGGCTCCCCATGGCCACATCATCGATCTGGAGGTAGTATTGTCCACGATGAAGGAAATAATTGCCATCCAAGCATTGCTGTAGTAGAACAATGTATTCACTAGAGAGACCATTCTCCCTTAGCATTGTCTCGATGACATCAAGGCAGTCTTTAATTGGAACATTTGTGAAAAGTGACTCAACATCAAAACTCACCATCACTTCGTCCGGTTCGACTTTAAGACTCCTGATGATGTCGACAAAATGGCGAGAGTCCCTCACGAATGATGCCGTCCTTCCTACTAATGGCTGCAGTACAGAAGCAATATGTTTCGCTAAATCATAGGTGGGAGAGTCAATTTGACTGACTATTGGGCGTAGTGGTACATTTGTCTTATGTAAACCCGAGTTAATTGTATTTAAAATGTGTACAAATCGCGGAAGTCTAAAAACTTTGATAGAATTCAGTCATCATCCCAATTATTATGCCAGTACTCCTAACAAGATTTGGTCAGTTAATATATTTAGCAAATGTTACGTCTGTTTTTGTTAATTATTTTTTTTTAGTTAAACCAAGGTCGCTCCGCTTGATAGGGCCCTGAGCACCATTTTTTATTGTACTCCATGACCACTTCATCGGTTGCTATGCTGGGAAGGGCAATGAGACGTCTAATTGCGTCGTCCTCCTTCAACTCCCGGTAGAAGTAGGTGCAGGATACCGTGTGTCTGGTATTCCGTGGACACTATCGTGGACAGGGTTCTTCCTTGCTGCTCCTCTGAGCACAACCACGCGATCGTACGTTAGTCCCTGTGCTTCGTGGATCGTCAGCAGTCTGGATTGTTCTCCGGCGCCGAACCCTTCCCTCCCATTCGCTTCTTTCTCGTCTTGAGTAAAGGTAAGGAAGAGAGTATTTGGGTTGCCCCTTCGTAACACCGCCTCCGATGCCATTCTGCATGTCATGGGCCTCAGCACTTGCCGTGATGTGTAAATACCCTTGTAGATGTTTTGGAGGGCATACACCACATCTATCGGACTTCGGTTCGGTGCTTTTCTGTTACCGACGTGATGGCGGCGGGGCTTCCGTAACGCATCTCGAATAGGTTGTCTCTGTCTATGAAGGGGATCTGATTTGTATCGGTCATTAGTACCAATTCTTTTGCCCCGGTCAGCCTTGCTGCCATGATGATAGCTCCAAAATGGACTAGGAGAGCTTCGTCCACCAAAAGGCGTTTTGATGCTTCCACACCATTGATGAGGACTGAGGCAATGGTTCTTATTTTCCCCTCACGACCGCCCCGAATCGAGTCGTCACTTTGTCCGACAGTTCTTTTGCCATCATATCTTCCTTCATTTGGAAGTTGTTGAGGAGCCACGTGGTCTTCCCGCACCCCGGCACACCGTCAACCCATCTGATTGCTAGTTTACCGCATGGTTCGGAGATCCAAGTTCCACTCACGGATTCCGCCGTTTTTAGAATTCGGTCCTCCAGCATGAAGCGGGTGCACTTGGCAATTACCACTATTGGGTCCTCGATCGGTGCGCAGAATGTGAGTGCTCCCCTTTCCTCAGTTGCTCCACCAGCACCATGCCTGACGTGCCACTGTACGCCGCCATCTGCTTTTTATCTATAGGGCGAGTACCGCCACCACAGTCCCGGTGTCGTTGTAATAGACCACCACCGCCCTCGCCCCGTCCAGGAGTTCTCGTAGTAACATGCAGGCTTTTATCTGAAATGCCTCAAGTATCTTGCTGCAGGTGGTGTGTTTTACCTGCGGCGTCGCCCGCAGTGTCTCCAGGTACTCTAGATAGGCGTTGACTAGGTCATCTCCGTCCCAGTCAGTGACTATTCTCGATGGCGGTCTCACCCTGCCCATGTCTGCCAGTGTGGTTTTGGGTGAGGAGATCGTTCTATGTTTGGGGACCACGTCCGGTACTGTCTCACTGTCTGTTCTACGAGGACGAGCTTGGCCCAGGGCAACAGATATGCCCCTGACGAGGTCGTCTGTCGGGGATTGTCTTTGTGATTGGAGGCGTCTTCTTTCGTTTGCTTCTTGCATCGCCTCCTCGTGTTGCCTTTGTGCCCGGGCTGAGCCAATTTCTGTTGGTTCATTGCGTGGAGTCTGCTCATGGCCTTTGAGCAGAAAGTCGAGGTTTTGGCCTCTTTCTTCGTACACGATAATTTTGTGTTTTCGGGAGGCCTCCAATAAGGGAGTGTAATCGGACACTTTCCCTTTCTCGAGATCTACCTTCATCACATCCACGCTGATGACTCTTGGGTCTCCGTCCATGTTTAACAGCAGTTCCCCCGCTATAGTAAAGGACGACTTGTCAATGTGCCAGTCCAGGAGTAGGATCGACTTATTCCTGAAACGTACAATCCGGCATTTTTGCCCTGCGAGCATCAAGTCAGGCATTGCATCAAACACTTTTCTTTTAATGATCGCCCTGGTAGTGCTGCCTTTTAGCAGGACTGCTAAGCCAGGTGATATGGCAACGTGCTTCCTTGTTCATACAGTTCAGACATACAGAAACTAATGCCAATCCTTTCTCCTGCACTGTCCATGAACAACGCCACAGCCCTTGTGAGGAGACCTACTATTCCTTTTTCTCCGTCGCTCAACCACTGCATTTGCGTTATCGTTGGGGCCACGTAAGGTTCCCGCGTTCGTGGTACCATATTTACCGACTCATCATCACCCCCCTGCGCTGGTGGAGTACAGTTCTTGTCACGCTGTGTCGCCAGATCGGCTGCTATTTCTATAAACTTCACTAAGGGTGGTTTTGCCTTTTTATCCATCAGTAGCGCATGGATATTCTCTTTTCTTATCACTATTTTGCCTAGTCTATGTTCTAAGTCATGGCGGGCACTGGCAAATCTGGGACAGTCCAGGATCACGTGCAATACCGACCAATTCGATCGTCTCCTCCCTTATTTTATTCATCACGATCGAGACTAAATGTGTAACTGGCGGTTTCTTTTCCCTCTACCCACCACGAGACGGCGGCTCCAACCCACTCATAAATTTTACTGCCATCTGTGTATGTTTGTGGTTCTTGGATTTTGTGCTTCCGTATGGTCTCTACGGATGTATCCTCTACACATTCATATTCTATCAGCACCCGCTCGGATGGATGAGGTCTCCCAGAAAATGATGTTTCCTTCTCCAGTATACTGCCTGGTGGTAGGTGGTTTCGGCAGCCCCTTTTTTTTGTTCTATAGAAAAAAAACAGAAATACTTACAAACATTAACTCGACCTCCTGTTTAAATTTCTCAGAACGTTTCTTTTGGACCCCGGTCCGGCGACAAATTTATACACATATCAGCAGATTTATATAGTCAGTCATGTTCAGCAAATTTTGTTATTTAACAGGCTAATTATGTAATTAAATATGTCCAGCGAGTTTTGAGTAGTATACATATCAGTGGATTTATGTAGTCAAACTTGTTCAGCAAATTTTGATATTTTACAGCTCAGGCTAATTATGTACTTAAACATGTTCAGCAACTCTTGTAAAAATAATGTACATCGACTTTTGGTATTCCCAAATGTCTACATGGATTTGTCCAACAGCCTGTTCAGTTACATATGAACCTTTATAGTGTGCAGGTGTTTTGAAAATTTGGATGTGTTCATGGACTTTCGTTGCTGACTGTACGAATTTCATTGAATTTCGCTTCCGACTTTTCAGCCGATGCAAGCTATTTTTGGAAGGCACAATATTAGAAATCAAAGCTGCAAATTCTACCAATTTGTTTAAAATAGTGATAATGTGGCCGCATGGAAAATAATAAATATATTAAACGCATACGTCAAACTTTTACTGCATAATAAACACTGTTATCAATGAATCTATTAACACTAGAAAGACCGCAGTCGTCAAATTGACGATTCCACTAAGTAAAATGATAATATTTTTAAAGTTAGGCCTAGTTTAAACTTGACACTCTTTGACTTAAAAATAATTTGTAGTTTTATAGACCCCGTTTAAATATAAAGTTGTTATCTTAATTAGTTTTCGAAATACAAAGAGTCATACCTACAAAGACCACAGTCCTCAAAATGACGAAGTACAACTAACTTTATTAGCGTAGGTACTAGACGGTACTTAGAATCATTTATTTACATTATAAACCGCTAAATATTTTGTTATACTTTCTTATTGTTGGATCAGTGCTGAAACTCAGTAGTCAGTGTGTAAGCTGAAAAGTGTTTGATATAATAATTGTGTTCATCTCTATCTAATATTATAAAGAGAAAAGATTTGATTGTTTGTTTGTTTGTATTGAATAGGCTTCGAAACTACTGAATCGATTTTGATGAAAGTTGGTATAGGGATAGTTGTGAGACCACGAGACCAGTGGAAGTAATTTTCCTACGGGAAAAAAATCCCACGGGAAAACAAAAATAACGCGGGCGAAGTCGCGAACGGAAAGCTAGTTTTGAATAAAATCAATATGAGTGCGCGTAAAAATC
The DNA here is from genome assembly GCA_963935595.1 of Schoenobius gigantellus. Classification (NCBI taxonomy): domain Eukaryota; kingdom Metazoa; phylum Arthropoda; class Insecta; order Lepidoptera; family Crambidae; genus Schoenobius; species Schoenobius gigantellus. Next base: position 20,391,535 of record OZ012548.1, read on the forward strand.
TTTCTGAGTTTGAAATAGAGAAGCAATTACAAAATTTTCGAAAATACCATATTCAGAATCTGAATCGGATGGAGAAGATACTCGTACTATTACAGATAATGTAGTTGATAAAATTTGGTGTAGTTATTTTGGACCAATTGGAAATATTTCCTGAAAGCTGGCACTCGTATATGGCCTATGCACGTATTTAATAATGTTTTAAACATAGCTGTTATAAATTCATGGGTTATTTACAAAAAAAAATCATACCAATATTTCTCGCCATAATTTCACACTTCAACTCGTTTGTGAATTATGAGCAACATATCAAAAAAATCGTGCAGGTCCGGCTCGTCCACTTTATATTACCGAAAATATAGATATGGTAGAAGAGACGAAGTCAAACAAAAGACGAACTTGTCTAATAAATACAAATTGTAAAAGAAATAAAACTACTTGCTTTTGTGATAGTTGTAAGAAACCAGTATGTGGGAAATGCATAAAACATACAAAAAAAACAATAATTTGCACTAAATGCATCACTGATTAAAATAAATTTAACATAATATATACATAATTATTCAGATAATATAATCGTGCTTTTCTGTATAAATCTTATTATAAAACTTACTATAAACATTAGCAGAAACCCTAGCGTCAAAATGACGACGTTGGTCTTTTTAGGTAGGAAGCGGATGCCGGTCTTTCTAGTGGAGTACAATAAAGTTGTTTCCCCTTCAACTCTTCTGGATCACCCTATTATAATAATAATAATAATAATAAATTTCGTTTATTGCTTTCCACATAAGGTAAGTACACAGAATTTATCTCAATACAGGACAAAAAGGAGAGCAAAAGGAGGTGACTCAGCATAAGCTCATCTACGATCCAGGATCCCAGACAGCGCTGATTTTCAGTCACTCCTGTTTCTCTAATGATCTTAAGCGAGAAATGAGTCATGAAGGCTAAATAGTTTCTATAGTAACACAAGAAAATTTATTTAACATAAAGAGAATTGTATGTGCAGTAAGGAGGTAGGTATGTGTGTCATGTGGTGTGTGTGTGTGTGTGTGTGATGAATGTATGTTGTATATCATACCTATTCGAAGAAATCTCTTAAGGCTAGCAATTTCCAATACCCAACAATAAGATCTTGTGCAGCTAATTGTTTACTTAGTAAGGCTGCCTTGTAATTTTTCTTAAAACACTTTTCACTCATTTTTAATTTCATTGGGGGAGGCAGATCATTCCAGATGCTCGCTGTATAAAATTTAAAGGATCCACGATACCGTGTGGAGTTGTGCTTAGGTAATATCAATAAGTTTTTTGTTATGGACCGCAGGATTTTATTTTGACTGTTATCTCTAGCCCAGATAAGCTTCTCAAATAAGTATTCAGGTGCTTTGTTCCAGACTACTCTATGAATCGTACAAGCATATTGCAGTTCCCTTCTGGCCTTCATATTGTGAATACCCTTTTTATTGAGATACGGTGTTATATCCTTCAATCCTATTATGTCCTTCAAACCAGAGGCAACTGCGCAAGACTGACCACGTTATATAAAAATCGCTTACTCTTCATCTTTTTATTTGACATACCTAAGTTTGGTGTTATTACAAACTGTTAAATGTGGATAGTTGTATTAATGTTTGATTAAATTAATTTCTGCATTTTTAACCTGAAATCTAAGAATTATATACAAATACATAAAGTTCGAGAGGAAATTAGGAACCAAATCATTTTATTTTCAGAAATATATCACATTCTTACATCAACGAATAAATTTTTGGAGTTTCAGTGTTTGTAACAAAACAGAAAACCTGTTTCGATAAGAAATCGCGCAAACACTCCACTATCTTATTATTCGCCTCCGTATTCCATCTCGGAATCATCTTCCTACTGGAAGATTAAACCTCTTTTTCTGTCAGTCACCGAATCGTGTTTCTGACAAATTTTCTTTCGTGTAAGACGAACCGAGTAACCTGAGTTTTGTTCCACCGTCTATTTATAAGAGTGCAACTCATTTCCTCTTGACAGATAGACGTGTTTGATATAATGGACCATTGAGACCCGACACCTCATAACGTTGATATGTTTTTCTGAACAAATGTACTTCCAGAATGCGTCATGTTAAACATTCCTAAATACATCTTTTAAAGTCTTCAGGGACCTTTTCACTTTTGCAAGTACACTTGAAATATGCTCATAAAATGTACGTTTTATATTGTAAATTATGAAATTTATATTAGAGGCAGGTTGAAAGGTGTTAAATAATAGATTTTGTGCACGGACAAATCTCAGATTGCTGCTGAATAAATTATTTCAAAGGTGAGAATATTTTAATTAATACTCTTACAAAATGATGCCCCGCTTAAACGCATTATAAAGCTTTATTATTTTATTATTGGCGTGAATATTTAAATAGCAAATGATATAATCTTTAAATCTAGTTAGCTACACTTGTATCTACGCGTCACACTATTTTTTAATTTCTTACAATTTCATGCTTATTTATTATCTAAAAGTAAATGTTAGGGTCAACGTGTTAAGTTTCAAAAACATAAACAACAGGAGATATTCTGTATTGTAATAGACAATATATCTCCCACGGGAAGTGGCATAAGAACAATCAACAGAAATAATGGACTAGAAGAAAAGTTTCCCGCAAAAAGTAGTTCTACGTAAGGTATAAATCAGATCGAGGTATAGGAAACTGAAGGCGTGAAATGGGGACACAAATTGTGATTGATGGCGCTCTTCCTCATACCCACACCGCGGGTTCGCCACTTACAAGAACCAAATAATAAATGCTCTTAATATGTACTTGAACTTATTTATAACACTTTGGGTTTGTTTTGTGACACAGTTTTATAAAGAAATTATGAAAGTGACACTTTTATATCGTAAAAATTTGAGTATTATTTTTTGTTCCAAATAAAAGAAAATCAGAGAAGACTTTAGGCTACTTATTTCCGACGGTCAAACATAGAGGCTTCGAAGCCACATTAACGCCTTTGATCGTAAGATTTGTAATGGAAAAGATTGTTGAAACTTTAAAAAGAGGAGCAAACGACACGGGCCACGCCTTGGAGCTTGAAATAGTGTTACAGAGCTTAAGTGATTTGTCGTGTTGTGGCCAACTGCACTTAATGTAGGTTTCTTTCAGCGCTGACACTTTGGATGACTTTGGAACTTTCGTAAGTGACAGTCGACAGCTTTGTGAATAACATGCTTGACGCTCACTCGCCCTCTGCGGTAAAGTATTTAAGTAGCCGTTGATCTCATTGTTATGATTTACATTTGGTAGACGTTTATAAATAAACAAACCGTTTTCGTGGTAAAATTTTTATTTGCAAATCATTATAGATTATGTATAAAAAACGAACGAACGAACTTCTAAAGGAACGACATTCTGCTTATAGAGATATTGTAAGAGAGCTAATACGGTTAATTATACCGGGCTTAATTTAAATTAAGGAAGCAAATTTACAGGTGAGTTATCGATTTACGTTAAAACAAAAAGTTTTCTTTCGTCAAATTTAATTACTTTTATGCGCCGTCAAAGGTGGAACACGCGAGTCTAAATTAACGCTGTTAATAAAAATACGCTAGAATACGGAAACCTGCGAACAGTGAAGGAAGATATTAAGACACTCAGCGAGAATCATCAAGCCAGACTGGACCAACACAACCACTTAGCTGTTGAACTAACAGGGTGAAGGCAGTGCGAGATACTAAGAGGCCCAATTCTACTAATAAGTTACAGCTGAATCGAAACTGAACTGTTGCAATCGACGAATCAGAACGCCACATTATCACGTCATCGAGCAGTTGAAAGGCAATATAAGCGATCCGATTGGTCGACCGCAACGGTTCAGTTTCGATTCAGCTGTAACTTATTAGCTGAATTGAGCCCCAGCTCTCGTCACAGAGAACTAATACTAGATGTAGCAACAAGATACACGGGGTTGCAGACGGAAGAAAAGAATGGCATATCATTGGGTGCAGGACTCAATTGAAGATATATCCACTGATAAAAAAGGTTATATTATCATATTATTACATTATTGTTTTAAGGAAACAGATTACTAAGTAGCAAGATTTAGAAAAAAAACGAATGGATTAATACTCACAATAATGTACATGCGTGCTAAATTCATCTAACAGTAAAGAACATTTTAATTGCATCTCATTTCATTCAAAGTGTACGAGTCAAAATTAAATAAAAAAGTACGACTTCTATCCATACCAACTACTAAAAAGGCTTCACATAGATTACGATTCCCTCTGTAACAATATGTAATACTGATTTTTCTTATATTAAATACATGTTCACTGACTAGCATATAGGAGCAATTTTGCTCGGCTATAGAAGTTAACACAGAGCAAACTATTCGCCAGTGTAACAGAGGCCCAACGGCCGAGAACAAAGAAAACGGATAATTAAAGCCAAGCTACGAGAAAAGAGATTTTAATGAACCCCGACGTTTGCCACGTAATATGACTTTATTATAACCATAAAATTTCATAATTACATCATGAAACGATCTCAAATATGTAGCCGAGTACTGGCTTGATTCGCTAGTTTTGGCTAATATAAATTAGGGACTTCTCGTAACATCAAAAAAAAATTAAATAAATTAAAAAAGTAGTAGAAATTTCTTACTTCGATGCGAATCTGTGAAAAAACGTAAAATACAACTTAACTCTTATTTTATTTGAGTTTTCATAACTTTTTGGAATTAACGAAAGCTAAAAGCTATGTCAATAATTTAGTAATTGCCTAAATGAATTAGCTTTACGTATTTTTTTAGTATTTTTACACAAAATACTATTTTGGATACTTTAAAAACTACGGAAAATTTCATTTTTGTTTTATTACTATGCCTTGGAATTATAACCATCTCGTGTAAAACAAAATAATAAAAGTTACTGTCTCACCTTAAGTATGCCAAGTTGGCACCCGTAACTGGTGGATTAATATTTTTAACGTAGAGATAATTAAAGTAAATTAATTTATTAAATAAGTCTATTTCTGTATTTATTTTCGGCTTTGACGAATGACTGGCTGAGGTATCGACGATGAGCCCAAACTACTGCAGCTAGACCGTGAAATTCGGTAGGTACAAAGGTTCGTTGGGTTCTGTGGCCCACTGTGGAAGGACTTTTCAGAATTACCAGAAGGAAGTTTAAAAAATCCCCATCCAAAAAATAAGGAAACTACAGTGTTGAGCTTTATTAATGTGAACACAGCGCGGACACAGTTAGAGATCAATAATGACATTAATGACAAAAGTGAATAACAATATACTCAATTGTCAAATAGTGTTCGTAACTTTGGATTTACAACAAAGTACCACGCCACTTTCGTAAAACCTAACCTTAGAGTATCACGCTATAATTCGATTGTAAAAGGTAAAAAGCTCAAATTATACACCATCATACGAATGAATTAAAATTAATAAAAATAGATCACACAACAAAACAACCTAAATGGTTGTTTACAATGCTCGTGTACGCAGATTTTGCACGCTCCATAAATGACATTATGTAATTTGATTTGACGAACTAACAGAATTTTTGAGCCGACCGACAGCGTGATCGCATCTCAAAGGCGGCTGTTTCGCATATAAATTGACGAATTTGCCTCGATTTACACCTTTGTACGCGGCGACTCCGAGCTCGAGTTGGTAATTTATAATCGGTTTAGTTTACACACGTGAATGCTTCCCCGTAAACAGTACATTCAGACAGGATATTGGACTACGAATTTCTATTTGTACGCATACATTAATTATGAAGTAATCACTGCAAATTGTTGTTTGATGCTTGCTGTAATGAATTATATACCTAAATAAAATAAAGAATAAGAAACGTTTATAAGAAAAACAGAATAATACTTGCTAGAAATTGTTAAGCTCTCAAAAAATAATGTTACAAACGCAATATGTTGTGTGATGTTTTTCTTGTTTTGATTTATTCATTTTGTAAACTCAAAATTCCTAACTTAATCAGGTGAGTGATGTGTTTAACATACAACACTAATTGGCTGTTTTACCACTGCAACGGTACGACGCGGCGGTTGTGCGAAGCAGAAATTTATGACTTTGTCACGCGAAGTTACTATAATTCGTGCTACATTATTATCTATGGTTAAGCCTTTCCACTCATCAGCACTGGCAATGGTATAACATTCATATATTTTTGCCGTTGCTGAAGCTGACAGTAGTGAACAACATAATTGTACAGTCGGCGAAAAAATGGTTTATCACCGTCAGGTTGAAATTCAGTTTCATGTCATTTAGCAACACAGTTGACTTTCCTTTGCAATAACATACTGACAGCTACCTAGGTTACATTAACGACATTTTATTAATACGCCAAGTTTTGCCAAAACTACTCTATTTCTACGAAAAACGAAATTTCGAACGAAATTTCGCATGTTTCCTACCACGATTCTCTTCGATTCGAATATTCGTTCGACCGCATAGAGTTTGACAGATAAGTATATTCTCCAAACCTACTCTAATTTACGAAAGTTCGAAACGAAGAATTGATTTTGACAGTTTATTTTTCGGAATTTTAACCTCAAATTATCGAACACGTTACCTTTTGATATTCGTAATTGTGAGTTTTTAAGTAAGTTAATGTGAAATTGCTGTTGGCATACTTTTGCTTGAAGCTGTTTTGCGTGGAGTGTAAAGAGAAGACGACAAGACATGTAAAGAGTAGAAAAGAAAGACAAGACCTTGCCTCGGAAATAATTTAAATTTAGCGTCGATTCCCGCCTTAGGATTTTATGCAAAATTGCACTAAGTTGAATATTATTTGAGAATTAAAATTGGTAATTAAGAAGAGCATCGATTTGCTACGGGGTAACGGAACTTGTTATTTTTAGCTAAAATCCGTAATCATCAATATTATTTACATAAAAGCTCAAAATATACCTATTGATAAGTGCCAAAAAGATTCTTACTTACAATTTAGAATGCTTAACTTGAAAACAAATAACACAAAACACAATGTAACTGCGACTGAAATATTCCTTTCTAAGAAATGTGTCGCGATAGCGGACACTAAAAAAATCACTCGAAAACATTGCTAAGCCACTTAAAATGGAACTTCTATTCACCTTCTATTTTATACAAACTCAAATTCCAAGAAATCGTGATTTTCATTTTGACAAAAATGATTGAACTAATAAACTAGAAAATCGCATATATCGGAGAAAGGAAAAAGTTACCGTTTCACTCTATTGACCCCGGTAAACCTTTACCTATCCACCACATTTTAAGGCGCATAGTAACGTCAATCATAAAAAATCACTGCAGAAAAAACCGGTTCTCTTCATAAATATCGAATAAAAAAATCTTTAAAAAAGATATGTTATTATTCAACGCATTCTTTAGAGGATGGTCTTTTTAATTTTTTGATAAATTAATTAAAACTTGGTTAAAATGCGACCCAAACATGCCTCGATTTTAAAAGTATAAACCTAATCGCTTCGTAAATATTAGGTTAAATCACATACTTTCGATTTCAATAAATAAAGTGAACAATATTCTAGGGGATGGTCTTTTTAGATTTTTCTTATTCACTTTTATTGAAATAATTCATCTTACGCGTAAAGGTTTACTTGAATATTCCCCTCACTCTCACTCACTTACTCCTATGTAATCAGTGCAGGACGATCGACGCAAGGTCATTGGGAGCACTATGCGCCTTAAGGCAATGGTCTTACTTCATTGTTGCTCATATTTTGTTTCACTCTATTGACCCCGGAAACTTATTTGTTTCACTCTATTTACCCAGCTTTACGGCAATAGTCTCATTCCATTCGTTCTTCATTCGTTCATGAAAGTTGTCTATGGAAACGAAATTATTGTGTGTATTCGAAAATGAAATAGAGTAGCGACACTTTCGAAATTTCGTTTGATCTTCGTTCGTTGACGAAAGTTCGTTTCGGAGAAACAGAGTAGCAGCCCTGGGACTTACACCACTTTCTTGGCCGAGCATACCATGAGTTACTGGAAGTATCCGATATCCCAAAGTCGAATAATTTTAGGAAATATAATTTTAGCAAGCTTAATAATATCCGTTGGAATCCCCTTTAGTTTCTTTATTTCTTTTTATTTCTATATATTTTATTTCTTTCAGGATGTTTTTTTTTTAATTTATGAATATTAATCAGTTAGTAACACAAAGTATAATGGTTCCTATAGTCAAAGTCATAAAACATTATTACACTTGATATCTTTTCGATAGATAAATTATCATTGTTTGCAATAGGTACTTACATATTTCTCAGACATATATCATTTTAATTAATCACTATGTACTCAACACGTAGGTACCTAATAAGGATTTCAATAATCCTCTGCTTCCCAATAAGTTTAAGCTTCTTGTTCAGAATCTAATAACTGACAATCAGACTGTGCGTCATTAATTACTTGGTGGATTGGTTATTGTTGAGCATTATATTATTGCTACAATTGCCTCGCGTTGATGTAGGTATTTGAGACATTGCAAGCAATAAGTTTATTATTTATAACAAATACACAATGTGAATTTTAGAAGTAATATACCTACTTAGCAGTCTCAAAAGTGTGCTCCAATGAAACAACTAGATTGCATATTACGAGTAGGTATATTTAAATTCTAAGGAATTCAAAGTAAGCTTTAAAATCGTTAGAAACGTAATTGTTGACAACTGTGTTATATTATGCTCAATCATGCGCGGATTCAGATGGGTCACGGTCACCCGAAAATCAGCCAAGTACGAAAGTTCTCCTGATCAAGATCATAGTTTTTTTATATATATAATTTCACCATCCTATCGATCTCGATAGACCGTGTAAGTGTGACGTCAAAGTCTATTAGGGTTGTGGGCATGCCCATCGTGCCCCCATCAGTGGATCCGCACTTGTTATTGACATTGATACTAAATACAAACGTGTCTAATCTAAGAATCAAAAGAGCAACTCTTTTATTCTCCAATAAATGTTTTGAGTGCTAAAGTCGCCGCTTATTTCCGTCTGCTTATTTCTTATCAAAGTCTATTAGGGTTGTGGGCATGCCCATCGTGCCCCCATCAGTGGATCAGCACTTGTCATTGACATTGATACTAAATACAAACATGTATAATCTAAGAATCAGAAGAGCAACTCTTATCCTGCAATCAATGTTTTGAGTGTCAAAGTCGCCGCTCATTTCTGCGTGCTAGTATCAACATCACCAATGCTCTCGCTGCATTGTACTCTGATAACGTACTTAGAGAGTAACCCTTCTGTCTGCTGTCAATACTAATCTGACGCTGTTTTCGATACCTATTGGTAAAATGTACTTAAATATGGAGTGTGAAGAAGCTGGAGATAATCAATCTATATTATAAAAGAAAGTCGTGTTAGTTACACTATTTATAACTCAAGAACGGCTAAACCGATTTGGCTGAAAATTGGTGGGAAGGTAGCTTAGAAACAGGAGACGGATAAAAGATAGCTTTTATCGCAGAAATCACCCCTTAAGGGGGAGAAAAGCGGGGTGGAAGTTTGTATGGGGAATGAATAACCGCTGAACCGATTTAGATGAAATTGGTATGGAGATAGTTTGAGTTGTGGGGAAGGATAAAGAATAATTATTATCTTCGAAATAATTGTTTAAGAGTGATTTGATCGAAAGCTACTAGATTATAAAAATAAGTGTTCTAAAACATAAGAAACTTGATTTATGTTAGGTAATTTTAATCATCATTACAACCTTAGAGAATCTTCCACGCCGCTTACTGTTGGACAATATTTAATGTAGATTATAAAGGACAATGTCGAAAATCGCCCCATGACCAACAAAGATTTGATTCACGTCATAATTATATGCGTATTTTATAACACTCATAACAAATATATGTATTCGACGGACAAATCAAAAATATATAAAAGTACTTTTAGAAACAAAACCAAATGAAGTAAAATATAGGAATGGTTATTGTTACCTTTGCTCGATTGAATAGAATTGAGTCGATTTTATGTAGTTATGGACATTTATTTATTTCTATAAATTAAGAGTTTCATAACTTACAACGTAAATTAAATTAAAACATACGTCAATTGACTACTCACGCACTATCGCTTGTTAGTTCGTTGTATTTTTGACTTGCTTTATAATTTCGAGATTTCTTGTTCTTTACTACGTGGCTATAATAACGTTCTTTGATTGACTGCAATAATTATTATTTAAATAATTGTATAGGTATGGACTATGTGTATTGCTCTAACGATATAAAGTGTTACTTCAACTAACCTCAAAATCTGATTCATTTTGATATTTAATTCGATTTCGAAACTTGTCCGTAGTAATTGACGTGTACGTACAGTATTTACTAATGTCTAATTATACGAAAATAATTTTTTCACTGCTGTTGGTATTGGGGCGAACAATGTATGGACGCAGAACAATGTCCTTTCGACATTTTACTTAGGTGAGCTAATATTGCGAACTTTTTGAGTATACACCCCACGTTCCTAAACTACGGAAAATATTAGCGTTCCTCAAGATTACCTATTTATACAAGAGTTTGAGTTTATACGGTATTTCAAATATTACTATTCATGTAATACAGACTATATTATTATTTCGTTCTGTGTCAGGAGCGTATTTCTTGGCGCTTATTGCAAAAGATTATCGTGAGCGTGACACATTAACATTTGTTCATTAATTACGATAACGATCCAATCGCAATCGCGAAGTTACAGAATTACAGATTTTTTATTTTTAAGTAACATTACCGATTAATCGAAGAGTGACAAAATCGCACCTCAAGATAGACGAGTTAGTTAAGGGAGGAAGGTTTGATCTTATTATGACCCCGCACGGCCCAGTACTTGAACACGTCTGCCTACCTCAATCGTGAGGGACACATTGTTTCGACATTTACTCAATTCACAGCATATCAATACAACTTTAATTATTTTCTTGACTTTACAATTGCAGAATATAAGAAAAAAAAAATATTTTTCTTTGTTTCCACTCCGAAATTACTTGAACAAATATAAGTCGAAGCATTCATTTTTAAACTAAAAACTTTGTACAAATTATAATTCTATGCAGTTCATTAAAACATTTACAAACCTAAAGATTCTGTGGCCTTAATTGCTAAACTTATAAACACTGATTTGGTGACTTAACTTTTCAAGGCAGCCTTGGTGTTTATTTTATCATAACCACTAAGCAAGTAAGTAATATTGACTTTCCGTGCTGTGGCTTAACGTAAAATTACGGATATTACCCAAGATGTTGGTGCAGTTAATCTTAAAAACAATTGTAAACGAAGATGTTGTTCAACATACATTTACCGAAGGGAGGCTCTGTACCAGTGTTGTCTACTTGGGTGGAGGTACCCCATCCTGCCGTATCCGTACCTTTTTCTGCCGCAAAGCAGCAGTGCTTGCATTGCTGTGTTCCGGTTTGAACTAGTTTGAAGGCTAATATCTGGGTACCGTGACTTTACATACACTGTGGTTCTTGTGAGGGTTGCAGATTTGCTGCGAATCTCACAGGAGCCACATGTACTATACCACATACCATCAGGTGGGCAGTATGTTTGTTTGCCAACTCAGTTGTATATAAAAATGTGTTTCAATTCATTGATTCAATTAGATGGACATGTATTAAATAATCCTTCAATTTTCTGTACAAAACTTTTGTTGTTCATCCCCGAGAACGAACGGTAATCGACGCCAGACATTGTCTCCTCAGTTAAAATACAGCGTTCGCGCCGCTAATTACAAGGAAAACATTAATTAAAATTTCTGTTTTCAGAAACTCCATTCAATATTTCGATTAACCGATAGAGATTTCAATTTCCTTTAGTCACGTGCGCGCTGCGATATCGGATCCCGCGGTTGGCTCAGTCGGTAATGAGCGAGCGGATGGCAATTTCACTAGATGGGCTTTTGGTTACGGGCGCGCCCTGTTTTTATGCCAATGTGCTTTTAATACGTCTACCTCACTCATGTCGCGAGAGTGAATTCCTTCATCGCCAATATTTCGGTGGGATCACTAGTGCGTTCTATTTTATCGTTATTTTTCATTCAATCAGTATCGTATTGACACTTAGACAACGTGTTAATAAAATGGTGCAAAACCTCAGTCAGAGAGCAAGAGTTTATAAGCAAATTTTCGCGGATTATTCACGAAAATATATTTTTTTGTTTTAATCGTTCCATGTTGCCGTTAGCCGTCGCGCCGTGCGTTATGGGATAAAGATACAGTTAACGGGCCAAAAAACTTTTTATGCCTAATTCAAACTCACGTTTTTCAAAAAATATTTGAAATCGAAATTAATATTTTCTTATTTATTTATATTAATAGATATTATTTATAGTTCACTTTATAAGATACATACATTTGCAGTGATGCTTTTTTAATTTAACTATATTTCTGGTAAGTTATACACTAAGCGGTCACGAAAATTTTGTAATAAGGTAACAACAGCGTTACCTTATTACAAATTTTAATTTAAATTATTTAATGTGGACAATCAAATTTACTAATAGTAGTTTTAAACTGTACTACTAATTTGAATGTCCTATAAACTAAAATCACAAAAATAAGTCAATTCGATAAAATATTTTTATAGTTTAGAGCACTATGTTACCAAAGTCTTATTTTAATACGCTAACTTTGAAATAATTAGAGAATCAATAATAATATAAATACAAAATAGAAATATAAGCTTAAGTTTCTGATCAATAATACGTAGGTAGGGTATTCAGTTACGACATTTTTAACTAATCACAAGCCTATATATTACTGTTAATACTATTAAAACTGGAGACAACTAACGCAGTAAGTAATCTTAGTAACACTGTTGTAGTACATAAGTATTTTGGACGCTCCAAAAGAGATCTAGTAGGTTATTAAACTAAAAAAATATTTTATAAAAATAAAAACCGACTTCAAAAACACTGAAAAGTTAAAAATAATATAAGAATAGGTACAGACAACATCACACTTCTATATTAAAGTCGGTGCCAAACGATGATCTCCAAGAAAGCCTTAAAATTTGTCACCGACTTCAATATAGAATTGTGATGTTGTATGTACCTATCTTATATTATTTTCAACTTTTCAGTGTTTTTGAAGTCGGTTTTTGTTTTTTACTAGTGGACCCGGCAGACGTTGTCCTGCCCGATCAAAGCGCCACCTACTCGGTCAAATTGTAGTTTTAAATCTTCCCTGGACCTATTCAAATACACACAGAAAATTTCGTAAGATTCTGTTTTTGCGAGACTAACACACAGCGTTTCATTTTTATATATAAGAAGATAAAATATTTTTATTTTTCACTTTTTAGTGAATGAAACCCTAATTTAATATGAATATGAATCAGTTATTCAGAAAAAAATAAAAGTAACTAAGTAACTTGGCACTGGTCTGCTAATCGCGGGGCATGGGGTTTAATCCTGCCATTACCAGAGTGTTTTTTTCGTTTTTCGAATTTCATATTTCATTTCCTTATCAAGCTATACTGTTTGACCTTTGGACCGTTCTTATGTCGCTCGTAATAGTGGCGCTTTTCGTAGTGTAAATGTATAGCTTGAATGGGAGCTTACTATACATTTGTTAATTGCGATTTCTGCACCAGAAATATCCAAACCAGCAGCTACATCTTCATCTGCAATGCGTTTAAGTTAAACACCGACATAAGTTATTTTTTGGGTGGACCTTCTCGAAATGTTTGCTTTTCTGCGGGTATCAAAGCCATGTATTTAGTACAGTATTTTTTTTCTGAAATAAAAATGTTATATATAGTTATATTGGTTTGAACAATGTATATAACTAACTTAAAAAATATGCTTAAAACAACAGCTTTACCAATCCAACAACTGCGTTATTTTAGTAACGCAATGTAGCGCAGTTGTAAATATTAGGTCCTTACATATGAAATTGGCGTTTTGTATGGGAGGAACAATGTTCATTTTTTTAATATAATATATTTATTCAATCAAAGTATGTACCATTGCTATCTATGCACTTTTGCCATCTCATAGGTAGTTCATCGATCCCTTTACTAAAAAAAACATTCGGACGGGAATTGATAAATTCTTTGAAGGTGGTTTGGACTGCCCCATCGGAGATAAATTTTTTCCCTTTCAAGAAGTTATCTAAATTTCGAAAAAAATGGTAATCTGTTGGAGCAAGGTCCGGAGAGTACGGTGGATGTCTTAGATATTCCAATTGAAGCTTCTCTAATTTGGCAGCCGTCTGTTGTGCAGTGTGTGGTCTAGCGTTATCATGAAGCAGCAGTGGCCTAGAGCGACTGACCAGCCTCGGTTGTTTAGCAGCTTTTCCACCATGGTTTGCAGTTGCTGACAAAAGACATCTGCCGTAATCGTCTGGCCAGATTTAAGAAAGCTTTAGTGAACGACACCAGCACTAGTCTACCAAACGCTCACAAGTAACTTTTTTGGAGTCTCAAATACATGAGTAAATAGCTGTATAAATTTGAATTTGGAAGTCATGACCATAGAGGAGATATTTGAGATCAAAGTGGCCAGTACGGCAAAATGCTAATTTCATATGTAAGGACCTAATATTATATTTGCTTATCATCGTAAAAGAGCACTGAATGGAAAAACTAAATGCAAATATTTTGTCACTATCTAAACCGATAAGTTAATAAGTGTGTTTAGAAATAGTAATAATACAAATATCGTCATTTTCCTTTCGATGGCAGTAACTCAGCGGCCACGCAAAAACCCACGCACCTCATCCGGCAACTGCGAAGCGACTGATGTACTGACGCGGCAAGCGTATTCCCCCCGCGCAATGGCCGTCATTTGATATAAGAATAACACAAGTCTAATAAAATGATGCACAGTCAATTTTAATATACTTAATTTAAGGTTTATTTTCATATGGCAACGTAAGTTAGATAAAAATTTATTCTTTGTTGGGGACAGTTTAAAATATTTTTTTATTTATTTTAAACATTTTATCAAAAAACTACTTATTACTGTTTAAATAAGGTTCGAAACTTATATTTTCTATAAACAACATTCGAGGACAACACCATCTAGAAGATATTATGAGCGACTGCTGTTTATAAGATGAGAATTGTACTGAAGGAAAGTAATATTTTGTATGAAGAACAACTGCGTTACTAAGAAAAGCCACATTGCTACCACAATTTTCGAATATAATATAAATTTTAGTTATATCTTGTTTTGTTAAATATAAAAAGAGTGCTTATATATTTATAAACTAGCGAAATTTTTTCACAATTTTATACTGTTTCCTGTTAAAAAAAAAATTCATCTGAGGAGACCGAATTTTAGGCATCAAAAAGTATTTTGGCACTAACGCGCTGCTTTCCCGTTTTCAAGCAATCTCAATTTACTGTACCGCCACAAATATACAACATACAAGTTTTAAATTCATACATGATATTCTTGAACATATTGTCTAAATATACTTAAGGACAGAAACATGATTAATAATATTTCACTCGACAGAAAAAAAATCCAAACATCACTCGGTACAATATTTTAAAACAGTTGTGAATCAGAAAATACAATAATAAATGACATAAAAATTTTACTTACTAATAGATTTGCATTTTTATTGTCTAGAAAATTGCAAAAATACATTTTAAATTTGTAGTCCAGTTTTCCAAAAATCGACTAAAACGTGTAAAAAGGAACGTTTTCTTTCGGTCACAGCGCGTAAGCGACATTAGAAGCTATGCAATTATCAACTTTACCATGCAATAAAGCAATCGCCGTGCACGAGTAGGTAGAATTTCTTACGGGCGCGTGGGTAGTGTACCTCACCAAGCGCGCCCATAAGGGCAGGGGGAAACCGAGGAGTTTTAGTGGGTGGCCTACCCACTAAAACACATTACATCATTAAAAAAAATAAACTTGAAAATAAATAGAACATTTTTTCAAGTTAAACGGTTAATTGTATATAATGTACCTGTCTATTTAAAGTCTTAAAAGATAATGGAAGTAATTATGTTCTAGGCACCATACCGTACGCGCCCATAAGGTCAGGAAGGTTTTAGTGGGCAGGCGTGACATTCTGCCGGAAGAACCCCACACACGCTCGCCGTCTAGGCAAAAGGTAGAATTTCCTGAACCTCGCCTTAAGTAAATTTGAAAAGCGGCGTGGTTGATTTTTTTATAAAATCTGACCCATATTTTCTATTTGGGGATTCTACTCGGTCGATCGATCGCTTCTACTCTTGATTCTGAACAAAGTGATTTTAGCTTTTGCGTAATTTTATTTACACATTGTAGGTTATAGGGCACAGAAAATTTATTCATCGTTTAAACTAAGAGTCATCATCTGCCAGACATAAGCTTCCCCGAGAATCTCCGACGCTATCTTCCTGCTTAGACTTTGCACATCTTAAAGTTTCTAAACAATCTAGCGGCTTTCAGCAACATTCACCAGATCATTTGTCTACTTTCTAGGGGGTCTACCAATGCCTGTCTCCTAGCACAGCCTCCCCTAAGGCCATTCAAAAACCTTTCCACCCCGATAACGCTATGTACATAAGTAACAAAATCAGTTTATCTAAAAATAAAGTAAAAACCACCTGGAATATCATTAATCAGGAAACAGGTAAACTTAAAAGTACTGCAAATTCTTTCTCATTAGAAATCAATAATGAAACAATCAAATCAGACAAGGCAGTTGCCAATGCGTTCGAAGATTTCTTCTCTCGCATACCCATAGAAACTACAAGTAGTCTCAACTCGTGTCCTGATGAAGCTGTAGCTCTCCTAGGGCAGAGTGTAGAGAGGTGCAACAAGGTTTTCAAATTTTGTCACATTGACGCTGACACTGTGCTAAAAACATTTCGTATGATTAGTACGAAAAAAACTGAAGATCTTTGGGGTATTTCGACCCACATAATCAAATCGGTTATAATAGAACTTGCCCCGCAACTCGCGTTGATATTCAATAAATGTATTGATGAAGGTGTCTTCCCCGACCTCATGAAGAATAGCAAGTTAATACCATTATTTAAATCTGGGAATAAAAACGATCCTTCAAATTACAGACCAATTTCGATTCTACCAGCACTTAGTAAAATATTCGAAAAAATTGTATCTCAGCAGTTAATAGATCATTTCACATGTAATAACATTTTTCATATGAACCAATTTGGTTTTACCAAAGGTCGTTCCACGACAGATGCTGGAGTTGCACTTCTCAAACACATTTTTGCCGCTTGGGAGTGTAAACAAGATGTGATTGGTATATTTTGTGACCTGACGAAGGCTTTCGACTGCGTTAGTCACCAGACTCTTTTAAATAAACTCAAACATTATGGTGTCACCGAAAAAGCAATTAGCCTTATGGAGTCTTATTTGTCCAATAGAATCCAGAAAGTTGTTATTAGCAAAACTGAGTCTGTTGGTGCATCTATAACTATGGGTGTACCTCAGGGATCGATATTGGGACCTTTGCTTTTTTTAATTTACATTAATGATCTCCCACATTTCACTTACAATCTGTGCGATACAGTACTATTTGCAGATGATACTTCTTTAATATTTAAGGTTGACAGAGGTAATGAAAATACTGACGTTGTAAATAGTACTCTTTCTAATGTATTGCATTGGTTCACAATTAATAACTTATCATTAAATTCAAATAAAACTAAATGTATAAAATTTTCATTGCCAAATGTAAGGAAAGTGGATACTATTGTGGAAATGAATAATCAAATTATTGAATTCATTGATTGTACCAAATTTTTGGGCATTACATTAGATTCACGTTTGCAGTGGGATCCACATATTGAGTCCTTGGCAAACAGACTTAGTTCTGCGGCATATGCAGTTAAAAAAATAAGACAACTTACTAATGTTGAAACGGCAAGATTGATATACTTTAGTTATTTTCACAGTGTTATGTCGTATGGACTACTACTGTGGGGATCGGCTGCTAGTATAGAAAGTATTTTCGTACTTCAAAAAAGAGCAGTTCGCGCTATTTATAATTTACGAACAAGGGATTCTCTAAGAGATTTATTTAGAGAAATTAATATATTGACCTTAGCAGGACAATACATTTATGAAAATTTGATTTATGTCTATAAGAATTATAATACATTTGAAACCAATTTCCACGTTCACCAGTTAAACACAAGAAATAAAAATAAACTTGCCGTTCCAACGTACAGACTCCAAAAAACTAGAGGCTCATTTATGGGGAAATGTATAACGCTTTACAACAAAGTTCCACATAGTGTAACTGACTTGCCTTTTCATAAGTTTAAAGCGCATGTAAAAAAGACTCTAATGAGTAAAGGATATTATAAAGTCAACGATTATTTAAATGATGCCAATGCCTTGTGTTAATATGAAGTTATTATTCGTTACAATCAAAGACATTATAAGAGTAGACCAACAATGCAAACGAAATGTATGAAGTCCCCTTCAACCAATTTTGATATGATAATAGCTAAATAAATAAGCATAATTAAGACTCATCGGTAATAAATAATGTTACAATGTGATTTAGTTTTTATTACTGTTCGTTTTTTACACTACAAAACGAAGTTATTTGGGCATGTTTGAGTACTTTTATAACTTGACGCGCGCTCGACAGTCGAATGCAGTACAAATACAGTATGAGTAGCGGCCGCCTGACCGCTGTTGTGGTTGAAGGGAGTTTCTTAGAGGCCGCGCGTATTGTCGGTCTATCTCTTATAATGTCTTTGGTTACAATGTCAATAATCGTGTTGTTGTGTATAGCTATTGATGTTAACAAATGTTGTTGGCAGAAAAGAACTGACACTGATTTTGAATTAGACTAAGTTATCAAATGTTTGGTAACAACATAATTTATTGTATTATGATTAATGTATACGTCTATAACTTATTTTTTGACATTTTAAGTGTATGTAAGCATACCGATTGTATTTTTTTTTTAAACTTTCAATGACTATGTAACAAAACCAAAATTGTAAATGGCGATTTAAAAGAGGAGATAAAAAATTTAACCTTTCGAGTTTCTTGCCTGTTCTTCTCGAGAAGGCTCTCCCAATTTCCGAACAGGTGTAGATTCAACTTTTTTTTTTATTACTACTTGTATTTGCAGACATCTTGAGTAGGTATATTCAGGATGTATGCACATACAAGGTTAAATTTATGTTTCCTTTAAATTAGAATGTTTTGCTTTGTTTTGACGTCAATAAGTGCCTGTAAAGGCCTAAGTTGAATAAAGATTTTTGAATTTGAATTTGAATTTAACTGTCTTTCTGGTAATGCGAGCTGTCCAAACTATCACAGGGCTCCCAATTCTTGAAGTGAAATCAATTCATCGCTAATATTTCGGGAGGCCGCCTTTCAATAACAGTGCCTTGGTATAACATCATTATTTCTCATTTTCATACATCCTTATGGAGGCTGAGATAGTAATCAGCGTACCGGATAGCGCGCAGACAAACTGCTGAGCGAGAATATAGAGATTAATTTGTATGAAATGCGTCGTCATTATTATGTTTTTTTTGTTCGTGTACCTTTTGTGTTTCATTAATGTGCTTTTAAGAGCTTTTATCTATGTTGGTTTACAATATTTCAATTAAGTTCTGTTCACAATGTCAACGGTATTTTTATTTACAAAGGTATAATAAGGAGCAAAATTCTGTCCGTCCGTCGCAATATATATTTATAAATTGTTTATTGACGCAATGGTAACTGTAAAAATTAGGTAAATTACATGTCAGTTGGTATCAAAATTGGAACAAATTGAAAAGAAATCAGCCTGTATCGATCTTGTATTATTAATTTTTCAATAATATTAATGCCACTATCAATACAATGCTGGCTACTCCACGCAAAACCACTAACACCTTCACTTATAGTGAAAGCATGGATTAATGATTTAGTCAAGACTTTAATATTAGAAAAAAATAATCACACATAATTAATCCAAGCTTTATGAATTTACACAAACATATTGTAATAATAGCAAAACCCGTGTTTTTGTGTTCAGTTCCCCTAGCACGAACCTCTACAGTTATGGTTAACGTAATCGTATTTTTGTATTCAAATTCAAATTCAAAAATCTTTATTCAACTTAGGCCTTTACAGGCACTTATTGACGTCAAAACAAAGCAAAACATTCTAATTTAAAGGAAACATAAATTTAACCTTGTATGTGCATACACCCTGAATATACCTACTCAAGATGTCTGCAAATACAAGTAGTAAAGAAAAAAAAAAAAAAGTTGAATCTACACCTGTTCGGAAATTGGGAGAGCCTTCTCGAGAAGAACAGGCAAGAAACTCGAAAGGTCAAATTTTTTATCTCCTCTTTTAAATCGCCATTTACAATTTTGGTTTTGTTACATAGTCATTGAAAGTTTAAAAAAAAATACAATCGGTATGCTTACATACACTTAAAATGTCAAAAAATAAGTTATAGACGTATACATTAATCATAATACAATAAATTATGTTGTTACCAAACATTTGATAACTTAGTCTAATTCAAAATCAGTGTCAGTTCTTTTCTGCCAACAACATTTGTTAACATCAATAGCTATACACAACAACACGATTATTGACATTAAAACGAATAATAACTTCATATTAACACCAGGCATTGGCATCGTTTAAATAATCATTGATTTTATAATATCCTTTACTCATTAGAGTCTTTTTTACAAGCGCTTTAAACTTATGAAAAGGCAAGTCAGTTACACTATGTGGAACTTTGTTGTAAAACGTTATACATTTCCCCATAAATGAGCCTCTAGTTTTTTGGAGTCTGTACGTTGGAACGGCAAGTTTATTTTTATTTCTTGTGTTTAACTGGTGAACGTGGAAATTGGTTTCAAATGTATTATAATTCTTATAGACATAAATCAAATTTTCATAAATGTATTGTCCTGCTAAGGTCAATATATTAATTTCTCTAAATAAATCTCTTAGAGAATCGTATTAGTATGAAAACTATATTCAGTTCATTAAACGACCGTAGCGGCCTACGGTCGTTTAGGAAACTAAATGGTATCGTAATGGTAAAAGTATAGTTAACGAGAGCTAAAGTATGAGAATCGTCAGCACGAACTCACTTTTGACATGTCGTATCGTTTTATTCGACAGCTAGCTATCGTAATATCTCTCACCGAGTATTTTACAGTGAGAGAACTATTCTTACGTTACGCGCTCACGATAGTCTTACGATAGTGTTTCTAGCTGTCCATTTAATATCTCAATCGTTATCGGGTAGTAAGTAAATACGATTACTATCCTATAAAGAGAGTGGTTCGCGCTAGGGGTACAGTTCAAAAAGTTGGATGATATGTTTTACAGAAAAGAAAACTGGCGCGTGTTCCGCGGACAGAGACATAGGTAGAAGAAAAGTGAACTATCACCGCTGCAATATAACTTAGCCATCATTAAGTTAATCCCGAGGCGCTTACCAAATTAACCTTAACGCACCGGCTTATGCCGTCAAATTGAGCTGGTCTCGGAAAATTCACCGACAGAGATGACTACGAGTAGGATTTTGTTGAATAAAACATCCAGAGAGCGAAACGAAGACCGAAACTATACTTAATAGACTCTTTTGTTTTCTGTTTAAATGAAAGATAAGTTTTAAATTCTCTTAATAATAATATTTTTCTGAATATACAGATAATTGTCTACTAATAATTGAAATACAGTCCTCCGAACGACTTTTGCCAAACAAATGAATAATATTGCACCAATAAAGCTTAGAAGCCAATTGACTATTTTAACCAAACTGAGTTGTGAGTATATTATACCCACATTTTAGATATTTAGAAACCATTATCATTTTTTTACAAATACCTGCTAAATGTAACTGCTTTCTATCTTGTTAAAAGTAACAATAGCATTTCTATCAGAACATATCTAACATTATATGCATCTACTGTGTGCCGGCGAAATACGTTTCGTCATAATAATTGTCCAAAAAAAATCTATTGAGGGCCACCTTTATCACCTAGGGTATGAAAAATAGCCTACGATCTATTCTCAGACCTACAAAATATACACAAAAAAAATCATAAAAATCGGTCAAGCCGTTTCAGGGAGTTCGATAACAAAACACTGGGACACGAGGTTTTTATATATTAGATATGAGTACATTTATCAGGATATATCTAACTAAACAAAGTCATAATAAGTAGGTATTAAATTACCTGTGTAACAAAAATCACCAAAATTTTGTTTTCTATTGTTTCACTGTAATAAATTCCAAGTCGACACAATTTATGCAGAAGTATTTGCTCTTAAATATAAAGGCCCGTGATTCTGATGAGAGCAGCTAATTAGAGAAGACCGTTTAATTAAACATTAGGTAAAGGGAAAGGCCCTTTTCAGAAACGCATAAATTATTTATTGAGCTATATTGTTTTGTAATAGAAATTACGCCAGTACGAATTTATTATCTATTACTGTAGAGAGACGCAATATTAGGTCTTACATTCCTCAATAGTTAACAAAACTGTGAAAATTCTTCAGTAAGTATGTACCTTTTAAGTTAATATAATGATTATGATGTTGATTTTGTTAGTTATAAATTTAAAAAAATTTACGATTCAAAAGAATATTTTGATTGTAATTTTTTTTTTCGAAGTTATTGAAGTAACTTTTATACGTAGGTATTTCTGAATGCCCTAATAAGAGGGAGAGGAGGGGATGAGGGGTAAGACAAAGGTGGCGCAAGAGCCCCGAGGGCTTTTATACCGATGCTATGCTGAAATATAATATTAAGAAGGCTCGCACGTGACATAAACAAAAGAAAAAAATGTATCTAGCCTACATACCACTGACAAAGAATTTGTCTTGATAAATTTGAATACGCACCTTTTTAGATTTTCTTATATACGAGTACGTTAGCAGCGAACTTATTTGGATTTGAAAAAGCACTTATACATTATCATCGTCATTATCATCATCAATCTGTAGCAGTTCATTGTTGTACATAGGCCTCCCTCCTACGTGCACCACTCACCCCGTTCTTCGATTTTTCTCATCCATGAGCTCCAAGCTGTCCAAAGCAAATCGTCGCTCGCTTCACCTTGCTGCAGGCGTCCCACACTTCGGTAGCCCAAACGCGGTCTCGACTTCAGTACTAACCTTCTCCAAAGATTGCCGGTTCTGCGACAGATGTAGTCAGCCCATTGCCACTTCAGCTTGCTTATGTCAGTGACTTTGCTTCTGTCGATTTCGAATATTATCCGAGCAAGACTCCAAGCATAGCAATCTCGTTAGCTCGTTGTGCGACTTTTAGCTTGTGGACTATGTTAATGTTCACGTTTCGGTACCATGTGTAAGGACGTAATCCTTACACATGAAATGCATCATGACAATTAGAAATGAAACTACTTTGCGACCACACGGTGTTATGGGGCTAACCATATTGTGTGGTTGCGGTTATACCTTCGCATACAACAAAAACCATATACAAAAACATATATATATATATATATATATATATATAATCCTAATAAAAGCAAATTAGTTACTTGTATACAATCGAAACATTATATTTTGAAACATTTGAAATATAATTGCTAGAAAGTACGTGGTCAACGGAGAGTGGAAAATGGACATTGACAGAGCTCCTCCGAATTTTAAATTACATCGCGTTATAAAAGGTATCGCAGAACTGACAATCATTGAAGCAGGCGACTATTGAATTGGTACAGCGAAGTAGAATGACAACTTGCTTTGGACAGTTGGAAGTACATGGATGCAAATGACCCCAGACCAGGCTAAGTGGTGTGTCTAGGGGATGCCTTCATCTACCAGGCTATCTATGCTACAGGCTGACGATAGTAAAAACTAATATCCAAATGTCAAAGCAATATCTGAAATCTACGGTTTTAGAAAAATTACATGAGATACTTATTCGTTATTATTATTATAGCCTGAAAATTCTGCATTCTCTTAGTTTGGTTATGTAAAAACGTAATTAGCGGTAAGTACCTATACATTTTTTATAAAGTTTTATAGCCAACAAAATGGGCGAGGTACGGGATAAATTGAGACATTAAATTAAAGATTGTGGAGTAATACGACTTTCCCCTCTCATATTTCCCTACAATTATCCCAAATAAGTTTGTATAAACTCATTTTACGCCAAATTGCACAGCCGCCTTATGAGGCTACCTATTAAATTAATATTAAAAGTTGACTGAGAAAAACAGCCCTTCGAGATTCGGCCGAACGTGAAAAACATGTTATGTGTAAATACGTAATGGGTACCATTAGTCAATCATTATTGAAAAGGAAGGAATAAAGGAGATTCGAATATTTTCCTTTTGTTCATCAAGTACCCGTGCAAATAATTCGAATTCATCATTCATCAAACCTAAATTACCATACCATAATTATAAACAATATTAGCATGCGGCAACAGTTATATTGGAAATATGCCTTGTATTTATATTACTATACTTAGGAAGTTTAAATAAGGTACTGCACACAAACCCTAGAGGTTTAAGTGGTGCTATATGTATTAAAATATGATGAATTGTGTATTGATAATAAATAAAAAACAAACTAATAATTACCTATCACAAATCATTTTATTAAACAAACAGTATGTTGTAAGGAATAGAGTAATAGAAATTAATTATGAAATCCTTATTACATTCTTTCTTTTTATTCAATTATTAATTATTATCTACATCGTCATTATCATTATTTTTAATAAAACTTAACTTAAAAATATAATATTAATTAACATACAATTATATCACATATTATTATATCTTAATAAAAAGTACTAAAGTAAACAAATAACAATGATACTTTATATACACTAATAATAACTAATAAAGCTGGTAACATGATCGTATGAGATAAATAGCAAAATAATATGAAAATTGTACCTACTTATCTGTAATAATTTGGAATTAGCCAGTGTTTAAGAAATCTACTTTATGTCAAGGTGAAATTGTTAAGACTAAAATTCATCAAATTCTCTTAATAATTTCATACGTACGGAGAGAAAGCTTTAATTAAACCAGTTTTAATATTAAGGATGAAAATAAATCAGTAATTTAATATTATTTAGATAATGTTAAAACGGTGTTTTGTTGTGGCTAAATCAAATTGTAATTTGTTGTACTTATTTATAAAAGAAATACACAACTGTAGTGGTTATTTATCAAAATATTCATTTTTTATTTAAATGAATAGACTTATTTTATCGTGTGTTAAATATAATAACGATAAAAAAGTTTATGGCCTTTAAATAAACATTTTAATAAATTGGACAAAAAAATGATCTATTTCTTCTAATCAATTTACTAGCTCCCGCGACTTCGTACGCGTGTAGTTTGTACGACTACGTATCACCAAAAGAGAGTATTACAAATCACTCCAGACACCTACGTTAGAAAAACAGATGGTGTAAGTAAATTTAAAAACAAAACACGACCTCCGACATTTACATACTGCCTATTGAAAAATAAGAAATCATTTTTAGTTTTATTATATCCGCTATGTAAAGACACCCACGGCAACTTTTCTTAGACGCAGTGCACCCTGCTGACCAAGAAATACTGCTGGTCAGTGACTTTTGAACAGCTGAACATATTTTCATCAAATAAAACTAAAAAGCCCGCAGAGGACTTATGCAACCCGAGCGAAATGTCAACTTTATTGATTTCTCTTTATAAAACCAAAGTAGAGTCACAGATTACTAAATAGTTACTACGTAAGTAGAGTTTACTCGCTGTTAATAATAGCTACATAATATCAACATCCATTTTAGACATTTTACAGATTTAGTGAAAATTGATATAGGAATTTAAAAAGTTATAAGTGTATTAAATATTATAAGCAAAAAATAACATGAGTAACATGAGTAAAGTAAAATTGGTTGTATGGAATTGATTCTTTTGTCTACCCGTAGTAAAGGTATAAAAATAATAATTTTCACGAGAATTTTCTTTGATATGACACGTGACACTGAAGTATGTAGCAATTTTGAGAAGAATTTTGTGTTTTAGTTTACTGTCTTCTTCAGTTATTCCTTATTTTTGGATGGAGAGTTCTCAGCTTCCTGTGGCAATTTTGCAAAATCCAGAATAGTGGGCACCGACCTAAGCAAGCGAACCCCGTACTGATTTTATTAAAATTATTTATTGTTCACTCCATAGACTCTTAATCCGTGCCCTTATTTACATTAAGTATTTTTTAACTTACTAGCTTCTGCCCGCGAGTTCGTCTGCGTGGACTTCAGAATTGGGTCTAAAGCTTCGCTCGTTAAATTTTTAATCTTCGCACGGGAACTATTTGAGAGATCATTAAGGAATATAAAGTACATGTCCTTTTCCATAGCATAGGTGACATGCATACTTCAAAGCTGTCTGCCCGCGGCTTAGCTCGTAAACAATTTTCAATTTTCCCTCGAGAACTACTTAAGGAATCGGGATAAAAGGTAGCCTATGTTCTTTTCCAAATCAAATGCTACATGCATGCCAAATTTCATCAAAATCCGTTTAGCCATTTTTGCGTGATTGAGTAACAAACATCCAAACATCCACACTTTCACATTTATAATATTAATAGTAGGATATGATAACATTTTCTTTTTTAACTCCTTATAAACAATTATCACATACATTTTTTTTTTGTTAAATTTGCGCAACTTAGGTATAAATAAATTAAAATATATTATACAAAAGTTAATTGTAAACTGTACTGAATTTCATGCTTTTAGGTCTAGAAGTTTGAGCTCTACGTGGATACCTACTTCAGCCAGTCAGTCACCAAAGCAACATCCTCGACGACGACGTTTTTTTAAAAAAAAAAAACCTATTTACATCCCACTATTGGGCACGGGTTTCACATTTGAGAAGAGGGAATTTGCTTATTACATTACGTTGGCCAAACGAGGTACCTAGTGTTGGTCTTTATTTCGAGTTTTTCATGGCTTCGTTGTAAGGTTGCTTCGCGCTGCCGGAACTTCGCGAGACTTACGCCTGCTGGTTAGCATGGGTATACAATGTATTTGGTATACAGGATAAATTTTGAGGTACCGGCAACCTCGCAGTATTAGATAGCTAGTATCATTAACTACAATGTTTGTTCCACGACTTTTGATAATTCGTTAGATTTTACTTTCATACAAAAATAAATATTCATTTAATATACCTCTAGAATGTTTGTAACTCAACGTGCACAGCGCGCAAGCGTAGCGTTGCCTTCCGTCGTCGTTTATAAATGAAACATAGACTTATCAATGTCACGACAGTGCAATAAAAACTTGAAATTTGATTTTGGTTTAATGTATTAAGTTTATCTTAAAACTCGTAAAACAAATGTTGTAGTTAATGATGTTAGCTATCTAATCTTGCGAGGTTGCCGGTACCTCAAAATTAACCCTGTATACCCGTACCAAATACATTACGTATATTAAGTCTTTCTCCTCACCGCACGGATATAATTTGTTGTTATACCAGGTGAATCCTCAAACTTTTGGTAACTTTATGGAAAATTAATTGTATGAAAGATTTAAGAGAGATTATCCCAAACGTGAGTAAAAAGAAAAGCGTTTATTTAAAAAGATAATATTTTTTAATGGAATGTTTCATAAAGTTACCAAAGAATTCATGGCTCACCTGATAAAACAATAAAAAACACATTATTAATAGTTATGTTATAGCATTTATATGGTTCTCGTTTTATTTTATTAATATTTCTTAAAAAAAATTTAATAACAAATGAAACAATTGACTATAGAAAATTCAAACTTACTGTCAGAATAAACATACAACTAACATTGACGTATAATAATTATCGTCTAAGCAATAAAAGGCTACGTAAGTTTTCGAGATTAATTTCCAAATTTTCCACTATAAATCATTGCTTAGAATATTTTTATGAGTAGCGTAAATAGCATAACGTCTCAATATTTCGGAATGCCAGTAATTTTATAAACATTTTGCTGTCATACTTTATTATTATAGGTACCTACGAAGGAAGTTTAGTCGAATGAATTGTCCAACCGTTTGTCGCAGGAAGCCTATTAATTTGCTGAAAGTGTGCCGTGATTAAATCTCCTCGCTCTGCCTTGCCTACAAATAAATTTCACCATTAACTTGTCGTGAGACAGATTGGATGAATTATTATGTTTGATAAGTTATTCAGTAAAATATGCCTATAATTATTTATCATCATTAATCATCATTATTATTATATCAGTTAATTAAAAAGTTTAGTAAGCTTTTATCTAAAACAGCCAAACCGCCACTGACTTATAAATTGACTCTATATCCCTCTGATTAAAAATAACAAATACTTACTACATAGATTTTGTTATTGATTTTTTAAACACCATTTTATTTATCCTAATTTAATGAAAAGCATTGTGAAGCTTCATTCAGATATCACTATAATTATTTTTATATCTTTTTCTGGCAAAAAATGCTATATTAAATCATCAATTAAGATGTAATAAGTCCCAGTGAAGTAAGTCATGCGACAAGAAACTTTCTCGATAGGATAATTATTATTAGTTGATTATTGGCAAATGAAGCCTTATTAAGCCGCCAACATACCCTATTGGATAAGGCACCGTTCTTCATAATCAAAATCGTTACGGCTCCATGATGGTATCCTACAGAATCAGTACCGTACCCAACGAGCCAATGGCTTGCAAAAACCTCCCGGTAAACTGTTATAACGGAAACTCATTATAGTCTAAACCGACCGAGAAATCTTATAATCTCTCCCTTGAAAATTGAAAATCTTGAATAATTGAATATTAAAATTTATGGATCTGGAATAAATGTTGACGAAAATACTCGGAAGTTTTGAAAAAGCGGCGACTGAGCAACGAAGTAGATTTAAATATTAGCTGAAGTTTCAAGTTAGTGTGATATCGTTTAAGGGGAAAGTTTTGTGTTTGTATTTAAAGATATTGATATTTATAAATCAAAGAAAGCCATTGATGTCTTTTTGGAATAAAATTCATTTAAAGCCACACACAACTGAATCATAGTTTTTAGAAAATTTCACTTGTAATAACGTAATATACTTACGTACTTGAAAGTTGAAACATGGTTCAATAGAAAAGTCAAAATAGAACTAGTTTCTTTTTTATAATTTGACAGCTGTCCGTTGAAAACGGTTATCTAGGGATAAAAAAGGTTGAAAAGTTTCAACCCGCATACTTTCCGAGTATGCGGGTAATGAAAAATGTTTTTTCACAACCCATCTGAATGACTCGGGTTCGAAGGAGTAGGATGATAAGCGTATGGTAGTTTTTCCATGATTAAGAGGAAACACTAAGATTGAGAGAGTTTAAAATCAGGTATTTTTATAATGTATTAATCTCGCGCTGCGCCCCCAAACAATCGAGCTTTTACCTATAAAAAATACACAAAATAGACGTTTCGTAGTTTTCTCCTTTAAAATAAGACCGATTTAATTATAACTTTCTGCATTAAAAATTAAGTTTGCTGGATGTTTCAAATACAACAAAAAATCTGGCCAATTTTTTAGGTTTTTGAAGGTTTAACTCTTTTTTAATAACTTAATAAAAAAGAAAACCATAAAAACATGCTAATAGTGGCCATAGATGTTTTTTGTAAAATATGTTGCAACTTTTGCCGTTATCCAGGAAGGAAATAGGGTACTACGTTTGTGTGGAAAAACGCCCAGTAAAATTTCCTTTTCAGGGGTCTGGGCGAAGCTTGTTTCCTTCTGAAGCTTTATCACCACTCTTTGCGACGAAAAAAATATTGATATCAACTTTGACTCCAGCGACGCTGTTAATTAGCACGAAATATAAGCAAAGCCAATTCTGAACTAGAGCATTGCTCATAATTCCAGGTGGATAAACAAACAAGAGTTGCCCATTAAATAAAGTGGCCTACGCGGCGTTTTCCCTGAAATTGAATGTGAAATATATGAGCTCCTCATTGCGCCTCGGCGTTGGACAGTTTCCAGTGGCCAATTTTTATCTCAAGTTACGTCTGTCTTGAGCTACTGAAATTTATGACAGCGTTTTATTTTAATGTAGTTTAGTAAGAGGTGAAATTTCTCCGACACACCCTGTAAATTGACTACACAGTTTTTCTGCCCACTGCAGGTAATTTAAAGAAAGGGACGTATTTTTTACCTTGTAATTTTCGTTTTTCCCTCGCCTCGTACTCTGCAGTGGTCCATTAGTGGCGCCGGTCGGCTAAGCCTTTTTACACAAGTTTCTTTGCAGCAACGTGATTATTCAAATGTAAGTAAATGTTTGCAACCGATAGACTAATAATCAATATCATTCCTTTCATAAAAAGACAAAGAGTAAGTTTAATGTAGTTTAATGAAACTGAAAAATCCTTTTGCAGTATTATATGAATGTTATTGTCTGCATTTATTCAAACTTTTTATATTGCATTTTTATAACGTCTTTATTTCTCTTACTATTTATGCATGTATCTAAGATATAGTACGATTTCTTTGTTAGCATTATAACTGTGATTTTACGGTCCTATAGAAGTGTGCTGCTGCATGATTATGCTGCTATGGAGGTGTGCAGTAATTATTTCACTTCTCCTCATTTTTTTTAAATATTCACAGTTAAATAAATTAAATGTCTGTGTGTGTGCGATACCGATTGCCAGTTTTAGTCATCAAAATCACAAAGTTGGTGCAAAATTATAAAACA
The DNA here is from genome assembly GCA_963935595.1 of Schoenobius gigantellus. Classification (NCBI taxonomy): domain Eukaryota; kingdom Metazoa; phylum Arthropoda; class Insecta; order Lepidoptera; family Crambidae; genus Schoenobius; species Schoenobius gigantellus. Next base: position 20,422,189 of record OZ012548.1, read on the forward strand.
ATAATATAACTTATTGTAAACGCTTATTACTACTTTAAAGTTAAACAATAACCATATTTTAAAAGGGATACTTTCGTAATCATGCTTTGATTGATGTCTATGTTTGTGATTATAATTTTATTGATGTCTGTATAAACTCATATACTATATAGCTTGCCCTTGATGGGCCCTGTAGTGTATGGTCTTAATAGAATTTAAGTGAGATTTTGAGTAAGATTATATATTGCTTAAATGGGTTCGGGGCCCCTGCAGCTAGGGAGGCTCCCAGACCCTATCTTTGCTACGCCTGATACGGCGGTATCAGCATAAGAATTGCATATTTTTCATTTAAAACAACATACTTCATCTAAAAATATATCTTCTTAATTTTAAAATACAATTTTCAAAACAATAACTTCTCTTGAAAAAAGAATTCCTTTTTTTCTGTGTACGCCCCTGCTCACATACCTACTGTGCAATAAGTACTTACTAACCACAATTTTTAGTAATGCCTTTGTATTTTAACAATATGTGCGTGTTCAATATTCTAATCAATCCGAAGACGATGACTATATAGTTAATTTTAATAAAAACATGATAAAAAAAAAAGCTTTATTTTCATTGATCGGTTAAAATTGATCGCCATCAAACCACCAGCCTTCTATCCTCCTATTCTGTAACTTCGGTTGCTAACTAGAACTGTCATTTTAAAAGGAACTTAACATCCATTACTCCTATCATGAACGCTGCCGTAACACATAAGATCACTAAAACCGGTATGGATATAAAGTGGCTTTCAAAAATGACAGGTCTAGTTACCAAACGTAGTTAGCGTATAGGCCTGCAGATTCGAAATAAAATCAGACTTTTCGACTTACCTTTAGTCTCGAGGAGGCAAGACGAGGCGACGCAAGTGGGAAAGTGTAGATAGCCAGCACTGTATTACCCCTGGCTCTACACGGGGTGCAATAAAGGCTACTTTGGCTGAACAACGTACAAAAATAAGTTAAGGATTTGGTGGGGTTGGTATATAATAGCTCGGTGGCGTAGAGATCTAGGAGTCAACACGGTAGGTATGTTGAAGGAGACGCAGGTTCAAATCCCGCCCGAGACAAAAAAAATGTCTTTATTGATTTATTCATTTTTCAACAGAAAAGCTGATAAGTAAATTGTTGATAGTAAGGCCTATTATAGAGGACACCTTCAGCTAAATTTCTCTAAGTTGAGAAACTGGCAGCCTTACCTCAATTGTTGGAACACAAATATGTTGGTTAAATTTAGATAAAAACAACACTTAGATAAAAACCAAGCAAAAAACATCTACCCCCATGGAAATGTTCTCGCGAGATATGGTTAGCCAACACTCGGGAGCCTTCGCTAGCTACGCCGCACGAGACGACTCGCTAGTGTGGTTTTGGCATTACGGGCGTTCATTTTAAAAAGCGGTAAATAATTTGTTAAGCCGGTAAACCGCGAATTTGCAGAAAAATTCCGCGGGCTGAGTTTGTTTAGTATCCTCATCTCTATTGTCTCTTTATGATTAAAATTTGCCGGGAGGAAGTTGGGCTTTTAAAATTGAACCCGAGCTCGAGCTCCTCGCCGATTCTCGAGCAGTCGACATTAAAATTTCGAATATTAGAGGGCGGGAAAATCTGCACTTGCAATGTTACTATTACCGTCGCTTAGTACACGTCTATTTTGAAATAGTTTAACAATGTTGTTGGAGTTTTTTTTTTCAAGATTTTTGTAAAGTGTATTCTTTTTCAAAGAAACTATATGAAAGGTTCGTTCCGAATTTTACATTACAATAACAGCAAAATCTGAAAGTTTAATGTAATTTTTTATACATATTAAATTACTTTGAATACTTTGGTATTTCTAAAATGTCTAATGCCCTAGAATAGAGACCCGTTACGTAATAAAGGAAACAAACATTCCCGTAACAAGGTAATGTAAAAACTTCTATGTACGAGTATAAGGTTTGTTTGTGTTGAAAATATTAAAAGATCAGGGTAACCCGCCGTGACTTTCAAGTCTTTATTTCTTTGTCGAGATTTCCGTTCTCACACGCTTGCAATTTTTCATTACCATTTACAGTCAAAATAGTTTGATATAATGATATTATATTAATTAATTAGGTCAACAATTTGCCCACATATTACTTGTTGACTGGTAAAAAATGGCCTCAGGCATAGAATTAATAAATAAATTTAAATATTTTATGATTATAAAAATGCTGACTGGCCTATATTGAAGAGGACACGGCTTTTACACCAGCTATAGTACCTACCAGACCAGACCATGGACAGACCATGGACAACTTTGGTACAATGTTCAAAGACCTCAGTAGGGCTTCCTGACGATGACGATGAGACTTACTTGAAGTATTAAACTGAACATAGACAAAGCAAAAAGTCGAGTTTCCACGTTGTACCCACTGGCATAGCTGTAAAAGTTGAAGTCTATGGAGGTTGTTTTCGACTATGCTTATCTGAGACAAATAGTCCAATTCGGTAAGTCCAACTTCCAGAAAGTGGATCCAATGCGATTGCGCAGCGTTCGGGAAGCTCTTCAGCATATTCTCGGCCCACATACCGCAATGGCTCTGGGCAAAAGTCTTTACCTGTACATACAGATCCCAAAGGAGATCTTATTTGGGCCCAACATTACATGAAAGATTTATGTATTAAACAACTACCCTAATTAGAATGTTTAATTTAATAAAAATTAGTCCGTATTGCAATGGTCAAATGAAGAAAATCGCAATTTAATTTCAGCAGACTTGTAAATTGCTTTGTAAACGCACCTTATTAAGTTCAAAGTTTTCCGTGTTAAAATAAAAGTATTTTCCGTATCATATTCAAATAATATAGTATAAGTTTTAATAAATTATTACCATCCTTCAGTTTATTTTTTTAACATTGAATCAAATTATACTTCCGATGATCAGTATGTCTAGCTTACTTTGTAAACACACATGATGCATCATTACTAAGTGCTGTACTAAATCGATTATATTTCAAACAATCAGTGTTATCGATTGTTGAAAAAACCAGATGTATTTACCATTTCTAGAGCCGAGTAGCTATATATAACTCGAGATATTATAACATACGTTTAAAAGTATTTAAAAAAATATTTAATTACTATATGCAATTAAAGGTGAAATATATTTTAATTGTTTATTGTACACATAAACATTGGATACAAGTGAGTACAAGATTTACAACTGCGAAATATAACGATAAAGTATAACAATCTATACTGAATCATCGGATATCATGGTATCTCTACAATGTGTCATTTAACAAAATGTCACATTCATTCGCTATCGTACTTGTGCGTTTAGTAGATGTTTCTATTCGATTTTCTAATAGATTTTATTTTCAACGACCTCTGCTCGCTCATGCCCTATTTCGAATCATTCGTTGGTGTTGCGGCATGGACGAAGGACCTTATGAATTTGATGAGCCTGCCTTACCTTATTGTTAGATGCGCTAGTTCAATATTCCTTTTCTTTCCGTCGTTTATTTTGCTCCGTTCTTTATATTTCTTGCGGCGATAAACTTAATTTTGTGTCGGCGGTGGTATAATAATTCTTAGTGACATATATATTTTTTTTCTTCTTTTTTGACAGCGTATGTTCTATGGTAGGCAGGCGAAAATAGCGGATGAAGTGCGATATGAAATGGCGTGAGCGAGATGTATGAATTTGAATGATAAGGAGAGAGCGCTAACAGTTGGCATCGAACGCTCGTCGAGTGTTGGCTGTGACCTCGATTTCTTTTGATTTTCGTTTCGTATGCGATGAAAATCAATAGAGTATTATGTCAAAAATCAATACTATTTTGATTTTCATCGAATACAAAACGAAAATCAGCAGAAATCGAACGCAAACGACGCTCGACGAGCACTCGACGCCTGACGAATGATTCAAATATTGAGCCCTTGGACTCTGGCGAAACTACTGCTCGACATTAGACATTAGACTCTTAACCCGATCGATCTTTGCTTGAATACTGGATCTCCAATTTTTGCCTTTGTGTTACTAGAAGAGTTTTTTTTAGTATTAATAAATCTATTTGGCTATTGCTGAAAAAGGTGAAAATTGGGCAAATGAAACTTGATAATGAGTTGTAATTATAAATCAAATTTCATCCTTGTAATACCAGGCCCAGGTTTGTATGAAAAATGGGGATGTCCTTTGGCCGCTTTCAATAAAACAAAAAGGCTCAAAGTCACCCAAATGGCAATAGAGAGTGCAACGCTTAGAATTTCTCTTGGTGATCATCCAATCAAAAATAATGAAAATCAAGATCACCAACATACCTAGCCCAAACAATTGAGAGCTTTAAGTGGCAGCAGTGTACAGGGCACATTACTCGTAGAACTGACGGTCTGCTGGGGTGGAAAGGAACTCGAGTGGCGGCCCCCCTTCAAGGTGGGTCGATGATCTGGTGATGGTGCAGGAACTCGTTATTCACAGAATAATCGATGTGAATATCATTGGAGGAAGCCTTTCAACAGTGGCCGTCGTCGGCTGAAAGGATGAAGATGATGATCATAACATGCGTTTCTATATTAATTTGAATCTATTATTTTTAAAAGAATTGAACCAAACACGCATTTGTTCTTGGTTCCGAAAAAAATAAAAATAAAACCACAAATTGTGTCTAAAAGAGGTTGTTTTGTTCAATTTATTTGACATTTCTAAAGAAAATTCAAAGTTCTATTATAATATTTAATATTGGTAAGGTGTTTATTTATTAAATTTTATAATATTTATTTGAAGACTTTGTAAGTCAAACTTTATGTTTAGTAGAATTATATTTACCTAATATTTTGTTATACCTAATGGAAAATAATAATATCTTAATTAATGAAAAAAAAAACAAATTTATATTGCATTTATCGCAACTATGATTTGGAATCCGTTCGTGTAAGTCGTAATTCCAGCAGTGCGACATAATTAGATGTAGTCTCAAGTGAGTGTGTGATAATGTACAATATTGAATGTATCCAAACAGAAGCCGATGGAAAAAATACACCTGTTCGAAAATTGAAAAAATCTACGTAGCTTACCTACAGCATTCCTCAAACATCCGCCGAATGTATCTAAGCGTAGGCCTAACATTTTTTTTGTAAGCGACGCAATGTGCACCTGGCTGAGCACTAACCTTTTTTAAATACGCACGATTAAGCTTTTATACAATTTAGAATGGGGCAATCGCAGCTCTATGACATGTTTCCGATTCAGTGAGCTAGGGTTTCCTCTTTGACTCACGTTTGGCCGCTTTGCTGTTTGCCGGTTCAATTTCAAATGCCTTATGGGAGTTGTGAGCTCTCGCTTTAGTCAAGCGCCTCTTGCGATTCGGCGGCGGATAATTTTCGCTTGTGATATTCATACCAAGGCAATGCTCCTTGCCATTAGATTACATCCATTTTCCATAGGCCATTCTTGACCGAGTTCTACGGAGTATATCTATTAATAACGCTTCACCCCTAGGAATCTCTACTTAGGCAAAGGCCACACCGCAGGTGGCACGCTTAGCGGCAAGAGGTTAGTTGGTCGCTTCGATGACTCATCCCAGTGAACCAACACACTGCACGCTATGCGCGCGGCCCCACCACTCGCTTGGTGGGACGCTGGCGCCTCGATAGCGGCTTAGCGGTTAGCGAGGCGAACGGACGCGTCGGTTATTTGCTTAGATTACTAGGATGCATTGTGGAGGAATGGCATGATAATAGCCCTCTGTTTTTAAAAACGAGCCATTGTGAACTCCTTCCCCCACGTTACGTAAACAATTTATGTGTGTTAAAAAATGTGGCAAGAAGTAACCGATATTTTACAATTATTTTAGAGTGATGTTATTATTATGTTTTACATTTTTTGTATAAAATTTCAAATTCTCATTTAGTAGACGTCGACATATTAATATCACGTACTCAACATGTTCGATTACTTCGAAAATTAGAAGCAATATTCTAGAAAAATTTAATAGTGAGCCTTTTTACTGTAACAAAAAATATGTTTATAAATACGCTTTAGATCACCAGGCGCGCGCTGCCAGTGTGGCCACTATCTATCGAAGCATTTTGACCGCTAAGCTTGCCTCCTAGCCAACCTCTAAGCCTGACACCTCCGGTGTGGCCTTTGCCTTAATATTTTAGATGCGAAAGTAATGCTGTTTGCCTGTGTGTGGTATGACTGAATCGCGATATAACTGAATTCCAGGCAGACAATGTCACGGGCAAAGCTAGTGAATTATAAATTAGCTACATTGAATAGAATTAAATGTAAACTCCTCACAAAACAGTAATATTATATCGTCTACATAATATACAAAAACTTAAAAATACGAGTATGTAGGCAACTGCATATACATAAGTATGTAGGTTATTTAATATGTTTGATACGATAACGGAGTGAACATTCAATCTATATATTGAATTCTAAGCAATAGTATGCAGGTAAATCGTTCAATATATATGATCACGTTTGTTGTTGCTGAGAATTCGTACAACAGTTCAACTTTTACAAATCATTAAGTACTTAACTCAAGATAGAATTGAAAAAAATATTTTACAAAAAATAAAAACCGACTTCAAAAACACTGAAAAGTTAAAAATAATATAAGAATAGGTACAGACAACATCACACTCTATATTGAAGTCGGTGCCAAACGATGATCTCCTAGAAAGTCTTAAAATTTGGCACCGACTTCAATATAGAAGTGTGATGTTGTCTGTACCTATTCTTTTATTATTTTTAACTTTTCAGTGTTTTTGAAGTCGGTTTTTATTTTTTGTAAAATATTTTTTATGTTTAACTTTTTAGTGAATGAAATCTTTATAGTGAAAGAAACCCTAATTAAATACCAGCTCACCTTCGGTGAGTTGGTATTTAATTAGTGTTTCCCTCAATTTTCATGGGATCCCATCATCAGATCCTGACTTTGGAGGCCATGGGACCACCCTTGGGGTATACTCTATCGAATACAAAAAGAATTTTGAAAATCGGTCCACAACTGGCGGCGTAATCGCGTAACATACACAAAAAAACAACATACGCATCGAATTGAGAACCTCCTTTTTTTAAGTCGGTTAAAAAAGATATTAAGTAGGTAAACTAGCAAAAGAATTTTTCTAACTATTGCATTTCTATCGCAGGTCTGCTGGTAGAAATTTCTCCGGAAATGAGCAGTACCTATGTACCTTATTATTTAAGTTTCATTGTATTTCTTTTTGTTTTGTATGTTTGTATGTTTTGTATTTGTAATCCAGTCAAATCACGTAATTTACATGCAATGACAGTTTTCAACGTTAATTATAAATAATAGCATAGAAAATAGAGGTGAATGGAATTCGCGACTTATAGTTAACACTATAGGAACTAATGGTGAAGACAATTACGCCGTGACTTAGAGACCCGTGCCATCGCTTTGTGCTCCGTGTTTATACAGGCAAAATGAATATACAAGACATTGTGTAAGTATTGTCTTTTGGAAGGTGGCCAAAAGTTGGAGCGACTTGGTAATATTTTTTAAATTCAATTTCAGTGAGGCCACAGTGCTGTATCCAGTCGGCTTAATGTACACCTGGTGGATGTTTAAATGAGATACAACTGGACTATTTACGTATTGCAACGGAATTTATAGCTTTGAATCTATGCAAAAGCTAAGCTGAACAATGCATTTGGTTTAAATTCCCTTGCAGCAGACAGTTATTTGAACCTAATAGGTATGTAGGTAGGTACTACAAAATATTGCTGGGTATTATGTGGGAACATTAGCGACTTATTTCTTACTTATTATAACATAAACACCTGATTTTTATCGATGACTTACATGAAATAATATTTATAATCTTTATTAAAATATGACACAAAATCGATCTATTTTTTCTACGTTACGGTCAAGAGGATAAGTGCAAGAAATTAATTTACTTTGTCTTCATGAACAATATGTGACAATCTTCTTATCAAATGTATAAATAAGGTATCGTATGCATAACATTTAATATTTCATTTAGTTATATTAGTTTTAACATAATTATCTTCATTTACCATAATTGTAACATTAATATTCCAACATTTTGATAAATATACAATTTCAGGCACTATTTAACTAATCTACAAAGCTGTCATACGGGTCAATACGATATTACCAAAGTAAATGAAAATACGAATATCCAAAAAATATCGATTTAAAATGTTTTTGACAATAGAACAGAAGTTACTAAGATAATTTTGCAATGTTAACAACATTCAACCGATATCATTTCTGGAAGTTGAGCACGATAGCGGGATCTTTGCCAACTTTCCTCACCTCGTATTAATATATTAAACTGTACAATGGAGCTCGCGGTACGCTGCCGAGTAGTTTATTTTTTAGCATCTCCCGCTCTGGCGTAATTAGCGTAGCTTCCAGGGTGCTCTTCTGGGATTGCGGCTCCCATACAAAGCGACCGCATTGTTACCGAAAAATTGTCGCACTCGAATGACGTCACTATTGTTGCACGATAATTGGTGTGGAGTGAAGTGCCACTGGAGCTGTATTAATTATAGCAAAAGAAGCGGTCAAGTTAACTCGAGTAACCGTCCACGTGCTCGAGTATTATAAAGCTTCCTCAATTTTCCCCCCGCAGGACTGAAAGCTTGTCCTTATACAGTTTCCTTTGGTCCAGGTGGTGGCGACAAGCTAATAGCGATATACTCACTCATATTGCAGAATTATATCGTTGAAAATGAAAGAGCGGTCGTTTTGAAATGTTTTTGAGCTAAGATTTTATTATAGGTATGTGATTTATATTCATTCATAATAATTTATTTAAAGCTGGGATACTACCGATGATATATTTTTTAAATTGAAAGATATCTTTTTCAGGATATGTTAATTCGTTCATATTCGTATCGCAATTAGAAAATGTTACTAACACTTTAGCAACAGTATCTGGAGGAAAAGCAAGTCCATTGGCATACAATCAAAACTATACCGCCGCATTGTAGCGTTGTGTGCTTCTCTTCCTCTTTTACCAGCAGACAAAGTTAAGGATGGATGAAGTTATATTATTAAAGGTTTTCATGGAGTATATGCAAAACACTTGGCTCAATCATGACGACTTCATAAATGAATAGTGTGTATATAACGAACGATACCGAATTAATAATGTTTTAGGACATTGGCATTCCCAGTTGAACAAAAGAATTAATAAAAATTACGTGACTATCGCTAAATTATTAAGTGCATTAGAAGAAGAGATCACAACAAACTTGATTAAAACTATAAATATTGAAAGAAAAACTAATACAAATAAGAGATGTAAAATAGAAATGGAAAAAGATAACTTTATAATAAAAAAACAAATGGAATTAATCCACAATGAATTTACAATTGGTCAGTTTTTGGAAACGTTACGATAAAATTAAATATGATTTTTATATATTTTATTAAATTTGATATTCGTTGCTTAGTTTTTATCTTCAAGGGTGTGTTTGGGCTATTTCGGTGTGACTACAGAGAAATTAAATTAACTATAGTCACACTGGTGTGACAATACGGTGTGACTACGGATCGGTTGGGAAATTTTCCACGTAAGTAGTTACCTACATACAAGCTTTCCGCTCGCAGCTTCGCCCGGGTTATTTGTTTTTCCGTGGGAATTTTATATTTCCCGTAGGAAAAATAATTTTGTAGCCTATATTCATCAAGAATAATGTAGGTTTCTAAATGTGAAAGAATTTTTTAAATCGTTTGGTAGTAAATCAATGTTACCTACACACAACAGACTTCATTATTTTCTACCGCCGTATCTTTTGTGGCCTTACATCAACACACAAGTACGAGTACAAAGCACGATGGGAAGCTTCGGGCCACTACCACATACGAACACTTTTCGCCTGTGATCTATAGTTTTTGTACAGTGAAATATAGGGAAAATAATTATTATCCATTTTATATACTTTCCAATATCCTGACCTTTGATTTTAGAAAAATACTTATTTATACTACAATTCGTTAGTAGATTTTTATTTAGTGTGTTTATTTGATCATTATTCTTTTGATTATATTGTCGATTTACATAACATGTGAAATTTTATATCTATTTATTCGAAAAATAATAAATTTATGTTGCATAAGGCCCACGTCGTGTCACCCAACAATGTATTTTAATTATAACTGTCAAATCCTTAACAATAATTACTTAATTTTAGTATAAATAACAATAATTGTTAAGTGGGCACAGTACCTACTACTAGCGCTGCCATTCGTTTTTTATTAATTATGATAAATAAAAGACGTTTCTACAAAAAGTAGATCAGTCAACTACTCAATACAGATATTTCAGATTTTTGAGCTATTCAGGCATAGATAAAATGTATAGGAATAATCATAATCCGAATTAATTCTAAAGGTGGCCACTTTTGACAATAATTCGGATTATGATTATAACTTCAATAACTACTTTTTTTGGGTTTTGAAATAATCATGGCCTTCATTGTAAACACTTTTTTCTTTAGTTTAGTAAAATATAGGTTTTATTTCAATTTGTAAAAAAGTGGGCCGGCTGTAAATTATACTACTTACAAACTTTAAAATTTTAACAATATAAGACCATTTCTTGCTCCTTTCTATTTGGAACAAGAAATGATCTTATATTGTATAAGGACTTATACCAAAAATCATTGATTTCAGAAAAATTTGCTTTGGGCAAACATTTTTTGTTAAGTAAGAATTTAGTTCAAATGGATATTCATATGGATATTCCAAACATAGACTTATATTGCCTGTCACCACTTACCATCAGGTGGGTATTTTGCTTGTTTGCCAAATTGGTTGCGATAAAAAAAATTAGTGGCGACTTGCAGGTGGAGAAGGCGAAGGAGAAGGAGAGGGAGGGAGGGGTTCGCGAGAGCCGATTCCGTGCTTCCAAACGATCCAAATATCAAAACTAAATGCAGCAGGCATTTCTATTTTAAAAACATAAAGTTATCTTGAACGTATGAACATTTAGACATCAAAACAACTCAACCGCAATATTAACTTGAAAATATTTAACATGGCATCTCCATGAACCCTGAATAATAAAGCTCGACAGGTGAAAGGTTTAACCGCTCTAATGAAGCCATGGTTGCATCCGCACGTTATTACGGGATTAAAATTCAGTCCGCTCCCTTTATACGCCACTAATTGCGAATTTTATCGACTTTATTCTAATCCGCGCCTTGTTAGCTTAGCGGAACTTATGAATAGGCCGTGATAAAATGTATCCGAGCAAATTGACGTAAATTGTGATAAACACATCGTTCTAAGAACTCTGCTCAAATATCTTTTCGATGTGGAGATTTTTACCTTTGTTCGCATAAGGACAGATTCTCAAAAAGACAGATTCTCGAAAGGATAGATTCTCAAAAAGACAAAAGTACATGTAAGTAGAAAAGTAAAAATAAAGATTTTAATAATTACAAGTTTTTACGAGGACATGTTTGGAAGCGCGTTCAAACATATAAAACAGGGTTTTTATAGAGCACATTATCCAAACAAACAAGTTAAATCTTTACAGGTGATCAATCCAAATGGGTCAGTAGGGAGAAGTCAGAAACTGAGAGATTGTAAAATCTGTTCTTAGGAACCATGATGTCGATTTTAGATTTAATAATAATAATATTCATTTTTTAAACTCTTATACATAACCGGGAATTGAACCTGGTCAAAATCTCTGTATAAACAATGTTATAAATCTCGCAAGTTTTTTCGTTGTTATTTTTGATGGCGTGAATCTTAAGTCACTAAGAACACATTTTAAATGGAACCATGTTAAATTAATTGAAAAAAAACTTAAAGTATTTCATTCCAGTATTTTTAAATCTTCTTATATAAAAATGAAACGCTGTGTGTTAGTCTCGCAAAAACTCTGAAACGGCTCGACAGATTCTTACGAAATTTTCTGTGTGTATTTGGATAGGTCTAAGGAAGGTTTAAACGTAAAGTTGGACTCGGTAGGTGGCGTTGGAATCGGGCAGGACAACGTCTGCCGGGCCCACTAGTTTTAAATAAACGCAATTTGTAATTCATAATATCGACGCAGTTAAAATATACATAAGTGGTCTCTTCAAATAAATGATTCATATTGATGAAGTATTACGACTACGACATTTAACATTTCCATTGTGGGCTGGTTCCTAGTCCTGGTTTAAACCAGGACTATGTTGACGCTGTCTCTATCTATGTTTATTGACACAAGTGAAAGCGCATTACATTTAAACCAAGACTAACTTTAGACCAGGTTTAAACCAGGTTTTGTAATAAGACCGATAACATCAACTATACAAGCAAATACTGCATGCGATTACTCACAGAATTTTGACCAGGTTCGATTCCCGGTTATGTATGAGAATTAAAAAAATTGCCAATGCCATGATTATTAAACCTATAATCGACGCCATGGTTCCAAAGAACAGATTTCGCTATCTCTCATAGTTTCTGATTTCTCCCTACTACTGACCCATTCACCCGGTATAATTCTCGAGTCACAGTGTTTGTAACAAATTCCTCCGAAACGGCCTGACCGATTTTTATATTTTTTTTGTGTATATTCGGTAGGTCTAAGAATAGGTCGTAAACTGTTATTATACCTGTAAGTGATAACGTATTTTTTTGTTTAATTATTAACGTAGTTCACGGGCACCGCTAGTATATAATAAGATTAAGAACTCTACAACCTCTACAAGAATGTTAATGTACGTTGCCAACTTTTGAAAAGCAAGCTAGAGATCATTATAACAGCTCATATATGTATTCCCTAAGTAAGGGTGTTTAGGCCTTATCCAACCACGCTGGCGCAGTGCGGATTGGTCGACTTCATATACACTTTTGAAAAATAACTCTAAAATAACACTGCGAGGCAACTCGCAGATATGCAAGTTGCCTCGCGATGTTTTTCTTCACCGTAGGAGCGAACGCACGGCCAACCACGCATAAAGCGTGTTTCAAACTGTTACTACTCGAACGTTTCATAGTTTCAACACAATTATTAATACGCAAGTTTTTTGTTGCACGACCCCACCGCGTTATTAATATTGTTAAGCTTGCCCACCAAGTGTCGAAGAACATAAGAGAGAACAAATTTGTATTCATATTTTTTAAACAATAAAGACCTCCATATGTTTGTAAAATGTTCTCTTCTTTTTAATGTGAAAATTAGCATATCGTTACTTAAGTATCTTCTACTTTTATGTTGAGGCCAAGCCATTTCACGAAATTACTTTTTTTATTACTGTACAGCATTAATTATCACGTTGCCTTCCCGAAGGGAAATGAAATAAAATCTGCTTTATAGTAACTCTATTAATCAGATTTTAATTGATTTTTAATAACACTAAATCATTTATTGAAACTCTAATCGAGTATTGTATTAGAAGAATAAAAAACCTCGCCTTTTCTATTTTTTTGTATAGTATAATTTAGGTTATTTTTACAGAGTTATAGAAAGAAAAAAAACTTTATAAACGGTAATTTTTGTTAACAAGAAATTTTATATTATTTCTTCAAACTGGATGCTCAGATGCTTTTTTGTCAGATTTTGTAAACTGGCCTGGCCTAAGTTTGAAATTCAGCAACGAAGAAGGATCAATCGAACGTAACTTCCACTTGGAGGACATTATAAATTTAAGGGAAGACTTTCTATTTCGCAAAAGAGTCGAGCCGTATTTAGAAAGTTTCTTTCACCAAACTTAAGCCTGGCGTCTTAATAACAAATTTCCAAGCTGTCTTTAGCTATTTTTTTTAATTGAATCCGAAATATTATGAGGTTTTGTTCGCGTTAGCCGATTTTCACATTTTATAACATGAGCGTTATTGGATCTGGCACGTACGATAGTGCTTAATCAAAACTTCAATTAAATTTTCGTAATACCTTTCGTCGAGCGGCTCTCACCCGAGAGAGCCCACAAATTAATACCCACGCGCTGAGTATGTTTTAATTTCAATATTTACCGCGCAATGTTGATGAGTTTCATTAACATGTGACATTATTGAAAGTGTGCACCGAGCTATTATGGAGGCTTGTAGCCGTCCTGCTGGTAATACAAAAGATCTTCCCGGAAATATTATTACGGTATTAATTAACAAAAGCCGGTAATATTAGGAATTTAATGTGAAACACTTTATCTCAAAGCTTAATACTCCTAAATCATGACATCGCAAGTAATTACACGAATTTAATTTATTTTAAATTTCAACATTTTCATAATCTAGCTAAAATGTTATTGATCTATAAACGGATTGCTGTAAATTAACAATTTTGCAACAGCCAAAGCTTAAAAACATTTCGTACAAAATGTTTCATCATATTTAAAATAGTTAAAGTGGTAATTGCCACAATATGTATTAATACTACTTAAAATAGTGCATACTGTACATTGAGTGGATTATCTCTACATGAGTTAATCATCCAAGTTATCATAATGTAAGACAAAGAATTATCTATTATGCCATCCATTGTGTTAATTTCACAATTTAATGATTACTTACTTAAATATGCAAAATAGTGAAAAAAAGGAAGTAAAAGTTATAGTCATTAAGATATAAATAATTTTAAGTTATTTTTATATTTTCAACAAATTCCTGTAAATTAATGCATTTTTAAAATTAGTATTGTGTTGAAATGCAGTTGTATTGTTTGTGAAGCGATTCGCGGTGCTATTTTATGTTTGTCACGACAAATTTAAGACGACGTTAACACCAACTGTCACGGATTTGAACGAGCCAACGAAGATTTTCGAAGATTACGTTTTGGCAAAAACTTTAGATCCAAGACTTCAAGAGGAAATAAGTACATATATGGAAAAACTGAAATTGTGGAAAGTACCCGTGGTTCGCTAGCAAGAAATTCTTTAAGCTAGTGACGGCAGTTTTGGTGATTGACGGATTACCTACTTATACATAAACCGGGGGAGTATTGTATTTATCATTACCCATTCATTCTATGATTAGGCAAATCTTAGAACATAGGCACTTATGTTACTCTGCAACATAGCACACATATTATTAAAAAACTATTAGGATTTATCCAGTTTTACACATTGATTGTTTCACTTTACATACAGTGAAAGTAAAGTTCACCTTAAATTCAGACATATAGTGACATTGCCCTAGTACCCTACCCCATAACCAACTTTATTTGTTAGTTTAGTCCACCTATAATTCAAGGTTTTTTGTTTTTTTTTTTAAACACATCTGTGTTACACAATAACTAAAGCAATTTAAGCAATTGCAGGCCTGAATGCTAATTTATGTAGATATTACATTCAGATCTTACTACCTAAATAGAGGCTGCAGCTTATTTCTAAGTATATTATTTAACCTATTATTGACATTGACTTATTAACCTATTATAGTTAGGTAATTAATGTTTTTTGCCTATAAGAAGTATTATTGTTGAGTTTCCCTGACTTAAATTAACTTCCCTAAATCACAATGATAACCCATACTATATCTTAACATAGACTGTTTCTTGATTTTTCACGGTGGCTGTGTCCTGCAATTGATATAAAATATTTTAAACATAGTGTTACATTGTGGAACATTGGGATGTAATGCTCACTGGAAGGTCTGAGTGGTGGTGGCGTTGTGCGTCGGGTCGTTACGTTCCCTAAAATATGGTTGAGCGAAGCGATGGCTGATTCATGCGTCAACCTGTGAACAGGTGCTGCCAACGGGGACTGGTCATTCATCCATATGTTTCTTTAAGATTATTTAGAATAAGAAATACATTTCTCTATTTACTTCGCAGTTGTATGGCGCAGTAGCTTGTGACATATTAAGAACTTATTTGCATTTTTATCTTAAATTTTACTGTAAATATAAATATATAGGAGACGTTTTTACAGTATAAACTGTTTCTTTACTTTTTTTTTTTTTTTGTTCTCTTTGCTATTTGTATATCACCTTTTCTGTTTTTGTTTGATAATATTATTCCTTGACAAGTTATTTTATTTTCTTTATTTTTCTACTTTTATTTTCTTTTTCAAAATATCCCTTTCTTATCAGTTGCCTTTAAATTCCTAGGTCTTGTTTCATTACCCAGTTTATACTTCCTATTAAAATAAAATTCAACTTTTTTAGGCAATTGATGAGCTAACAAAATGCTGACCCGCAAAGCTGCTGCCCAAAATACTGAGGCAAAACTCAGGCAAGCTGTCATTGAAATAAAGACATTGAAGGATTCCTGCGATCAACTTCTAAGGGAACGTGATGAAAGTGAGATCGAAATCAAAAAGATCATAGACAAAAACACCTTCCTTAAAAGTGAGCTCTCCGAATTGGATGTCAAATATAAGGAAGTACTTGAGGAGCGACACCAGCTGCAGCACACCATCACCGGTTTTACGCAGTGTAATGACACTTATGTGAAGGCATTGGATCGAATCACAGAACTTGAACGGGACTTGCGTGAGGCGAATAGGCAAATTTCTGAACTGGAACAATTTAAACAAAATCAAGAAAATGCTCACACACACAGCTTGTTCGATGAACTCATGCAGTCACCTGGTGGACAAAATTTAGCAGAATCCTCTTCGCCTACAGAGGGTAGGCCCTTATTGAACAATCATATGAGTAATAAAAAATTTAAAAAATATATTAAAATCAAGAAAATGCTAAAAAGGACTCAATACCAATTAAAAAAGTATAACTCATTTAGGAGTAATATTAAATTACGGAAAGAGCGTGCATGTCTAATAGATTCATTAGACATTTATGATAGCAAATTGAAAGAGAGCAGGGGTTTGTATGATAGGGACGTTGAAGAACTCAATAATACTATTAGAAATTTACAACACAAATTGTCAACTATCTCCGAAAATTATGACACGGCTCAAAATGATATTAAAATGCATATTCAATCTATCAGAGAACTAGCCACACTCTGTCAGCATAATGAGGACCGCTATCAGTCCCTTCTTGACAAACAACTTTTGACTGCAAGTGAGAATATTTCAATAACAGAATGCAATGTCACAAAGTTTTAGGAGGGGTCGCTCAACAACCGATGCTGGTGTTGAGTTAATACAACATATATTCGAAGCCTGGGAAGACTCACACGATGCGTTAGGCATTTTTTGTGACTTGTCCAAGGCATTTGATTGCGTTTATCACGAAATCTTGATCAGAAAATTACACCACTATGGGTTTCGTGACACTGCACTTGATCTTCTAATCTCTTATCTAAGTGGGAGGATTCAAAAAGTAGACATCAATGGAAAAAGGTCTCAAGGTTCTGCAGTTAAAATGGGAGTTCCGCAAGGTTCCATTCTTGGTCCTTTTCTATTTCTTATATATGTCAATGACCTCCCTGATTTTGTACAGGATAGACATGAGATGGTATTATTTGCAGATGATACTTCACTTTTATTTAAAATTAAAAGAGGTGTGCAAATTAATGACGATGTAAATAATTCTATCTCAAGAATTGTTCACTGGTTTAATGTGAACAACCTGTCACTTAATGAAGGGAAAACAAAATGTATAAAATTTGTTTTACCCAATGTCAAAGAGGTTCACACCACTGTAAAAATAAAGGATATAGGTGTTGACCCTGTGGACACCACAGTATTTCTTGGGATCACACTTGATTCTAAGCTGCAATGGGGCCCACATATCGATAAATTGTCAAAGAGACTTAGTTCTGCAGCTCACGCTGTATGGAAAATACGTCAACTGACTGATGTTGATACAGCAAGACTTGTATACTTTTCTTACTTTCATAGTGTGATGTCGTATGGTATTTTGTTGTGGGGAAATGCTGCCGACATTCAGATTGTTTTTGTACTGCAGAAAAGGGCTATTCGAGCAATCTATAACCTTAAAATGAGAGATTCTTTGCGAGAAAAGTTCAAAGAAATTGGTATTATGACAGTAGCGTCGCAATATATTTATGAGAATCTAATATATGTTCGTAAGAATATTCATGTGTTTTGTAAAAATAGTGATATTCATTCAGTTAATACTAGACAAAAGAATATGTTAGCTTTACCAAATACCAGGCTCCAAAAAATTAATAATTCTTTTAGAGGCCTGTGTATACGTTTCTACAATAAAATCCCAAGTTGTATACAAGAACTTAGCTTAAACAAATTTAAAGTTGCAATCAAAGATGTACTTATTAAAAAAGCATATTATAAAGTGTCTGATTACATGACGGACAAAAAAGCTTGGGTTTGAACTCTCAATTCTAATATTTAACAATGTATTGCGTTTTGTTTCAAAGAAACGTTCAGTGAGAGCAATTTATTTATAATCTAAGTTCACGCACTTCTCTCAGAGATAGCTTATATAATGTGAATTAACACATCTATTCTTGTAATGGAAGTTGAGCTCAAACTTTTGCTTTGAGGTCAGCTTCCAATTGACGACTCTGTAACAAACCAAAATTGTAAATGGCGATTTAAAAGAGGAGATAAAAAATTTAGACCTTTCGAGTTTCTTGCCTGTTCTTCTCGAGAAGGCTCTCCCAATTTCCGAACAGGTGTAGAATCAACTTTTTTTTTTTTTTCATTCCTACTTGTATTTGCAGACATCTTGAGTATATTTAGGATGTATGCACATACAAGGTTAATATAATTTCTTTAAATTAGATTGTTTTGCTTTGTTTTGACGTCAATAGGTGCCTGTAAAGGCCTATGTTGAATAAAGATTTTTGAATTTGAATTTGAATTTGAATATCTTCTTGATATCTTACATAGTTTATAAATGTAGCACAACTCTGTCGATAGAGTGCCGGAGATAAAAGTCATTTATTTTTTCATTGATATAAATGATGTCGGCGGAAAAGTTTGTTAATACTAACAAATGAATGAAGTGGCGGCGAAGGCTGTACCATTCGTCTTGGAGGTAACGAGTGTGGCAGACTAATAGACTTCGAGCTGAACCTTAGCAATTTATAAAAACTATCCTTAAATACACTTAGGTACTATTAAATGCAATAATTTATGTGCCAAAATAAAATATGTATATACCAACTTCCTACATAAAATCTTCAACTCCCCTTTCGTTATTAGTTATTTGATAATAAGCGTTAAATAAAACCGATCGCATAAAACATCACAATAATATGCAATTTTGATGGAATATTTTACTTAAAATTTCACATGTAAATCCTATCTACAACTTACGTTCTAAATGTTAGTAGTTTTATCGAATCAAAATAATACTTATTGGTAAGGTAATATTACAAGAATTTGCTAGAGATAACTTTCTTATTGTTAGGTTTTTATAGAGCGTCTTTTGAAGTGTTGTCCTGCGGTAACAAATTAATGGACTAGTGTCACTATCCTCTGAATCTCTGGATTTGTAGAGATAGAATTTTGACGTATTTTGTATTGAGCTAATGTCAAATGCCTATCGCTTTAGAGTAATGTACGTTAATAGAGTAGAGTAATGTACGTTAATAGAGTAGAGTACATGTCACCACTCCCTTCTTCCCGTAGAAGTCGGTACAGCCAACTTAGCGCGAACGCTCACCACCGTTTATCGGTGATGGATTTTTTGACGGTGAAACATGAAACATATTATAGAGTTCTACATTGTAACGCACACGGACTACAAAAAGTCGGACAAAAAATTGGTGAATCCCGGCCGACCCGATTATCGTTGGAAAATGTAACGTTCGTATATGTATACGTTAAAAAATGGTTCAACGATAGTCGGACGTGTGTGTTCACGCTTAGAGTCCCCCCGACCCGATCACATGAGCGAACGACCTTCTCCCTCGGCCTTCCAACTCACTATCAAACACTGAACACTGCACACTCACGCACTAGTCCCACACACCGCACTCGTAGAACAAGAGTGCGAAGGCCCGGTCTACACAGTTTGCGATATATCAGGTACAGGTATGTGCCTGGTCGCTCTCGAGCGTCCGAGCCTTAGAGACGCGCTCGCGTTGCAGCCGCTCCCCACACCGGCTATAACCGCCTGGTGACTCTACTCAGAGAGCGGGACACCCCCGTGGTGATGCCTCTCTGAGCCTGAAACCCACCAGGTTAGGTAAGCCAAACGAGGCTTGAGGACCCGCCAAAGTTCTCGCCTTCTTTTAAATAATTAAGGTGATGCTGTAGCCATCTGCGTCTAACAGCATATGTCCAAAAAAAATCGCGCTTAGAGCGTCTTTACGAGTACACCGCAATATACCCCTATAGCGTGTTGGAAAACTGGAATTATTTCTACCCAAACCCGTCTAGCCTAGCCAGCGTGATAAAGTAAATCAATTCCCCAGATGAATACCCGTGCTCAATGGCCGTATGTGGGTTTAGTGATGATGATCAATTCCAACCTAATCCCACCTAGCTTAATTGATAAACACCTTAGTAGTTCTCAGCTTGTTTGTGATTCCAAATATGGGAATGAGGGTTTTCTTGGACTTTGCAAACTGTAAAACTTACTATCTCTTCGAAACTACAATGATATTACAGTTACTACAATAATAATTATCTAGTTTGCTGTGGTCTGCTGATACGGTGTTCTCTGCAATAACAAGTTATCATTGTACTTTGTACTTAATAGTTTGCCAGTACCTTTAGCACACTTGAGTCGTTACCGAACGTAACAATACCTTTAGCACACTTGAGTCGTTACCGAACGTAACAATACGGTGTGATCGTGTTTTCATTACTCTCTTATATTTACCTCAGAAGAATGCTTTAGGTATTGTTCTGAGATATTTACAACAAAAGAGATACTTAAAACGTTAGTAGGTATACTATTTGCTTATTTTCTTTACCTTAACAACATATTAACTAAGTAACAGACGAATAAAATAAGAGGATTTTCTCAAGTACAGACACTAGTGGCTGGCAGTTTCCCTTTCGCGAACACTTCGAACCAATGTGTGTACACTTATACCTACTCGTACTTGGTAAGCTCATAAGAGTTTTTTTTTTCTAGCTTCAGCTATTATGGATATAATACAAAACTCAATACACATTATTGAAATGTTAATACTTTTTCAGTTGAATCCTTTTTATTACCTTCTATATAAGCCTTCTTAACTTAGCCTATTCAGCGTTTTGAAAATGTTGGTCCGTTTTGTGTTATATTTTTGTCCACCGCTGCATGAAAGAGCTGCATGAAAGATTGTTTTAGCGATTAGGGTGGCCTTTGCTGTTTGATATATAAAAGCAACTTTCAAATTGTTGCTTTTGCAATGAAGTGTTAACGAAGAATAATTAAGCGCCTCTAAATACGAATATTGTACGATTTATTTCATCTAAATTTCGAAACTTAATTTCCGGAACCTAGACTGACTAATATTTTTAGAGATTTTTGCCAAAGAAATTAATTAAAATCTTATTTGAAAGGCTTAATTCCCGAAACACATACCTAAACAGCTAAAACAGAGTAACATTACCAAAATACGAATGAATTTGGGATTTATCATTATATCGTTAATACATAAATATATTGTAATACAAATCTGAAATCAATTCGAAAAATAATCCGAGCCGCACAAAACTCATTTTCATTTTGTTTCATTTAAACGGCGAGGCTGTACTGGGGAAAATTGTTATTCATTAGCTGTCATCAACACAGCGGAATCGTTTAATGTTTGAGTGATTAATTGCTTGTAATCTCAGACCAACGTTATTAGATTTAAGTGAGAAGTCTTGAGCGACTTTATTGGCTCGTTGGTCGCTCGCGGAGTTTACTTAGGACTGAATAGTGTTGGCGAACGAACCACCAGTCTGATTAACCACTTGGCTATTGTGTTGAGAACCACTGATTTGTTCGTGGACCCCTGGCCGATCTATAGTTGTGACAGTAGAGTTAGTGACGATAAAAAATACTCAGAAGGCAGTTTTATGGCCGATTTCACTAACCTTGTCTTAGCTAAGACAATCCTAAAAAGAATGCTGTCATTTCTTATCTATACTAGTATTATAAAGAGGAAAGATTTGATTGTTTGTTTGTATTGAATAGGCTTCGAAACTACTGAACCGATTTTGATGAAAGTTTGTATAGGGATAGTTAGAGACCAGGACATAGGATAATTATCCTATGGGAAAAAAATTACTACGGGAAAACAAAAATAAAGCGGGCGAAGTCGCGAGCGGAAAGCTAGTCTTGAATGCAAAGAATGTTACAGCATACCACTTAAGAGTATTAAGGTTGATGCAATCGGCCATCAGTGTACTAAGTTTGGGTGTGCTTAAAAAGTAAAGTACCTATGTTTGTTTTGAGCCTTTATTCGAAGTTGACATGACATGACAATGTGTACATTACAACATTTCAACGAAATTATATAAACGGTTTTATTCAGCTTACCCTGTTTATTGTTGTTGTTGTTCAGTCAAACTTTAGGAATTAAAATTATACCCCCTTCTTGTTGACCGATTGATCTAAAATACATTTCACAGATTTCATAAACACCTAATAAAATACAATCATCTATGTTCAGTATTATTAGTACATTCAAGATATTAGCCGCCACCATAAAATAACGGATTGCATTTTTATTCAACCCCCTCAAGATGTGTATCAAATGAAAGGGCCTGACTAGTAAAACACATTAAGTACATCATAAAAAACAATAAATTTGAAAAAAATAAATAGAACATTTTGTTTAAGTTAAACTGTTTTATTGAAAAGAAAGATATTGATAATGTAGGATTTTAGATAATGTACCTATCTATTAAAAATCTTAAAAGATAATGAAGTACCTAGGTTCTAGGCACCATACCATACGCGCCCATAAGGTCAGGGAGGTTTTAGTGGGTGGGCCTGGCACTCTCCCGGAGAGCCCCACACGCTGGCATTCTAGCCAACAGCGGGTACGTTGCGGTTACGCTTTTCCCCCGAAAAGAAAGGTTCTAGGCATCAGTCATTACACCACTCATCAATGTATGGAACTGATCAGTTGGAAAAATAAAATCGTGGTAAAAAGAAAGATAATGATGATGTATCATTATCTTTTTTTCATTATTTTTTTTAAATTTAAAAGATAATGGCCGAATTTTAACCAGATATAGTTAAATTAAGATGAAACAATAGCAGCGTGTTTTGCAAAATTATTTTAACCTTCCAGCGGGCGCGCAGTGTAATTTCACTTGAGCGGCCGCGTGTCGTAAATTTTACGACATCAATTTTTCTCCACGTAAATATTTTATTCATATAAATGTTTGGGAATTGCTGTAAGGTTATGAAAAATGATAAATGGCAGTACTTTAAAAATATATATATTTGACAAAAAATAATTTAAAACATATTAATATTTAAAAACAAAATATTTAATCATCTCAGTTGGAATCAATATTGTCATCCTTACAAAAATTGCAAACCACCTCAACTGCAGAATGTTTTTTGCATGTAAAGGACTGGCAACGGCAACACTTCATTGATGCCGAGGATCTTTTCTTCTCCAGTGCACATGACCGACAAACACCGCGTTTTGGACTGCTTATTGCTTCTTCTTCTGTTATCGGTTCAACTTCCCGACCGTAATTTACTTTGAGAAAACCGCTTATGTCTTGCGGTAAATATTTGGCATTTGATTTGAATATATGATGTTCTTTCATCATGGTCAATGCCAATTTTTTTCAGGAAAACTCTTCGATGCGACTCGAACTCTTCAAAGATAGAATATAAGTGAGAAAGAAATAGAAAAAAAGTAGTTTATTTAAAATACTTACACGATAAGGCGCGTGTCGTAAAATTTACGTTCAACGGAAATTTCCTAAAATCAATGAATAATAAAAACTTCTAAATACACCCGATACGTCTGGAGTTTAGAGAGACACTGGCCATCGCTTAGCTCGGAGCTCGATGCTTGGGACTAAGTGATAAGAGTGGGGGAAGCGGTAAAGCGCATTTGTCGTAAATTTTACGACAGCGCGCCCGCTCGAAACTTCAACTTGTAGATTCTAAAATATAATAATATTATTTATTTTGTTACAGATAATTCAACGTTCATTTTTAAGTTCGTGTGCGGTAAGTTTTTCACATAATCATAATAATTTTAAAATATCTCATTTAAAAAAATTATAAGAATATACTTCAGAGTAACATTATGTTTAGTCTTAGAAACTTGGCAATGTGCGCTATGGTACAGATTAGATAATCTATTTTACTTGCACAATAATATACAAACCCTGTGAACATTTAAAGGATGTTTACTTATATACAAACCAAAAAGAAGTTGCAATTTAAAAAAAATATTATGGACCTAATAATGTCCACTATTAGATTGTTTTACCAATTACTATTTACAGCATAGTCCGGGGGGAAAGGGGTGCTGCCAGCACACAAAGGGGTGAGCAATCGGTGTTACATTTAACATTTTAATGATTAAATATTTATTTTGGTTTTTAATGGAGTTTTAAAAAATGTCATACATATCGATCGTATATCAATTCTGAACATGCCCCTAAAAGGGTTGACAAAGTTTTTGTTACACACTGTATAATATGACAATTAGAGTTGTATAACTCAGGAGTGATTGATTCAAAAGATATATATCTGACGCAAGGAGTAATTATATCAGTATATCACTTCAGTTTCAAATATATCAGTAGCTCAGTATCTCTTTCAGTCGCCTGACATGTCCGAGAGCATTGAAACCGCATTAAATCAGTAACTCTTCTCTTTCAATCGGCAGGATTTTATTAGGTGACTGATTTTTCATATTCACAACAGTATTAAGAAAATTATTCGAAGTATATATGAATACAAATTAATACAAAATAATTATAAATCTCTTTATGAATGCTAATCTCCAAATAATAAATAAGTTAATAAAATTAAATTAAGAAATTTAGACACAGAGCACACATTCATTATATCACTGATAAATTAAAGAAACACTGAGTTAATGATCTAGATAAAGATATAAATGATATAGTGATATAAAAGAGTGATATATATCAGCAGCTCCAAAAGATACATATCTCTCTTTTCCTCTCAGTGATATACTCTGCACAAGTCTAATGACAATCTTATAAGAGCTTCATGTACATTGATTTACTACCAAACGTTTGGTAGTAAATCAATGTTCATGTACTTTAACTGACTCTAACCATAAGATGAGTCTGCTTGTCTGCTAACTTTGCTGAATATTTTAAGATTTTCTAATACAAAGACATGGTCTAAGCTTAGTCTTGGTTTAATCCTGATGCTGTTTCTATTAACAAAAGTGAAACCTTACGCTGACCCATAATATCTGCCATCTGCCATATCTATTCATCATCATTTCAACCAAGAGAAGTGGGCACTGTTGGACATAGGCGTCCTCAAGGATGTCCATACCGATCGGTCCTGCGCCTCCCGCATCCAACGGCTTCCCGCGACCTTCACCAGATCGTCGGTCCACCTTATGGGGACCTACCAACGCCGCGTCTCCCGATACGCGGCCGCCACTCGAGGACCATTCCGCCCCAACGGCCGTCAGTTCTACGAGCGATGTGTCCTGCCCATATCGATTGATTCCATTAAAATACAGGCTTTTTTTTTGTTTTTGCCGGTTCTAGCCGGTTCAATAACTTCAAATAAAAGTCATTATTAAATGTTATTATGTGAATGCAAGTGCTGTAATAAAAATAAAATTTGTAGGTATTTGAATGTGAGGCCGTGCACTTTTCAATCCACCCTCGTGGCATTACGTCAAAAAGACAGTTAAGTGGGAGAGCAAGGTAAAAATTATTCAAATAATTATTAATTTATAATTGAAACAAACAGTAAACGTTTCAAAACTATGTAAAGCTCATAATTAAAGTGTTCACATAGAATGCACAATGTGACAGCGAACTAAATTTTGGTTTATTGCCTATACCACTAAAGCAACTACTGTGCAAACATCATTTCCGTTAATCACTTTTCTTCTCTTAATTTAATTTAAGGATAGTTCGGCCATTTGAGCGAGATTTCACCAAATTGGATTGCGCTGAATCGTCACTTCCACTAGAATATTATCTGTGTTCTTTTCCACATAATTAGTGAGCAAACGTTATTATTGCAAGGTTTAAGAAAACTTATACCTAAATATTATCTAGTTATTAGGAAACTTAACAACACAATAATTAAAATAATTAAGAAAAATAAAACACCCACTTCAAAAACACAAAAACGGCAAGAACGATATAAGAATACACACAACGTCATATTTTTTATTCGTCGATGATCCCGAGCTAAAATTTGACACTAAATTCTTATATTATTTTTAACCACCTCCGTGGTCTAGTGGTTGAGACCACCGGGTGTTGATCGGGAGGTCCGGGGTTTGATTCCCCATGGGGGCAGAAATTTTTCTGCTCCGTTTGGTTGGTGGTAGGGCTTCTGAGCCCGCCTGGTTAGCTATCACCGTCTTACCTAAGTTTGTCGCCATAATAACAATGTTAATAGCATTGTTGTGTTCCGACAATTAGAGGTAAGATAGCCAGTTCCTCAATTGTTGAGGAGTCCAGGTGAAGCTCGGTTCCACCTTCGGCCTTATCGTCACTTACCGTAAAGGCGCCTCTTCACAATGGCCCATGATGGCCAAGTATACACAATCACGATTGTGTAGAGGGCATGATTGTCTATGATCGGCCATCATCGCCGGTAATTGTGAGCAATCGGCGAATTGTCGGTACATCAAAGGAATTATGGCCCATGATGGCATACGCGTCCACACAATCGCCGATTACTCAGTACGTATTTGTCTCGAGTACAGTGTAGACTTCTCGGTAAATAAATTTTACTCATATGATGTTTCTTTTTTCACGCACATTAAGTAGATGATTATAAGAGCTAAGTAAAAATATTACCGCTGCCGCGATAATCTCTTCGATGTCCATTTTTAACCGACTTCAAAAAAGGAGGAGATTCTCAATTTGATGCTTATGTTTTTTTTGTGTGTATGTTACGCGATTACGCTTACGATTAATTTTTGTAATTGTGGACCGATTTTCAAAATTATTTTTGTATTCGATAGAGTATACTCCAAGGGTAGTCTCATGGTCAAAGTTAGGATCTGATGATGGGATTCCATGAAAATCGAGGAAAACCCTTAAATTTTAAGGTTTTTCCAACGTGTTTTGTGTGTATGTTACGCGATTACTCCGCCAATTGTGGACCGATTTCATTTTATTTTGTATTTGATAGAGAATACTCCTGGGGTGGTTCCAAGGTTACCAAAATCAGGATCTGATGATGGGATCCCAAGAAAATCGAGGACAACGCTAATTTACATAAAATTAGCGTTTTCCTCGATTTTTTAAATTAGGGTTTCTTTCACTAATAAGATTGCATTCACTAAAAAATAAAAAATATTTTACAAAAAATAAAAACCGACTTCAAAAACACTGAAAAGTTAAAAATAATATAAGAATAGGTACGTACAAACAACATCACACTTATATATTGAAGTCGGTGACAAATTTTAAGACTTTCGAGGAGATCATCGTTTGGCACCGACTTCAATATAGAAGTGTGATCTTGTTTGTACCTATTCTTATATTATTTTTAACTTTTCAGTGTTTTTGAAGTCGGTTTTTAGTTTTTGTAAAATATTTTTGATAGACGTCTTATCATAACAGTAAACAGTTAGTAAATGAATGTTCACGATTGTGTGGAGAGTTGCCCGATCATGGCGGCAATGATGGACGATCATTTGATGGGCCATTATGGGCCATTGTGAAGAGGCGCCTTTAGGTGAGTGATGATGGCGAAGAGCTTCCTTGTCGTATGTAAAAAAAACTTTTTTATGTTTTGGAAGTCGGTTTTTTGTGTCTTTGTCTTTGTCGTCTTGTGAATGTCTTTTTAGTGAATTTAATACCACCTCACCGGAGTAACTAGCAGTATACAATTAAAGGTCACTACGTATTGTCTTTATAAAACTTACCTCTGACTCCTTAAAAGTCAAGGATACTTCCATCATCAGCTCGGCTCATGGCTACCAGACGCAAACACATGAATAGCTTCAGAAAAAAACATGAAATACGTTGGACGCGCCTATAAAACGGTTTCCATAGTTTTTCCTTGGATGTTCCATCACCGAATCCTGACCTGGTGGCAATGGAAACAATTGGGATGCATAGGTATATTACCCTCAACATACAAAATAACATACAGTAATAAGTATACAGTAGCATTATAATAAGCATACAGTAACAATCATAAAAAATACAGTCGAATTGAGGACCTCCTCCTTTTTTGTGAAGTTGGTTAAAAAAAAGCTTTCAGCATTACGCTTTTTTGTCAAAGCTACACTGTTATTATACGTATTTTAACAGCAGGAACTGTACCTTGGCAGTAAATAATAACGTATTTTAATTTTAAATAAAGTTAAGAAATTAGATTTCATTAAATATTTCCGTATCTTAGACCTTAATATTTTTTCGTTTTTTACTTTTGATTGATAATTCAATAATTATTCCCCACTCACAAGCTATGTGCCCTTGTGGACTCATCGGTCAAATTGAAATAACGCAATATAAAGATGATACCCAAATGCAATTTATTGGTTATGATTGATCACCAATGTTCAGATTTTTCTATACTTACTTATATTATAAAGTGTAAAGATTTGATTGTTTGTTTGCATTGAATAGGCACCGAAACTACTGGACCGATTTAAAAAATTCTTTCACGTTTAGAAACCTACATTATTCTTGATGAATATAGGCTACAAAATTATTTTTCCTACGGGAAATATAAAATTCTCACGGAAAAACAAATAACCCGGGCGAAGCTGCGAGCGAAAAGCTTGTATCTAATAATTCTGAATCAGAATTTATTTAGGTATTATTTATCTTTGTATCTCTGTAGATCTATTGTAAATTGGCTTTAGAGTCATTTAAAATTATTATTTGATATCTATTAGTAACACGCTTTTAAAATGTGTGCAGGTAATAATGCCAGTATATTACGTTTAACCAAGTTTTGTCGATAGCCTTAGCTTTGCAATAACAGTTCCATAATTTACTCAAATATGGTTAAGGCTACGAGCATGTTCGATTAATGGGCGATCGTTTGCCGCGAAAATTTTCAGAAATAATATTATTCACAGTCTAGTTATCAATTCAATTCATATGTTGTTTCAATAATAAACAAAATAGGTAAATAATTTTTAAGGCGTAATTTCAAATTGACACATTTTTCTTCAAAATTACAGATAGAGTTCACGTTGATAGTCGATAATCATAACAATTAAAGTACTCATCATTACAGCGTATATACGTCCCAATAATGGGCATAGGCATTCCTAGGTACATGGAAGAAACACATCAGGAGCATGGCCCATCACACCACCACGCTATTCCAATGCGGATTGGTGGGTAGAAACGGTTGCAATAGCAGCCGGGACCTCGAGATCACAAAGCTTTGGTCACCCATCCAGGGATCAACAATGGCGAAGGTTGCTTTGTTTTTAATATCGAAACCATAAAGCGTTCGAACTACAAACTTCTACTACTGAACTACTCGGTGCATTATAAAATAAAATCACTCTCGTCTAAACGACTGTAGGATGAAGGATTTTATACCTTAACCGTTTAAATAACTTAATAATCGCATAGAACAAAGAGTCAAAACCCTTGATAACTGCGAGCAGCTTAATTGGCGTAAAAATAATGATGTGAGTCGGCATTCGTGTATTGGGAAGTCAAATCTGAAGACGATTTAAACGATAATAGACATTTAATGTAGAAAAAAGGAAGGTTTAATTAATTAAATCGCACATTAATATTGGAACAATTACTAAAATTAAGAGTAATTTTATTCTAATGTCAAACTCTTTGTAGAAAATGTCGATTAATCAAATCTCGGAAAGCTATTTTCACAAGGAGTTTGTATGGAGGGTATTCATTGCACAAGGAGTTTGTACCGTATATTTTTTTGCGCAAGGAGGTTGTATAGCATTGAGATGGAGGTCGAATATATTGGTGTGTTCTAAATTCAAACACCAAAACAGTGATTAAAAGTTCTTTTTATTTACTGTTTTCGGTGAATTAAATAAGCTTTTTAGAGGGGGAAAGGTATAAATTATTTTGCCTTCGTGGGCAAGACCACGGAGAGAAAGCTCTTACTTACTGTACTTACTAATACATATATAATCATAACCAATTCTTACTACTATAACGTCCAGATTCAACATCCTATCTATCAGTGAATTTAGTTACTATTAGGGATAAACATTTGACATTAGCTCCACACAAAATACTTGTACGTCAAAATTTTATCTCCAGTAAACAAATCCAGAGATAGTAGCATATTGAAACCGGTTTTAACCGTCATTTATTAACCGATTTGGGAAACATATTTTTTTTGTTTGAGAAAGTATATTTTTCCAATTGGTCACTTTGTTACCAAGTCAAAATTTGGTGATGGAATCCCAAAAAAATTAAGGAAGACTTTCCAATTATTTTTCGGTCGGTCAGTTCATTTTCTCAGCAAATATAATAGGTACAGGGGTGAAAACAAAACATAATATCATTTTTACTCGAGTGAAAGTAATTTATGATACACCTTTATACTTTATAGTAGAGGTACATTAAAACGCTATTCACATGTAATAAAGGTTTCATCGTCCTCTACGTAAGCTGAGTAGTCTTTTGTCAAGACATCCTTTTTACTTTGTAAATTTCTAAGCTGGACCTCTATGAAAAGGGCAAATGGAAATGAGCCAATGACTACAATATACTAATGGCATTTATAAGTAAGTCTCAAAGGAACAAAGCTGGGGTCATTTATTATTTACAGATATCAATCCTCGTCAAAAAGTTTGAAACGAAATATAAAAGTCTCGGCAAAAGTTTTGTATCTCCGGCGTAGACGACAATGTTAAGCAAATTACGAATTTCCTCTTGACTTCGAGGCTCAATAGAAAACGATAAACCCTACATAGTAATGAGTCAGCTATCTTTGCCATCGCAGACAATGCACCCTAAATTTTTAACAATGTAGACAGTACTTACTTACTTCTTTAAGATAGACTTTAAACAAGTTAAGAGTTCATGCTTGCATCAATCAATTAAAGGTTAGATAGATAGATACATTTTTATTTGCACACTACCACACACGAGGTTCTGGGCAAGGGATTGTTTAAAAGGATTTTATCCACAACACGAAACGGGTTAAATAGGCTAAGATATGTTTTATGTGTTTATTTTCAAAATTTCTAGAAACACTCCGTGCTGTAACGAAATTACGGGTGGCGCTGCTCCCTTTCATTTCGTTTAAGTCGTAAAAGCCAACTAAGAGAGTTAACCGCAAACAAGCATCTACAGAAAGAGAGAGAAAAAAAACCCTTCCCCGGCTGGTCAGTGTGGTTCCTCGCCAAGTTCTTCCAAGCCAATTCCTGCTCAAGTAAGGAAAAACCCGAACCCAGCATTGAGATTATTATAGAATAACTAGCTGTGCCGACGAACTACGTTTCGCCATAATAATAAATAGTTTACGACCTATTCTCAGACCTACCGAATACATACAAAAAATTTCATAAAGATCGGTCAAGCCGTTTCGGAGAAGTTCGGTAACAAACACTGTGATACGAGAATTTTATATATTAAAAAATCAATACACTGTTGGCATTATTCAATTTGAATAGAAAAATTGTGTGAAAATTTTGCGCAGTGTTGCCTGTGGATTTGCGTAGAAAAAGAAAAAATATGCGTAGTTTCTTTGATACACATTTTTTAATATTCGTTTTTATTTACATGTGTATGTTATTGGGATATATTTATATGTGTAGCACACAATAGTGTCTATACAGTATTTTACGAAAAATCTGTAATCTACTCTTGACATCCCACCCCGCATATTTCGTTTCTTTCTCTTTTCCACCATACCTATGCCGTCCAGATATGGAACTCTGACCCTGAGAGTATTAAAAAAGCTCGCACCCTGGATGTACTTTAAAAAATTAAATTAGAAATCACTTCGCATCCTTAAATGCTTTAAATACTAAACTAAAAACATCTTTAATTATTCATCCCTATGAACAAATAAGTACGCAATAACGCAATAATAACGAACTTCTCCAAACAATAGATCGATTTTCTTTGTATACAACAATAGTAGATTACCCAACAAGTGAAAAAAGGTGAATTCTTTTCGAGGCACTAAGTTGTATCCCGAGAGGACAAAGGATTCTAAAGTAGAATCCCAAGCGTAGCGAGGGATTCTAGAATAGAATCCTGAGCGGGTCAAGGGATACAAGAGCCGAGATGAATTTTTTTTCACGTCTTAGGTAAGTACTCTACTTTTTATCATTGACTGCGAAAAAATAATGACTCTATGATTATTAATAAAAATTTATTATGGGTAATACATAAAAGAACAATAGAAAACAAAAGAACTAGGAATTAATTGTAAAATTAGGACAGTTTTTGAAACTTATATTCGCGCATATTCCAAATTCATTTTTTTTTATTCACTCAGTGAAACAAAGAGCGTTTTATTAACTGTTTTTGAAGAATCGCGAGTCCTTTGTCAAGTGTTATGTCAATGGTAAAAAATATTTTATTATTATTAAGTAAACTAGTTATACGTTTTTTACTATTATAATATTTCATCTTGTACTTTTCTCTGCTTCTTCTTGTATAATAATTATACATTTGCAAACATTCTTTCTCAAAATATTCTATCTCTCAAATCGCTTAAGTAAGTATAGCTTACTTCTCGATTTTTCATAACATGTCTTTTTCATTTCGTTTTAAAAGCTTATCCAACGAGCAACAATGAATAGTGACAGCACTGTCACGAAGGTACGCTTGCAGCGCTCCTGATCAACGGCGCCATCCTCAATAAATGTCAAATACGCCAAACGTCTCAGAAAGGGCAAGTCCTTAAAAAACGTTTTTATCCACCACGAGAAGATGAGACATGAGAGAAGTAATTTTATCTGAAAATTATTTTAATAGATTGCAAAGGCGAAAAAAATGTTTAAAGATTTGTTGCGAAATTTTAGATACCTACTTTAAAATTAAATTAATGACACATGATCGCATTTGAGCTTTTTTGACGATTAAAAAAAGATCGAATGCTTTCTATTAAGGTGAAACGAAGTTCGTGGGAATAGCTACATAGTTCACAATTAAATTTAATACAAGCTTCGCTTAAATAAAAGCATAACAAATAAAAGAATTTGAAATTGCCAAGCTGTAGTGGTCTAAATGTCAAAATTACAGCTGTTACAGCAACAGACAGAGGTTAGATTGTGGTAACTTCCCTAGTGTATTTTGGAAAGCCTTAACCAACACTCAAATTGGGATGATGACTGAACTCTAATTTTCCCATCTCGACATAAAATATTAAAATAGCGTAGAAAAAGATGCAATCATGTGAAATATAGAATTAAAATCAGCTTAGAAATACATAAGATACAAACATTTTAAGCTGTTAATTTTGAAGCGATTAGACAGAGATCCGACATCAACCGTGACGTCATCGTTGAGTACGGCCATATAAACTCCATGTAAAATGCCGTTTTGCTAGAAAGAGATGGAGAAAAATCTTTAATACCTTATATCTTGGTTGTTTTTATAGTTATTCGAAAACCGATTTTTTCTTTCTGTTTATTATATGAATGAGCTTCTATTCAAGCAAAACAATTTTTTTAGTCATCTAGCCAATTGGAATAGAATACCTAGGGCTGACCTCACTATATGAATCCCCAGAGATTTTTTAATTCATATAGTAAATCTTGAGATATTGATGCAAATATTATGTTTGTTAGACATATAATTTATTGCTTTTAATGAATCTACGTGCAGAAAATTATGTCAATAATGACAGTATATGATTTTTAAGGAAGACACTGCTATCATAATTATTATAATAAACCTTCGCCGGTCTGGTCTCCCCTGGTGGATGTGTGATTTTCCGCCCCTCTTTCCAGTAGGAAAGAGGAGTTGCGGAATATTTAGAAATTAAAGAAAAAATAATAATAATAAAAGACTCTTATTATTAAGATGTTTTATAATAATTATTATTACAACAAAAATAACAAATGAAATAACAACAGAAATGTGACAATGGGCGGCCTTTTTGCGAAAGAGCAATCTCTTTCAGGCAACCTCGGAAGTGGGACGTGTATATACACAGAGGCGATTTAAAGAGGGAAGGGGTACAGAAACTGAAATGAGAAATATATTTTGTTCGTAATTTTTGTATAATTGATAACTATACCAACAAAAAAATGTGTCAATAAAGAAGGACTTGCATCATATACTTTCATTTATATTTTGTAAATTGAATAAAATTGTATATATTTAAATATAGAACACGAAAGATATATAATCCATAGATATAAGTCAAATACACGCTTCAACCTAGGTGAAAACTTGAAAATTGATAGTTTCGTTCTAAAGCTGCTCGGTATAATACACACGACGCTATTAGAGGGAATATTTCATGGCCATTGTTGGCAGGGCATAGACAAGATTTCCCTGAGCGCAAGGATTTATAAAACTAAAAGTATATTTTATTAATCCTTCTAGATTTACTGATATACTGCGGAAACGCAAGCTGTTTTGCCATATTAAATTTGATGTTTTGTTTTAACTGTTTAGGATTTGATTAAATGGTTTTAAGAATGCGTGTCTGTAGATCATATATAAATTTTCAGTTTACAGAATATTATGTTCAGTAGATGGAAATATTATTTCACAAAATTAAAACCAAAACCACTTATAAGTATAAAAACATAAGAATACACAACACGTTACATTTTAATTTCGAAGTCAGTGCTAAATTTTAAGACTTTCGAGGAAATCATCACTTGATTGGGTGTACTCATCCGGTCTCATACAACTCCAAGTCGGTACGACTTCAATATAACAATGAGAAATTGAGTGTATTCCTATATTATTTTTTACTATTTGGTGGTTTTGAAGTTGGTTTAATTGTTTGTATTTTTTTAATTTATATCTTTTTAGTAAAATTAATATCTTCTCACCGAACTAACTAAGGGTTAATATGTGCCTATTGAATAAAAAAATAACCTATAACTTAAAAACTAACTCGTAAACAAGAAAAACGTTGGACGTACCTATTACATTTAAGGGTTTCCATTGATTTTCCTGGGATCCCATCATCAGATCCTATATAACTTGATGACCATAGGACCACCTGGAAAGTATGCACTTTCAAACAAAAAAGGCACTTCCAAATTGGTACAGGTGTCTTTGAGTAATCGGGGAACATACATAAAATGTAAAAGATTCCGACGATTTGAGGACCTTTTGAAGTCGATTATAAATAATTAGAATCAAGTCAAAAGTCATTTATTCCAATATTATGTAAAGTCATTGTAACGTTGAATAAGTAATTAAGCAATTTCTGCACTAAGTTAAATTTTGAAATATTAGCATTTTTATTTACCACTAAAAGATAACGAATTCATACAAAACTAGACTTGACATTTATCTCTGATCTTGACCATTTTTGAAATATACAATACGATTAGTATATTATATTATTATTTAATTTAGCTTTCTTATTTTATTACTTTAGTTATATTTTAAATACCTATTTAATAATATATATTGTCATTTACTTGTTTATCTATATGTCATAATTAAAATAAATAAATACGATTATGTACGAGTTCTAAATTACACAGGATAAAATTAAAATAAGAATAATCCATGATATAATTATTTCTTTACGGTTCATTTTCATTTACATTTAATATCTCCGTTATTTAAGAAACATTTTAAGTCTTAGGTTAAGTTAATTTAGGTTTTATAAAATAATGGGGTGCGATGTCAGACACCTCCACGTGGTGCACCCTGGGCAACCCGGCAGATTCTCTGCCGCGGGCTAATAGTCTGACGAGAGGACCCCCATATGGGGCGTGGGATGGCCGGGTTCAACCCGGCGGGCCACTTCGTGTGGCCACCCGCTTCATGCGGGGAAGGGCGAAGTCCCCTCTTCTTATGATAAGAAGAGGTGTGGCTCTCGCTGGAAGCCGATCCCGGCGGCTACCTCTGGTGGTAGTAGGGACGAGGCGAGTTTCTCGCCATGGCGCTTCGCGCCCGTTGGGGATTTCCCCGAGCTTCGGCTCACCCGCGCGGCGGTGGATCCAGTGGGATCTGCCGTCGGGCAACCCGTTACCCGCACTGAGCGGGCCGGGGGCCCGGCGCACTGAGCGTCGGGCCGCGTGGAAGACAACCACAGTAAAAAACCAGTTGCGGGGTGTAGAGCGGCGCAATTCTGCGCCGCTCCACAAAGCAGCAGAGCCAGGCGGAGAGTCCGGCAACGGACATGTCACGGGCAGGGGGTCAGCGGGAATAAGGCCTGGCTGTTGTCCCCTTCCCTCTGTCTTGTGACGGACGGAGGAGCTGCTGGGGGGGTTTTTAGTGGGTAGGCCCGGGCCGGGTACGGTCTGGGGAGTCCCACATATCCTCGTGGTTTGGCTCGACCACGAGGAATGCGTAAATGCATTTTCCCCCCTCCCAAAAAAAAAAAAAAAAAAAAAAAAAAAAAAAAAAAAAAAAAAAAAAAAAAGGTTTTATAAAATAATGTTTTAAAATTTGACTTATGTTACAAAATAAACATAACATCGATTAATTTTGGCAGGCTTAAGAAAATTATAAGCGCCATCAGATCCAACTATTAATATCAAGATATTTGAAATGTTTAACATTATAATGCGTAAAAGAAATCAATCAACATTGATAGATTAGGTATTCATATTTTGTTCATACCTCGGTCAACTCTAATCTCCCTATTTTTTATGATGGTACAACACAAATTAATATTTAATTTTATTTTATTTTATTTAATTGACATGATTTTATTTTATGTTATAATTTTTGCTTTTAATCTAAATTTATTAACAAACTTTAATTTTAACTTTAACTTTAATTTTATTATATTATTATGTTTTGTAATTTTATAAAGGAGTTTCTATGTAATTTAATTTGATATTATTGATTTTTATATTTTTAACATATTTTTAAATTGATCGTATTGTTATGACTATTGTCGAAATAAATGAATTTGAATGAAATTTGAATATTCGCATTGCCGTGACACGTCTGGCCATGCAATTTGTTGTCGCTATATTTACGATACTGTGGTTGCACCATCGACTATGTTTATTTATTCTTTTTTTATACTCAAATACGCAGTAAAGCAACTGTTAATTATTATAATAACACTGAAATCTATAAACGCTTTAATAAAGCATTTAAAAGTGAAGTTATTAAATCACAAGGTAAAGGCGAAATCGAACATGAAACTTATGTGACAAAGTTTTTATTTTCGACTCACGTCAAAGGTGCCCGTGTTTTACGACATAGTAGGCCTGCCGCTTGCAAAATTATCTTCACTAAGCATGTGTTAAAGCGACGTAATTTGATTGAATAGTAAGAGAATCAAATAATGATTGTTTTTGACGAACAAAAGCATGCTTGCGAAAAGCTTCTTTTAAGCGATTTTTTTTCAAGGATACTTCTTTGCACTCGAATTGACCGATTCGAGATTTAGTTTAATACAATGCCATCGCATAACTTTAAGTTTATTGGATAGTATAATACTGGTGTATCTATCTATTTTAGAGTACCTAATTAACAAAATAGGATAGAGTTTACGTGTTATATATAGGTAAGCTTAACAAGTAAGTAAGGTGGGTATGTTTAGTAAGTAATACGTCTAGGTAAGCCTAGTATGAACTTGCAAAGTAAAAAAAAAACTTACACGCCGAATGGAAACCCTCCCTCCTTTTGAAGTCGGTTAAAAATACAAATATAATACAAATGTTCTTTACTTCCAGTAGCTCTTAAGTACAGCAAACATTCAACCAGGACCCTGTCTTCAAAGTTAAAAGAGAATAACTGACAGCGTTCTACGTTATACATGAAACGGCAAAATAATATGACTAAGAGTGTATGTGCGACTGTACGTCTGTCAGAGAATTACGCTATCTGCTTACATCGAGACCAGTTACATGTGGAGGATGCTTGCTACACAGTTGTTAAAATATTTATGAGGAGACCCTTTTCACATAGCTTTTTATACCCGTATAATGTGAGGAATTTACTGCCCTGATCCTATAATGTAATTGAATGTAGATACAAAATCGATAGCATGCCAGACATTCTTGTAGACGTGTTACGTAACAACGTACGCACTACAAAGGAAAACATGCATTGGTTATTCTACGGTATTATTTGTATGACGAAATAACAAAATAGAGACACATGATAAAGATGAAAGGAGTTTTACCTTTTCACAGAGAGCTGTTGCAAATAAAAGGTCTTATATTTCTAATAACAAAACTACCATAGAAATACTATACTAAATGAACTAAAGAGGTAAATATTTAAATTAAGGGGCTTGCGATCGCTTACCGTTTTGCTTTTTTACCATTCCGCGCCTAAAGGCCACAGTACCTACTACTAGCGCCGCCATTCGTTTTTTATTAAATTTCGTATATACTTATCTCTTTGTGTGTGCGCGTCCAAATAAAGCATTTCTTTCTTTTATAACCAATGTAACTCTTAAGAGGGCACAGTACCTACTACTAGCGCCGCCATTCGTTTTTTATCAATTATGATGAATTAAAGACGTTTCTACAAAAAATAGAACAGTCAGGAACTCAATATATATATTTTAGATATTTGGGAGCCATTCAATCATTGATTAAAAGTATAGGAATAATCATAATCAGAATTATTGCTTAAAGTGGCCACTCTGCAATAATTATGATTTCGACTATTCTATACGGTTAATGTGTACAAAATACGTAAATATAAATTTGAAGTATCTATATTGAGTTACTGACCCTGCTAGAAACGTCTTTAATTTATCATAATTAATAAAAAACGAATGGCGGCGCTAGTAGTATGTACTGTGCCCTCTTAAGAGTTACATTGGTTATAAAAGAAAGAAATGCTTTATTTGGACGCGCACACACAGAGATATATACAAAATTTTCCGAACAACAAACAGTGCAGTCCAAAAAGATCATTGCATCAGCTTTTGCATTACAAACGCAAAAAGCGCTGATTTTCAGGTATAACCAATGTCATTACCATAGAAGCAACATAATATGCCGTGTTATTCATTGTAAGTAGGCACAACATATGACCTCTAGGGTAGCGACGCACATGATGATGAAAATCTATGGCGCGCCAAGTTTTGATTTTCACAACATTGCTACTAAGCTTTAATAAATTACTAAAAAACAACTAGTTAACATTAAAGGTACATTACGATATAAGTGCGGTATGTTGGTTATAACTCACGACTCCCACGAGGCGGAATTTCAGCCCGAGTCAAAGCCGAGCATGTATAACCAATATACGCACGTATATCTTACTTACGACGTTTTACAACAGACTGGTGAGGAAAAATACTTAATAAAATAGAATTTTTGGAATAAATAACACAAATCATTGTCAATTTGTAGACAAAACTAAATAATGGTATGAAAATAATCGTTTGAAAAATCATGTCGTTCGCTGATGGCTTTTATATTACCTCTAGATTTTGAAAAATATAGTACATTACTTGCGCGGCCGGTAAGTGCAGCATTGCCGGACTTTGTGATGCGTGCCTCGGCTATAATACATGCGTGTTTTATGAGCTGCTTTATGTATCTAAAACCGGTAAAATTAGATCCACTTTACGAGCAAGTGTGTGAAAAATAAATTTATAGTGCCAACAATAATTTGATTAAGATACCCATGTGCCATGCAAAATGATTTACGTACTCCGCAAAACCTGCGCTCCAATCAAATTTCTTCCGATCAAATTCAAAGCCTTGGAAACTGCGTGGACTTGCTGCGTGGACATATGTAATTTAGCGGAAAATCAAATCTTTCAACGGAATTATCCTGCCCTTGAAGTTTCTAACGGTTGGATAAATTTTCCCTCAACCACGATCTGTCTTTACAGGATGGATTTTTAAAATAAATCGACAACTTCAACCAAATATTACTTAGATGTTTACAACTCAAACTTCTCTTCATTATTTAAACCTATATAATACATCCCACCATTTGTATTAGGCACATGATATATTTATTCTAAATTTATCACCGCTCGGAAAACTTTTTCATCGTTTAGAACAGAAAAGTAGAATACTTGAAAATTGACAAGATGCTTATGAAAAATAAAAAGTAATGCTAATCGAGCTAACCTATTAGCTTCCTTCATCTTATGTACGGCTTAGAAAGGACATGACCGGAATTCCTGCCTAGGAATGTTATGCCACCAAAGTAAAAAACGAATACACAAAATTATTATTACGTATTCTAGAATCCCAAAGAACTTCAGAGAAAGTTATAGAATAACTGAAGTAAACTTCCGTTTTTGTTTTTCAATAGATTTCATTCCTTACCACACCGACGCTTCTTATCATCATCACAGTTCATATACATCCCCACCGAAAGGCACGAGCCTACCCTAACTAGTTAGGGCGATTAGGCCATAGTCAAACCACGCTGGCCCAGTGCGGATTGGTTGACTTCACTTACACCTTTGAATTACTTCGCAGGTGTACGAGTATGCAGGTTTCCTCACGATGTTTTCCTTCACCGTAGGAGCGTCAGATAAATGTACATATGCAATTCGTGAAACGAAAAACACATTGATACATGGCAGGATCGATCGCAGGCCTCTCGATTCTACTCGGGGCACAGTCCAGTGCCGAGGCCACAGCGCCACCGACGCTTCTTATGTACACATGTATTTAGTTAAAAAATAATGAAACCGAACGTGTTGAAATGGAAAACAGCGGCCATACCGCCTAACTCAAAGCGATCAGTCCCTATCGTTATCGTGACATTATAACAATAGTTTTAATGTCACAGGTGACATTTGAACTATTGTTCTAATGTCACGAAAGCGATAACGGGTGATCGCTATGAGTTAGGCGGTAGCCCCCCCGGACGCGTTTATTTTGTCTGTCACTGTCATAGTTATTGCAGCCTGGCAGTTGTGCTTGCGTTCGTTGTTGTACCTGCTGGCGTTTATTTTGCGATATTTTACAATATCCTATGCAGTTATTTTTTTTTAAAGTCGCCCCACACTAGTATTTTCTCCTGTGTCGTGGGTGCAGTTACAAACATAGAATATCACATGCACAATATGCACATACGCCCAGACCGGAACAAATTTCAAAACATTTGTCCCGTACGGGAATCGAACCCGCGACCCGTTGCGCAGTAGGGTCACTCGACCTCTGCGCTAAACGTGTCGTCGAGATATGTCGAGAATAGTCGAGATATCTTCAAGACTAAGGAAATATTGTGACAAAAGTGGTGCCTTTTTATATTCTATTAAATTGGCGAGATTAAAGTTACATTTGTCAGACATTATACTGTAGCTGATAAATATAAAGAAAGTTCAAATCTATAAATAGTGTTTCCTAAAAACCAAAGACTGACATCGCTTTATTGGTGCATCACTTGTCCGAAAAATGGTCAAAGACAAGGACCACCGCAAGCTTCACAACGAATCGCCAATTGAATTTCCACTACTCCGTCTGGATTTCGAAGAGCCTTTGACTTTTCTCGCCAACAAAAAGGCGGGCCGAACCGCAAATGCGGCTTTGACAAATTTAATTGAAGTTTTCGCGTGAAAATGCCTAGCTAATTAGCGGTAGTTTGACCGCCTCGCCTCCGGCAGTCCGCCAGGTAGCGGCAGGACCTTCGGCTGAGTTTGCTTTTTTCAATTTGTAACAGGGAGCTTCACAAAAGCAATTAATTATTTCAGCTCTTTGACTAACGAGGCAAAGAATAATATTACATGGCGTTACTGTGTAAAAGATCACATAAAAATCGTTATTTTTATGTACAATATAGCTTTCCCGACTTGCTCCCGACAGACGTCGCGTCGTTTTATCAATAGCTCTTATTTTTAACATGTTTCACGGCCATTTTTATTAGGCAGTGAAACAAATTGAGAATGATATGTTTTTTACGTTTTCACCACCAATATATCCAATTTCCTTAGAACCTTCTCTATCGGTCACGGCGTTATCGAATTTCGTGTTAATTTTTATTTACACAGCGTGTTTGGTACATACCCTTTAAGGTATGTAACACTTTGTATAGTAGTCATTTTGCAAACAAGTAGACTGCTCACCTAATGGTGAGTGGCTACAGTCATACATGTGACTTTCGTGAGGTTTACAAATCTACATCCCTTTTTTTACATTG
Source organism: Schoenobius gigantellus (assembly GCA_963935595.1). Classification (NCBI taxonomy): domain Eukaryota; kingdom Metazoa; phylum Arthropoda; class Insecta; order Lepidoptera; family Crambidae; genus Schoenobius; species Schoenobius gigantellus. The sequence continues at coordinate 20,464,307 of OZ012548.1, forward strand.
GGAAATGCATTACCTCACGCTTGGGAACTTGAGGTTATGTCGGACTCTCCGCGGCAACTAGAGACATAGTGCCACCCGAGACCGCGGCCTACCGACTAAAACCCAACGATTTCCGTCACATAAGCCTTGGCGCAAGCACGTCCATCACCGCCGCATCCTCTGCGTCATCTGACGAAGAATCTACATCCCCTACGGGACCACAGTATACGTTGCAAACTTGTGGCATAAGATGACTAGTCACAGTATCATGTACTTCCAGGGGGTGTGTATAATGGGTGATATAATAATAATATACCCATTCATACCCAGTATAGAGTATCCATATGATAAACTTTTATAATAGTAAGAATAAATAAAAAGATATAAAGTTCATATAGAGATTGTGCAAACTTTTCACTAAGCCCCGAATAAACTAGCGACTTTTCTCTCTCGAAATAATTTTATTTCCCGTAAACTGAATCTTTGGTAGATTAAAGTTTTCGCACGAAATGCTTAAATAATTAGCGGCAGTTTACCGCGGGCTTCGGTCTGCAGGTAGTGTTGTGAACTAAAAGGATTTACCGCTTTTAATAAATTTTAAAAAGTACAACAAGAGAATTTCGCTGTATTACCCTTTTTACTCGGCTTTTCGACTACGGATTAAAAAACGATACTATCTATCTATCACTTACATCAATAAAATTTGATTTTTTTATCACACCCTAATAAATAAGAAATGATCATGGATTTAACATTCCTCACACATTGTTTAATCTCGACAGGAATGGTTATTAGAAAAGAAAATACTAGTAAATTAAATGTCGCAAGGCCTAGCTACTATTTGTTTTAATTAGACACGCGCCTCTAAATAAGACGTTAGAATGTTGTTGAATGTAGGTAGGTACTAAGCACCCGATATTATACCTATTTTGCATATACCTATTTTGAAACCCCAAAAATTTGCAAATTTATACGACTTACTGAACACGAACAATGTACACCTAATTTTAAAAGTAAATATCTACATATTTCGTGGGCAATGGTAGAATCTACTCGCAATAAGAGAAATTTTCCAAGTCCGCCTGTCTGTCAAATGTTCGTCCACGTTTTGACTTATTTAATAATAATTTTCACGGACTGGGAATATTGTGCTTAAAATATCATGACGATACTAACACTAATTTTGGTAACAACGAATCACTTAAAAGAATGTCATGAGTACAATGTTGAGTCAAATAAGCGATCCTTGGATATTTTCCATGATACTTTTAATTCTTTCAAAAGTAGACTGCTGAGACATGTGTAAGAAAAACCCTTTTTTGTATTTTTCTATGCCTACTAACCTATAACTTTAATTAATTATAAAATATGCCTACTAACCTATAAAGCCGTAGTTTATCTGAATAACGTTGTGTACGCCTGTCATGGGCACATGTATTGGAATTGTTCTTTTTATACTTCAGGTTAATAAGTGTGTAATATATGTGCTGTTGGTGTACCTATCTTAAATAAATAAAAATAAATACTTTATTTGTTTTTATACGAAGCGTTAATGAACATCTATACGTACTACAAAAATAATAACTGTACCTACGAAAAAGTACCGAATATAATACGTTTATAATATAATACGTTATGTTTTTTATTTGCACAAGTACTCTCTCAAACAGAAAAGAATTTTCCAAATCCTACGCTAACTAGCATGGTCAGCGTGATGTAGTAAGTCAGTTCCTCCTCATTTCAAGAGTCTGTCCAACAGGAGGATAAATGATAGGTTCTTTGACTCTTACACCGTCTACAACCTCTGGCATTAAGTCCGCCTTTTGTACAACTTTTTTATGTTGTGCGATAAAGATTAAATAAATAAATAAATAGTAGTGGTCTTTTGGGGTTCTGTACCACAAAAGGAAAAAAAACAAAACACTTATAGGATCTGTCCCTTCTTCTCGAGAACGCGTTGAGATATCAAACTGAAATTTATATCAAATACTCGGGTCTGACGGGTTCTTTCAGCTGTGAAAAACCATGCTTGTGAGTCAACGCCATCAAAAGATATAACCGTTTATGTCGTAAATTTTCGCAAATTTTGCTTTTTTTTGGGGGAATTTAAACCTATAGGTTAAGGCAAGAAACAAGGTTTTGTAGCACATGTCATAGAAATTAATCTGAAAACCATTAAAAATGTACATACCTACTTAGGAACTCATATAATTAAATAGGTTTTCACGGATCCCTCGGTGTACGAGTCCAACTCGCACTTAGCCGGTTTTTGAATTTGGTTTTTATTTTCTTGTAACATATTTTTTTTCCTGAACCCACAAAAATAAATGTGCTATAAATAAAACAGTAATTCAGTAAAACGTTGCAAGTTCATCACTAAATCAATACACCTCTGCAAAAGGTAAACTATATTTCATTAGTATGTGAGAGTAGATAAGTTATAAGTGGGGTATTTCACAGTTTAAGCGGAGTACCCTCACGTCCCGGGGGCGCGCGCTCCGTGGGGTATATTCCGTGCCTCTTATTCAATTTGTGAGCGAATCAGTTCCGCCAACCCGATTATCTTTCACGTCCGGATTTATATGCTCATATGAGAACTCTTTCCGAGTATTCCAAAAGTGCTATTCACATATATCGCGTACTTACTCCTAGGGTGAAAAATCTCTACATTGCAAACTGTTCGTAACAGTGCTACAATCCTTTTCAATGCTAACTACGGCTGTTTTCCTTTATTGGATCATTGCTGCAGTAGGGAGAGCTTGTGCGAAAGCAACCAGTACATTTCTATAATGGGTAAACACTTGGCACATGTACAGAGCAGAGAGCAAGAGGCCACTCGGTCCCGTAAACATTTGCCCAATAATTGTGAGTCTTCAGTTACGCTACAGGAATAAATATTCTCGCCTCGTACAGAACGCTCTACATTCCTTTCAGTAGAGGTATTTCTTTATTTAACATTTGCTTAGTTATTATTAAATAGTTTTGTTTTTTTTTTACCCATATTGAATACTAACTTCCCTTCTATAGCTTCTCTATGCTATTTTCATTTTTCCCTAGCAAATTATATATTTTCCCGTAATAACAATAAGTCAATTTACAATTCAAAAGGTTACTAAAAAGTGATTTACTAGTAATTTTAGTGCAATAATCAAAGAAAGAATAAATTTTCAACACCTGTCGCCCTTCATTGATTAGGTAGGAGACGTGCCTACGTAGGCGCTCTCCAGCTACCCTAAGCAGCCAGGCTGGGGGTAGCTCAGTATCGGACCGACATCTAAGTGGGAGATATTATAGCCCTGACGTGGTTGCCCGTCTAAGGGGGTCATAAACGAGTTGAACCTGATGATTCCACCCTAGGTGAAGTCCTTACTTGTTTTTACTGCTAGCTCTGCCTCCAGGGGGTGCGTTCGATGAATTGACCTGTCAATCCCGAATCAGCGGCGGTGAGTTTTGAGAGGATGATTTAGCCGGGTACGTAAACAATAGCTGCTGGTGAACCGAGTTTTACGGCAAGTGGGCGGTTTTAAGGTAAGTGGGCTCGAGCCTACCCTAAGTTAGGGTGTTTAGGCCTTAGTCAGCCACGCTGGCCCAGTGCAGATTGATCGACACATACACCTTTGAATTTCTTCGTAGATGTATGCAAGTTGCCTCTATACTACGAATTTTTACATATAAATATTTTTATTGGGTATATTATACAAACCTTATATGTTTTTTCCTTGCCACGATCGACTGTACTAAAAGCTGCGATCGACAGATTGGCCAGTCGGTTGGCTTTTTTGGTGGGGGAATCTTTTTGCGGATTCCAAGGGGCTAAGATGATTAGGCCATAGAACTTGGATACACCAGCCCCCGTAGCATGACCACCGAAACACGATATGATAAAACGATAAATAGAAATGTACTGTCAAAATATGTTGGATATAATGGCAACCTTGAAATTTTATCGACATTAATATATATCATAATTAATGTATATCAATAATTAATATATATTCAAAACAATCTTATAACTTCAAGATAGCTGTAAAATCCAACTTTTTTAACGGATTATATCGATATATCGTTTTATCATTCATATTTCAGTGGTCATGCTATGTGGGCAGAAGCTATTCCGCTGGTGTCTTACTACACAGCAAAACCACCCCCCAGAACCTCTTCGCCCGCAGTAGCTGAACGGGCGCACAAAGGGGAAGAAGAGAGAATCTTGTCACTGAACTCAACCGGGTCTTGGTCCTCTATGAAAACCCATAGAGGTCCTCTATGAGACCCATGGAGACCCATCTAATAGTAACTAAGCTTATGAAAAAAATTCCGAATCGCTCGTAAGTACTAAATATGTATTTGCGAAATTAAAATATTATTAAAGAAACATTTCGTCCCTGACTAATATTATCTTCTTAGTTTGCATGTCCTCCTATTTCTTTTAATTTTTATTCTATTATTGTGTTACTGAAAACGTCCTGAAACGACACTGACTATCCTTTTACAGGACAAATAGATGGAAATAGAATGAGAGGAAGACTGAGGATCGAGGATTTTCATACAATAAATGAATGAATAATTAGGTGTCGTGTCGTATTAGGATGTCAAGAGAAGAACACAGTGCAGTGAAAACTAGAGATTGCTCCACCGACAAAAGTAACACGGGACTCTTTTTTTTTTTAGTTTATTAGTTTACCAACAATTGTTACACTGTTTCAATGATACATACGATTGATACATGGTATTGTGCTAAGTGTACAACTACTTATAGGTAAACATAGCATGCACAAATAGTAATTGATCTTAATTCTAAAAAGAAAGAGATGCTACCCTACATTATAACGCTAATGCTACCTTGCAATTACAATGTTTATTAATTAGTGATTAAACATTAAAGAAAGAGAAAAAAAAGTGATCTTATATACTACACTATAATTACTGTGCCTCTAATTGCATATTATCATTATACGTCCATGGCGCACTGCATAAACTTATGCAGAGCCCTCAAATTCACAGCATGTAAATCAATATTCTTACTGTAGAAATTCACCAGTTTACAAATTGGAACTTTAAAATTAAATTTTTCCAGCAACTGGGGGCAATCAATCCGATTGTTAAACAATTTATGTGTAAAAAGAAGATCGTTCAAAACCCTACGTTTTTCTAAAGACATGTAGTTGAAATATTTTAGCTTAGCTTTGTACGAAAAATCTTTTCTACCTTTCTTAACAAAATAAGCCAGGTGCCAGAGATACCGCCTCTTAAGTTATGATTTGAACAAATAACGTTAAGTCTCAAAATTTACTATTCCACATTTATACATTGTTTGCGATTAACAATTTGTGTTAAGTATACTGCAAAGTTTTGATATTATCCTACATTACATGAATTTTCCATTATTACTTGGGAAATTTGCGCGACACACGGTTGACACGGTTAGCGCGGAGGTCGAGTGATCGCCTATTGCGCAACGGGTCGCGGGTTCGATTCCCGTACGGGACAAATATTTTGTTTGGCCTACAGGAGTTTGTTCCGGTCTGGCCGTATGTGCATGTGATATTCTATGTAACTGCACCCACGACACAGGAGAAAATCCTAGTATGGGGCGATGTTTTTTAAAAAAATCTAAGCGTTTCAAACAAATTTTATTTCAAACTTTTTACATATAAAATAAGCATTCAATATTTCAATTTTATTAATTAACTAAACACAAAATAATATTCACGAGGGCTCTACATCTTCATTTAGCCTTCATCATTAACCAAATCAGAGCCACCACACAGACTGGGAAACAATTTACGGCACGTTTTCGTACACGCTCTGTCAATTTCCCGGAACAACAGCAAAACTCGTGGCAATATCATAATTTCACATTCGAATGTGAGGTTAGTTCAACATAATAATGCACGTTTTGCTCGCACTACATGCAGTTACATATTTCAAGCTGCAAGTACGAATGATAAATAATTTGCACAAATTCAAACATCTGCGCTCAAGGAACCGTGAATTCAAAGTGAATATTCCTCTCTCTCAACTTAGGCCAACTCTACGAAATTTTGCGCGCATACTCAATAGAAGCATTGCAATGAATATTTTTTTGAGAGCTTCGTGCATGTCAGCACTTTGGCGCGTACAAAGGAGCACTTTTCAAAACAGTTTTAGTTTTTTAAGTTCTCTGTTTAAAACAATCAAACCCCGTTTATGTTAAGCGGTGCTGTCGTCATGGAATTCGAGTGAAACAAATTGCTGCCCGAATTAACGTCATTATCTGTAAAAAAAAAATATTATAACATGAAATCTTTCGGTGTCTACTTTACCTGATGGTCACACGCGATAAGACCGAAGATGGAAGCAAACTTCATCTATATTCTTTAACCAAAGAGAAACGGGCTATCTTACTTTTAATGGTCGAAACACAACAATATTATTAACGTTGGAATCATAGTGACTAGCTTAGATTAGTGGTAGCCAGAGATTTAAAACTACACACTAACTAGTTATTTATTAAACAAGAACGTATTTTTTGCTGCAATTGTTGACTTTCAGCGTAGTAACATAGTACTAAATCCCGAACAAAGCGAGTGAGTCTAGTATAGACTATTAAGCACAGTGAGCAATTTAAAGGCTCGGTGCCTTTAAATTGCTCACGTAAAAAATATTCTGCTGTGTGAAGATGCCATCGAAAAAAATTTTGATTGAAGGTAAGGTAGCAATGCATAAAAATGGTTAAGAACATTTCTTTTGCTCCTTTTTGTGAAGTCGGCTAAAAACGATATCGCTATAAGTTTTAAGGTAGCAAAAGCGCCCTTTTCGTACGGGAGAGATAAAAATGTCTTTAGTTATTATTAAAAGAAGTTTACCTAATTCTAAATATTTGTTTATTCTCTAAAAAATCATTATTATGACACGGCTGTACATAATATACAGGATATAAATCAAAGAAGGTTACTGGAGAGAGAACCCCTCATTAATAAAAAAGAAAACGTAAAATCAATATTCCTTCATTTTCAAAATGATGTAAAACTGCATTCAAAGATTTTTGATTATAGCAATATAACTATATTCTCTCAATTATTTATTGCCATTTTTATCATGCCGAATCAAAGTTTTCGATATAACATAGAAAGTTAAATAAATCCTCCATTGCACGCCAATTTAATGTCCCTCTCGCAGATTCTATAACTGTTTATGTTTATTTAACAGACCCTTACACTTCTGACACGCTTAATATTATGCGCAGCTTAAAGTATTTGCATTACTAATTTCGTGCTTAATGGATTGCTTATAATGGATACCTACGGCTTTAACATTAGCAATTCGTTTTGGGATATTTTGTACTGTATCAAACAAATTTCTTAATCCATCCTGCTGTATACAATAATTTTACTACAAATTACTAGGTATTTCTATTTTACACGAGCACTACGTTCACATTAAATTTAATCAAACCTAAATATCTCGATTCATTCTCAAATATTTTGTTAGCATAATCAATATCTATTCACCCCACAGTGATATGGAGTGATGATTCGTTCCGGAACAAAAATTGCAACAGCGTGCAAAATATAATATTTTAATAATTACAAAGCTAAGCTATAAATGCTATGTTCCTAGAAATAAATAAGAAAATTACAGTAAAATATGGCAAGATTAAGTCAAATAATCTGTGTCACTGTCAACCATGCGCCATACAATACTATATTTGGGAAGCGGATTTAAGGGGAGCTTGGTTTTTTAAAATTCACAAGTTACACACGCACCGAAAGATCGCTCAGTTTGTGCTTTTTGATATAATTGGAGGCATATTTTTTTTTTTTTATTTATTTCATAAAATCCACAGCATACAATGATTTATAACTTTCTTTTTCACCACGGGTTTCCGGCATTTTAAGTTAGTGTTCGTGTGTACTAATTAAGTAAATATTAATAAATAACTTCACCATGTTATACTTTTAAAAATAATCCAGCAATAATTTTAACGTTCACTAAATTTTTGTACATATTCTGTGCATGCACCGAATAGTTTCGCCTACAAAGCGTATTGGAAACTATAGAATCTGTAATGTGTAGGTCGGAAAGTTAGTTAATGAAATATCAACAACGACATTTGATGACGGTACTATGTGTCCTGCGTGTCAACGTCACTGAATTTGAGTTATGTACAAGTTGTGAGACTTGGTGAGCCAGCGGAAACAAACGCCCCTTTAAAGGCCCGTCGCCATAATGGTATCGTGCAGCGTACTACCTACATTTTGGAACACAACATTTATCTGAACGGTGTCCTCCTTGCCTTTTGACAGTGACAAGTGCTTCCGTGATTGGCGGCCGTTATGCCAACAATGGTTACCGACATCTGTTCTGCTGACTATCACATTACCGCAGCCTCTTTCTATGTGATTTCTAAGGGTTTCCTTTTGCTCTAGTTTCAATATTGTATCGAGGCTATTTTCAGCGCAGACCAGTTGTAGTTGGAATCGTCGTTCCGTGCTAGTTGCTAACAATAGATGGCGGAGTAATGATGTAAGGAACTAACATTTCCAATGACTTCACATGACGTTAAATTACCGCGAATCTTCCTTATGTCAGTTAATCAGTTATCCTAAATTATTATTTTTTGATTAGGTTAACTCATAGGAGTGTCCCTCTTCCTTGATAGAGTTGAGTAAATTTAACTTAAACTTTTTAGATAGACCTACTAGGTATTTCATATATTTTGCAACTGATTACAGTGTTAAACTTAGTTTACCAAAATGAGTTTAATATTCACGTGATATTAAAATCAAAAACTCGAAATGAAGCCATCAATTACAAGAGGAATATTTTCTAGCGAAATAATTAAAATTTGTCTGCAAATATTAAACAGGAAAGAGACAAAGTTTTCTCATCGTGCGAACAAACAAGTCCATAATTATTTGTTAACCTCATTTAAAACTACCGCTCTGTTATAATTGAAACATTTAAACTAAATAATCAAAATGTTAAAAGACGATGGACCTATCACTGGTTTTATGTTTTCTCGATTGTGAACGCATAATATATTACAAATCGTTAGAAATCATACTTGTGACGCATTAGTACATGACGTGTTCACTGTTTGTAAAACTTATTTTTTCATTTTGTGGATATTTACATAACATATTGCAATGTAGTCGTGCCATGTAAAACCATGTTAAAAAGTAATCTTTAACAGTTGCAATGACAAATTGTTTACCAGTGAAACAATGTACACATATAATTAAATTAAATTCTAAGAAAATATTGACAGTGAATTGGCACATATTTTTATTTAAATTTAAATAACTTTGGCGTCATTAGAATGAAATTTCTAGCATAATTGATAGAGTTCTCTCTGCTAGCGTATGATGACCAATTTCCCACACTAAGTGCTGAGTGTGAGTCGGCATCCAATTTGGCTCGGTAAGTGGCCCATATTAAAACTGTCGATGATGTTAAATCGAAGAGCAGACCGGCCGGGTAACTTACCTGCCGAACAAATGGCTGACACTGTCAAACTACGGAAAATTAGTTTCGCTATTCCGATGAGAACTTTAATTGGTTGCTCAAAACCAATATGTAGTGGCCTCTGTTGGTTCAATCGGAAAGTCCGTAGGTGAGTTCGGCAGGGGCGGAATTGAATAACTTTGCTAATGAGACAATTTTATTTGACAGGCCATTTTACCGAGAATGATTGGTTGGTGAGATGGCCTGTATCATCAGCGTCGTAGATAAATCTTAATTTTTTTACTTTGACTGTAGACTAGTGAAGTGCGCCAGAGTTTTGTCATCGGCAGAGTGCAGCACGTGCAGTTAACGTAGTCCTGGATCTCATAAGTTATTAGTACTTATTTAGTTCATAATTTCCCCCATTATACCCCTATTTTACTATTATTAAATTGAGAGCTTGTAATCGTCTCCGTAGTCTAGTTGCTTAGACCACCCAGGTGTGTTGATCGGCAGGACCGGGGTTCGATTCCCGTGTTAGGTTGATTTCCGGCTACGGCTAGCTACCACCGTCTTACCTAAATTTGTCGCCATAGTAACAACGTTAATAGCAGTGTTCCGACAATTAGAGGTAAGATAGCCAGTTCCTCATTTGTTGAATAGTTCAGGTGAAACTAGTTTCCACCTCCAGGCTTATCGTCACCTACCATCAGGTGGGATGAAGACCAAGAGCTTCTATTATATACAAAATAACCAATTTCGAAAATAAACTAGCAGGTCTTAGTCACCACTTGCAATATATTATTTTGTACGTAAGAAAGATGAAGATACGTTGTTTTGATCTGTATATTACTATACGTAATATCTACCTGAGTGTTGCTAGCTAACATTAATAGATATCACCCTATATTATGTTTTTTATTCACTGCACGGAAAACACAACAAAGTAATTGGCTATTAGGAGCATTTTATGACAAACTTTAAACTCTACATGACAAAAGATAAATAAGTATTCTCTACTTTTTGTGTATTTTTCACCATATTTTCTGTTATTTGTTCGTCTAGTTATGTTTATACGCATATAAAATATAAATAATTTAATTAACGTCGAAGAATTAACAATACATTAATATCACTTTAATGAGTACGGAATGAATATGATGCGTTCATTGTTGTGATAGTGTCAGTGTTTCTAGTCAATAAACATAATGATTATAAAGCCACATTGTAGTTTTAAATCTGTAAGATTAAGCTAAACTAAATAAGGGTATGTATTGTATTCAAATCTAATAAGCATAGGCTTTTAATTACGAAATTCTTTTCGTTTGCAATTCCTTTATTTTAGCTAATTAATTCAATACGTTATACATTATAGTCCCACGAAGTCAAATGCTCTAGATTTTGACATGTGAAAATCACAAAACATTGAAAGCTCATAAAGTCTCCTTAACTATCAATTCATCACGTTCTAGATGTACCAAAATCTGATAGATGAACTGAAATTCAGATCACTAATAATGTATACATTAATAATAGAGGTTAATAGATTTTTTAATTACCACCCTAATAATTTTTAGTAAAGAAATTTCAGCTCTACATTTTTCATCAGATTCTGTTACACCTATACGTTTCAAGATCGCGTATAAACATCAAAGAGAGGACGAAATACGTCAGAGTGATGATAATTCGCTCAGTCACTTTTACAAGTAACAGCCAATTCCAGTTTTGTTTGTGTTGATCATCCAATCATTTGAGTTAACTACGCTGGATGTACAGCGCCTCGATCGCACGGAATAATTGGCCCATTATCCGGTACTGCCGCTGTGTGATTCGCCGGTCATTAATGGCTGTATGAGCTCGGGGATAGCTTAGGAGCGATGAAAGTTACAATCGGGGAATGGCTAACGCCGATCCCGATTGTGTCTCTACGGAGGTAGAAGTATCTAGAGGTTTTTTAGCCGGTATTGTCTTCTACCTGAGTCCGGCATATCCTTGGGGTGGCCTAGTCAGCTCAAGTCCCTTGTTGAATACCATAAAAAATGTATCTTCCCTCTATAAAAAAAGGAGCGATGAAAGTTGATATCCCTCTATCAGAAATTTTATAAGATCCCTAAAACAGTTTTTACAGATTCTTTTAGTTCAAAGGATACAAAGGAGCGTCGGTGGCGCTGTGGACTCGGCACTTGCCTTCCGATCGGGAGGTCCGGGTTCGAGACCGCCATGTAACAATGTGCTTTTCGTTTTCGAATTTCATATGTACATTTGTCTGATGCTCCTACGGTGAAAGAAAACATCGTGAGGCAACCTGCATACATCTGCGAAGAAATTCAAAGGTGTATGTAAAGTTGACCAATCCGTACTGGGCCAGCGTGGTTGACTAAGGCCTAATCACCCTAATATAGGGTAGGCTCGAGCCTCTTAGTGGGGACGTATATGAGCTGTGATGATGATAACTATCATCCTCCATTCAGATTTGTTCTTTTCACACGGTCAGAATGCTCTAAAGGTTTTTCATCCCACAAAAAGTATTTTTCCTTCAATGTGTCCATAATAATTCAAGATCTATCTAAGCTATACTTACAGGTATTTAGTGTTTCAATCACAAATATCCGTAGCCGCCCATATGTTAATTTGGAAACTTAAATTTAACAAAACAATGCGAGGTGCATAATCTGTTTTTCTTCTATTGTTAGGAAAGTAGAAAAAAAATCAGATAAATGACAACAGTGTACAAAGTGCAAGTGTACTTTGTTTCTGCACAAGCAACCTGTCAAACTCTATAAGGCTATGTTTATACACAGCGCTACGAAAATCTTCAATACCCGGTGATTATTAGTCTCCAAACGACTACCGTGGTTACCGTCGCAGTAGATGTGCTGGGTAGTTGCACTATTTTCATTACTTATTTGGAAATCATACGGGCCGTTTTTCCATACAAATGTAGTCCCCTGTTTTCCTTATTTTTTCTTTTCGGGGGGAAATGCGTAACCGCACCGTATCCGCCGTTGGCTAGACGGCGAGCGTATGTGGGGCTCTACCGGCAGAGTGCCAGACCTACCCACTAAAACCCTCCAGTGTTCTCCCTGCCCTTATGGGCGCGCTAGGTAACCCTGGATAATGGCAACAATTAGTCTATATTTTCCAATGGCCACTATAAGCATGTTCCTATGTTTTCCTTTTTTTATTAAGTTAAATTAAGGAAAATTAAAAACTTCAAAAACCTAAAAATTTACCAGATTTTTTGCTGTATTCAAACATCACATCAAGCAAATAAATTTGACAAAATTATATGAAAAAATCAAAAGATAGAAACACAGCCAAAACATTTTTTAATTCAAAAAGTAATGAGAAAACAGAGGACTACGAAACGTCATATTGTATAAGTACTGTTCATACTGTATCATCGGTCCGAGCTGCAGTTGCCTCTATCAGGCCCAGCCCATTTGTTCGGGTGCACAGCGCAACAGCAATATACCTAACAAATAGGTATCTATTTTTGAATTCTCTTGACCAAAGTGTTTCTTCCGAATGATTTTAATAATGTACTAAAAATGTCGGTAATCCTTTCCAAAAACGCTTTCGGACACTTATTTCTGTCAAATGAACACTCCGTTCAGTTTGTGCGGCTGAAGTTTTATGATCTGAATTTGCATATCATGCCCGCGAAAAATACTGTTCCCAGTGAAAAGCTTTGAAGCCGCTTGGGGTGAGCCAACAAACAAACAGATCATACCAGGAAACGCCTATGGATATGATATGCATTCGTAGCTTGCAGATATTTAAGTTTGTGTAGCGTCAGTAGCGTGTGTACGGTCGGCCAAGAAAGTGGTGTACCAGTTTTGGCAAAACTTCGCGTATCAAGAAATTATTGGCGGTGGCAGCTGTCACTGTGTTATTGCAAGGAAAAGTCAACTGTGTTGTTTTATCACAAAACTAAACAACCTTAGGATGGTAAATAAATAATAAAGGGTTTCTTTTTAAGCAGGAGCCAAATTTTGTGTGCTTGTTCAGACAAACAAAGTGAACAACTTTTACTATGGGACCAACATTGAAATCGCGAAAAAAATCAGCTGTTCCATACAAATGTTCAATATCCACTGAGCCTAGGTGTATGGAACAGCTGATTTTTTAAAAGTTTGGTCCAATGGTAAAAGCACACAAAGGAGAAGGGGCGAAAGTGGTCTAAGAATTTCCACTGATGAGACTTGACGGAAATGAAAGTGCATACTTGTGTTATGATTTCGGCAAATATCAATTAGACTCTATCCCGGGGCTATTGTGCTATGGTCATGTTTGTCCTGACTGTAAAAATAATATGATTTTATGTGTAAAGTACTGTTTGTCTCTCTCACTCTCTATCTCTAGACTCTTGGACCAAGTTCCCTACATTTTTGCTCATTGCCCTTTGGCTTCTGCTTCAAAAGTAATCCTATACCTATTGGGGGAATCTACTTCATGTTCGTGATGCAGTATAACTTGTTATGAAACTAACAGCCGGTTGCACCAAGTTTTACGTTTTACGATAGCGTAAAAAGTAACTACTTAATACTTAAAAATGGGTCGTTTCACTATTAAATATATGATTTGCGCCGTACATTCAACCTTTTTAAACATAAAAGATAACATTAAATACAATTGAAACTAGATTATGGTGCAATTCTTACGTATTTATATTGTTACTTTACGAAATCGTAACACATAAATTTGGTGCAACAACCGGCCGTAAGTGTTGAGCAGCAATATAAGTATGTATGTAAGCACAAGCAATAAGTTGCTTTCCTAGGGGTGGGTCGACTAACGTTTGTGCGGCAAAACTGTAGAGCGTTGAGTTGCATCAAGTGTCGCCTTGTTGTCCTTACCTTCAGTGTATAACACAAGCACAATTCGAACTATACTGAGCTAATAAAGGTACAAAATTTAACCGAGTGAACTGTTAAAAATTGTATGTGCACTGCATTCGAACTATGCGAGTCCCATCTACTGTCTTGTCGCACAAGCACTATAGCTTTATTGAACTCACTATTATTAGATTATTCTTAATAGTGTTTTGTATGTGTACATTTTTGTTAATATTTAGCTGTTATAACATATTAAATGTTGATTTATTGCCGGTTTTAAACAAGAAACACAAGTATTAAGAAACAACAAATTTATTATCACTGGCACCGAAGCTGGCGCCGCCGTTTTGTTTAGAGTATCATTCCTCATCTCCCAGGGCCTGATTAATAGGTGCAATATTTGCGAAGCTCCTAACACCGCGATGGTTGTGGCTCGGCGTGCGTATACAATTCAACTCCTTGCTTTAGCTGCTTTTGTACTTATACTTGTTACCTAGTAAATTTAATTTGACGTAAAAAAGACAGCGGATTTATATGAAATATACTTCTTCGTTTTATTTCTATGATTATACTGTATCTTTGTTATTATTTATATGGAATTATTGTTTCAAATCATGTTCCATACAATACAATGTGCCCATCTTTGTGTTAAGATAATTGAAACTCTATGCTTATGGGCACTATACAAATACAAACCACCTGCTACTAAGTTTAGGTTAGACCACGCCCGAACAGTAAAAGATAAAGGTGTACTCCAAATGATTTTGGAAATAATTGCAGTAAGGTTAAGATGGCAAAAGATGCAAATATTTTTTTTTGTGTGCATTAGGTATAAGGAAAAGTTCCTGCTCCAAATTCAAAAACATTATACTAAGTAATGTTTTAATTACCTACTTCTTGTTGTAATTTCTACTATTGAATGAGCCAGAGAGATGAGATTATTGCGGATATAACGAACTGTGCATACCTTGGCTCGTCGCATTAGTATCATATGACTACGACCTACGTGCAATAACTATCACTGATATCAAGCAACACCCAACAAACTTTTAAAATAAATAAAAAGACTCGGACATTACACTGGCAACGACTGATCACATAACCACTACATACCCAACCTTTCTTTTGTTTCTACCTTCGCAGCGAAGCCCTGTATATATTAGAAGGACGTTTGGATTAAACGTGTTTGCAGATGGGTCCCGGTAGCTATTGAAAACGATCGCTCTATTGAGTGGGTATTTATTTAGCGGTCCCCCCGGATCAGAGAGGTTTGCGGGCTACGATAGCTTATTTGCCAATTTGCATCATTAATGCGCCACGCATAATTGATTCAATATGTAAATTCACAGATAAAATTTTGGTTGGCTTTTAATATGAGTTTCATGGCATTTTAAAATAACTCGATGCTTACGCCAGCTTAATATGTCATCAACGAAATACTCGTGATTTTATGGTGCCAGTGAATTTTTAATGGACATTGTTATGGTGATTGTGCAATCTTAATTTTAATATTACAATGCATTTTATAAGCGATATTATGCGAGTATGCCCACATACTTCTCCTATTTATTGTTTTTCGTTTCTTAGGGGTTATGGTTTGAGTAACTCAGATTGATGTTGAATTCCCCATATGGACGCAGAATTTTCTATGTACTTGAATTGGTTAGTAATTACGGCAGTAAGATTAAGTTTGCCTGTGTAGCTATCACCATAATTGTCTAAGTGTATATGGTATATTATAAAATAAAAACTGACTTCGATATAGAAGTGTGATGCTGTCTGTTCCTATTCTTATATTATTTTTAACTTTTGCTAGAAAGGAAAACATAGACCTACTACCGTAACTACAAAATCGGTCCACAATTGGCGGAGTAATCACTTAACATATACACAAAACACGTTGAAAATACCTATAAAGTTTAAGGGTTTCCCTCGATTTTTATGGGATCCCATCATCAGATCCTGACTTTGGTGACTTAGGGACCACCCCAGGAGTATACTCTATCGAATACAAAAATAATTTTGAAAACTGGTCGGCAGTTGAAAATTTAGATAAAGCTTGCTCTCATCGGTGTCGGCGTCGGTGGCGCTGTGGTCTCGGCACTGATGGCTTCTAATTGAGAGGTCCGGGGTTTGATCCTACCATGTACCAATGTGTTGTTCGTTTTCGAATTTCATATGTACATTTGTTAATCCGCACTGGGCCAGCGTGGTTGACTAACACCCTAACTTAGGGCAGGCTCGAGCTCCTCAGTGGGGATATACAGGAATATACATTTTTTTTATCACCCAAGAAAATTTAAAGGGCTCTTCACATGTTAGTAGAATGATTTTAGTATTTATAAAAAAAATAACTCACCTACTTAATATTATATTAATTTTCTAAAATATCCAAAAAATACTGCACTAGTTAAGAGCAGTATTTCTGGAGATTTTTTTTACTTCTTTTAAATTTTTTATTTCATTTGTTTATTTTTTATATAATAATGGATATGTCCTGAAGCGTCCCTTAAATTTTCCGGGCTGATAAAAAAATAAACCTTTATATGAGCTGTGATAATTGCTCTCATCTTCTATTTTATTGTCGGGTGAAAAGAAGATCGAAATCTGCGAAATAAAAATATATTTTTTCCATGATAACGAAATGTAAATGGTGTGTGCGTATACATAGCCGTGATTATACTTCAACAACACGACGCTTGTCCCAAAGAGAGCAGATTGAAGAGCTGCGATTTATAAAATATCGCCGGATCATGAATTTTCACGAGTTCAAGTGCTTAGGAGAGAGTAATAACGGTTTCTTCAAAGAAATTTTACGACCACGCCAAGTACCTATTCAGGAATTTATTATTCCACATTTTTATTAGTATTAGATACGTAATGAAATTAAATGGGAAAAGCTCTAAGCATGTTCTTTAGTGTTCTGTTTACGACTATAGATGGCTTTTATTTGGTACGATTTTTTCAATTTTTCACCATCTTCGGTGGTAATTTGATGAACGATTATTCTTGATTAAGTTCACTTATTGTATATTTCGTTTATAAGACGGTCATTAAAAAAACAGAATATTAATAATAATGGAAAATATATTTGTATTAGAAAACATCAAATTTGTAATAATATTTAAAATCTATGATAACTTCATAATTTTCAAGACTTTTTTTTATCTCTGACTTGAGGTTTGTAAATTTTCGTCAATCAATAAAATTTACAATTAACAACATAGTAAAAAATAGTTCTGATCTATTTTTATATTATTTTCAAAATATTGTACGGTATGATGAAAGCAATAAACACTTTAACCCAATACAGTAGACACATTTTCAAAACTGTATAATATTCGTTTTTTCTATTACTCATGTAGATATTAATTATAATACAATTGTAATTATTAATATTTATGAAAAACTTAAACATAGTTATGTAAAAAACTTGATAAACCTATAATCGAACTTCATATGCATTCTAAAAAAAATTGAAAGCAAACGAGAAGCTCAAATAGTACTGAAAGAAAATAAAACCGGTTTGTGTATGAAGCGAATAGAGGCAACATGGAAGCCCGCTAAAATTTTTATTTGCTACGGACTTTTTACTTTACACAGGAAAGATCGGTGCGTTCCCACTCAAAAATTGTAAATAAAAGTACACATTCTGGTTTCATATTTCAACTATTCGATTATTTACAAAGCTTTTAGGTATTTCGCTGGATGTTCTCCTTTTTTAGCTGGTGTCGAGAGTTCGAACTATTGGTAGTACTAGATGGAATAACCTTTTTTTTAATATTCAAAACTAAGACACTTTCTCGTAATCCAGAATTTTTTCTCATATCGGACAAAGTTAAATTAGGAGTGCTCATTTATTAATTTCATTAAATTTTATTAAATAGCTTTTCCTAAGCAATGATTTGTGGATGTATAAGGAAGCGTTATTTTTAAATTTAAAAATAAGTACAGGTCAGTGCTGTTATTGTGAGTTTGCTAATTTGTCTGCTGACGGAAATTTATAAACGTACTGACTAATATACGAGAAAGTACCTTTTTTTAATTTGTTTTGGCATCAAATAGTCATTTACAATAACAGAATGCAATAAAAACAGTTTTTACATTATACTGACCTTAATAGTGCCTAAACATAATACATACATGAAATATATGTTTTATTAAAGCTTACATGATAGAACGTCACCAAATTATACATTATCAATACATAAGATTAAATTGTTACGAGTACTATGGTTACAACAAGTACATCCTACTAATATTATAAATGTGAAAGTGTGGATGTTTGGATGTTTGTTACTCAATCACGCAAAAACGGCTGAACGGATTTGTATGAAATTTGGCATGCATGTAGCCTTTGACATGGAAAAGAATATAGGCTACCTTTTATCGCGATTCCTTAAGTAGTTCCCAAGGGAAATTTGAAAATTGTTTACGAGCTAAGCCGTGGGCAGACAGCTTTGAAATTTGGTATGCATGTCACCTATGCTATCGAAAAGGACATGGTCTTTATATTCCTTAATGATCTATCAAATAGTTCCCGTGGAAAGATTGAAAATGGTTAACGAGCGAAGTTTTAGACCCAATTCTGAAGTCCACGCAGACAAAGTCGCGGGCAGAAGCTAGTAATCCATAAATGAAGTGACCTATTAATTTACATAAATATTCTCTTCAACGATTGTTCTAACCCATGAAGAGAAATGTGGAAGAAATCGATTTCGGTAAATTATTATAAATGATGGTGGAACGGTACAGAAATGAGTTACGTGTATACTTTTTTCGTCGTGGAGGAACAAGTAGAGGTAAAAAGTACGTGAAGAGCGCACGGGCAGACGAACTATGATTGTGCTTACCAATTAGTAGAAGTAAATGGACTAAACTTATCACAATGATAATCGCTATGCCCTACCTAACAAGAAATACCATACCATAAGAAGAAATGGACGTTTTATTATTTTTTAATTTTATTTATTTAGCTAGGTACTTTCTTATATTCTCCACTTTTGGGTTAAAACTTTAAAAGAGACGAACTTTTGTAGTTCCCCGCAACCTTTACAAAATAGTTCATCTTTATAACGCGCTAGTCGCAAGGAATGTTCGTAATTCAGCAGCTAATGACGATAGGTTATTGCAAATGAAATTACAGGAGAGCTTCTATAGCTTTTCTATAATTCTCAACATGTACAATAATTCGGAAAGTTACTTACTTACATCAAACTTTCTTGCAGCAATACATTTTGTTCCACGGACATCTGTCCAGTTCCCGGACCCTTTTCACCCTCGTCGTGTCTTCGACACTATTGGCTGTCAATATCTTCATAGATTCGTATCAATATACATTTACTTTTATAATATGTATCGGATTAATGGTCAATAAAAAATATGGACGTAAGTATTTAGAACCTCATTTGTCGAGAAATCTTCGGTTTTATCGTCACTTACCATAAGGTGAGATGAAGTCCAGGAGCTGCCTATTACATATTAATATATTAGGTACAAATATTCCTGTACAGAGGCGCACCTAATGCCTGAAGCATTTTCTACCAGCCAACCTTAGGTCGATGCAGAAAAACAATGTGGTAGATTTACCGAAAAATATTTAAAAAACATATTTAATGGTAGTTATAGATATGTATTATATATTTAATCAATTAAAAATTCTAATACACTAATTATATACACTAATAAATATAAAAATTTGCTCATATCTCTTTTGCAAAAACTCATGCAGAATTAATCTTTCAAACCTTATAATATTAGCTTTAGACCAATTCAGTAATATCACTAACTTGCGCTTTAGTACGAGTATTTGGACTTACTGATAGAACTGACACCATTTTTAGGGTTCCGTAGCCAAATGGCAAAAAACGGAACCCTTATAGATTCGTCATGTCTGTCTGTCTGTCTGTCTATCCGTCCGTATGTTACAGCCAGTTTTCTCCGAAACTATAAGAACTACACTGTTGAAACTTGGTAAGTAGATGTATTCTGTGAACCGCATTAAGATTTTAACACAAAAATAGAAAAAAGCAATAAATTTTGGGGGTTCCCCATACATAGAACTGAAACTCAAAATTTTTTTTTCATCAAACCCATACGTGTGCGTTATCTATGGATAGGGTCTTCAAAAATCATATTGAGGTTTCTAATATCATTTATTTCTAAACTGAATAGTTTGCGGAGAGACACGTCCAAAATGGTAAAATGTCCCCCCCCCCCCCCCTGTAACTTCTCAAGTAAGAAAATGATAAAACTAAATAAAATATATGGTGTACATTACCATGCAAACTTCCACCGAAAATTGGTTTGAACGAGATCTAGAAAGTAGTTTTTTAATACGTCATAAATCCTACGGAACCCTTCAGCGGCGAGTCCGACTCGCGCCTGGCCAGTTTTTTATATTACATTACATAAGTAAATGAGAAGTTTAAAATAAATCATTTCATTTCTATTAATATTATGAAGTATGCCAACAGGAATACTATCTTTTCCTTTTTTTTTAATTCGTAGTCTTAAAGGAAGGTGTTATATGCAAATCTTTCTCGTTTTATTATTAAATCCTTTAATGAATGTTGTAAAATATTGTCGATTACTGTAGCTACCTGCGTGTACATTTAAATTACGCGTTTATATTAACTGTTACATTATTAATCGTTCCATAAAAATGAAAGTTAATTTCATTGAAACAAAATCCATAGAAAGATGTAAAAAATAAACAGCACACATTCAATAGACGGTGTTTAATACAAAGGCTCCATGAAAGGGTCTCCACAATTCAAGAGTGCCTTAAGCTAAAAAGGCAGGAAAATTACAGTGTGAGTGGCTAGAAACATCTGAAAAAGAAAAAGGAACACGAAAATGCCTTAAAGTTACACGTGTATAGCTTTATCGATATCAATTACATTATTGACGAATTTGTAGTCATGTAATTATCGCAATTTCCTATGCAAACGTGAAACAAATTATACGACATCATTTTGAATTCATTTACGTTATTTGAATGTTACAGGTTATTTAATGACCGACCTACCTTCTAGTGTGTCTTTTGTTTCACATCATCAGATATAATCGCTCACTGCTTGGCATATGCCTTCCACAAGAAGTGGCTGATTTGTTCCGTCTCCCGCCACACTGTGTTCTATTTGGGTTAGTAGAAAGCGCCAAAGCTACGTCCCTTGATCAACTTTTCTTTCCTGTATCGTATGCAGGAAAGATTAGCTCGGGTCTCATGGGGTGTTTTTGGGACCCCTTACTACGTCTTTTATAAACATCTTTTCGAACAACCTATCTGAATACTAAGCAATACCATAATGATCGGACTATGTACCCTATAATATAAGCATGGCAAATTTATCGTCATTATTATGTCAGCCATGATACAGTCATTGCCCATATTGACCTCCCAAAAAAGGCAGGATTTGGACCACCCCACCTCGCTGATCCAATGTGAGTTGGTGGTGGGGGTCACCAGAACCCCTTGCCACAGATTAGATACTTACTATGTAACTCTTGCTTTGATTAGTAGGGTGCATCGCTTGCAGGTGCTCTTGCGTTGATTAGCAGGGTGCATCGCGTGCAGGTGGGTATGGGTCCCATGAAGTGTTAATTGGAACTCTGTACTTACTTTTGACACTAAATCCGCCTTGTACACAAATGTACTGAAGCGAAAATACACAAGTACTTAATACTTCATTGCTTTCAACTAACAATTTCCGCTGACAATTCAAGGGAAATAAATTAATCGCCTATGTTCGCAGTGAATGTTTCGATCGTACCATATTCAATGGTTACATATTGTTAACGGGTGCAAATGTTATTATAGTTGGTAGCGAAGCACAAATAAGTACACAATTAGAGCCACATTATGTACTCGCTAGGTTTTGTCGGGAGCAAGCCGTCCATTTTGCCGTGGGGCACGGGCCAAATTACACAGCCCAGATGCTAGCTCTGTCCCAATTTCTATTTTCGTGTAATAAATAAGTTCGACTACTTAGAAATGTAATACAGCGGGGATACAATTCAATTTGATACTATGATAGCAATGATACATAATAAAAATTAATATGAGGAGGACGCAATAAGTAAGTACCCAGACAGTGTATTGCGTTTTCATCTTATAGCGTACGACAAAACGTATTTTCGAAGATTCAAACTTCTTTCAAATCAGTCGTGAGAAAAAATCCGGTGAAGTGCAAGTTGGACTCGAGCAACGGGGGTTCTGTACAAAATTATATAAGTTACGGTTTTCATATTTTTCCTTAACATGTACTGTAAGACATTGCTTTTTGCCAAGTTTCATGATTCTAGAGATCAACGAGAAGTAGGTACCTACCTTATAAGCAGGACCGGATTTACATATTTTACGCCAATGAGCTTAATAAAATTGCCTCCGAAGCCCAATCAATGAAACGTAATATAATTTGCAGTTTGAATTACAATTACAAACATAATAGAATTATGCTAAATAACACAAAAGAAAACAACAATATTCGTTGGGGTATCAAGTTGTACGTATCAATGGGTAGATCGCAAACGTGCATTTTCAAAATGGCGGCTAATGAAATAATATTATTTTCCGACTTCCACTTTTTTCCGCCTCTAAAATTTTGCCGCTATGAGCTCGGACTGTCATGGCCCAATAGCGAAATCCGACCTTGCCTATAGAGTTTGATTTCCAAGTTGACAAGTTATAATTACTTACGTGTGCGACAGCACGGGTACCTCTGTCTCACCTATGTCTGCTGCCAAGCAGCGTTGATTGAAATAACTCGGTACCTTGGTACTATGACTTGACATCTCATGTCACGAGGTGGCAATGTACATTGGGTTCCTTGTAGCTTACAGCGTTTAACCTAAGGCTAAAATGATCTAAGCCATGTAGGGATTGTATATTTGCAAATCTTATAGAAACTACATGCAGTATAGGCGACTTACTGTCAAGTGCGGGGCAGCTTGTTTGGCAATTTTGTTGTATAAAAAAACCAGTTTACTTATGAGTCGGGGTCGTAACTTATGACTGAGTAAATGTACGAATAGAATAGAGTAAATCTACGAAATGAATAATAACCGTTTTCCATTTGGAACTGTTACCTAAATTAGAGTTGTGCCTTATAGCCGTAACAGACGACCCGATTTGGTTGGAGCCAACCGCCCGACCTCGATCAAATTGGAACGTGTGTACGGCTGTCGGCCCGAAATAATTATTATTAGCTTGTTGGGTGCTTGACGGCACGATCGCTCATACGACAAGTAGGGACACGACAAAAGACAAAAGTATCGATACTTTGTGGTTTATATTAATTATGTGTGCTTAAAAGTAATAATTTAGTAAACTAAAATGACTCGTCCTGCCAAACCACAAAGTGGAGAAAAAAATGTATTGCAAAAATTTTGTTTTACTTTTTGTTTGTGTTTTAACAGGGCAACCGTGTTTCATTATTTATTTATTTTCGCACATTTAGTTACGCATTGTACAGTAAGCTCTCTGTCAAGCTATACTATTTGACCTTTGGATCGTTTATATGGCGCTTGAAAAGTGTCGGTATTCGTAGTGTCAATGTAAAGCTTGAATGGGAACTTACTGTACATCCTGTTAGTTGATTATAAATATAATCAATAACAAACATTACACTTTTTATGAGTACCTACCTAATATAATAAACTTTGATTTGTGAATTTACAGTTGCTTTTTTATTATTGTTTATACGCAACTACTTAATTTGTTGCTGTTTTCAAGTCACTGACTGACGTTAAAGTACTCTACACTTTGAATTTGAAGTATTGATACTTTTGTTTCAATATTTTTACGAGTACGATACTTTTTAACCCCCGTCTGAAAAAGAGGGGTGTTATAAGTTTAACATGTGTCTGTGTATCTGGATGTCTGGCTGTGGTTTCATAGTTCCCAAAAGAATGGAACGAATGGACCTATTCAGTGATACAATACAAGGCATCCGACGGCGATGCCACATGGAGGAAAAGTACCTTAAATACCGTAGATATAACTTTGCAGAAAGAATTCATAATTTTAAATTCAAAAACAAATCCAACCGCATTCAGAGACTGCTAAATAATCACCTGTCTGGATCGGGAATCGAACCCGCCAAATGAAGAAAATGAATATCCTGTATTTTTATGATACCGATCGATGGGAGTCGGATCACAGGAAAAAAATATCTCCTAACAAACATTACCTCAAAAACTTAAGGATAACCATGAAATCTATCTGTACCTATTTATTTATTCTTTAAAAACTATTTTTATAAACTTTATAAAATATAAATAAAAGATGTTAATTTATTTGAGTTTCGCAAAGACAAATTGTGTTTTTGTATTGGCCAAAATAGTATTTTGTATCGATATCGATATAGGTACATAATACTTTTCAGGGCATCCCTACTGTAGGATTGCCAACCGCGTCGGACCGTCTGTAGGCGCGTCGGCTCCTCATTTGGTTGAATCACGTTGGATCCAACCAAATCGGATCGTCTGTTAGCACTTTTAGCAACAGGAAAAGAAATTAAAAGTTCATAGACAAATTGCATTTCAAATTTCATTCACAGCTTTTATAATTTAATGAAAAATGAAATAAATAATCTTGTAAATAATTATACTCTTCTAAAACATGTATTAGTTTGTTACAGAGTTTAAATCCATAATAATCCAACATTTCAAAGCTTTAAAAAAGGTACCTACATTTCTGTACCTACAACAGCAGAAGAATGAAAGTATATTATACCTATCCAAAAGAGTGCAGAGGTATATATATGGGTCAGATCTTACCCACTAAGTATACGTTTTATTGACACGGTTAACGTCCACTAACTACGTTTTAATTAAATTTCCCCGCACACTGTAGCAATTTAACACCCTCGTTGTTATAAAAAGTAATGTTAATAAGATCCGAGCGAGGCTTTACGCAAGTTGTAAATCAAGCGCTTTTCATTTTGGCAGAGGTGTCTGTTCATTTCTTTTCCTCTCCCAAAGGAATTAAACTTCCCTATGGGCAACTGCCGACCTCATTTAGATTTTTAAATTCAGAATGCTTCTCTCTTTTAACATCACTTTAAAATTTCCAATTATCAAGTAGCAAATTTAAAAATACTCGTAATATTGTAAATGGAACATTTTGTTGTGAATACGTAGTTATTTTGGCTTTGACGGGGTTGAGCGTTTACAAAAAAAAGCTATATATCTTAATTATTTCAGACCTTAAGGCGCATAGTGGTCCTAATGACCTTGCTCGATCGTCCCGCACTGATTACATAGGAGTGAGTGAGAGTGAGGGGAATATTTAAGCAAACCTTTACGCGTAAGATGAATTATTTCAATTAAAAATTAATAAAAGCGAATAAAAAAATCTAAAAATTTATTTAAGATTTTAAATTTATTTTAGATTTTTGTTCACTTTATTTATTTAAAGTATATGATATAACCTAATATTTACGACGCGATTAGGTTTAAAGTTTTAAAATCGAGGCATGTTTGGGTCACATTTTAACCAAGTTTTAATTAATTTATCAAAAAATTAAAAAGACCATCCTCTAAAGAATGCGTTGAATAATAACATATCTTTTTTAAAGATTTTTTTATGAAATATTTATGAAGAGAACCGGTTTTTTCTTCAGTGATTTTTTTTATGATTGACCCTACTATGCGCATTAAAATGCCATAAGCATTAGACAAATGCAATTAGCAAAGAACAAAGGCGCTGTGGCCTCGGCACTGGACTGTGCGAGTAGAATCGGGAGGCCCGTGATCGATCCGGCCATGTACCAATGTGTTTTTCGTTTCACGAATCGTTTCACCATCGTGAGGAAACCTGCATACACTATTTAAAGGTGTATGTGAAGTCAACCAATCCGCACTGGACCAGCGTGGTTTGACTAAGGCCTAATCGCTCTAACATAACTAGTTAGGGTAGGCTCGTTCCCCGTCGATGGGGACGTATATGAGCTTTGATGATGATGATGACGATTTGACACCACAATAACACCTTAGTCATGTGAAATAAGGAGTATGTTTGTAAGGATTTCAAAATGCTTAACAATGTAGTTGTTCTTCTTTAAGTTGGTAACAAAGAGGTAAATATTGTGATTGTTTATAATACATTTATGTACACGAAATAGGGGCAAAAGAGTACAAATAAATTATTGAAAAGGATTGTATCGTCTAAAACTTAGCTACAAACACATGATTGTAGATAGAGTACTGCCATTAAGAGAAGGGTCGAAGCAAATAAAATGAATAATTGATAGAATACTACCTAAATCTAATGTTTGTTTTCGCTTACAATCAAACTAAATGTTTATGAAAGCTTCAAGGATCACATCGGAATAAAATACAGGAATGTGAAATGGATTATAATTTTTTTTGTTACAACATGTAATAAAATAAAGATAAAAAATATTATTTTAGAATTAATAAAAGTATCTTTCGATTTTCAGTAATAATTTTTTCGATATTAATTGAGTCAACAATATTTGTTATTCTGGCTATATACCTTTTTTTTTACGAGGGGAATGCGTTTGCGCACCGTCCAAGCCCCCGCAGGGGCAAGGGTGTGTGGGACTCCGCAGCGAGCGACTACCCACTAAACCCCTCGATATGCCCTCTTTGGCGCCTGGCGCAGCCACGTCCAAAGGACACTGCCGAACGAGATCGTGGGAACCCTTACGGACCGACCATAACCCCGTCCGCGGCACCTACCCACCAATGGCCGGCTCCTCACGCCCTCTCCAAGATGGAGATGGAGAGGAGTTCCCGGGGCATACTCCGGGAGGTAATTTTTTACTGTGGTTTTCTTCCACGCGGCCCGACGCTCAGTGCGCCAGGCCCCCGGCCCCGCTCAGTGCGGGGAAACGGGCTTGCCCAACGGCAGACCACACTGGATCCACCGCCGCACACATGAACCGAAGCTCAGCGGTGCCAAAGCGCCGACCCACCACAAAAAGCGGCCACGGTAGCCACACGAGGTGGCCCGCCAAGTAGCACTCGGCCATCCCACGATGGCCCCTCATGGGGGCCGCACAAGTGTGCCGAAGCCACACGGTGATCGAGTCAGCCTCAGTCCTTGGAACAACGACACGCCGAAGCTCAACGAGCTTGCACCGACTCGGAACAACGACATGCCGAAGCTCAACAAGGACCCGCACCAACCCGACCAAAGGTGCAACGGCACAAGGCGCAACGCGCCATGACCCGCGAGCGGGTCCCCAAGCGACACACAACCCCATCTTCAAAAAGAAGGGGAGGTGACGCCCCACATGGCCACGTGAAGTGGCCCGCCGGGTTAAACCCGGCCACACCACGCCCCCTCCACGGGGCAGCTGTCAGACTCTTAGCCCGCGGCAAAAAATCTGCCGGGTTGCCCAGGGTGCACCACGAGGAGGTGTTCTGTCATCGCACCCCATTCTGTCTATATACCTAGGTCAACTGTAACTCGAAAAATTTAGTTTGGATAGAAATAGTTATTATTATGCATGGCTGCAAAGTTGATTTTTGTCGTGAGTGCTGAATTTGAATCCCAAGAAAGCGAAGGACCCTACGTCAATGTCAAAACAATTCAACGTCGAATACAAAAGACGCAAAGGATTTTATTTTAATTCAAACATTGCGACGTGACGAATGTGGATTCTTCTTTTTAAACAAAAAAGTTTGTGACCACAACGTTTGAATTCATATTCCCAGTCCATATTCAAACGTTCGACTTTGAAACAAATTTTCTACGCTAGCGGTTAAAATAGACATTTCCACACAGATTTCGAAGAATAAAGAATCTTTCCGAGCTGGTGAGGTGAAAATTAAATTGAGTAAAAATTGCGTTTTTTTCATAAGTTTATTTCGTTATAGTGTTACTATTACTAATATCATAATTATTGTTCAATAGTTGGTTTATTGGTTGAGTTATTTAGCGTCGGTGGCGCTGTGAAATTTGTAACTGTAGCGGTAAATTTTAAGCTAAGTATTAATAATAATTTTGTAAAATTTATAGAAACAACTTTTGTGCTCATCTTACTTAACAAATTTGACAGCTATGACGTCACGATATAGTGGTAATCAAAAATTCATAATACCTATTCTCATTGCGAACGAGTTACCACAAATATTTATTTTATTTTGTATTATTATCCTATGTTAATTCTCATATCTGTTTTCTACGCCACCTAAATTTACTAGTTCTTCGAAAATAAATCCATTAACTCATTTACACGAAAACTTGTGGTACATTAAACAGCTGACGAGGGAAAGACATTTGCTTACATTGAAGAGGAGGTTTATTGAATTTTGGATGTACCTAATTCTATACTATATTTACTATGTAAGGCTAGCATTCTTTGCTTACAATTTTTTTAAAATCCCGTGGTAATTCTTTCTTTTAAACAATAAAAATAATTCAGAAGCTTTTAAAGAATTTAGTTCCGTTAAAATCAGTGCTTACTTAGCACTGATTTTAACGGAACTTTCATTTAGATGTTGGCAGTTTTGTACCGGTTAAAGTATGTACTTTAATGAAAAGGTGTTTTCCAGTATATAAATGGCATGACATCGTAATAATTATGTGCCATTTACAAAACTAAATTGGGTATCTAGGTTTATTTATTGCTTCTTGTAGGTCTGACTTGGTTGAATGAAGTTAAATCAATCCCGCCTAACTTAAATAATAGGCAATAAATAAAAAATAGCAACTCTGAAATATACATTCATGTGACAGAAGAATAAAGAAATAAACTAAAAATTGTCTCGTTTAATAAATATGATCTAATGGTGTTATATGAATAAATTTAAAAATTAATTTCTTCTGCTACAGGCTCAATAGGGTGCAAAATCTTTAGGGTCCTTCACACACTGCAACTTTTGTAGCGACACAATCGCGATGAAATGAAATCAATGTACATTAGGTAGGTAGCTGGCCATCTAGCCATGATCAAAACAAATCGTTTAGGTTCATAAACTTGTCTGATTAACTTAAAATCTGTTATATCACGAAGTTTTTATGACAAATAAATTAATTTGCTGATTTTTCTCCATAAAATGTTATTATTATATTTAAATATGAGGAGTTGTTGAAGAGTCCGGGCAAGCCCGGATAATAAATTTTCATAGAAATTGGAGCAGATTTTAATTCAAAATAGAGCAAAATAGGGGTTTTCACCCTAAGGGGGTGAATTCCAATAAACCATGAAACACGTGTTCAATGATATATTTTTAAGAGTATGAATCTCAAGTGTTATCAAAATCGTTGCTAATTTTAAGATTTTTCCACACAAACAAACCATTTCATCCCTTTAGGGTTTAACTTTTTCAAAACCCCTTCTTAGTGTGCGTTCGCATTTTGAATTAAAACAACTGTCCAAATTTCACATTTCTACCATTAGCGGTTACGGCTGTGCATGCGTCTATAGATGGGAACATCTCCTTTTATATATATAGATAATAAAAATGTAATAGTCTTTTAAGGTATTTTACGATACAAATATTAGCAAGCTAAAGCCAATGAGGTGAGGCACTATTGTAAAAATCCAGTGAAACAAAACGAATCATTCTGTTTTTCCTATCTATTCAACTGTTTGGAGATTGCTCGTTTCATTAGTATTGTGCAAAATAATTCTATTGTTTTCGACAACAATAACGTCATATTTTACTGCAAAATGTTATTCATTCCATTATTCCATTTATTGTTTTCTTTTCATTATTACTATATCAGCTTTCAGAACACTTCATTAAACTCATGATTGTATATACAATTTCATTTGCATTTTGTTATGCGGTTACGGATTTAGAATACTGTCTTTCCGCGAATATTGTCAGATCCGACTTAGATAGTTTTCCGCAATCACATCACACCTCTGCGAAGACTACAGCCTACCACTACCCATGACTATTTTAAGGTCGCGGTTATTATGACCGAATTATGGGAGATGTGGAAAACGTGAAGTAACAGACTGCATGAAGTCTGAGTGCACTCTGCCGCGCGCACTTTCTGACTGAATACAAATTCTTTTTGATCGCGTCGTCTTGCCTAAATAGAGGAAAGACTCACAGCTACGGCTTCGGTGCACGTCTCATCCTATGATTTTCCTTTCTGACCTGCAGGCCTATCACCAATCTCATGGTTTTCAAATGATATTATTGTGAAATCAATAGTGCAAAACATGTCATAAGATTTTCGGTCAGATTTTTGATCATTTGTTCATTATAACATAATGGCATCATTGAATTTATGCCATAGTGATGATATTATTGGAGATCAGTAATACCAAATGAAAGTTTCACGACTTCCTTGTCTCAAAATTTAAACGATGTCATACGTTGAAATATCCATAATAGGTATGCTGCTCCGCCTCTCTGCCGCGTAGTAAATAGATCTCTTTTTATCATAGCGCATCCCATCCATAATTCTACCACGCAAGTCTCAAAAAACATAGAAAGCATCCCCCATAAAATTACCGCTGTCACACAAACCTATGGACCACTTTTTATGTCATACAAGCTTTTGTTGAAACATCCATGGCCGATGAACAGCTGAGATGTTTCATAACCCGACACGACCCAGAGTTAGCTGAGTCATGCCGGGTTATGAACTGAATTTTTTAACAAATGTATCGACATTTGTTAAAAAATACAGCTAACTTTCGTCTCTGTATTCCTTTTGCCACTCATGCACTATCTGTCTTGACTCAGACTTCGGCAGCGTCCGACTTACCTCCTCAAGCAGATTCGCACACCTCACCTCCAAATCAGCAGAAAGGACTCACCTCCAAATCACCAGAAAGGACTCCAGTCAACACAGATAAAGCTGCCACATTCTCCGATCTGTACGCCTTGGTCAGAAAGACCAAAGTGGGGTGCTGTGCCCTAAGTACATACGCTACGGTAGCAGTGCAGGCTAATAGCTCAATGCGGTGGCTCCAAATGGCAGCACCAAGAGAAAACGAACAACCGTGACGTCGCACGGAAACAGTTCGCAGTCTTCGCCCCGATGCTTCGAGTGTCACTAAAAATACTAATTAACTAAACTAGATGAGTTAACCAAAGATTAGTAAACTTCGACCTGTCACGGGAACCTTCTTATCTTGAATAGACTATAGTGATGTTAATATTAAGGAAATATTGTTATAGCCAATAAACGATTAAATTAGTGTATGACATACCAAACGCATAGTTATTCATAAGAAAACAGTTTCGTAAATGGTAAACATAGATGTGGTCTATTCTTACTTAAATGATGTCATTACTACATATAAGTATGTATATTAATAATTTACTCGAGAACACTTTGGTACCTTATGGTTTATTTATATTTGGTGAGAATCAATTTTTTTTTTTTGCTATAGATAACATAACTGTTTTAACAAAATTTGGCTACTAGCAAGGATGATATAATCGTCCATGCTACTAGTAACTATAGTTGTGAAGTCACTATATTTTAGTAATAGATTACTCAAATGTTTGTTATTTGTTAATATTTTTTTCAGATATGTAAATGACAGGCTAGAGTAAATTATCACACCGAGGTTGCCATGACATTTTTGATTGGTACGCCGTGCCGCGTGATGAACGGAGTTTGCTTGATTTTACAAGCTTTTATTTAACTTGCAATGTAAGTATTTAACTATATAAGTATGTATGTTCGGGTGAAATCTTGCAAGTCAATTTTGAAGCAGATATCTTTAGAGATATCTTATATTAAGCAGATATCTTCTTTTCTGAAGAAAGTTTCCTGCAAAAATATGTTACAATTTCAGTTTTTTACTAATTATAATACATACATGTTATAGCCTGTCCAAATATGACTCTATCCTAAGCATACCTGTTTTGCCCGAAGGGGGTTACCCGTTTTAGGAGCACATGTGGGCAAAACGGGTTTTTAAAAGGGTTTTGTATTTATCTTATTAAATAAATATTTGATATATGGTGCCATCATATTATGTTATATTTTGATGCTCGATAAATATTCTATTTCATAACGTAAAAAAAGTTATTCTTATAAAGGAAATTCATAGATTTTATTAACTATTTCCTTAGCTTACCCATTTTAGGCCACCTTCCCCTAGGCCACTTCTGCCCATAAAGGGATGTTATGCGCATAATAATTAATTCTATCAAACTGTGAGTATAACAAAGCGTGCTATGATACAAACCTACCTATTAAATACTGTAACATTACCCAAGCACCAGAAGATCAGATTTCATTTCAAGGATATCAGTGTCAATTACCATTTTATTTTATTTCAATTAAAACATAAAGGACATCGGTCAACTGCCATACTTCATTTTATTTCATATTAAATTGCTGCGTCTTTGAGCAAATACAATATTACTAGATTCATCGTAAATTAATGAGCTTCTTAGTGTGAGAATTTTTACAAGAGAATGCAGGGCTGCTACTCTGTTTCTCCGAAACGAACTGTCGTCAACGAACGAGGATCAAACGAAATTTCGAGTGTCTCTACTCTTTTTCATGTTCGAATACACACAATAATTCCGTTTCCATAGACCACTTTCGTGAACGAATGACGAACGAATGGAATGAGACCATCGCCGTAAAGTGGTATAAATATAGTGAAACAAATAAGTTTCCGGGGTTAATACAGTGTAACAAAATATGAGTCACCAATGGAGTGAGACCATTGCCGTAAAATGGGGTGGATAGGGTAAGAGGTTTCCGGGGTCAATAGAGTGAAGGGAAGAATAGAACGGAAACTTTCTACTTTCTTCGATATATGCAATTTTCTCTTTAATTGTATTGTATTGTTTAAAATCTTTAATATAAACAAGCAATATATAAATTAAAAACATTAAACACACTAAATATAAGACGTTTATACAAAAGGCGGACTTATCCCGTACAGAGATCTCTTCCAGTCAACCTTTGAAAGGTGTAAAGGATGAACAATGTGGCGATAGCGCTTTTTAATAGACATATTTATAATCAAATTTCCACAAGCGCTGAAACAGGCTTTCACTCGTTTTTAATCAGTTGCCCAAAAAAAAGTTTCATGTTTCTAACTTCAAAAATTACGGACTTCCATACAAACTTTAAAATCCCCATTTAATCACATTAGGGGTAGAATTTTCCGAAAATCCTTCCTTAGTGGGTGTCTACTCAATAAAATGACCCTACTGACCCAAAACTCATTAGCTTAGTTTAGTTCGCTCGGTGATAATGAATCAGTTTGACAGTCAGTCAGTGAATCAGGACATGAGTTATAAGTATATTTATAAACACATAAAACTTAGTATAGGAAGTTCCTTAGAAGTAAACGGTCAATTGCATTTGATTGATTACATACCTTGGTAAACAATCTACTATTTCAATTTACCTGCAACTAGAATAAGTATATATATATTTATATATTTTGCGTGTGTGTGTGTGTGTATGTGTTTTGTGTATGTGTTGAAATTCCTACTTCTTAGCACATCCCAAAGTTGTACGACCCAAAATGCGGTTTGAACGGAACTGTCGGTTAAAGCCAGTGCAAACATAAAAGTTAAGGGAACATTGAAACTGAATACGATTTTGACAAATTGGAAGCTTTTACCCTAAAACTTCTCATGGAATTGCTCCCGTGCGGGCCGTTTCGTAGATAACATAAAACCGGCAGTCCACTAGTTACAATCAGATGAAATGTTCCAAAATTATCACATAAATATCAAACGGACGCTTACCTCCGAAAATTATAAAATAATATTCTGTTCGTATGTGATAAATACTAGAACACCGATGTATTTATATAAAAAACTAAGCTTTAAAAAGAAAAAAATGCCACTGAGAGATAGGGGTCACCAGCTACAGTTACTTAACACTAAGCTTGCCGGCACGAGGGGCTGCTTCAAGTACGCTGCGGCAAAAATTTGGAATAATTTGCCACCTACTTTCCGAAGAAAGTCCCGCAAATGGCTACTTGATGAGCAGTCCCTGTTGTTGGCATGTTATGGTAATTTAAGAAATGGCATCTGTTAAAAAAAATTAATTATGATTTATTTTCGTCGCATCGATGTCGTCTTGCATTACATTAATTAATATAACTGATTTTGGTAAGGCCTTGGCAGAATAGCAGGGGTTGTGGATCTTCTGCAACCACTGAGCCATGGACCATTTTGTCTTAAGTTTAATCTATATTGCATTACTAGCTGTGCCAGCGAACTACGTTTCGCCGTATATTTTTTACCCGTTTTTGCAACATTTGTCATTGATACTCAGCTCCTATTAGTCGTATCCTAAAGCCTTCCTCGATAAATGGACTATCCAACACAAAAAGAATTTTTCAATTTGAATCAGTAGTTCGTGAGATTAGTGCGTTCAAGCAAACAAATAAACAAACAAACAAACTCTTCAGCTTTATAATATTAGTATAGATAACTTACGTATAAAAATGTAATTATAAGACAAATAAAATCATTCTATTCTATTCTACTCTATTCGTATCCCAACGGACCAAATAAAAGGAGCCTATGACAATTTGAATTATGAAATGATGATAAAATTTTGAGTTATGAATAACTTTCTACTCTCTGTTAACTTCTTACGTGTGGGTCTTATTTTTGTTGTTAATACTGACCTACTGACAGCAAATTACTGCCAGTGACGATTTCGGCTTATTACATTACCAGATTTTATTAAATTAAGAAGTCAATATTACCTCAGTAGCTAATCTACGTAAGAAGAAAAGATTTTTGTGATGTAATATTTCATTCTCTATGCGCTATCAAAAATGGAATTGATCTGAGCTGATAGAACTGATATCTTAACCTCACTGACGAGCATACGCTTCAAAAGAAAATACGTACTAAACCTATTTTGAATTTGGCTCCTTATTTTAATTTAATTCTATATAAGTTTATATTATACTTCAACACCTTACAATAACGTTTATAACGATGTTTTAGTAATATAATCACCCAATAGATGTTCGCAACAATTTTTCCTTTTCATTTCATACAAAATCTTCCGCAGAAACGTCTCAAGTTGTCGATAATAATTTACCGTCACAAGAAAATAATCTCTTACAGCATCATATTCTTAATCGGCTTTGTAGATAATGCTATTAAATATTTCTCGAGTTTGGTTTAATGTTTCAGTAAAATTTCCTTTTCTTTTTATTCTATTGTACGAAAAGAGAAAAGATTGAAAAAATATTATTTTTAACTAAGTGATTGATGGGGAAACAGAAGAAGCCTATAAAAATTGAAATAATTGTGAAACAATTTTTACGTCGACTACAAAAATTAATATTGATGATAATTTTGTTGTTTTTTTGTATAACATCCTCTCTTGGTAAGATAGCTTTGACGCATACGTGAAAACGCCTTTAAGCTTTAAAATTCAACTTTAGTAATCAAACAATAGATCGAATTTCCCGGACACTTCTACCCTGCCTCTCAGATTATTTTCAGTATTTCTATAAGGCAATGGTCGATACCAGTGCTCTTTACATCGATAGGTACCTCCTTTAATGATATCTTCTATACGTGGAATGTTTTGTATGCCTTTTTCATGTTAGGACATTCATTTATCCAAATACTTGTATTAAATATTAACCACTAACTGTTTAGTGGTCAAAAGGTGAATTGTGTTATCATTTTGAAAATCTGATATAATACAAATCGACGGTCCAACGTAAATTATAGAAAGTGATTATTAAAACCTAAACTTTCGATGAACTACTACGGAATCGAGTGTTATATTCGATGATTTGCGACTTATATTTTCGGAACTACATAATTTTCTCTTATTATCTTTAGTGGGGTGTAAAATATAGCTCTACAGAAAACGTTATAGCTAATAAAAAATAATTAAATTTTGAGTTTCGACGTTGGGGCCGTCGAAATATCTTGCTGCTGATAACCTGGATCTGCTACATATCTAAGTTAATTATATTCTGAACCTACTGCCTTATATCGCGTGATGTGACTAAGGTGTGGCTTGTGATATGACTTAAGAAAGCAATAACTTAGATACTCATCTTCTATATAGTCCATTCTGCCAACGATTCCATTGAGGAACAAAAATGTTCAGTTTACTCAACATAAATGTAGTATACCCACCTACCTAACAACTTAAGTCCCTTGCGTGGCTGTACAGTGTACACCCTAACTTATTTCCGCCTACTTTAAAAAGTTAGTCCTGAAATAGATAAGCCAAATTAAAAGAAAATTTGTCTCAAAACACGGTGTTGACGTTAGTGATTACTGCATAAAGATAAGAAACACGTCCGTGTCTAATTAAAACGGTGCTACCTCCGGCTATCTGTCGTAATGAAATGGTATCCTGACAGTTTTATTTTTCATAAAGAACTGCCACTTGTTTTACGAATTTATATCATTGATATTGCCATATTCATGGAACTGTCCCTAATCTATTGCTAGCGGATATTATGGATCGAACAAAATACAATCGCCACTGCCCCGTCCAAAACAAAACAGCAAGGTATGGATCGGTTTTACGTTGGACGTCGAAAGGTAAACACAAATAAACTATTCCAATATTGTAGCGCTCTTCAACAACGGCTTTGCACGTTATGGTCTGGCGAGCTTGCAATAAAATGACACAAGTCTGTATTTTGAACTTTTCAATCCACTTTGAATATTTTGAAATTATTACTTAGAGAATAATTTTGGTTTTAAGAGTCAACCTAAAGTGTTTGAACTACATGATTACGTCATTATCATCATCATCATCACAGCTCATATACATCCCTACTGAGGGGCACGAGCCTACCCTAACGAGTTATGTTAGGGTGATTAGGCCTTCAGTCCTCTTTCAGCCCTAGCTTGGCCGCCTGGGGGGTCGAATTTCGAGATACCTGTCGACCCCCCCGTAGAGGTAAGTCCTGGCGCTTGCGCCCGGCAGCCCTCCAGGGGGCGCAATCGGGGAATGGCTAACGCCGATCCCGATTGTGTCTCTACGGAGGTAGAAGTATCTTGAGGGTTTTTAGCCGAGTATGGGGTCTTCTACCCGAGTCCGGCATATCCTTGGGGTGTCCTCGTTAGTCGGCCCCTTGTCGAATCCGTAAGAAAGATTTTCCCTCCTAATAAAAAAAAGGGTGATTAGGCCTTAGTCAAACCACGCTAGCGCAGTGCGGATTGGTTGACTTCGCATACACCTTTGAATTACTTCGCAGGTGTATGCAGGTCCCCATGCTGAGGGGGTGTCTGAAGGCGCTCCACAGACACTCCCTACCCTCGAGAGGAGCTCGGTTTAGTCGGGCAGCATCGCTCTCGACACACAAAGCGATTGCGAGAAGTACCCTTTGTTTTTTTTTTTATGTATGACCCGGCAAATGACCTCCTCCCGCCTGATGTTAAGCGGTGAAAGCGGCCCAAATGAGTTGACTGTGTGTGTGTGTGTGTGTGTCGAGAATGCGATTTGACGGAGCCCCCCAGTATTTTTAGTGGGTATGCCTTGATTAGCGGGGTGAGTCCCACATAACCGCAGCTGGGCCCCACTCCCACTGCGGTAGATATAAAATCTTTTTTAACTGGGTTAAAAAAAAAGGTGTATGCAGGTTTCCGCACGATGTTTTACTTCAACGTAGGAGCTTCAGATAAATGTACATATGAAATTCGTGAATCGAAAAACACATTGGTACATGGCAGGATCGATGACGGGCCTCCCGATTCTACTCGGAGCACAGTCTTACTGACGCTCTTCCGAAATTATTACATATCTCAAATTATCTCTAAATAGCTTCAATTAGACCAGAATAGAATGAACGAACCAGAAAAATGTCACTCACTAAAGATGGACTTTTACAAAATTTATATAAAGGAATGTACTTATAAATGCCAATTATACAGTAAGTACTTAGGCGTGGGCCAGATAGAAAAGGCGCGGGCGCGGCGCACCTGTGGCGCGCCATCGGCGCACCGCTTCTATCTGTTTTGTGCCCGTCCGTTTTCATACAATTAGTATGAAAGATCATTCGACAAGCTTCCAGATGGCGCGCTACGGTTGCAACGACGGGCGCGCCGGCCGTCGCACTGCTGGCGCGCAGCCGCGTACGTACGTACCTCAGTCTATAGTGAGTGATGCGGGGGACCAGACGTTTCTTGCAAAAAAAAAATGCGTCAATTACGTGACGATGTTGATTTTAACATTAAATTTTGCGAAATAATTAAAGAACACCCACCACTATATGATTATAATCGTTCTGAATACTGTAATCGTTACGTACAAGACAAAATATGGCACCAACGTACTCACTCGCTGGCGCACCGTAGCATACAAGCGCTGTTCGCGCCCACGGGCGCGCCTGCAGCGCGCTGAAGGCGCGCTGCGAGTGCGCCACCGGGTGCGACTGATGCGCGCCGCGCCGCCTCTGTCTGGCTTGCGCCTTATTAGGTAGGAAAATAAGTATATTCGAAATGTAAAAAAAAATATTGCGCAAAATCTCCTCTCTTCTGGAACATGTTAAAGATTTTGTATAAGGTAACCTACCTATTGATTTCGATTACCTGCCCGCTTATACATAATATAATTATATTATAATGTACTCAATTATTTGTACTTAACATTTTGTATTAAGGAAATACCTTATTATTTTGGGAACAGCATCTCGACCCCACATCGGCTTTGCAAGCCCCATGGGAACTCGCCACGCAACTTTTGTTTCCGTAAGCTAATAACTTTTGAGGCACTACGAAAAGTAATCAATTTTGCAACGCGGCTCGATACCAATTCCTTTAGAACTTTGTCGGGAAATCTTTGTCGTGAATTTCCCGATAGCAATTTGATGTCCTTTACAATTTCTTTTGTGTCGGAATAAATTAACTATAAGTGAATTACTACAAGTTATTGATACTTTCAAATTTTGATCTGACTGTGCAGGGAATATAATGAATTAATATTGATTCAAATAGAAGGAATAAAGAAATGATATCTTTATTGTTTACTAAAATAAGTAAACATTAGTTATTTGTTAAAGGTCTATCTATATACTTAAGGCCTTACTAATAATCATTGTATAAGCCTGATTTAGTTAAACAGTGTTTTGTCACGTTCACTCGAATGACATTTCAAATTCGAACAAAAGAGACAAATCACTGCTTAACTATACAAGGCTTATACAATGGTTATTAGTAGGGCCCTTAATCAAAAAGCAGCGTTATTGTCAAAGCGGCTATCTCTGTCAGGTAACTACGATAATTAATTTATACCTTTAAGAGTCTCCGATCGGTTGTTGACTTCAAATATTTAAAAACCATTTATTTTGCTCTCGCCCAATCAGTGCTATCGTACTGCATTACATCTTGGGGAGGATCAGCAAAGACTCATATGTTGCGCTTGGAAAGAGCTCAGAGAGCAACTCTTAAAGTACTTTCGAAGAAACCTATTCGCTTCCGGACTTCTGACTTATACTCTCTTTGCCGGGTCCTTACAGTTAGACAACTTTTTATTCTTTACACAGTATTAAAGAAACACAGTGAAATTGATTTTGACCCTCAAACTGTATACTCGAAACGTCAATCCGATACAGTTTGTTTCACTGAACGTCACCGTACGGCTCTGGCAGCTCGACATTATTGCTATTTGAGCCCAAAACTATATAATAAAATTAACAAACAGTTACATATTTATCCACTCTCTTCATTTAAATGCAAAACAAAATGTATCCAATGGCTGCTATCACTGTCATATGATGAGACTGAAGACCTGCTAAAAATTATATCATAAACGCATACTCACACACCCACGCACACACACACACACATACACACACACACACATACACACATACCTACATATTCATATTTTCTGATAGTCTAATCACTTTTTGCTTTTGTTATTTAAGTATTATTGTAATTATTTTATAATTTTCTTGATTGCTACTGCTTCGGAGGAGGGCGTTGATGCACGCGACACAGTGTTATACACTATTGCGGGTATCATCGTTTTTCTTATTGTAATGTAAATGTCGTTAGTGTTAATAATCTTATATAAATAAATAAATAAAAAATAAAATTATGAGTAGAAGAAAGCTAACTTAAAATCATGCCTAACTTAAAAATTTTAAGATTTTTGACTCAATTATTGAGCTTGATATTTATTATTGCAAATTAAATGATCTGTATTTATTTGTAAGTTACATATAGATGGCGGTGTGACTTGATTTATCGACTCTACATTTGGTTATGTAGGTTGGGTATCATCCAGTATATGTGTTTATGTATGTTTACGATATAGCCATGTATCTTGAATGTTTCGTGTACTAGTATTTTGACTACATTAGGTAAGTTTAGTTTATATAGTAGGTATATAACATTTATCCAACGTACCTACTATTATAACTACTGAGCTACAGCATCGCGTGGCCAGCGGCCCTACCACCTAAAGCAAAGGTTCCCAATCTTTTACCCTATGCGCCTCACCTAACATTACGCTAAAATACTATGCCCCCCTAGGGGCCGAAATGGGTAGTCAAAAGATGAAAATATTGGCGTGTTTAGTTTTATTCAAAAGTAGGTATACAACTAAGAAAAATAAAACATACGGCGTGGGCCAGATAGAAAAGGCGCGGGCGAGGCGCACCTGTGGCGCGCCATCGGCGCACCGCTTCTATCTGTTTTGTGCCCGTCCGTTTTCATACAATTAGTATGAAAGATCATTCGACAAGCTTCCAGATGGCGCGCTACGGTTGCAAAGACGGGCGCGCCGGCCGTCGCACTGCTGGCGCGCAGCCGCCTACCTCAGTCTATAGTGAGATTTGCACGGGACCGGAAGATTCTTCTCCTTCTTCTTCTCCTTTGCAAATTGGCGAGTTGCACCAGGGCTAACATGTCTTTGTCGTCAGAGGAAGACATGTTGTTCGATCAAAATCAAACTCTTTAATGGCACCAACATACTCACTCGCTGGCGCACCGTAGCATACGAGCGCTGTTCGCGCCCACGGGCGCGCCTGCAGCGCGCTGCGAGTGCGCCACCGGGTGCGACTGATGCGCGCCGCGCCGCCTCTGTCTGGCTTGCGCCTACAACTGATGAGAGCACTGTGGCTGCACTTTATTAAACAATTGGTGAATTCTTGGCTTCATAGTAGTCAGTGCACAACGAAGATCATTTTCCTCAATATACTTTATACAGTTTAATTCTGGAGCCGCTCGCTGCGCCCCCTGGTTCTCTCTCTACGCCCCCCAAGTGGGGCGCGCCTCACTGGTTGAGAAACTCTGCTAAAGCGATGCACTCGCTATCGTCTTAATGTCATAGGCGGTACGAAATTACAAGATGACGTCATAAACGAGAGCTAAAGCGATAGTGAGTGAGTGAGTTGGGCCCTACCGCCTAACTCAATCATCCTGTGATTCCGTATCGCCCTATGACATTAGAACGATAGCGAGTACATCGCTGTTATGTGAGTTAGGCGGTAGGACCGCGAGTCAGCTCATTAATTTAGATATCTATCTAGACTATATAGATAGACATTTATTGCAATTCTCCGTCACACACATGCGTTACAATCACAACTTAAAATAAAAATATAACAATAAATAGAGATACCTACATATACCGTGGCAGTAAGTGTGTGCTGCAGAAGTGCAAAAGGTCGATCATGGCTCAGTAATCGCTATCGTACACGTCAAAAATGTGTACAAAGCACTGATATTCTGCCACAACCACAACCTAAGGGTGGCAGGCAGTCAAAAAGCATCAAATGGGAGTAAACAAATTAATTAATGATTCTGAATGAATTTATATTTATTTTTAATAATAAAAAAATGTGTTTACGGTTTTGCGTTATTAAATTAAGACGTTTTGTATATCAAAGTTCGTGGTGAATTTTTACGCAATATTAGAATATTTTAAAAACACCAAACATGCGTGATCCTACAACCAATCGGGAAGTGCTGACACCAACTGAATAATTGTTGCTACCAGATAATGAACACAGTATTTCACTTTCCTCCTATACTTCAATTATTTTCTGTCAAAATAGTACAAGAGAACGTGAGCAAGCGGCGCCGTAAATTAGCCAAACAATAAATTGGTGGTAATTTACGCCATTTCGCCTAGGACAACATTAGTCTACGCTACGAACAAACGAAGTGTGAATTCATTCTCATCATAGGTCATACGGCTCGCAATAAATAAAGCCGTACGAATGTAATTCATTTTCGCCAGATCCTGCTTTACGCAAATAAATGTGGTACCAACGTATTATGTTTCTACTTCGATGTGATTCTTTTACGTTTTATAAAAACGTACCTGATGAGTGGGTTATGTATAAGTAGGCACGTGACGAGTGCCCGGCTCTAATACGTACAAAGTTTCATAAATCGTCACGACACGAAAGAGTTTTCACTTACCATTTCAACCTATGTATGACCCAGTACTGGGACTCCTTTAGACTAGTTGAGATCGTTCATAAAATGTAGTTTTGACGGTTAAAGTATGGAACATCAGTAGGTGTATATTGGGCATTCTAAAACAGTTTTCATCAAAACACCGCAAACGAACGCAGTGAGATTTGAGCTACGCTTCGCTGCGCTCTAGCTCCGCAAATCTCACTGCGTTCGTTTACGGTG
Organism: Schoenobius gigantellus; assembly: GCA_963935595.1. NCBI lineage: Eukaryota > Metazoa > Arthropoda > Insecta > Lepidoptera > Crambidae > Schoenobius > Schoenobius gigantellus. The sequence goes on from OZ012548.1 coordinate 20,507,071, forward strand.
ATTTGATGAAAACAGTTTAAGATTGCCCAATATACATTATATAGGGTTAAATGGAAAAGAAGATTTTTTATTTCATTTCATTTCATAATGTTTCTATTGTGTTGTGTTGTTTGACTGTAAACAGTATACTTTTGATTGATTGCGATTTACTAGACACATTTTCAAGGTTTTCTATCTCAGAATATTAAGGCATTCAACTAGGTAGCAGTGCAATAATAACAGAAATTAAACAGGTTGAGGTTTCGTAGCTTCAGGACTCAACTCTCGGATAAGTATCTGTACCGTTCTACACTCTGCCTGCCATACAGTTTCAAAGCATTCCCACGAAATTCATTTATCAGCAATAAATTTATTGCACATTATTCATATATCCAGTTACGAGTGCTTACTCAAATAATAAGGCTTCTTTCACACGTTAATACTTTTATTTGTTTATTAAATTACTTCAATTAAATATATTCTTTATTATAAAACAAAGTATAAAATTAATAATTTTTACAAAATATTTAAAAGGGCGGGCTAATCCCTGAAAGATGTGTTCCAGTCATCACACGAATAAAAAATAGAAAATAAATATTCCAATAATTAAAAAAATGAAAATATAAAAAATATTAAGAACATTTTAACTACCTACCTTGGGTCAACATGGCTGACTAAGGTCTTAACATCCTAATTAAATAGGGTAGTGCGGTGGGAACGTGTATGAGATGCTGCCGATGAATACCACCTATGTATTATTACAATAATTTTCTTAAACTTCTGTGGTTCTGTCGTCATGTCGTATCAATATCGTTATGCTATAGATACATTCGGTTCGCCTAATAGAACGATATACCTATTGATTATCTGTTTTAAATAGTAGTATCGAAAAATGAAAATTAGAAATCGCATCCGTTATGTATTATAAAGAAGACTTTTTAATTTGGAGATAATATTCGTTAGTAATTGTAAATATGTATGTACATGTATAATTTAAATAAATATAATAAACCCGAAATGAAAAAAAAATTGGAGCATGCAGCCTTACACGAGATTTCTGCATCAGCAGAATTAAACGGTAAACAATTATTTTGCTGTATATGCACAGTATTGTATTGCAAGTTTGTGGAAATAAACGACAAACAATTAATTTGCTGAATATTTCCGCGTCGTATTGCACATTGGTAGAATTATGGGTAAATATCAAATTTTGCTAAATATTATGAAAGTCAGAGGTGCAAAACGATATTAGGTTTTATATTTTGAGTATGGGACCGACTTTTTGAAAGTAAACTACCAAACTATAATCTTCTCTTAGATGTTGTGATGCTGAATAACGATCTACTACTACCTCGAAAATAAAAATCCAATACACGTAATTGCATCAGTTCGTCGTTTTGTTTCTTTCTTGCTACGTAAGTACTTTTTTTTTATATAGCTGACGAAGTTCAGCCGATGATCGGACCGTTTTTGGATCATACGCAACTGCGGATCAAAAATTTTGTTGCAGACCTGAGAACTGCTCCACTCACACGTCCGCGGGACTATGGTCCCCAAGCGCAAATTATGTAAACCGTCCCGGGTACCATAGTACCCAAAGCGCTTCGCGTCTCCTTTGCCTAAAACGCGCGGAGTGATAAAAAAATCACGAAAAAAAAAATATTTTCTCTAAATAAAGTGTCAGTTCTTTAGTGTTTGAAAAACGAACACTGACCATGGAAGTGGAAGTGAATGCATTAGGCATCTCAATAACGTATAGACATCATATCCGTGAATGCATATTTGTTTTCTTATAAATATTTTGTGTGGATATGATTTGGACGGAAATTAATAATTTTGTGATAATATATATAATATTTTATAATATTACTTACTTATTTAACAATATAAAAATTAATGAGCATTCTTTTTTAGATTAGTCATGTTAAATAAAAATGATTATAAAGATAAGGTATAGGTTGAGAACCTCAGTAAAATTATTACTTGCATTGCACTTTTCTTATATAAAATCCGGAAAAACTGTAGTCACAGTACACTCCAGTGCTATCTCTGACCACTAACAGTGCTTCAGTACCTCCTCATCAAAAAATCTCAAGACCAACCCTGCTGAAAAATGTTCGTAAGTTTTTATACTTTATTGCTATACTTTAATCTATTCTTTAAATGTCTATAAGTGGTTGATCATCTTCATGCTTCAACAAATTGAGCCGTTGGACCAGGCTGTATATGACGTGACCTCTCCAAGTGCTGTCTTCACGAGGGACCATCAAGCCCAGCAGTGGCATGCTGATTGACTGATGATGATGATATTTTTTTTTTATCTTATGAATTGAAGATGTGAATCTTCAACTCGTTTTCTTGTAACCACTCTTAATACTAATATGACATTTACTATTTTCAGGTCGGATAGCAAGCAAAACAAAAGGTCAGCCAAGAAGAGCTGTGAATCTGACCTTTTCTTTGATACCGACGACGAAGACATCAGGTACTTTTATTGCTATATTTACATATATCTAAATTTCAAGTGTTTAATGTGTACAATAATCGTGTATCCTTTTTCTATCTCCCTAGTCCAAAGAAGAGAAGCAAGGCGATAAAGTGCCTATCGAAGGCGAAGAGTGCAGAAGTGAAGAATACATCGTCGTCCAATACTTCTGAGTGGTTGTTCGACTCAGAGTCGGACAGCGAGGTTTCGCGGCCGCCAAACCTGCCAAACAAGACCACCAGTATCCTGACACGCCGAGTACCTGGTGGTGTAACGCGTCGGACTGCACAGCTCGACGGCGACTTGCTAGTGGAGCTACGCCTCTACAACCAGAAGGAGGTATCTAATCTCAGCGGCCTTGACCGGTACGAGCGCGCTATCGTTTGGGTACGCTTGCAAGGCGAAGCAGAATCTCCAGAATTTTACGCATTAAAAAAATTTGTAAAATTAGCTAAGGCAAAGTTTACCACAGAGGGGATATTTTATAAAGATAAAGTTAAAAAATAGGTTCTCTTTTGTTTCTCTCTGCGTAAATTATGTTTTAGCTGGTTTACTTATTGTTTATCGTTAGCAAACTCAAAGATTAGGTACTTACATACTTAAGCCTTTATTACTTTAACTTTGAGAATTTGTACTGTCCAAATCATAATGTCGAGGTCTACTTTCTGTTCAGTTTGTGACGTATCCGTAAATAACAAAGTTTTCTCTGCACATTTGAAAAGTATTTTACATAAGAACAACAGTTCGGTCGTTGATAGTGAGGGGGTTGAAAAAGTTCATAGCGCTTTTCGTAATCGTATAGCATCGTACCGTGTTCGATATCAAGATGAGGGTCATGATAGTGCGCGTGTTCGCCTGCCCGCCGAGTTTTTATGGCACTTGCGCTCTCGCGTACGCCTATTGCTCATAGCGAAAATTCAAGCTCACACTAATGTTAAAGCTAATTTTGAACTTTTCTGTGAATTCTTTCTGCTTAGTAAGTATGATTCGATTTCAATCAAGTCATTTGCAACGGAAAACTTCATCTTGCATCAAAACTTCAATTTTGAAGATATGTTTTCAAAAATTATTCACTTAATTTGTAAAAAAATTGAAGAATTTGAAGAAAGAGATAGTGGGTGGGCCTATTTACAAAGCCTTTATCTAGAAGTAAATATAAACAAATATAACCCGTTAAGAGGCTCCAGTTTTATAGAATTACCAAAGTCCATAAAATGTAAACGAGCATGTATCAACATTCAAAATTCATTATTGTTTTTTATGGTGTGTCATGGCAGCACTATTTCCTATAAACAGAAACGCACATCGAACGTCAGCTTACCCACACTTTAAAAATGTACTCAATATCAAAAATATGATTTTTCCAGTTGGGTTTGCGGACATCAAAGTTTTTGAAAAGAATAATCCTCGCATAAGTATTAATATTTACGGCATTCAAAAGAATGGTAACATTGTTGGACCTTTATACAAAAGCGAGATTCGCAAAGATCATCACATTAATATGCTTTTCCTGGAAAACAGAAAACGCACCCATTACTGTCTTATTAAAGATTTATCTAAATTACTTCGTCTTCAATTAACTAAACATCATTCTAAAATATATTTATGCGAGGATTGTATGATATTCTTTGATAGTAATGATAAACTGAAAGCTCATGTTTGTGGTGGTGTATCGACAATATTACCCGGTGATGGAACACGAATTCAATTTAATCATTACGAGCGAATGCATGACATGCCCTTCGTCTTATACGCAGATTTTGAATCATTATTAAAACCAACTGAACTCGATTCTGGATCAGGCTGTACAAAGATATTGCAAAAACACGTACCATCAGCATTTGCTTATTACGTTGTGTGTTCTTATGATAAGTCGCGTAATAAATATGTATCTTATCGAGGTCCAGCCTGTGTAGAAAAGTTTTTAGAAAGTCTATTATTGGATATAACCGATATTTATAACGTTTTGCAGTCGCCAGTGGCTATTTGTTTAACAAATGAAGACAAAGCGAACTTTGCTCGGGCTACAAATTGTTTTCTTTGTGATAAAATATTGTTTGACGATAAAGTTAAAGATCATTGCCATCTTACAGGACGGTATCGTGGTGCAGCTCATTCTTATTGCAATATTAGATATCGTTTGCCTAAGTTTGTTCCTATATTTTTTCATAATTTAGCGGGTTATGACAGTCATCTTTTTATACGACAGTTGGGAAAACTATCAGGAAAAATACAAGTAATAGCAAAAAATAAGGAAAACTACATATCTTTTACAAAAATTTTTCAAATTAATGATAAAGATATCATACCTGTTCGATTTGTTGATTCTTTTAAATTTTTAGGCACAAGTCTAGAGAAACTTGTCGCAAACTTAAAAAATGACGACTTTAAACATCTGCGGCGTTATTTTCCTTCTCGTGAGCATTTTGCTTTAATAAAACGAAAAGGGGTGTATCCATATGAATACATGACTACTTGGAGTTCATACGAAGAAAAAGTACTTCCGCCTCAGGAGTTCTTTTTCAGCAAATTACGCAATAGTAATATATCTAAAGTAGATTATGATCATGCAAAAAAAGTCTGGCAAACGTTTGAATTATCGAATCTCGGTGAATACACAGACTTGTATCTTAAGTCAGATGTTCTTTTATTAGCTGACGTTTTTGAAAGTTTTCGCCAGACATGTAAGATGAATTATAAATTAGATCCAGCCTTTTATGTTACAGCACCGAGTCTCAGTTTTGATGCCATGCTATTAAAAACAGATGTTAAATTAGAATTAATACACGACCTGGAAATAATAAGAATGATTCAAAAAGGTATTCGCGGTGGAATATGTTTATGTTCGACAAGGTATTCAAAAGCCAATAACAAGTATTTAAAAACTTACGATCCAAGAAAAAGTAATAACTTTCTAATTTATATCGATTGTAATAATCTCTATGGATATGCAATGTGTGCTTATTTGCCTCATTCCAATTTTAAGTTATTGAATGACTTGGAAATCGCTGGAATAGATTTTATAAATGTGCCAACTAACGGAGACACTGGTTATATACTAGAAGTAGATTTAGAATACCCCGAACATTTGCATAATGATCATAACGATTTTCCATTCTGTGCTCAAAAATTTACTCCGCCAGGTTCTAAAACTTCAAAATTGATTCCAAATTTATACGATAAATATTTCTATGTCATACATTTTGCTCATCTGCAAACATGTATAAAACATGGTTTGTTGTTAAAAAAAATACATAGAGTTATTCAATTTAACCAGAGTCCTTATTTAAAGCAGTATATTGACATGAATACTGAATTACGAAAAAAAGCTAAATCTACATTTGAACAAGATTTCTTCAAACTTCTTAACAACAGTATATTTGGCAAGACGTTAGAAGACACAGAAAAGAGGGTTAATGTGAAATTAGTCAATAAGTGGAATGATGATAGTAACAAAACAAAGAAAAGTTTCTGTGCAGAGCAAATGATAGCTCGACCAAATTTTCACAGTGTTACAATTTTCACTGAAAACTTGGTAGCCATTCAAATGAAGCCTGAAACAATCACTTTGGATAAACCTATATACATTGGTTTTTCCGTTTTGGAAATATCTAAGAGTCACATGTTTGATTTTCATTATTCTATTATGAAGCCTTTTTATAAGGAAAAGTTAAAACTTTGTTATACGGATACTGATAGTTTTTTGTATTCAATAGAAAGTAAAGATTTTTATGCTGATTTAAAATCAAATTTTCTTCCCTATTTCGACACTAGTAATTATTCTGTAAATAACGTATACGACATTCCTAGTTGGAACAAAAAGGTGCCAGGTCTCTTTAAAGATGAGCTAGGAGGAAGTTTGATTTCGAAGTTTGTAGGATTAAGGTCCAAGTTATACTGTATTAAAACGGCAGAAGATGAATTAAAAAAAGCAAAAGGCATACAGAAGCAAGTATTAAAAGATGTACAATATAAAGATTATTACAAGGTATTAAATGAAAATACATTTTTGAAGAAAAAAAATATCATATTTAAATCTCTTAAGCACGAAATATTTACTCAAGAACAAAACAAAATAGCTTTGTCGGGTAATGACGATAAACGTATCATATTAAAAAACAAAATTTCTACTTTATCATGGGGTCACTGGGATAGTTTAGTTTAATATCATTAGTTTTTCTTTAGAAGCACCGTATTGTATAGTTTATTATTATTTTAATGGTAATCATGAATCAAATTGTAAGTTGAGAAATATGTTACCCCATCATCTATTTATTTATTATATGGCTTAAGTAATGAATAAGATAGAATAAAAACATACATGAAATTGTATAGTATGTACCGACACGGCACTTTATATTGTAAAGTTATTTAATTTTAATATTGTTATCCATCAGTTATTTGTTTAATAGTATTATACATTGTTTTTAATGGTAAATAGGTAAATTAATTACCTAGTTTTAATCAAATACTTAATGTTGTATTGTAACGATGAAAATATATAACGTTATAAACCAGCTACCATGTTTTTTTTTATTTCATAATCCATAAAATATAAAACTATTAATAAAATAGCACACGCAATGAACAATTCGAAACTGGTTGGGACATGTTATTGCTGATTTAGGTATTCCAACTTATAGTTCATTAGTAATTTGTCCAATTGCGATTCCGTGCGAATGCTTTGTTGTTATGTCAGCATTATATTTACACTATAAATAGCTATTAAAGTTGAATGTTTTTAAAATTTGTTTCACACATAATTAATCAAGTGACAACTACGGTCACCCAAATACATCATGGTAAGTCGTATAAATTATTTTTCTTCAAATTCTTTTCTTGTGTAGTGGTTAGATCACTAGTTAATGTTTATTTGTATATTTGAATTAGTTGGAAGATAATGTTGTTGTTAAAAACTTATGGTTGTGATGCTGTTATTGTGATTCTCATATTCTATCGGTTCCGTATAAGATAGTCAGCCTCCTTGTGGATCCTAGATATACTCTTCTACCTCCGCCACTATATCAATCATTTCTTCGATGTGAAATTATTTTTGTTGCATAATAAATTTAATTTCAGAATAGCCAAGAAATCTCGCAGTCGCTACTCATAAGCAAGGAGGCAACAGAAGATTATCCTCCTTGCTTTGAGCAAAATGCGCAAGATATGTTGGAGGGCTTCTCTGAAGAATTTCCACATTGGAATGCTAAAGATTCACCGCTGCATGCCAAGGTGGTTAAAAGTCTTTTTAATAAAAAGAAGCCCATGAAGAGGAGAAGCAAGTTACTGCAGAATACGAAGGGGAACGAACCTTCTTATTTAATTAAAACAATGCCTACTAAAGGGCGGGGATTAATTAAATTAGAAATATTAGATCTGGAATCAACCAGCAATGATCCATTAATAAAAACACAATATGTGGTAACCGAGCATATTGATCCAATAATGGATCAAGCAGAAAATATTATAACTAATATCTCTAAGAAAATATGTGGTTACAGTTATAGTTTTTAAATAACTATTGCTGACCTATAACATTTGTAGATGTATATTAAAATTCTCTAATGTGCTAGATGCGTACCTACTATCTTTAGTTACGTGTACACTCACGGAGATACATTATTTCGACAACATTATTCTTCTGAAAAATTATAGTAATGCTTATAAATTTTACTAACTAAGACTTATGTTATTTTAAATAGTTATGTTAGTTTAAGTCTTGTATTGTTTTCAATAAATATTATTTAAAAATAAAAAGACTTGTATGAAAATATTTGTTTTTATTTTAACACCTCTATAATATAATCAAATATTTTGAAAAACATTCATTCAGAATTACCTCTATAAATAAATCTAAGATAAAATTTATTAGAATTCAAATACATAGTTTAAAATAATGGTAATAAAATTAAAAATATAGTTTTATTTATTAAAGAACGCAGTCTATTACTTTGTTAAAGTAGGGATGCAAGTAATTAAACAATGTTTATTTTTAAGCATCGATTCCTTACTCATATCATTTTTTATTGCACGATTCGAGAGGGGTGAGAGCTCTTTCTTCTCTCTCAGTGCACTTACAAAAGTAAATATACTGCTAGTTCTCTTATTATTACGAACGCAAAGTGTTATATCCATTTTGTTAAAAGCCACGAATCAAAGCGGACAAGTTGCTATGAAGTTCCTCAAACAAAAGGAAACGTTAAAATTAGATTATAATATCTGTCCTGCATCATTATGTGAAGCAAAGGGACATGGCAACTTATTGCCGAGCACTATACGATGTATTGTTTGTGGACCATCAAATTGCGGCAAGACAAACTTAGTAATAGGTTTGTTATTACATGAGAATGGTGCACGTTTTCGTAACTTATATGTATATTCTAAATCATTATACCAACCAAAATATGTGTTCTTAGAAAAAGTATTAGATTTAGTTGCAGACATATCTTATAGTAAATATAACCATAATAGTGATATCATAAGCCCACACGAAGCTTTGCCAAACTCCATTATAATATTCGACGACGTAGCTTGTGAAAACCAAAATAGCATTCGGGATTATTTTGCTATGGGTCGACATAAGAATATTGATTGTTTTTACATTAACCAAACATACAGTAAAGTACCTAAACAACTTATAAGGGACAATTCTAACCTCATTATTTTATTTAAACAAGACGATGTAAATTTAAAACACGTTTACGATGAGCATGTAGGTTCAGATATGTCGTGGTCTCAGTTCCGTGAAATGTGCTCAACTATTTGGAATAAACCATTTAATTATGTTGTGATCAATAAAGACTGCGAAAGAAATAAAGGATGTTATAGGATGGCATTCGATACTTTTGTAGTAGTAGATTAATATACATAAGTTATTGTTTCATCAATACACAATCACTATTACTCTGGATTTTGCATTGAACGGAATCCTTGTCAAAATGGAAAAGCAACTTAAAAAACAAATTGTAAAAGCTGCAGCTGCTGTAAAAAGAAAGGTTGAAATGATTAAGGATATGAAAAATACAAATGATGCCACTCTGGAATCCATATTCAAACCTATAACCGATCCACTGAAACAAATAGCCATTAAGAACAATGAAATTTCTCATGAAGATGAGGATGAGTTTGAACATTATACAATAAAAAAAAATAAACATAATGACAGTGAGGCAACAAATTTTTCTGATGACGATTTTAATGAAGAAGAGGAACAACAGTTCTATAAAAAATTTAATTCCGAAAAAACCCTTGTCGTATCACCTTCTGACAACAATAATATGAGTGATGCTTCCTTTAAATCTTTTCAATCATCACCAAATGTTTCACTTAATAGTTTATCGTGGTGTGCTTCGCCCGACGCAAATATCCCTTTTGGAATAAAAAATGAACGAGGAAAACTTATGCTCGGCCAAACACGTGTTTTCGACGACGGAAAAATTATAAAAATTGGAAATCGAAGTTTAAACAAAACTCTTGGATTAAAAGAATTACTATTTGAAAAGACACCAAATTTGGATGTTATCACAGATGAAGATTTGCAAAATTATAAAGAGCTTCTAATAGAAACTAATGCACATAGGCGTAATTGTGATCCACGCAAGCCAATTAATAGTAACAAAGGGTTTAAGTACATGCATATTATTAAACCACTGTTTAATTTCTCTAGAAATAAGTATGACAGCACAGAAAGTCTTACGGTAGGAAAAGGAATAAATCTTTTAAAAAGTGTAAAGAAAGATATAGATTACGTTTATTGGGATGATCCAAATGAATTAGTAGATCGATTGAAATTACTGTTTGCATCTCGTGATGCTGGCAATACCGGCTTAGATAATGAAATTATTGCGATTATAGAAGAGCTGTACGAAGCAGGCATCATTAAAAAAACCAAATATAAGGAACCGAATTTTAAAAAACTGATCAGTAGTTATACAGCAAACACCGCATAGATACGGAAATGAATGTAGATAAATTTGGTCATCACGTTCATAAACGTTTACGATTAGAGGAATATATTGGAAATCTCAACGATACATTAGTGAAGTCAGAAACAGGTGAATATGATTTAAAATCATCAAGATTAAAAGGACTTATATCGCCAGGCAATGATGACGAAGCCGCAAATAAAGCTTACGTGGATGAAAAGACACACGAACTAAGAACTTATATTTTAAGTGATGTAAATATTCATTTAAATGATTTTGAAAGTTCAATACTTAATAAGCTAACCACCTTGTTTTACACAAGGACAGAAATTGATCACATGCTTCAAGAGAAACCAGATAATAATGAGCAAACAAGACATAGTGAATGAGCTTCACAAAGCAGCAAGAAGGAATTTTTCCCGGCGATGTACGATCATAAAAGGAATAGATGATTTATGGCAAGCCGACCTCATAGATTTGCAAAAATATTCACAGTTTAATAAAGGGTATAAATACATTCTTATCGTAATTGACACTTTATCAAAATATGTATGGATCAGATCTTTAAAATCAAAAGCGAAAAATTATGTTACAGATGCAATGCAAAGTATTTTAACTACATCATTACGAAAACCTAAAAATTTACAAACTGATTTAGGCACAGAATTCTACAATGATAATTTTAAACAATTAATGAAAAAGTATAATATTAATCATTATTCAACATATTCTATTAAAAAAGCATCTATAGTAGAAAGAGTTATAAGAACAATTAAATCTCACCTTTACAAACTATTTAGTTTGAACGGAAATTACCAATGGTATAAAAATATTTTAAAGGACGTTGTAGAACACTACAATAACACTTTGCATAGAATAACAAAATTTAAGCCTGTGGAAGTTAACAAAGTAAATGAGCTTATAGTCAAAGGTTATATTATGAATTCTCAAAAGAATAAAACAAGTCGGGGATATACATTTCGTGTTGGTGACTATGTTCGCATAAGTAGATATAAAGCAGATTTTTACAAAGGCTATACGCCAAACTGGTCCACCGAAATATTTCGTATAGTAAAAGTTAATCACACTAACCCAACAACTTATCAAATAGAGGACAGACGCAATCAAAGAATCCTCGGCTCATTTTATGCATACGAGTTACAAAAAACTAAGTTTCCAGACCTATACCTCATTGAAAAGGTTATAAAAAGAAAAGGAAACAAATTGTTTGTAAAATGGTTAGGATTAAGTAATAGCGAAAATAGTTGGGTTGATAAGAATAAATTGGTTTTATGATATAAAATAGCTCAAGATATCTTTATTGATTCACTTTTTGTTTATCAATGAAGAAAGGAAGTGGTATCATAAACAGCTTAATAAATAAGATTCCGTTTGAGTTACATTTACCGGGCTACCAATATTGCGGCCCCGGCACAAAGCTTCAGAAACGATTACTTAAGGGTCAGCGAGGAATTAATAAATTGGATAACGCTTGTATGCACCACGATATTGCTTACATAAACAACGACGCTAACGTAAGGCACAAAGCTGATCTAGATCTATTAAATATGGCTCAAAGAAGATTGAAATCAAAAGACGCTGGAAAGAAAGAAAAAATTGCTTCATGGATAGTAAAAAATGCTATGAAGGCCAAATTAAGAGCTGGTGCAGGTGCTCGGTCGTTTATGACAGCTGTGAAAAAACTCAAATCTAAATTAAAAAAAATAAAATCTAAAGACACAAATTCTACTATTAAATCTGCGCTCGCCGCTGCAAAAAAACTATTTAGAAATCAAAATAAAATGAGTTTACCTCGTTGTATTCCTATTCCAAAATGTGGAGGACTGTTACCGTTAATTCCTATTTTCGCGGGATTATCAGCTTTAGGTTCACTGGCTGGTGGAGCAGCTGGCATAGCAAAAGCGGTTAATGATTCAAAAGCAGCTCAAAAAGCTCTTCAAGAATCGGAACGACATAATAAGATGATGGAGGCGGTTGCTCTCGGAAAAGGATTATATATTAGACCTTATAAAAAGGGTGCAGGTCTATATTTGAAACCCTCAAAAAACTAATAAAGCGGCTACCTAGGCGGGCATTAACTAATTGGGATATATTAGAACATGCTAGTGATATTCCATTTTTTCGTGGTGTTTTCATGAGGGATACGTTGCCCTCAAAACCTAGGAAGATAGAATGCGGTATTATAAATTTAGATACTTCAAATAACATTGGAACACATTGGGTAGCCTACGTGAAAGAAAATAAGTATGCTGAATATTTTGATAGTTTTGGTAATCTGAAACCTCCGTTAGAACTACTTGATTACTTAAGAAATGTTTCTTTAAATTATAACTATGAGCAATATCAAACATTTGACTCTGTTAATTGCGGCCACCTTTGTATAAAATTTTTAAAGGAGTATTGGAAAACACATTTATATAAAGCTTGAAATAAAATTCTTTATCAGTAGTAAAATGTCTTTCACTGTGTCTATAACTGGAAAAGGATCCTCTCTGATAACAAACTACTCACCTACTTTGGAATTAAGTGGATACTATGAGTGTGGATTGTTGTATTTTTCAACATTTAATTCTATACCCAACATAGATAAAAGAAATAATAAATTCTACTATGACGATAACGAAGTAATCGAAATACCTGAAGGAGCTTATGAACTTCAAGATATCTGTGATTATTTAAAGACATACATTAGAAATGCAATGTTAAAATTAACTTGTAATAATAATACCTTAAAAACTACAATTTTTTGTACTAAAGATGTTCATTTTAACAAAAGTGACTCACTTGAAAGGATTTTAGGTTTTTTGGAGAAACAATAAAGGCATTAAAAAGGACCGAATCTCTGTATCCTGTCAGTATATTGCCAACAACCATTGTGCGCATCGAATGCGACGTAGTTAGTGGGTCATTCGTGAACGGATCTGCAAGTCATATTATTCACGAGTTTGTTCCTAACGTACCACCTGGTTATCGGATCATTGAAGTGCCGAAAAATCTAATATATTTTCCTGTAAATAAAAGTTCTATAAGTGCAATAACTATACAATTATTAGACGCCGAGAATAAACAAATCAATTTACGAGACGAAGAAGTACAACTGTATCTACATTTTCGTAAAAATGATAAATTTCAATAAAAATCATGACACAGCTTGCATTCAAGTTAGTACTAGAAGATCACCTCATAAAAGCACACCGCTTCACATAAAAAAGAAGCTCACCAAAAACAATAAGGAATTTTTGAAGTTCATTGGCTTGTTAAAATGAATATTTTAAATATATCTCAATCAACATCATACGACAATAGTATTGAAAGTTTCGAATATCATTCTTATAAACCGTACGTAACAAGTTTCAACAAGAATGATGAAATAAGAATACCTATTAATCAACAAGATCTATGTCTGTTACCCTCACTCAGCACTTTGTATATTGAGGGTAAAGCCAATGTTTATAATAGTTCGACTAAAGAAAAAATATCAAATGTGTATTTTATCAACAATCCAATACTATATTTATTTCAAGATATTCGATATGAGTTAAACGGAATAGAAATAGACAAAATAAAAAATGCTGGCATAACTACAACAATAAAATCGTACCTCTCGTTAAATGATAATGAATCTAAATGCTCACGTGTATGGGGATGGTCAACTTCTGGTACAAACAATCTTAACGGAGGAATTTTTTCGGCTTCTGTGCCGTTGAAGAAAATTTTAGGTTTTGCAGAAGATTATGAAAAAGTTATAATTAACTCCAAACATGAATTGGTGCTATTAAGAAGCAATACGAATCTCAATGCTTTGAAATTAAATGTCGGAGAGGTGGTCGAAGATATAACTATTAGCAAAGTTGTTTGGCGAGTTCCGCACGTTAAAGTATCAGATCGTGAAAGAATCAATTTGTTGAAACATCTAGAAAAGGACAGGCCTATTACACTAGCATTTCGAAATTGGGATTTGTATGAATATCCATTATTACCGAAGACACGTAAACACACTTGGTCTATCAAAACTTCGTCACAGATAGAGAAACCAAGATTCGTTATTATAGCCTTGCAAACCAATCGCAAACACAATGCGGAAATGTCAATGGCAGAGTTCGATCACTGCAATGTACGAGATGTAAAAGTATATTTAAATTCATCGTATTACCCTTATGAAGGATTGAATGTCAGTTTCTCAGAGGATAAATTTAATTTATTATACGAACAATATGCAAGATTCCAACAGTCTTATCATGGACGGCGACCAGAGCCGTTGATGAGCTTGAAGGAATTCAGAGACGTTGCCCCATTATTTGTTATTGATTGTTCTCACCAACAAGAAATGATAAAGGGATCAATCGATGTCAGAGTGGAGATTGAAACAGACCAAGAAATCCCGGATCAGACAGCAGCATATTGCTTGATTTTAAATGACTGCATTTTTGAGTACAAACCTCTGAGCAATATTGTGAAGAAAATATCTTAACTAAATAAAGTGCAATCAAAAGGTATTTGAAAGAACAAACTTCAAATTTATGTTAAACAGTGGAATACAACGAAACAATGAGTGCTGATAAGAGTTCGATACTTTTTGTTGATGTTCAAGGATTCAAAGACTGCAAAAATAATTTTATTATTAAGGAATTTGCGTTAGCCACAAAAGAGTTTACGCAAGTCTTTTTAATAAAACCTCCATATTCGTATCTAAAATTATCTGCCGAAGAAAAAAGAGCAGTCAATTGGATTGAACGCAACAGAGGAATATACTGGAGTCAAGGCAATATAGATTTCAGAGAATTTAAGAGATTAATTATTCCAATTTTAAAGGACCAAACCATAATAATGAAAGGTGTTGAAAAGCAAAAATGGATTAAAGATTTGTGTTCTGACTGCTTTTTGATAAATGTTGAAGGCAAAGGTTGTCCTAATTTTGCAACATTGCGCAATAGTTATGCTAAAGGTGGAGCTAACTTCAATTGTATAACTCATAAAAAAGAGTGCGCTCTAAGGAATGTTTTATTCATAAAAAAGTGGTACTTAAGCACATGTAATTTATGACTTCAGTAAATTGTACTTGAATGAAAATTTGTATTTAAAGTATTGTTCTAGTTTAGCTATGATGATATTTGTTACTTGCTTTATAATAAAAAAAATATTTTTAACAAAAATTTCTGCGTTTTATTAATGAAAACAAATATGGTGATTCAATATACTCGCATAACTCTTTATTTATCAAAAATTACAATTTAATGGTATGAATAATTTAACCCTGTATAATGTATATTGGGCAATCTCAAACTGTTTTCATCAAATCACCGTAAACGAACGCAGTGAGATTTGCGGAGCGTAGCGGAGCTAGAGCGCAGCGAAGCGTAGCTCAAATCTCACTGCGTTCGTTTGCGGTGTTTTGATGAAAACTGTTTTAGAATGCCCAATATACACCTACTAACATCCGTTAAAAAACCATCTTAGGATAGAATATTTAAGGTTGTTGATTAACAAAAAAAATGTTTTATGACTATTCTTTGTATTTTTATTATATGCCTACTTTCGATTTAATACGCTGAATTGTTAAGCTTTATGCTGTAAAATATAAACAGCACCAGTGCACTTGCACTAACATAATAAATTAAATTAAAAGTAAAAGTAAAAACTATAGTTACATTTATTCACTCATATATACATAAAAGTGAAACGTCAAAATTCTATCTCCAATAAACAAATCAAGAGATAATGTCCTCCTAACCAATATTCAGTCACGGCGGCTAATCTCAACGTAGACTAGGAGATACTATAAGTTTACGCACAAGTTTTACGCAAACGCAAGTGCACTCTCTGTTCCTTCACTCGCCACTATTAATTCCACTATTAACGTGTCCTCCGCGATCCGAAGCACGGAGGAGCTCGAGATGTTTCGTACTTTGGTTACTAAGACAGACCACAGCCAACGTTGCTTAACCATAGCAATCGTTCGCTGAACGCACACACCAATAAAACTGTGCCAATGCGCCATGAAGCTTCTCAATCCAGAGATAGATAAGATATTGAAACCGGTCGTTAATCGGCTCTTAGGAGCAACAACAGATGAAAATTGTATATATCTGTCTAACATTAGTATTAATTAACCATGTAATACCTAGTGCCGTTAAAACAAACATTCTTTGAGTAAAACTGATATTAACCTAATAGTCAGCAACATCTCCGCACAATGTATAGCCTGCGTTTAATAATATTAATATTGCAAACATACCTAGGCTATCGTTCATAAATATGGATTCCGGCAGCTAAAACTATGACATAGCAATTCTAGGACTGGCTCATATAGGTAAATTGTTTTAGCCGCGTCGAGGTCGACGTGGTGGTAAAACTTTCACATCACATAGATCCGACATAAAAGAGTATAGACAACGAATTTTTGTGTACATATCTTTATCTTCTATCTATCTATAACATATAGAGCTCGTTTTAGATTTTTGTGTAATATCGCGAGGTACAGCAAATATTATATAGCCAAAGATATACCTTTTTATCATAATTATATACGAGTACATATAGAGACCATGTTCTTTCGTTCTTTACAATAATAATTGCTTAAGGTGTATCACGTAAGTATAAGGAAATATTAATTTTAATTGCTCTCAAAAACTGTTGTGAAATTTAAGCAAAGTAACTTGAGCCTTTCATGGCTGTGTTTACTCTGAAATCTATCAAGATATTTTAATTAAAAATAAAGGGTGGCTCTTCTCTGTTAGCATCCTTTGAAAAGCATCAAAATAGGAAAAGAAAAAATATTTCGTATCATTATAATCATAACCTTAAGTTATTATAAAGCAGTGTTTATTAGTTAAGTATAAATAGTTTAGTTTTCTATAATCAAGTTATTATTATAAATTATTTAGTTGCGACAAATTGCGTAAAATGTTACTAAATATTGTTACATGACAAATAACCACATCAAATTATTCAATGTTGTCTTATGTTGCAAATTACACATCTCTTTGAACTATTGAGTTATATATACCACATCTCTTTGAACACTTCCATGAAATAAGAGAAAATAAATGTGAACATTATACTTACATAGCGTTATCAAAATCATTGTTTATTGTGACTTTACGCATTCGAGTCTACCAATTTTGAAACATAAATGCCTTCTTCAAATTACCAAGGGCTAATAGAGGACTTTTAAATTACTAATTTACGTAACTAGCACGGTATTATAAAATTTAAAACACAATACCAAAATAATGTTAAGGATAGAATACTCCTTTTTGGAATATTATTATTCTCAAATGTTTTTAATTCTTTTAATTTTCCTTTCCCTGTTACAGATTACTGACGATAGAGCGCTGATAAGAAAACAACCAGAAATATGTAAGTATATAATATAGTATAATTTTACTTTAAAAAGGATCGGATTACTTGTGTCAGAATAATTTTACATGAAATATAATTAGTTATAAATAGTTAGCAGGAACATAAAAATTATCTATAAATGTGATATTAGGTGTTATGACTAGTCTTAGCGCCTACAGCATTTTTATGAAGCTGATTACCGAATAACTAAATTAATAAATTGGAATTTTAAAAAAAACACCTACGAGTACTTAAGTAGATCATGCATATGAATTAAGGATTTAGACGATACAAATCATAGTCGGTATGGTGATTATTTATCTTTAACAATTGAAATTGCAAACAAGCAGGCCTTGCCTATCTTATGGTAAGAATCTACAGTTGCCCACTATTTACAAATCTACAACCCATACAAGGACCCCGATGTAAGTTGATAATCGTGACAAAAGGTGCCCCAACTCACGGTACCCAGTAACTTCACACAGCAATTACTTGCTGCAGAATAGGTAAAATAGATGTAAAGTAAGCGCCATGTCAAGCCTTACATTTGCACTACGAAAACTGCCCATATTACGAGGGAGACTCTGTGCCATGGTCGTCTGACGGAGGTACCCCCTCCGTCTTACTTGTTTCTACCGCAAAGCAGCAATGCTTGCATTGCTGTGTTCCAGTTTGAAATTACCTACTGGGTAGTGGGTACCGTGGCTTTACATCTGATGTCACAAGTTGGTTATGTACACTGTGGTTCTTGTATGGTTTGCTGTTTTGCTGCGAGTCTCACGAGAACCACATGTATTATTTAAAATCAGTTAGCAACTTTTTTTCTGCTAACACAACATCTTACACTATCACTTGAGTTAGCTGGAAGTATATATATGTATAGGTTTTGTTGGTTAGGCAGTTTGCTTGATGGCCAATTTAGTTGTATAAAAAAACATAAGAGCGGTCCCAAAGTAAAGCTTGACTAAAGCTCTAACCTGCGGCGCTTACTGTACCTCAGACGACTCAGTGCTGATTCTCCCTGTGATAAATTTGTTTAATAATTGTAACTGTAACAATTTGAAACTGAAAACGGAGTAAATTCCACCGTGGCTTAGACCATCCGGCATTGATCGGAGTTCCATGGAGTTCGCAACAGGGGTTCCATACAAAGGTTTTCAGATTTTCCCTTAACACATGCTGTAAGACATTGCTTCTTGCCAAGTTTCATGATTCTAGATCAACGAGAAGTACCCTATATGTTTGATTTCAAAGCAGAGAAATTCATAAATCATAATCACTTTAACTGTATACGCGTGTGTCTGCGCGGGTACCTCTATCTTACCTATTTCTGCTGTCAAGCAGCGTTGAGTCATCATTTCAGTCAAGAGACGCCCACTATTGGACATAGGCCTCCCACAGGGATCTCCAAACCGATCGGTCCTGCGCCTCCCGCATCCAGCGGCTTCCCGCGACCTTTACCAGATCATCGATCCACTTTGTGGGGGGCCTACCAACGCTGCGTCTCCCGGTACGCGGCCGCCACTCAAGGACCTTTCCGCCCCAACGTCAGTCCTGCGAGCTATGTGTCCTACCCACTGCCACTTAAGGTTTGCAATTCTTTGGGCTATGTCGGTGACTCTAGTTCTTCTACCAATTTCTTCATTTCTGATGCGATCGCGTTGAGAAACCCTGAGCATAGCCCTCTCCATTGCCCTTTGAGTGACATTGAGCCTTCTGATGAGACCCATTGTAAACGGCCACGTCTCAGTTCCGTACGTCATCACTGGCAACACGCATGAATTGAAGACTTTCGCCTTAACACACTGCGGTGGATTGGCCGAGAATATGCTGCGTAGCTTCCCGAACGCTGCTCAGCCGAGTTGGGTTCGTCGATTTACCTCTTTCTGGAAGTTGGACTTACCGAGCTGGACTATTTGCCCCAGTTAAACATATTCGTCAACAACTGCAGTGTAGGGCCGCCAACCTTCACAGGAGTGGGTACTACATGGGAATTCACCATGATTTTGGTCTTGTCCAAGTTCATTTTAAGACCCTCTTGTTGGAAAACTCTACATAGGTCTTCGAGCATTGTGCCTAGATCTTTCACGACCACGATATCACCGGCGAAACGAAGGTGAGTCATGTACTCGCCGTTTATGTTAATGCCGAGTCCTCTCCAGTCCAAAAGCTTAAATACATCCTCCAGCGCAGCTGTGAACAGCAGCGGTAATTGAATGGTTGTATTTTAATTTGAAATATGACAGAGTTTCTGCTCGGTTTATTTGGTGGCAGAGCTTCTGTGCCCGCCTGGCTAGCTATCACCGTCTTACTTAAGTTTGTCGCCATAATAACAATGTTAATAGCATTGTTTTGTTCCGACAATTAGAGGTAAGATATCCAGCTCCTCAGTTATAGAGGAGTCCAAATGAAGCTCACTTCCATTCCCCGCTTATCGTCACCAACCATCAGGTGCAATGAAGTTCATGAGCTTCCCTGATCTGTATAAAATGCATTCTATCCCATTAGAAAACGTATATTATTATGATTACTTTTTGCGTTTCTTACATTGATTAGATAGTAAAATACAACCAGTTCTTAGTCCGATTGATCGAACTATGCGGCCGAACCACCTAGCCACAGGGATTCATACAATACCTACATGAAACAGCCAAATAATTTTTAGAGGCTGTTCCTCGTGAAAGTCTTGATTTCCCAAAAGAATAAACGTAACAGTTCTCAGACCAATAAAATAGTTTCGGAGACCGATTGAGAATAATTATTAATAAGTTAGCTCCAAAGATCAATGAAGAATGGCCGAAATTCTTGTAGGTACTTGTATTTTTTTATATGTTGTAGTTGTTTTGTCATGTTTTTTGTGTGTATGTAGGATTTCTACATAAAAAAGGGATAAACTCAGAAAGGAGCAGAGCAAATCAATACCGTGTCGCATCGTACCTATAGTAGGTATTAAAAAGAAAAACTTAATGTAAGTATACCCAAAAATAATACATAATAAATATCTACTTAATAATGGTGTATTTGCTTTTGATATAATATAACGGAAATACTTCACGAATATAAATGATAAGAATTTCACGAATGACAAAATTGTCGTGTCCCTTGTCACGCCGAAATATTAATATAAGTCACAATAGGGATTAAAACGGTTGAAAGTAATATTTTATCCACTCAAAACATGGCGCCACCCAAAAGTGGCTTGGATGTAAACTATTGTTCACTTTGCATTAAGGGATGTACGGGACTACAGCCACACCTTATATTTATTTTTACACTTTATTAAAACAATACGTGTCATACCTACAATGCCAAACAATGATCTTCTAGAAAGTCTTAAAATTTGGCACCGACTTCAATATAGAAGTGTGATGTTGTCTGTACCTATTCTTATATTATTTTTAACTTTTCAGTGTTTTTGAAGTCGGTTTTTATTTTTTGTACAATATTTTTATTTTTATCTTTTTAGTGATTTTTTTTCTTTTAAGTTAATTTAATACTAGCTCACCTTTGATTTCATGGGATCCCATCATCTGATTCTGACTTTGGTGACCTTGGGACCACCCCAGGAGTATACTCTATCGAATACAAAAAGAATTTTGAAAATCTGTGCACAAAAGAAAACATAAGTACGCATCGAATTGAGAACCTCCTCCGTTAAAGTCGGTGAATAAATGAAAAATCTTCTTCTTTCTTCTTCTTATATATAAAAATGAAACGCTGTTTGTCTCGCTAAAACTCAATAACGGCTCGTCGGATTCTTACGAAATTTTCTATGTGTGTTTGAATAGGTTCAGGGAAGGTTTAAACATAAAATTGGTGACGCTGCAATCGGCAGGACAACGTCTGCCGGGGCCACTAGTTTTATATATAAAAATGAAACGCTGTGTGTTAGTCTCGCTATAACTCAAAAACGGCTATACAGATTGTTACGAAATTTTCTGTGTGTGTTTGAATATGTCCAAGGAAGGTTTAAACGTAAAGTTGAACCCGGTAGGTAGCGCTGGAATCGGGCAGGACAACGTCTGCCGGGCCCACTAGTAATAATATGTTTTCTTACCCAGCACACAATTAGTCTATTTAGATGTTGAGATATGAACAATTTTATAGTCATTATGTTAATAGGGAAGAGGACTATGATTCTCACTGATTTCACAAAAAGTAGGTTTTCAATCCGATTGTCATTTATTAACCGACTTAGAAAATTATTTTTTGTTTGAGAAGGCATACTTCCCAATTGGTCCCATTGTCACCAAGTCAGGATCTGGTGATGGGATCCCAGGAAATCGAGGGAAACCCTTAAATTCTGTAGGCACGTCCAACCTGTATCTGTTTTTTTTGAAGCTATTTAGGTATTTGCGACTGGTTTTCATAAGCCGAGGAAGTGATGGGAGGATCCTTGACTTTTAGAAGTAAGAGGTGAGTTTTTTAAATACAATGGCACATTTTGACCCATAGCTGTAGTCTTTCAAGTAACTTCAGTGAGCTAATATGAAATTCACTAAAAGGTTAAAAAAATAAAATAAAAACAAAACAGTAAAAAATAATATAAGTCATGCCCATTATTTTGACGTCAGTGCCAAATAACTCATGATCATTGATCATCCGCACCGACTTTAAAGTAAAAAATGTGATGATGTATGCTCATACTCTTATACGTCCCCCTCCAGGGGCTCGAGCCTTCGTGGAGGCCCTGTGCACGCCGTCGTAAGTCCCTCCGTCTGGGAATTGCCCTGGTGTTCTCAGGTAATCCCCCCTTGGCGATAGCCCGACCAGTTAGTCGGGCTTGCCCGGGCGCGTGGGAAGTGGAGTCGCAGTGTGGACCTTACCTAGCGCGCCCATAAGGGCAGGGAGAACAACGGGGGGTTTTAGTGTGTAGGCCTGGCACTCGGCCGGGAGAGCCCCACACACGCTCGCCGTCTAGCCAACGGCGGGTACGGTGCGGGTCCCCAGACGGAGGGCCTTTCGGCGGCGTGCACGGGGCCTCCACGGAGGCTCGAGTCCCTGGGCGGGGACGTATAAGCGTATGAGCACACAACATCACATTTTATTTTAAAGTCGGTGCGGATGATCAATAATCATGAGTTATTTGGCACTGACGTCAGAATAATTGACATGTAGTACTTATATTATTTTTTACATTTTCTTTTTTGATGTCGGCTTTTATTTTAGTTTTTTAACCTTTTAGTGAATATAATATTAGCTCACTGAAGTAACTTGAAAGACTACAGCTATGGGTTAAAATGTGCCATTGTATTTAAAAAACCAACCTCTTACTTCTAAAAGTCAAGGATCCTTCCATCGCTTCCTCGGCTCATGACTGCCAGTCGCATATACCTTAATAGCTTAAAAAAACATGATATACAGGTTGGACGACTGGACGTGCCTTCAAAATTTCAGGGTTTCCCTCGATTTTCCTGGATTCCATCACCAGACCCTGACTCTGTGACAATGGGACAAATTGGGAAGTATACCTTCTCAAACAAAAAAAGAATTTTCTGAATCGGCTAATAGGTAATTGACAATCGGATTGAAAACCTACTTTTTGTGAAGTCAGTGAAAATTATAGTCTTCTTTTCTATTAATATAATGACTAAAATTGTTTATATCTCAACATCTAACTAAACATATATTGCGTGCTGGGTAAGAATAGTAGATTGTATAACAAGGGCATAAAATGAGTCAATATAGCCCGAGACGATTAAGTTGAGGGGTACAATGACTTGTTATGCAAGTGTTTTAAACTCTGCTTTTACTTCGATTGCGAGAAAATTAAACAATTACTTCAAAATATAAACGAAAATTTAATTAAAATTTAAAGTAAAATTTTAATTAAAAATTTACTTTAATTCAAATATGTAACACAATGTTGAAAAATTTAAGAACTTAAATAATAGCCAATTCCCGCCAGTAAACTTTTTAAAATTTTTACATGGCGATGGCTTAGGTACATATTTCATTCTGCCAAGTAATAAAAATAATTCGATGCGTTTTAACAATAACCGGTTACTATTTTTATCTGGTTTCATGACTTTTGAGGTAGAAAACACAAGACAAATAAATTAAAACAAATAAATAAATTATCGCAAGTTATTCTGTGAAGTTTTATTGAGCGTTGTTGGCTATTGGGCCTAAGAACCTTTGTCTAAAAGAAAATTTTACTTTATGTTAGAGAACATAAAAGCTATTTTATGCAGCCTATAAACGACATAAAGACGAATTTTGTGAGCACGTTAAGTGAAAATCATATTATTTTTCATTTATTAAGCGACTTTAAAACGATCGCATCGTAAACGACTTTTACGATGCGTATGGTTTTTTTTTTGTGGGCCGATTTTCAAAATTATTTTTGTATTCGATAAAGTATACTCCAAGGGTGGTCCCAATGTCACCAAATTTAGGATCTGATGATGGCATCTTATAAAAATCGAGGAAAATCCTTAAATTTTTAGGTGTGTTCAACGTGTTTTGTGTGTATGTTACGCGATTACTCCGCCAATTGTGGAATTATTTTCAAAATTCTTTTTGTATTTGATTGTATTCTTTTTGTACTCCTGGGGTGGTCCCAAGGAGTCAATAGAAACAAGTTGATGATGATGTTTCATAAAACAAGCTCAAGAAATACGTTATTAACAAGGCAAGAAAGTATGCAGGAGAAGCTCTACATTCTTTAAATTAAGGAATGATTCTATTTAAACTTATCTACATTAATTAAAAACAAAATTTCTTCGTTTTTTCTATCGTTTCTTGTATAAATACTTATAATATGAGGTTGTAAACGGTCGTAAGGAGAGGAGGATGTGTATGTAGTTCAAGTTATATGTAAAAATGTAGAAGAATATTTTTTAAAATTGATTTTGTATTGGAATTGGATTCGGATCTTGAATTAATGTAATTGACCGCACCTGAAGATTAAGATTATGGCAATAAACTTAGGTGAGAGAGACGGTAGTGTAGCGAGCTAGGCTGAGAAACTTTAAAACCAATCCAAACCAAGTAAAAAAAAAATCTGTCTCCATGGGGAATCGAACCCCGGACCTAGATCAGATGCTAGGTATTGTCAATCACAGGAACACAAAAGAGATAAACCATTTATTCCGTCTGACAACAAGACTATTGAGAGTCTATGAGAAGCTTTAGTTTTCTGATTCAACTTTACTCACTATGCATCAAATCAAGTGATAAAATTTATTCAAATTATACAGGGTTACCTTTTTATCACCCCGGAAGATTTAAGAGATACTTCAGTACACATCCATTACTATATAAAAATAATATTAAAAAAACATCTTAAAAAATACTGCACTAAACTAGTGCAGTATTTTTTTGATATTTTAGAAAATTTGTATAAAATTAAATAGGTGAGTTATTATTTTATTAATATTTAAATCATTCTACTACCGTGTCCTGAAGCGTCCCTTAAATTTTCCGGGCTGATAAAAAAGTAAATCTGTATATTAGGTATATCTTCAATGATAATGATTCAATGATTCTTTTATGGAATGCCCTCCCTCAAGAAGTGAGAAACTCCCCAAGCAAGCTTGGCTTCAAAAATAAATTGCGCAAAATTTTCTTTGACCAGTGTTTTAAGCAGTAAAAGTTAGGGTGTTGAAAATTAGGTAGACTATAGTGTCGTAAACTTTCCTCCAAAAAATTTTAAGCAAACACCTACATAATAGTGTATTTTACATATTTTATTTATGTATTCGGGTTTTTTATATATATAATTATCTATGTCAATATAAGTGTTTTTATTTCTTGCTATGTTTTTTTTTGCGGTACATCTACCACATTGTTTCTCTGCATCACCCAAAGGTTGACTGGCAGAAAATGCCTCAGGCATTGAGTCCGCCTCTGTACAGTTGTTTTTGTACTTAAAGAATTAAATAAATAAAAACCTACTCTTCGTTTTTACGTAAAAATGTTTCGTCTCAATAATTTATTTTTCAGACAAACAAAATGGGTAGGTGCCTAATATTACAGTAAGCTCGTCAGTGTCATACGTCATGTCACATGCGATAATAATATATGACCATTATTTTCAAATGTGAAGTACGGAAAAGCCGCTACCGTTCTTGTAATTTTATTACAAGTAATGTTTTTCACACGCTGTATTTTTACACTCAAAATGTGTAAATATTTTTTATGACATCGTACTGATTATGAATTCATGTTGTAGGTTCTACACCTGCTCTAAAAATAAGTTAGTACTTGCGCAAGAAGGGGTCAAAAATTTTATCTTTATTATCCTACAAATAAGAGAGCGGGTAGAAAGGTTGTATAAAAATCCTTGTTACTGTGCTGGGCGAGCAAAAAAGTATATGAAAATCGTGCTCTAGCGCAGCGTCGCCATTAATTAGCGCCAGTTTTTGACACCACAGCATGACCACAGCCTTTCTCGAGCGCAGTGTCAATAGCACAGCCAATAATTTGTCCAAAAGTCTCAAACCAACATTGATTACTCTAGCTAAAGCATTAAATTGAGTTTTAATAGCTGAAACAATTTTAATATGAAATGCAATTAATATGCCAGCTACAAAATTGCAATAAAACTTTCTGGTCGACCAAACATTATTTTAAAGTTATGGACGATATACAATCCAAAAGTGCAAAATGGCTCGATTCAAGTATATTTATCTTTTATCTTATAAAATACTAGCTGCACCCGGCATGCGTTGCAATGCCTTTTTTTTTTTTAATTTTTTGTCTTTTTTTTTTGCTAGGTTTTTTTATTCCTCCCCAGAACACTCTACCAAAGTTTCATTACAATCTGATAAATGGTTTCGGAACGCATAGAGGACAAACAAACATAGTAATACATTGATTTTTATATATAAAGACTAGCTGTGCCCGCGCACTACGTTTTGCCATAATAATTAAAAAAAACACCCTTATAACTTAGGTATGAAAAATAGTTTACGACCTATTGTCAGACCTGTCGAATATACACAAAAAAAACATCAAAATTTGTCAAACCGTTTCGGAGGAGTTTGGTTACAAGCACTGTGACTCGAGAATTTTATATATTAAAGATATCTATACTCTCGCTATAGTTCTTATCAAAAACTAGAAGGGAGTTCATTCCTTCCTCATCATCATCTCAATTCCAAAAGTCTTAAGAACCGTACCGTAGGTACGTGACCATTTTGGTTCTAAGTGTGAACATGTGCATCGAATATTTCTTCAGAAGGCACTCCGTTGTACAGGCGGTAAAACACGCACAATGAGGCAGTCCCTCCTCTGAGTTCAATACCGTCTGTAACACTGGGATCACCGACAATCCACAACGCACGTCTCTGGATCGCGTGAAAAGGTCCGAGCTGGTACAGCGCATGCGCTTAGTGAACGATTGCTAAGCAACGTTGGCTGTGGTCGGTCATAGGATGGGTGACCAAAATACGAAACATCCTGATCTCCTTCGGGCTTCGGAACATACGTTAAACAGTGGGTCATGCGCCTGATCTCGCCCCGGTCGTGTCGGATAACCGCCCCATCACATTATGCGAGTGAAGGAAAATCAACAGAGAGTACACTTGCGTTTGCGCAGACACTTGTACACTATAATATCTCTTGCACAAATGGCTAGTCTCTTTTGAGATTGGCCGCTGTGACCGAATATCGGTTAGGGGGATTACTCCTGCAACAGCATTACTCCATATGTCATGTGATCGTCTTAGGTGGCCGTACTTGACAGTTATAGAGCATACAGTCTTTAGGCCAGTGTAAAGTACCGCTTTGATCTATTGAGCACACCAAGCTTTTTTGAAGCCAGTTGGACCTTATTTTCTAGATGACCGCGAAATCGGACCACTTTCTGACAAGTTTATACAATGAAGAAACTAGGTATTACAACTACAACATGTCTTGAAGAATAAATATACTTAGAATCTGGAGGGATTTTCTATGATTAAGACCACTAGGCGCCCTAAAACTCGAAAACTATTATTGGAAGATTTGATCCAGTCTAGATTTTTAATGGACCCCGAATGTTAACGGACAATATTTTTGACAAAGCCATACAATTTACCTCATTCGTCACTATCGCGAAATTCGTCTACAGGTCAGTTGCCTTCCGAATTTCTTGTCAGTTTCTTTAGCTCCTTACTTAACTTTACATGTCCATTTTATGCAAATCTTCAGTCCAGTACAGTCATATTAATATTGTCATAGTGCCAAACTGTGGTAACTAAGTAAATAAATGGTCATAATCGATACACCATTGTAAACGCTTCGAATAATTCGAATAAGACTTCTTTTATTCTGAGCTTTCATCCCGATAGAACTTGCAGTTGGGGCGAATGCAGCTACTCATTGCTGTAGAGAACAAATTAAATAACCTGGAATAAAACTGTTATTACCCACGCCATTTTACGAGAAATGTCTGATGAAAATACAGCTTTGTTTTCTCGATTTCTTTTCTAGATTTGTGCTTTGCTCTATTTATTACTTTGTATTTTAAATTTCTTTTATGCATTCCTTTCTTTTTTTGATATAAATAAAATTCTCTGAATGAAATTCCTTGTAGAATACTTAGTTGTTGCCAGCGACTTAACGCATGCAACAGTAATTTTTAAGCATTGGTGTTTTTTTTGTTTAAATACAGGATATTATATTAAAATAGGTTTTATTCTTAATAATTAAATATTTTTTATCAAAGTTTCTACTATGTACCTGAATGAGAATATTAAGTTATTGTGTTTGTTTATCAGGAAATCTGTGTCCCAAATATAAATAAATGTAAGATCGATATGAGATTTAAATAAAAGTTGATCTTGTGCGATTGTGCACAATGTAATTTCCCCGAAATGCAGGGTAATTTGATAGTCTAATACTTACTTCCTTCTTCACGAGAAATGCCAATGATACAGACAGATATTATTGATATTGACTGATCTATCAAAGAACAGCTGAATATTAGAATCAGAATCATTTATTCATAAACATAGGTACCATACCTACCAACATAGTATAGTTGTTGTCTAGAAGATACGGGTCGGTCTCAAGATGTCCAGATAGCATTAAGACTAAACTACACTAATAACTATACAAAGACCTCTATACTCGGCCAAAAATAAGGCATTATCATCATCATCATCTCAGCCGCACGATGCCCACTGCTGGGCATAGGCCTCCCCCATAGATCTCCACCACGATCGGTCCTGTGCTGCCCGCATCCAGCGGCTTCCCGCGACCTTTGCCAGATCGTCAGTCCACCAGTACCTCTACCATGAGTTGCCATCGATTGCACACTGTAGTTAACTACAGTCGCTAACGTGTTAACGCAGACGATATCGTTTTCGATAGTGACCGTACCATGAGTTACTTTTGCATATAGCTTACTTCGTAACGTTAACTCGATAGTATAGTAAACGATACAAAGGATACAGACTACTTACAGGTAATTATTTGTTGTCGTCATGTTGGTAATACGCTATAATCCGTCCTCGCAAAAAGGTAGCTCAATTCGGTTTCTTACCATATTGTTATGAAAGATTTAATTTAGTCGGCTTATACGTCAACTTCAAATTATTTCATAGGTTATATTTTTAATCATTGTTTGATTACATTCACGAAAACTTATTTAGTTTTATGTTAAAGAATAAGTTTTTATTAAATATAGGCCATGTATTGATTTAATAATGATATAGACAAGCGCTCCATGGTTCCAGTTAATGGCGCAATTCATAGGAATATATAGTAATTATAGTTTAATTGTAAGTATTAACATTGTTGTGGTAAACATTGTAACAATTTTCCATTTAAAATAATCATTTTCTATACTTCTATGGGTTTGTTTTTTAGTACCCATCTATTTAAAGACGTGGCTACACAAAGATACCTATTGGATTGATAATTTAAATGTAAATAGTGCAATCCGTTATAATTGAAGGATTTTCCATTATAGCTAAATAATTTAACCAATTAATTTTTTCTTTCAGGCTTTAGATCACCATTATCTCAATTGTTCCCGAGGGCCCACAGGAAAATATGTATAATATTTGTTTAATTCAATAGAGTTGATAAATATGCTGAAAATTGATACCTGCCAAATGTAGTATTACAGGAGATATACAACTGCATAAGTGAGTGGGTGAATGAATAAAACTAAAAATGTTACTCCTTTACAGTATGAGTAATTATTATGAAGCAATTTATATAAAACTTAAAATAAAGCTGATGACGTCTGACGTCGGCCAATATTCATATAAAATACTTTAATTTTACAATATTATGATTTTATGTTATATTCTATTATGGCTTTATGTGATGTTTAATGATATGTCTGTTGTTGCAGAAGTTTAAGTTCCAAAATTTACCTGGAATTACAGTCAAATGTCCAACCATAGAAATTACTGCACAAGAAAGAACCGGTACTACTGTTATTTATTATCATTCAATAATTATCATATTTTAGCAAACTTAATAGATGAAGAAATTTGTTTAATCGACACTATTATATTATTAAATACTCTATTGGTATTTTACTTATTTTGTATGATTACAAGTCAGTAAAATTATATTGCTGCCAAAATCTTAATGACAGTATGAAAGTATGCAGAGTCACAGCTACAAACTCACTGGATACTTTAGCAAACTGCACATTATTATGAGGTAAAATTAGGCTAAATGATCTAAGGGTAAAATACAGTGGGAAGTTAGTCTGAAAAATACATTTTGTTTGTATTATTATTTTATCATAATAACAGCAATGGTAGGGAAGCAATTAAAGAATATTACTATAAATGCATTGTTGACTGAAAAACAGTGAATTATTGTGTTCACATTACGACTCTTACATGGTTTTTGGGTTGGGCAATATATATCACCAACAAACCTGTTTTTTCATACCATCCACCTATTTGACATATGAATCAGAATAAATTCAAATATACAGAAGATTGTTTGTTTTATTTCATATTGTTTATATTCATTGAACAGCTCACAGGAAGTTATATTTATTAAGCACTTTGATACTGAATCATGCCCATATTATTTTACGTAAGGTAATAACTTCTTTTACATAAGATGTAAAAGTAAAAATATAGTTTTATAGGAATGTTCATGACTGACCAGTCTCATAAAAAATGGACAATCTCCATTGAAAGATAATGTTTTTGATGCCAATTCTTAATGTTTATGTTAAATAACCAGAGGTATGTACTAGGTCTTCTGTGTTATTGCAAAGCAGCAATGCTTTTCTGTTTTATATTGAAGGATACGAAATTTCAGGGTACTGTAACTACATTCATAAGATAATAACCTACACCTTGTACACTTTAGTCATTAGAAGACTATAGGTGACTATGATCATCTAAGTAGTAGACTATTTGCTTGTTTGCCAACATTCTTGTGTAAAATATGCACAAATACAACAATTCTGTTGTTCTTTATATTAGATTCAGTATGAAATACCTATACACCTAGAATTTTATTGAAAATTAATATTTTTTGCTTTGTCAAAACAAGGAAATCCTACTTAGGTAAATAAATTAAAGAGTGGGCTCATGTAATTTATTTATTTTTGGTGTAAAAAATGTGTTAACAACATCTTTTTATTAATCTACCAATAAAAAAAATCATCAACCAATTTTTCCTTTTTAATGCAATCCAAACTATTGTGACACTGTAAAATCCAACTGCAGCTGTGGCAATAAATCAGTCCAAAAAATGAAACGCTAAAACCGAAGGTCTTGGCTGCACCATTCTGTATTATCATCAATGCCACTCAATCAAATCATCCTCCGCCGCTCATCCAAAATAAATGTAGCTGTAAAAAATAAAATCTTATAATAATATATGCACCTTTTTAAGTTTTAACTGACTTCAAAAAATGAGATGTGTTGACTGAATCATTTTTTTAAATATTATGTTCACTGATTACTCCGCCAATTGTGGACCGATTTTCAAAATTCTTTCTTTTTATCGATAGAGGGATCCTGGGATAATGGAAGGAAATACTTAAATTACAGAGGCAAATCCAACATATTTCATTTTTTTCTGACGATATTTAGGTAAGTAGGTACCTATTTGCATCTGATAGTCATCATATCATGTTACTGAGCTGATGATGATGGAAGGTTTCTGGTAGGTGACGAGTTTGGGAATTTTACTAAAAATATTGAAATATTTTTTTTTCAAAAAAAATTAAACAGGCTCCAAAACACCAAAAGTCTTAAATACAAAAATACATACATACAATAATTATCACATTTTTATATTGAAGTTGGTGCCAAACTTTTCAGGTGATATTGCTTGGCACCGACTTCAATATAAAAATGTGATATTGTATGTATTCCTATATTATTTATGACTTTTTGGTGTTTTTGAAGTCAGTTTTATTCTTTGTAAAAAAATTAGGTATACCTATTACCAATTGCTTTTTATTAGAGAAACAACTCTAAGAAGTTATTTAAAAAAGTTATTAAGGTTTATAATATAGAAAATAAAATGCAATTCTTTACATTTGTGGATGTTTTACCTCTCTACACAGTGACAATGATTTTTAACCACAATTCTTTTTCCATTTGACTGGCTGTTATATCCAGCTAATTCTTTGCTTCTTCATTGGACTTGTTGCACGCAAGTATGGATGTGGCATCAACAGTCCCATTTATGGATAATCTGCAAGAAATGTTTTGTAAATAAAATGTTATAGAATAGGTATTTTAACACTTTGATATAGACTATTTTTAATTTGTTATCAGCTTGTCAAACAATTCTTTAACTTCTAGGGATGCCTTGTAGTTTATTGAATGTGTTATTCTGCCATACATAAGGGTGACATTTTGTTTTGTTATTTCCAAAAATCCAAGTTTTGCATTTACCTACTGAAGGGGTCATACGAAGACAATCTGAATTATTACCCATATATTCACTTCAGTTGTCATAAAACAGTATTATACACTTAAGATACCTCTATGATCATAAAGCTATTAAGATCAAAACAAAATTGTAAGTAACTTTTTAAAAATGATAATTTGATTTTGAGGTTACTTACATAAACTCTGTATAGCTTTCAGTTTCAAGTCTGTATTTGTTTTTAAACACCAATGCTGAAATGCTTATTTATAATACTATAATTGGCACAAATAGTTGTAATCACTCTTTTGAACTTTTTCTCACGACTGCTCCCGTATTTTAATTGTTTTCGTGTCATTGACGTATATATTATGTATGTGTTATTATTCTTGAACTCAGCCGTGGTTGGCATATTCCATGCAAAAAAAATCACAACTTATTAACTAATTTAACTCAATAATATTATTCCAAACTTGCTTAGATTATCTATCGAATCGAGTCTCACGCTTGAAAATGTAAGTGAGTAACGTAACTACAGAGTTATCGTTTTGTACGTTATCGTCTATCGAGTAGCTGTCAAATCATGAACTCATGGTACCGATTTCCATACAATATGCACAAAACGATTGTCGATAGCGAGCGCGTTTTCGATAGGTTCGCGACGTATCGTAAACTATTGCACTCATGGTACCGATTTTAGTTCACCGCGTTACCGCTAGGGGCGCTGTACAAAGTTCCATACAAAAATTTACGTAGTCGATATCGACTCCTAACGAATGCAAACTCATGGTAGAGCTACTGGAGAGCTATTTTTGAATTACGTATGCGACTTTGAAATCACCGATGTGACTAATAATCACCGATTTTCAATAATTCTTATTTTTGAATATCACTTATGTGACTACCTAGTCACGGATGTGATTTCATTACGAGTGCCCTCACCCACTCGTAAACAAGTCATACATAACTGTAGAAACGTTATCTGTGTTTTGTTTAGAGAACAAATTGACAAGTTTGAAGTTGATGTGTGTTGATTTTGAGTTGGAATTAAAATTTCTCAAATAAGTAATTATACACGGTTATTTTTTTATCACCCTGGAAAATTTAAGGGACACTTCACGACATGGCATTAGAATGATTTAAATATAAATAAAAAAAAATAAATCACTTTTTTTATTTTAATTATTTAAAAAATACAAAAAATGCTGTACTAGTTGAGAGCAGCATTTTAAAAAAAAATATTTTATATATATTTTTTATTTTTTTTATATAATATTGGATGTGTCCTGAAGAGTCCCTAACATTTTCCAGGGTGATAAAAAAATAACCGTGTATAAGTTTAAAATCTTTTAAATTTGTGTCACAAACAAACTTAGACCAGTATTTCTTATATTTTGGCCTAGTTGCAATGAATTTTTAGCCGTATAATAACGGGTATATACCGAAAACGGCTACATTCTGCGTGGAACCGAATCCTTACGTATGTGTGTACTTTATATATGTTGGCAGCTCTGCGTTCGACTTTCAAAAATAGGATGTTTGGGAATTCGTGACTTCAAAGTCATCGCCGACTATTTAGTCAGCGGTGATTTCTAAATCGCATACGTAATTAAAAAATAGGTCTCCTGGTCAAGACGAAAGTCTTTGACCAGTGACGAAAGTCTTTTTCAGTTTAGTGTCGGGTAAGCTTGGCTCTCGGGTCTCTAGCCTCGCTTCCAACAGGTGTTTGTGTGGAATATAACTGTCCATAAAAACTCTCGATCTCCCTTAAGGATCTCAGGCTTCGACAAAATAAGCCATATGAATAAGCCTTTTATAATTAAATATTATTTTTCGACTCAATTTTAATCTTCAAATTTATTTATTTAAAGTTTAAATAAGATAAAAATTAAATTATGATAAGAATTAATACATTACAAATAGAATTTTGTTGATTTGATTGTTTTAAATAGAATAGAAAATGTTGAATAAAATGTCAATATCAATATGCTAATCATTCAAAAAGTCAATTACCTACATTGTAATAAAATTTGTCAGTTAATTATTTACAATGTCGGGCAATTTATTGTACAATCTGTGAGACTTTTATTATTCTTCTATTATTGTTTGATTTTTGTGTTTAGTAGCTAGGTACTATGTAGGTACTAGATAGCTATATAGTATTCTATAAATCGGTGAATGTAGTTTTATTTCTTTTTAAAAATAATGGAATGTTTCCTTTAAGTAAAATAATCCATCCTAAGGATTTAAAGTAGTTTCCCTTCAGACCCCCTAGACAAGATGCCTTTCGATAATCGCTAACGCAATCGCTAGAAGGAAAATGTATGCGATTTGACATAAGCCCTCGTTTAGCTTTCGAGCGCAATTGTCAAATCTCATACATTATCCATTTAGCGATTGCGTTTGCGATTATCGAAAGGCATCTTGTCTAGGGGGGCAGGCCCGATTGATTTTTTCCACCCTGTATAGAGTCTGGCTAATGAAAGCTGAACCTAGCAAAGTGCGGGAAAAAAGAAAAATGGAAAAGGCAATACTGAATATGTATAGTAGGAAAAAACGGAGTTGATACTTTTATAATAAATCTTAATAATAAGAATAACTCTTTATTGCACACAAAGACAAAATGAAGGGAATGAGCATGACAGGAACTGAGTCGTGTGGGGTGGGATATCAAGAATTAAGTTGAAATAAGGTCGCAACATGCGATTTGATGAAGCGGGCCGAAACGAGAAATAAGATTTAAGATACGGTAGAGACGTTACCTGAATGAAACAAAATATTGTAAAGAAAGCATAAAACATGCATGTCCCTACGCTGTCGAATTGGGAGCCATTTGAGTTGAGAGCGATAGAACTAAACATGGTCATATTTTCGTAAATTAAAAATGAACCTGATGGCTACATTCTGTAGGCGCTCAAGCTTATCTAGGAGCTCTTCAGACAGATCCACCCAGGCAAAATCAGCATAGTCTAGAAAAGAAGTAAAAGTGATTGTGCTAAAGCTATTTTAGTACAAATTGGGAGAAAGTTGCGGAATCTATTGAGTGACCCATAGACGGCAAAATTTTTCTTGTGAACAGCCTCAACCTGCGGCCTCCATCAAAATACATTTAAAAAAATATTTTATTTTATTCACTGTAATAAAAATCAGTTTCCAAATATTTAACACCCTTATCTGATTCGTCTGAGCTGCTTGATTCATCATCATTGACGCATTATTATAAATTGCTTCATCTCTTCCGTGATCCTATCGCTGCTCTTTTACCGATTTTTAACGTAAAGCATATTCTATGTATTTTTATGAAAAGCTTTTTTTATAATTTCTTTTAGTTCCGCTGCTTTGCTTTGCAACCTTGTAGCTTGCCTAAGCTCCATATGACCTCTAAGTATAGGGTTAAGATCACAAATGTATGGAGGAATTCTCAGTACCTCATGACCATCATGCTCCCTTAAAATATCGTCCTCCTCATATTGGCTCAAGTTTGTGTTTCTGTACCAAAACCGAGAATTAAATTACAATGTTACAAGTTATTTACAATATAAGTATCAAAATCATCATGTTCAACTAAACTATAAAGAGACAATGTATCAGTGTTGCAACTTAAAAATATGCCAGGTTCAGATTTAATTAGCCAGACTCTTGTTACTATCGAACGCAAATAAGTATTATTATTTTATTATTCATGTTCTCTCTAACACATTCAGATATGGAGACCAAGACTCGACTGAGTTTATTAACAAGATTCTCTCATCTCTCCTAGGTGTCCACTCATCTAGCTGCTGCAATTCCGAAATATACGGCATGCATGTACTGTCGTCAGCATCATAATTATGAAAGTTCCCTTGACAAAATGATAGGTAGCAGCAGAAAGTGTCTAGATTTATTATAATTTAATTTAAATTTAACTTCTTATACCTATAACTTTAGTAAAAATTTTGAAATTGTGAAAGAAAAAACAATCAATTGTATTCAATGTCACACACGGCTAAATAGTAATAGCTTATGTTTAACTTATCACCTCCTCCTCCTTGCGTCGTGTTTCCTCATTGTTGAGGGTCGTGACCTCGTTGGAGTCCCATTTTGTTCCCACCGATTGATACCCCTCCCTCCCAGTTCTCGCAAGCTCGTCTCATTATGTGCTCTCCATATATGTTAAAGAGAATGGGTGAGAGGATGCATCCTTGGCGCACTCCCCTTCTAAACCTGAAAGGCTTCGAGAGTGCATTATCTATTTTGACGACGCCACTGTTCTCAACACATGAGGAAAGAGGTGTTGAATTCGTATGACTTTTCAATAATCTGTCCGATGTTAAGAATTTGCTTCCTTGTTCCTCTTCCCTTGACAAAGCCACTCTGCTCTTGAGGTATCTGCCAGTCAAGGAAATGGCGGAATCGATTGTTAATAATTGTGAGATAAGAGCGAGAGTGCGATAGTTGTCACATTTCTTTGTGGAGCCTTTTTGGTGCAGCGGGAGTATGACAGATCGGAACCAGTCCCTCGGCCATTCACCGGATTCCCAGACACGATTGCAGATATGTTGCAGCATATCGACGCCTTTGTCACCAAGGGCTTTCAGGATTTCGGCTGTTATGAGATCCGTACCGGGGGCCTTACCTTGTTTTGAGCGCGACAATGGCAGCTGTAACTTCTGATCGAAGAATGGCAGGCTCTGGTTCTAGAGTGTTCCAGTTCTGAGCAGAGATTACGCTAAATGTGTTCGTCGGGTGATTGTAGAGCTTCTCACAGTACTTTCGCCAGCGCTCTGTTATGGCCTCAAGATTGTGTATGAGGGTGCCGCAGCCATCCTCAATAGCCCATGATTTGGGTTTATGCCGGTTTGATATGAGTCTCACTTTTTTAAACAAGTCAGCAGTCTGGAATTTCAGCGAGTGATTCTCGATCTCTGTACAGATGTTTGTAAGAAATGTATTTTTATCTCTGCGGCATTTCTACTTTATTTCCTTCCAGAGGTTGGAATGTTTTTTGCGTATGTTGTCATTCTGCAAGCCTTTCTTTCTTTCGTCCTTGCACTTCTGAATCAATTCCCACATTTCGCGAGAAAGCCACGCTCTTCTAATGCGTGGGTTGCCTCTGGTTTTCCTAGCTGCCATTATATTTTCTAAGGTGCTCTGCATCTGACCTTTGAAGTGTTCCCATGTCTCATCTGCACTATCCATGGGTTGTGTGAGCGCAGCAAATTTGTCTTCAGTATCAACTTGAAAGTATAGTCGTTTAAGAGGTTGCAAATTTTTAAGGTTGGGACTGGCAGCCTTTCTGGGGGCCCTGAGCCGCAACGCAAATTTGGCGAGAAGAAGATTGTCACCCGACCCGCATTCGGCACCCGGGTAGGTCTTTACATTCCTTAAGGATGATCTCCATCGAGAAGGTACCAGAATGTAGTCGATTTGATTCCTGTATCGTGCGCCATGGTGAAGTCCAAGTGTACAATCGTCTCGGGTGGTGTTGGAAGCAGGTATTAGAAATGCAAAGGCGTTTCTCTATGCAAAAATTCAATAAGCTTTTGACCACGGTCATTTCTAACTCCCAGTCCGAATCTGCCCACCACGTCTCTGATATGGTCGTCGCTGAACGTGTTTCCAACCTTTGCATACCAATCCCCAAGTACTATTGTGACCTCTCGCTTTGGTATTTTATTAAGAGTGTCTCAAGGGCTGAGTAGAATCCGTCTATGTCCTCCTCCTGTGCCTTTTCTGTGGGAACATATATTTGTACAATATTAAGTATATTGGGTTTCGCGTTGAGTCTCAGTGTTATGATCCTGTCCGAAACCGGGTTATAGCCAAGAACACACCTGTTCATGTTAGCAGGAAGAAGAATGCCCACACCTCTCTCACTCCTATTCGCGCAACCCGAAAAGTACAGGGTGCTGCCGCTACTTGTGATGAAGTGTCCTTGACCGCGCATGTGAGTTTCACTGATGCCAAATATTGAGATGCAGTGGCTTTCCGCCTGATTGTTGATAATGGCGAGCTTACCCGGTTTTTTAAGGCCACGGACATTCCACGTTCCTATACCTCGCAGCGAATGTGTAATTTATCGCTGGGGATTTTATTCACGCCAGTTGCATTTCTTCCTTCGGGAGCCTGGCGTGGAACCCCCGCGGAAGCTTCGGTCGCATATTTGTCACTCACCGACCCGGGGACCGGTGAGCGCCGGTTGTTAATCGGGTTGTCCAACGTACTAATTCTCTGCATGTGTGAATACATCCATTGAGGTTTTCTTGGGAAAATACACGTGGTGGGTTCCCTCGTCCTACCACGGCGGAATTTTTTTAGAGGGGATTTAGTTCCTCTTGGTTTGCTGTAGCCAGTATTGGGTCGGGTTAGTTCACTGCCGCCCGATGCTCGGCGTTGAAAGTTTTACAAATGGGTAGGTATCTTCCATTCAACTCTCCTCTTTTTTCATCCGGGCTTGGGACCGGCATAGGCAGAGTTAAACAACATAGGCATAGGCAGAGCAAAATTATCACCAGATATAGTAAAATATAACAGTCAAAAATAGTAAATGATCACCAAAATTGAAACCGCATTTTAATGTGAAATTATAACCAAAGTTTTTACATCTTGCTATCCTATTAAAGCAAATTACTCCAAACAAATCATTGTTAACCCAAAAATAATTAATAAACACCAAACTATTAACCACATTTTAATTTCATTAATAGGTATTAATAATAATATTAATAATAGTAATTAGGTAAAATTCAAATAAAATCCCTAACACAATAAAAATAACAACATAACACAATCGTACTTAGAAATGCGAAAGTGAGTTTGTTTGTAACGCTTTCACGCCTAAACCACTGAACTAATGTTGATGATATTTATAGGGATAGCTTTAACCTGTACGGCTACTTTTTATCCCGAATTTAATGAGTTCCCTAGGTATGCAGACGAAGTCGCGGGCAGCAGCTAGTAACAAATAATATTCAAATTCATTGTGTCACTACAGAAGTCAATATATTACATGAACGAACAAAATGTCGAATTAACGCCCAGCAGACGTTATCCTGCCCGATTACAGCGCCACCTACCAACTGTACGTTTCTCTGGACTGATTCAAAGACACACAGAAAATTACCTAAGAATCTGTCGACCCGTTTAATACGAGTTTTTGCGAGACTAACACACAGCGTTTCATTTTTATATAGGTAGGTATAAAAAGAAGAAGATTAAAAATTTTATTTCTTTTTTCGAATTCTGTATCACATTAATGACCAAGCTCACATGACTAAGGGGGCGCAAAGCTGTTTGTGCAAAGCCAGCCAATAGAAAGGGTCTGCTCCTACAAATATCTTGGATGCGTGGTGAACGAGCTAGGAGATCATGGCGTTGAAATAAAGTGTCGCATACAACTGGCACGAAATGCGTTCATGAGAATGAGTAGTCTTTTGACAAACCGCTCCCTGAAACTGGCTACACGGATAAGGCTAGCAAGGTGTTACGTATTCTCCATTCTTCTGTACGGAGTCGAGGCCTGGACCCTTACGGAAACCATGTGCAAGCGAGTTCAGGCTTTTGAAATGTGGGTGTACAGAATATCGTGGACTGACAGGGTGAAAAATGAGACTTTGAAGAGGTTTTGCGGATGATTAATAAGGAAGTAGAGGTTTTGAATACCATCAAGCAGAGGAAATTAGAATACTTCGGCCACATAATGCGTAACAACAAATACACACTCCTCCAGTTAATTATTCAGGGGAAGATTCAAGGACGCCGCAGACCAGGCAAACGTAAAACCTCATGGCTCAAAAACTTGAGGCAATGGTACGGACTGAGCACAAGATCATTGTTCCGGGTTGTTACTAATAAAGTAAAGATTGCCTTGATGATCGCCAATCTCCGGCAGGGGTCGGCACCATAAGAAGAAGAAGATCACATTAATCAAACAATATAATCATTTTAACGTCATAACATGTTTATAAATTGTCACATTATTATAATTCGGTATTGTGATTGATACATATTAATAATACTAATTTGGTCCCATCGGATTATGGTTGACTTGATGAACGATTTGACCGATGCCCGACCTACAAAAAATACAGATGCCAAAAATTTATTTCACTCAAATGAACGTAGACGTACATATGGCTCCTTAAATTATGTATAGTAATATCTGTATCACCTTTTTTTAGGGCGAATGATATTACGATTCCAAGTCAGCTTGGATATTTGGATATTATCCAAGCTGACTCTGAATCGTAACTAGGAAACTAATCGGAATAGGAACCATACCCCACCTGGCTAAACCACCCTCCGGAACCTCTCTGCCCCCGCTCCAGGCATGTTCGGGATCGGACAGCCAATTCACAGAACGCACCCCCCGGAACAGGCCCAGCAGTAGGTATAAACAAGCTGGGACTTACGCCAAGGGACCAGACGGGTGATCAGGTTGGAGCTATAATATTTCTCAGCCGGGGTCAATCGGCCCAGCTACTCCCTTCCCAGCTGCTCAGGGTAGTTGGAGCGCGCCTAAAAAGGCGCGCTTTCTTCCACCTAACCAGGCGTCCAGGCGTGGCGGCAAGAACGTTCTCTTCCCGCGCTCGTTTCGCTGCTTCCTATGCGAGATCACGTCTTCGCAGAAAGAGACGGCAGCCTCCCATGCCGTCGCGCTAGTCAGCATCTTGCATACGACGTTAGCAAGTGCGACGGGTGTAACGTCATTTATACCCAGCGCGAGGCCTAGTGCGTCGCGCTGGGGTCGCCAGGCCAAGCACTCCGCTAGGGTGTGCTCAGCCTTGTCGTCGGACGTGCGTTATGATGCAGATAATGCCGAAGCAGCCGTACCCGGCGGTCATCACCTGCACCATCCGGTAGGAGAGGCTGCCCTGCTGGCGCCCAACCTACGTGGGTTGGGCGCCAGCAGCAGCAGACAGGAGTACTCCTCCAATATTGGACGAACTGTCGCGACCGTCCAGTGGCCGCCAGCTGGGTGGACGAGCCTCCCTCTGCGCCAGTTGCCTAGTGTGCGCCACCTCCACGGCCACCACTCCACCACTACGGTTGCATATCGACGTAGGAAAACGTACTTGCTAAGCCTTTAAATATAGAAAAAAGCATTTTTTCATAATTATACCTAATAAAAAAAATACTGCGTCGATTGGTCTGGGTGTCGATATTTTAGGACAAAATTTAATCTAAATTTTTTAACAAAACTAGTCTCTTCTTTGCTGTAGGTAAGTAAGTCTACCAAAAACGAGTAGGTATTTTTACAAGATCAAAACTTCACTGTGCCTTACGTCTATTTGGCTTTACTAAAACCAAGTAAATATATATTTTTTTTTATTCTATAAGCTTGCCAGTTACAGCCTTGTAGATAAGTATCCTTAAAAAAACTCGTTTGCTGTAAGTGGCTGTAAGCTACAAAAAGGGTAGTAGGTAAGTAAGTAATTGACTGTGAGTCTTGTAGGGATTTTATAGTTAACATGTGAAAGAAGGAAAAATAAAATTACGTTTTTAAAATCATGTTCCTACAATGTCTAATTTTTAAATAATGATTTATTTTTCCAATTTTAGACAGGGTTTCACTAAATA
This sequence comes from Schoenobius gigantellus, assembly GCA_963935595.1. Lineage (NCBI taxonomy): Eukaryota > Metazoa > Arthropoda > Insecta > Lepidoptera > Crambidae > Schoenobius > Schoenobius gigantellus. The sequence continues at coordinate 20,549,176 of OZ012548.1, forward strand.
AGTACTTAAGTATGTTTTCCTACATCGATATTGCCCTAAACCTACTGTCAAAAAACACTGCAATGTTTTCGTTCGAAATCAAATACTATTCTGTGGTTCGGTTCAAGAATTGCACCTTCTGTTGTCAAATAGTTCAGTTCAACGCCGTTAGGAGCGCTGCTGGTCATTGTTTAAGTATTTTTAGTCTGTAGCGTGGCGTTTTGAGTTTTGACATTACATTATTACATTTATCAAGCTTCACGCCGACGCGTCACCGTCGGAGTTTATTTAATTTTATAAATTAAAAAATATAAGTACGTAGTGACAAAGAATATTGTGATAAGTGTATTTTTATACACATTCTGGTGATATTAATAGTATTAAGATATGTTTTGTTATTGTTGCAAACTGGAAAACTAATCGAGGTAAGGTGAAAAATTGCGTGTCGTAGCTGGAATTGTTTGGGATTTGTGGGATCGATAACCCGGTTGGCTAGCCATGAGGCGCGACGCTAAGGTTATGTCGCGAGTAGTGAACAGGTATTGGAGTTCAAGTAACGGTCCCGGCAGCCGGGGCATGCCGACTCACATTACATCTGTAGAATCCGGTCGGACCTAGGACCAGTTTATAATAGCGTCTTGATCCTCATTTGCCGCCCTTATTCCGTTACGCTTGCAGTCACTGTCCGCCAGTGTAAATAAATATTCGGTAATCAGCTTTGCTTTAAATAAACAGACGAGTGCCCAAACCCTACACCTTAGTACGCTCGATACCTTTGACATCCTTTTGAGACGTGCGCCTGTTTTCCAGCTTACCCTGCCTGCAGTGCGTGCCAAGAGCCCCAGAGTCCCAGTCATTAGATTGAGTGGAGTGTCCCCTGTGTCTGCCCACAAGTAGTTCCGTACGCAGTCAAAATTCCGCGAGACACTACGGACACCTCCTCCAGCATGGATCTGGAGAAAACCCCTAATCTCCACGAGGAAGACTCCAAAGTCACCCTCACTATCAGACTGATTATGCAGGGGAAGGTAAGAGAGAACACAATTTCAATACATTTTAAAAGATTGGTATTGTTTGGTTTTGTTTATTTCAACTCTTGCTCTAATTGTGGAAGTGTACATTTTACCTTCTTCTAAATCTTACTTACGTTCATGTTAGTAGACAGAATCAATTTGAGTAGTAGTAGAGTGTACATTCATTTGCTTATGAAAATTATTACAATAATTAGTTTTAAAACTGGATTCTCATATTTAGGTGCCACTATGCAACATCAATCCTACATTGACACTGATTCATATTATGTGTTTTATGTGAATTGTATTACATTTTATTAAATTATTTAAGCTTAAGAAAATTTAGTTACATGTTTCTTTCTTATTTGGTACTTTTTGTTATATCAATCTGACATTTTGATAAAAATAACATTCCCATCACAATCATATTTTAATTTAAAGGCATCATCAAATATGTTAATAATATTTATTACCCGTTAAAGCAATTAATTTATTAAGAAACACCTTGCATGACAATATTTATGAAAGAGTTGTTTGTTTAAAAGTATGGTAATCTAATATGACTTTGGTATTTTAATCTTGTTAAAGAACTTGTATGGCTGTAATACAGAAGATCCTGTTTGCTTGTCATGTAGGCATGCTTTGTGACTAGGCTTTAACATTAGCTATGATAGTTACAATTAGCATTATATTTCATTTATTGTCACCATTTTTTTAATTAAATGGTGATTCTTATAAATATTTATGATAACACTAGTAAAGACTAGCAATTATAAATATTAATTATTACAAATTTTAAACTACCTAAGATTTACCAAAAAATACATACTTAAAACTCCTTATATGGTCTACAATTTAGGAAAGAGACAGCATCAGGTTTAAATCTGAAGCTGTCTCTATCTATGTGTCTTAACACAAGTAAAAGTGCATCATGTTTAAACTAAAACTTCTATTCAACCAGGTGCCCAATTCAGATAATGTTACTCATTTATGACGTGTCAATACCGCTTCAATAACATTGCTTTTTGGCAAAGTTAAGCAGCTACATCATTAGGCACTATTGACTTATTAAGAAGCTGAAGCAAGAATAAATTTGAAGTTGAAAGCGTTTACAAATGCAATTTTATTGATGCGCTATCCAGACTCGATTCCCCTAACATTAGCAGAATTGAGGCCCAGCCCGCCTAGCACGTCCACCAAAACACGATATGATAAAGCAGTTTATAGCGGTGAACTGTCAAAATACAATAAGGTTTCGTCGTATTTTGACAGTTCACCGTGATAAATCGCTTTATCATATCGTGTTTTGGTGAATGTGTTACGGGGGGAGGTTTTGTTATAGGACCATTCATGTCCTACGATAGCAGGCCTATGTACTACTTTATATAAAAATCTGTAATATACTTCCATGCCACTAAAATGGTTTCATTTTATAAATATTTTGCAATTTGAAATCCCAAATTCTTTTTTTTTTTTTTTTTTTTTTATGGATGGCCCGGCAAATGACCTCCTCTCGCCTGATGTTAAGCGGTGAAAGAGGCCCAAATGAGTTGACAGATAGAGTAGGGACGACATCCACTCTCCTACCTGCCCGCCCCTTGCCGGCCCAAAAGATGCTTTTTCACGCCTCTTTTGAAGGAACCCATGTTGTATGATGGAGGAAACACGTGCGCAGGTAGAGAATTCCAAGTGTGGGATGAACGACAGAAGAAGGAATCTTGGAATTTCTTGGTACGGTGTGAAAAGGAGGACACAGTGTACGGATGACTCCGAAGGCCCTTACGCGTGTTTCTGTTAAGGAATGGAGTTGCAATTTTTGCTTTAACATCTTAGATCACTAAACAGCACAATTTTCAATAAATTCATCAAAACATTGTCAATTCTTATTTGAGATCCTCCCTTATTTAGGGATAGTATAGTGGATAGTATGGCGATTTGAAGTGATGATTAGGAAGTGATTTGAGATTTATTTGATCCTACTTTTTTTTAAAGTGAATAGAAATAGTTAAACACGAAACTTGCGTTTGAAACTCTCAGCACAATATTGATTATTCGATTATTCATCCCTATTACTCTATTTGCGAAAACTTTTGGCTTTTGTATGTAGTAATTTAGTTAAAAGGAACATATTTTGTATGTTTCCCTATAAAATAATTATATATAACTAACTGACATGAAAATATTTGTTTAATCAGGCATATTCATTAATCATCAAATATCTATTACTTATCATCTTAATTACCTATTACTTATCAATCAATCTATTATTTAATAGTAGAATTAGACTCTTTCTTTGTATGTATGTAATATTTTTCCCAACTCTATGTGAAATTGTTCACAGGCATGTTATAAATTTATAATAGACACTACTTCAGAGAAAATATATTTGACTAATTATATTAGCCAACAGTGATTCTAATTTAGCCCACCTAGATGCGGCTAGATTGCTGTGACGTGAAAGATGCATCAATACTTATATAAAATATATATGCAGCATGCTTTTAATTGGCTGTAATCCAATACAAAGTACATCTGGCAGCAAGCCAGATATTGGTACACGGCCTGTTCATCAAACTTTTTCATTTTTATCTTTTTCCAATCAAATGAATTGAACTGTACGAAACACATACTTACCTGTTCATATGTCCTATAATCAGTGTTATTTCTAAATGTAATTAATTGATATAACAATGTGATTTCATCTCATTGTTAGTTGTTTAAATTCTAAGAACTATATAAGTTTCAGTGTTCTTTTGTTAAATAGTAAAATTTTGCCTCAGTCATGCTGTCCAGAGCTTAGTTTATTATCGTCTGTGACTTTAGTCGACATTAAGATAAAACATGGCAGTAATTACTTGTCCTGATCGAAACAGTTAAGTGTTCAGTGGATACTTTATTGTTTATTAATTATATTAGTTAAATAAGATGTGTTTAAAGTGCATCATTGCATTTTAAATGTTTCTTTTCCACTTTCACTAAATAACATTGTCTGAACTAGCTTTGTTAATATGTTATTATAGTGTAATTAATATGGGCCTAAGTACGCGTCAAAGTGCTTTGAACCCTCCACTTTCATCAGTCGGCTCTATTTACGGTGGCTCGTCACGGCGCTTCGACGTCTACACGCAATAGCATTGTTGACATACTGTACCGGTCAACATGCCCTGTTGCCAGGAAAGAACCAATGCATTATTGCAGCTCTAAAACTGTCTTGACGCAACCCCAATGCATCTCGTGCTGCAAAGAATTGAAGCTGTGACTATTATTGGCTACCAGACAGGAAATCTTTTGTACCTACAATAAATCTTAGTGCTCTGAATTAATTACGCCTGCGCCCATTGCACAATACTTGCCAATGTACCAACATTAGTGTTTATTTTCGGTCTGACTTGATTTACTATTTAAGTTAAGGAGATGTAAGTAGGCCCTTACTAATTTATACTGTTTCTTTTTTTCAGGAAGTTGGCAGTATTATTGGAAAGAAAGGAGAAATCGTTAAGAGATTTAGAGAAGAGGTAATATTCTCTGATATAACTCTTACAGCAAAAACTAAGTTCAAAAAAAAAAAAAACGAAATAGTCTTTATTAAATTATATAATTTTAAGACTTGATAAAAAACTCTTTTAAATCGATTTTTTTTTCACCAATCTCATGTTTCACTGATAAGAAGAATGGGCTCAAAAAAACTTATCAACTTTATCAAAGGTATCGACATTTACAATAAATTATGTCATCCATACACAATAACATTTGTTTGCTTTAATATTTATAAACTATAACATTTATTTACATTGTAAAGGATGATGTCCACAAATTAACTTCAAGCATTGGCATTATTCAAATCAACCTGAACTCTGCAACACAGAAAATCATGCAGTTTCTGCTCTCTCACGATGGCTAGTCAGGCACTGAACTTCACATCCTGTTAAGGCCTGTAAACTCAGTTATTAATAAGTTGATAAGTTTCATTCCCATTATTCTTATCGGTTAAAAGATGCCCTGAATAGGTGATAGGTAAAAAATTTGGACGATTCAAAAGAACTTGAATAAATAATATCTTGATTTTGATTGTGAAAGAAATTAATGAGTTTATTTATTTTAATTTTTTTTTTCAATTAGTGATTTTAGAAGGGATAACTGTTTTTCATATGAAAATCAGCAACACTTTGTGAAACTATAAACAAGCCTAGTTTTTTTTGATACCTGTATGTTGAAATGGCAAGTTTATTTATTGTGTTTAAAGGATAAATTTAAAAAGTTAAAATATATAAATATACTAATAGTAAATTGAGAGTATCCCTTGATTGTAAAATAAAAATAGAGTGGACTGCTCTTTCAAGTACAAAAATTCTTTTAAGACGCAGTCGATTCTTACAGTAATTGGGAAGATAACTGAATTCAAATTTTCACGTCTCGTCATAAAATATTAAAATACCGTAGAAAAAGATGCAATCATGTGAAATTAGAATTAAAATCGGCTTAGAAATACATTAGATACGAGCATTTTAAGGTGTTAATTTGGAAGCGATTAGACAGAGAGATCCGATTTAATACAATTGATGGTGTCAGGCGTTATTTTTCGGAAGTCCATTACTAATTGTTAAGGAGTAGGTATATAGCAAAACTTCCGATAAAAAATGTTGGTAGTTGGTACTAACTACGCAGGCCAATTATTGATATTCCTTTGTCGCATGCGATTGAGGGAGGGCGGGCGGTGCACCATTGGCCTGCGTAGTTAGTACCAACTACCGACATTTTTTATCGGAAGTTTTGCTATATACCTACTCCTTAACAATTAGAGAGATCCGACATCAACTGTGACGTCATTGTTGAGTATGGCCATATAAACTCCATGTAAATTTCCGTTTTGCTAGAAAGAGATGGAGAAAAATCTTTAATACCTTATATCTTGGTTGTTTTTATAGTTATTCGAAAACTGTTTTTTTTCTTTCTGTTTATTATATGAATGAGCTTCTATTAAAGTAATTTTTTTTTTCATTCATCTAGCCTATTGTCCAATTGACGACACTAAAAATAACTAAAGTAAATCAATCTTGCCATTTTAACATTGGTATATTGTTGATTTTTTTTTGTTACGCATAGATTCTTAACTTAGTCTGCCACTTAATATGTTTATCCCACTGTAAACGTCAATCTAGTGTAATATCCAAAAATTTTGTACAGTAGAAGTTTTCTTACGATGACAAATTAATTTTTTTTTAATAAAAATTACTAGCCTTTTACAACATTATTATTTTAAATAAATAGTGTTTGTTTAATAATGATAATAAATACTCTTTTTTTAATTATGAATAGCAGTCACAAAATACTCTGAGCAAATATTTTATTAATTTTTTTATACTTTTGCAGTCTGGAGCTAAAATCAACATTTCTGATGGATCATGCCCTGAGCGAATTGTTACTGTCACAGGCAACACAAATTCTATTTTCAAAGCCTTCACACTCATTTGCAAAAAATTTGAAGAGGTATGTTGATTTGTTCATATTTGTCTTACCGTAATTTCAATGATGAAGTTGGCGGCACCTAAGTTGGCAAGAATGCTTGCTTATAATATTGGTATTATTGTAAATATTATGAAATGACAATGACCATTTAATTATTTTGTTGCATATACTTAAGTTTGCGCAAAATCGTACCAAGTTAGGCGCCGGCGACCTGTCAACATGCAAAAAAATGACACAAAATGACAATGTCGAAAATCGCCCCATGACCAACAAAGATTTGATTTACGTTATAATTATATGCATATTTTATAACACTCATAACAAATATATGTATTCGACGGACAAATCAAAATTATATAAAAATACTTTTAGAAACAAAACCAAATGAAGTAAAATATAGGAATGGTTATTGTTACCTTCGCTCGATTGAATAGAATTGAGTCGATTTTATGTAGTTATGGACATTTATTTATTTCTATAAATTAAGAGTTTCATAACTTACAACGTAAATTAAATTAAAACATACGTCAATTGACTACTCACGCACTATCGCTTGTTAGTTCGTTGTGTTTTTGACTTGCTTTATTATTTCGAGATTACTTGTTCTTCATTACGTGGCTATAATATCGTTCTTTGATTGATTGCAATAATTATTATTTTAATAATTGTATAGGTATGGACTATGTGTATTGCTCTAACGAATTAAAGTGTTACTTCAACTAACCTCAAAATCTGATTCATTTTGATATTTGATTCGATTTCGAAGCTTGTCCGTAGTAATTGATGTGGACTTACAGTATTTACTAATGTCTAATTATACGAAAATCATTTTTTCACTGCTGTTGGTATTGGGGCGAACAATGTATGGACGCAGAACAATGTCCTTTCTTGGTTATTAAAAAATAACCTTGTAGATGCAAACGAGTGGTGCATAGCCTCTCTCTGGTAATCTATTTCTACGTAATTTTTGTTGTCATGTTTTTGTAAATCAAACGAACGCACTTCCAGTGGTGCTCGCAATTCAATGAAGGCGGTGGCGGGGGATCCCGCGCGCCGATCACGCTCCGGCTCATCGTGCCCGCTTCACAGTGCGGGTCGCTCATCGGCAAAGGTGGCTCCAAGATCAAAGAGATCAGAGATGTTACCGGAGCTAACATACAGGTATGTATTACGTTTTAGCACTTGTCTTACCAAGAAAGATGAGATACTGGTATGAGAGATAGTGTCAATGATTTCAGTGTAAAATATTAACTAAATGAAATTTTGCAATTATCTTTCTAGTCATCGGTAATATGTTATTATATTATATGCTGGCTAAGATAGATATTTTAGTGAGCTGCAGGAAAGATCCCTTCGAGAGGCTAAGGGAGATCTCTAAGATTCATGATTCGATTAAATACCAATTGTGTATCTCGCTAAATACGATTAACATACTTCTATCCTCAATTAAATAATTTTCTAAACATTTGCTTTCTTTGCTCTTAATTTTACCAACTGTTACAGTTTCAAATTTAATTAACTTTTGTTTGACTGGTTTTATCATTAGACAGACAATTATTACATATTTATTTCACTTGTCAATTTTAAAAGATTTGTACTGAATTTCTTTAATGATAAACAACTGATGATGTTACTAATCTTGGTAAGATTCCCAATTTAAAACATTTTGTTATACCCATTGACGTCAGTAAGTCTAGTGTTAGTTAAGGTACATATTATTGTATAAATATTTTATTGTTCTCAGGTAGCAAGTGACATGTTGCCAAACTCGACTGAAAGAGCGGTGACAATAAGTGGCACATGCGACGCAATCACACAATGCATTTATCACATCTGCTGCGTCATGTTGGAGGTAATGCACTCTTTTCAGTGATAACTGAACATGTCGCCAGATTATTGTTCAACAAATAAATATGAGATTTGTATAGAAAATTTTGTTATACTGTAAAAGTTCTTCTGCAGATAAAACTCATCTAGCAATTGCTGTTAATTAATGTTGCAATTGCTGTTAACTGGCATTCCTCCTTCATTTAATAATCATATAAACATAATCTTGTAAGCCGAAAATATATTAGATTTTATGAAAGTTACGATTAATGTTTAGGTTTTGGGAGTAATTCATTAACTTTATACCATATTAACATCAAGTGAATGGAAGAATAAATGTTCTCATGGTCGTGTTTATTTGTTAATCAGAGCCCACCCAAAGGAGCGACAATCCCGTACAGACCAAAACCAAATGTAGCGGGCCCGGTGATATTAGCCGGTGGCCAGGCATATACCATTCAAGGCAATTATGCAGTGCCTGCGCAAGATGTAAGTATTATTTGTTTATTGAGCACCTTCATTACACACAATAATAATTGTAAATGTTTTATATTATATTACTAGAGAAATAACAGATGAAATAGGAAAATAAAAGTTTTGATTCATCCTATGGTATCAGTAATTGAAATTTTCATCCATTTATATGCAATACCACTCCAATGGGTCTTTAGACGTATATTAATTCTCAAACATATTTATATAAACCGTGAAGGTATCCTTCCAGTTCAAGACAGCTGTTCCAGTGTCAATGACATGTGTAGGCGCAGCGCATATGGCATATTCTATTGAAACGATACACATCTGGCGATAGTTCCTATTTTGCATGCGTGGTCACAGATGAGGAGACATACATATTTAAATGATTTATTGACTGGAAGATAATCCTTTCTTAGAGATTTCAAGTTTTTATTATTATCATTGTACCAAACATGTCCTATAAAGTTGCCAAAGGTTTTATAGCTTTCAAATGTTTTTAATCATATCTGATAATAAAAAATTGAAAAATGAACGGTTGTTCAGGCTTTAACAGCTATTTTCAAAACAAATCACTTTATATATAATCCTCAAGTATTAATATTCTAACTTTGAGACTAGCCAGGTAGTTCTGATCAGGTTCTTTGTGTCAACCAGTCATATATATTGTTACTTGCCACCATTTCATAATGGTTATTTTAGCTGAGCAACTTCCTAGACGTCTAGGACGTGCTATGAAATAATCTTAACAGGTCCATCGCATCAACCAATTGCAGTGTTGTTTTGAACATTCTCTGTATTTTTACTGTATCAGTGCCACTAATTTTATATGAAAACAATGCTTGTTAAATTTGCGTTCTTATCAGAACCACGTCCCACAGGGTGTTATTATAGTCCAATCAACGAGGCATTTGTAACTCGAAAAATTCTTCTGCCTCTGAAATTTGGCATGTGGTGAAGATACCTAATACAGATGACAGATGTACAATAATCCAACAAAATTTATAATGGGAAGTTAGGTATTTTTACCTAAACATGAAAAATGCTTATAGCTCTCTGTGAATATTTCCTCAGTTCGAAATTATTTTTGTATACGTACGTATGTACTAGTTAGAACAAGTATGTAAAGTAATCCAACATTTTTTCGATTTGGGTGATGCACTAAATTTAACTTTTAACATTTTGCGCAATAACTTCTATTGGAAAATTGCTCTGCTAATTTTTATTTTTTAATATGGTCTTATTTCCCTAAATGAATAGGTTTGTTAAGTAATCCAATAAATTTTCCTTTTTAAACATTTTTTATTTATTTTTGCTTAATAACTTGATGTGAAAAATTACTCCGTCCATTTTTATACCTTTATAGGTTATATGATTTAATATTAAAACAGAATTATCAATAATCCAACAAATTTTCCAACGTTCATATATTTTTTAAAACATGTTCGCTATTAAATAGTCAATTATTACTGGCGCGACCCGCAAGTGCAGCATTGCCAGGCGATTGTGAGTATGCGGGCCGCGCTTCGCCTAGGCAGTCTAGGCACGCATCACAGATTAATACAATAATCAATAAATCTTGGCGACAATTAATTAGTAATGTTTTTAACATTGGATAAGCATTGGATATATGTATTACCTAACCAGCATTTGGTTTTACTTTGTAGCCACAACATATAAATTAGACATTACATTAGACGATAAAAATAGTCAAGCCGCGCGCAAATACCGACTATTTTTTTTAATACTTTTCAAAAGAATTTATCTAGCAGAGCATTCTTTTTGTCGTGCCGGTTCGAAATTCATATAAAACTTAAGTAAGTTACCTCTTTAGTAAACATGTAAGGGCTTTAAATAAATTTTCACTTCTCGTGCTCGCAAAGCTCGTCTTTATGTCGTTTATAGGCTGCATAAAATGGCTTTCATGTTCTAGAGCATAAAGTAAAATTTTCTTTTAGACGAGGATTCTTAGGCCCAACAGCCAACAACGCTCAGCCTAAAACTTCACAGAATTTATTTATATTAATAACTTGCGATAATTTATTTATTTGCTTTAATTTATTTGTCTTGTGTTTTCTACCTCAAAAGTTATGAAACCAGATAAAAATAGTAACCAGTTATTATTAAAACGCATCGAAATATTTTTATTACTTGGCAGAATTTTTCAATATTGTGTTACATATTTTTCGTATATATTTTGAAGTAGGTAATTGTTTAATTTTCTTGCAATCGAAGTGAAAAGCAGAGTGTAAAACACTGGCATAAACAAGTCATTGTACTCCTCAACTTACTATCTACCCTCGCTTACGGCTCGGGTGGATAAAATCGTCTCGGGCTACAGTGCCTCATTTTATGCCCTTGTTGTGCAATCTACTATTGTTCCATTTTCAATTTATATTGCCGGGCGTTCTAGCAAGCTAGATAAAAAATTGCTGCTGCTGCTTGGTCTTTTTTTAACGAGGAAAATGCTTTTACGTACCTCCAAGCCCTTGGGTAGAGGCAAGGGTGCGTGGGACTCCACGGTAGAGTGCCGCATATACCCACTAAACCCTTCGGGAACACCTATCCGGCCATTTCAGAGCGGCTGCGAGCAGGCGCATAGCGCTGCGCTCGCGTGAGCCAGCTCGGCCTGTAGACTATCCTCTCTGCATGAGAGCAGCTTGTGTCCCAGAGCTGCTCTTACCGTCACAGGGATCGAGTGCAATACAGACAACATGGCGCCCAACTGCGTTGCCCGCCGCCCCCACTAAGGTGGCGGAATCAGGGCGTTGTAGCCACTTCTTCGCCACCCTAACCATCTCGCACTGTCGAGGGGGGTCCGCCTCACGAGCTCTCTCGTGGCGCTCCTTCGTCTCCATGACCACTTCACAAAAGTGAGAAACAGCATCCCAGGCCGCCCCCTCGGTGAGCATAGCTCTATCCACAACGGGCAATGAGAGGTCAATAACAATTACGGACATAAGATCACCGCGCTGAGAAGTCAATGCAGGACAATGCACAAGAGTGTGTAGCGCGGTGTCTTCGTCCGCACCGCAATGGTGACAACGTGGGTCATCTTCCCTCCTGGCAACCTTGCGAAGGTACCTGTCAAAGCAGCCATGCGCCGACAGTACCTGCACGAGGTGGAAGGTGAGGGTGTCGAATCTCCTTGTAACCCAGTCACGGAGGACAGGATGGAGCACCGCGTTGATCCACTGACCGTATTCTGCTCTTTCGAGCCTTGAAGACCACGAGGACCCAAGAACTGAATTCATAGCCTCTTCACGCTAACTTTTCACCCTTCTCTCAGTCGGGCGACTCTTTTATTATATACCGCCGTTAGTACATGTGCCTCCAAATCACATGGTGGCATCGATGCCAAGGCGCAGGCGGACTCCGCGGATAGCTCTCGTCACAAGACAGCACTCGGACCTTTGGTGTTGGGTAACAACCTCCCCAGGGCCATGGCTGTGGATACCAATTTTGGAGCCAGTCGAGAAAAATGTTCTCTAAAGTTCCAGCTCCTGTCCAGCACTAAACCCAGATACTTCAAGTGTGGAGTAATATCCACCCGTGTCCCATTGATCATAAGATAGGTGGGGGTCCCTTGGGAGGCCCATGGACGACTAGGGCCTCCGTTTTATCGAAAGCCCTAATCTTTCAATTCTTGAGACGACTTGTTCCACGCCAGCTGTAGCTAATAGGGAAGCCAGTCTGTAATTCTTTCCACGAACTGTAACAAGGGTATCATCGACGTAACACCTCCAGTCCGCGGGATAAGTTCCCTCTTAGTACATAATTATACCCGATGTTGAACAGAAGAAGGCCAAGGACCGATCCCTATAGAACACCGAGCATCATAGACTTTCGAACAACATGTCCGTTGCTGTCAGTGTAAAGGACGATTTGCTCTCTAAAATAATCAGCAATAACGTGCTGCAGGTATATGGGATCCTCGTGGTAGTTGAGTGCCTTTGAGACGCACTGAGGTGGAAGCGTGTTAAAAGCATTCGCTATGTCTAAAGAAACTGCTATCAAGACGCAGCTATCGGAAGTAGCCTCCTTGGAAAGGGATTTGACCTAGCGGAGCGCGTTATTCGTGAAACTGGTTCTCCGCCAGGTCAGGACCGTCAATGCTCAAGTAGCGGTTTATTCAAACGGCGAGGCTACGCTCGAACATTTTCGACATTTCGTTAAGCAGAACGATGGGCCGATATCTTGACGGAGAATCAGCTGGCTTGCCTACTTTTCTAAGAAGAACGAGTCGCCCTGTCTGCCAATCTATTGGAAATCTTCCTTCGGTGAGGCATTTGTCCATGAGGTCCCTAAACCGAGACTTTAGTGGAGGTAAAGCTACCACCAGAGTCCGTCCAGGGACGCCGTCTGGTCCTGGTGCGGTCTTTTTGGCTTTGAGCCTGAATAAAGCTGCTTCATACTCCCCATTCGTGATGGTCGGAATGGAAGGCAACGGAAAGACCTCCCTTGCGGGAATCATGCGGGGTGGTGTAAAATCTGAGGAGCTCCGAGGAAAAAGAGTAGTGATCACCCTGTCCTTGTTTTAAACCATACGATATGGCCGTCCCCACGCGTCTTGGTTTAGTCCCTCCAATAACTCCTGCCATGCTCGATTTTTGGCTTCCTTGATCGCAATCTGTAGAGCCCTCTTGACAGACTTGTAGGAATCTAACAGATTGGATTCAGTCGTCACATGTTCGTCTGTGGCGGGCGTGCAACCGTTTTGCCCTAACACAGTCCTTTCTTATATCAGAGAGTTCTCCGGACCACCAGTAGAGAACGGACGATTTTTTGGAGAACGATGCTGGACTCGTGGCATAGCTGCATCACACACTTTGGTGAGCGCGTCGCGCAGCCAGTCTGCCTCAGCATCGACCCCCTCGAACGATAGTGAGTTCGCAAGCCAGGCTTGTGCCACAGCTGACTCATTAGTAAGCTCCTTGTCCATCCTGGAGATGGCCCAGCAAGGAAAAATGGAGCCAGCATTCCTTCCATGACTTGCCCAGTCCGGTATGGTGGATGGAGACCCGCCAATCAGTGACTTTGCATTCGATAGCAGGGGTAGCAAACGTGAGGTCTACAATGGACTCTCCTGCTGTCGAACACAAGTGTTTGTTGAACCGCGGTTAAGGAAAGAAAGGCCAGATATTTTGGCCCATTCCTCCACCAGCTTACCCCTCCGATCAGTGGCCGGGGATCCCTAAGCCACCGAATTGGCATAAAATCGCCTAGAACAATCATTGAGGGCGTAGAGTTCCGCTGGATTGCGGCTCCCAGCTCGTCAATGAAGTTCTCAAATTCGACGAACGGTCGGTTTGAAGTGAAATAGAATCCAATTAGAGTCATTTCCCCTATCTCCGTGACAACGAAACTGTGCCCCTTTTCGATGGTGTGGAGAGAGTGCGAGCCAGACCGTGATCACGCGACAATCGCAACAGTACTATCTTTGTAAATTGGAAAGCGAGTTCTGTCTGTTCGGAACCAAGTATGGTTCCGCGATAATTCCGACGTCGATTGACCGCTGTGCCATCGACTGCAGGAATAGATTCTGAGCGGCGGCGCACTAACTTAGATTCCCTTGAAGATATTTCCTGGAGATCCTATTAACTATTAGGTCTTCATAGGCCGTTCGCTTCTTTCGGAGCGTGCGTCATTAGTAGCTATTCCTAGGGGTAGCGTTTCCTCTGCGTTTGGGTGAGTTGCAGCTTCTTCCACCTATTACGTGATTTGCCACCTTCTTGAAATCTGTGCAAATCGCACAGTTTGGAGTGGCATTGCATCCCGACGACTTGTGAACGGCTATCCTACAACGGAAGCAAAGGTCACTGCTGTCATTCCCCGTCGAGTATTTTGCTCTGGTGTGCCCGGGCTCAAGGCATTTAAAACAGCGCGTTGACTTTGGCTCCAGGATTTGACACTTAACCGAGACGATACCGAGCGACTAAGGTTTCTGTTTTATTTCACCCACCCTTGTTTCCCCAGTAGATCAGTCGCCCTTTTCGGAAATCGCGCTGCGCACATCCTCCTTGGTTACAGAGTCGTCCAGAACGGAACTACGCAAATCGGCACACTTTACCGGTCTAACGACACTGACACTTTCAGGGAAGATGTCTTTTAAATTGCTTACCAATAAGACTGCTTTTTCAGAGGGAGTTTCCTTCGGAAGCTCGATAAGACGAGCCCCCGTGGCAGTTCCCCTGAATCGGAGGTCATTGACGCCCACGCTTCTGGCCATTCCTCCTGAGCTTCAGGCCTGATGGTAAGTACCACCGCAGGATTGCGGGGGGCCTTCATTGCTCTCTTGATGTTGGCTTTGGCTGCTTTAGCCTTGGCCTTAGCTCCCTTCTCTTTAAGGGTAGCTGCTTTCACCGCCAGGGCTTGGACTTGCTCCTGATTTCTTTTGGTTCCTGCTCTACGCCCCAGAGCCTCAGTCCACTTATCGAAACTTTCCGACTCTTTTAAAGGGAAAGAGGAGAGCCTCAGTCCACTTATCGAAACTTTCCGACTCTTTTTACCGTGGGAGAGCCATGCTTCGGCACGAATGGGCCGGCTCGACCGGAGTGATACCACGGCCTCACAGAAGACCGGCGTGAAGCAACGCTTGCGTTGTGTTTCGTCGTGTGAGTGAGGGTACCAGAGGCCCAACCCCCTACCCCCCCTATGATGGCGCAGTTAAATAGATTGTTACCCCAGGAGGGTACCAACTGCGCTAGCGTTAGAGAATCCCTCTCTGGACGTCCACTTCCAGGACGCAATATACAGTATACAGTATAGCCGGTCTTGCTCTTTTTGACGGAGACGCAGATATCGTCTCCAGCGGACACTTCTTACCTTTCCTACCTTTATTTTCAAAGATAATGGAATCAATTATCAACCGCCAGCTCCTTCGGTACCTAGAGGATCACCAGCTGCTCAGTGACCAACAATACGGCTTCCGTAGAGGTCGCTCTACTGGTGATCTTCTGGTTTACTTGACTCATCATTGGGCAGAGCCATTCGATGTCTTTTTTCTTCTTGCGGACTTACCGTCACCGCTCGGAAGCAGCACCACCATCAGTGCAAGATATTATAGATTGCACCGACTCATTAGACGTGTCAGAATCGTCCAACCGTCTCTTTTCCCCCTTATCGGGTACATCTGTATTGACGATGATTTCAACCCTCGACCCTTCTGTTGACATTAACGAAACCGCCGATTTTGTCAACTTACTATCTACATCCTTAGCACTAGATTTGCTACTATACTTAGAGCTAGACTTATTGCTACTATTTACATTACTTATATTATTCTGTACTTGCCGCAGATCTGCTGCACGATCGCGTTAAACGCGGTGTTTCCTCTCCGCTCCCATAACGGAGTTCCCCCTCATCAATAATACTTCCACTCGCCTCGGTTATATTTTCCACCGCCGCCGGCCCGAATACCGACGGTGGCCCACTCTTAACGGGTTCGCATTTTTAATTCGCATCTGAAGAAGTGGATCTCGGTTAGCACATCACCAAATACGCCGGGCTGCTCACAGCCACCTTGTGCGGTCCTACGGGGGAGACTGAAACCCCCTGGTGTGTTTGTTTTTCGTCACTAAGATCCATGTTGTGCTTTGCAGGGAGAGCTCCCTAGGGTGGCCGTTCGGGACTGGAGACCCTCTAGCCAGTCATCCCATCGGCTCTCTATTTCTAGGCATAAAATCATATTCCATAATTTCGATTGCGTCTCCCTAGGGTGGCCGTTCGGGACTGGAGACCCTCTAGCCAGTCATCCCATCGGCTCTCTATTTCTAGGCATAAAAATTATTGTCATAAAATCATATTCCATAATTTCGATTGAAATATGTAAAATGTAAATATTTCAATCGAAATTATGGAATATGATTTTATGACAATAATTTTTATGCCTAGAAATAGAGAGCCGATGGGATGACTGGCTAGAGGGTCTCCAGTCCCGAACGGCCACCCTAGGGGCCACACTCTTCAAGACGCATAATAATCAGGAAGCAGAATGGTAATAAGCATAATATTGTGTGGCAGAAAATCATTTGTCATAAGTATTAAAACCCATAAACTCGAAACACAGAACAACTTGACGCATAACTTTTCAAAGCATAAATAATGTTTAGCATATTAATCACAACGAACAATACGATTACGCAGAATTTCTCTAGGCATAAACTTGCGCGCAAACATGCAGCAATGTATCATGCAGTATGCATGCAAGCATGCATGCAACATGCAAGCAAGCATGCTGCAATGTATCATGCAGTATGCATGCATAAGCAAGCATGCAGCAATGTATCATGCAGTGTGCATACAACATGCAAGCAAGCATGCAACGTGCAAGCAAACATGCAAAATGCAAGCAAGTATGCACAATGCAAGCAAGCATGTACCACGCAAGCAAGCATGCACATGCATGGTTTCTGTCACGGCTCCGACGCTGCGGGGCTCCGGCGGTCCCACGCGAGCTTATCGTCGCAGATTGGTTTTCGCTCACCACCGCAGCATCGGATTGGGCCGTCTCGCCCCTCCGCGCCTACGCGGGTTTGAATAACACTCTAGGGGTAGACAAACAAGACTACGTGGAGTCGGTTTTGCAGCGATTCGTTTCTGTCACTAGTAGCATGAATGAATTACTTTTTCAAATAAAAAAATCAATATATATATACTATACAAAAATTATATCAAATGAAAATATAGAAGATTCGAGTATCATATTTGAATAAAATAATATATGAAATGTTATTATAAAAAGTTAAGTAAAACAGAGTAAACATTATATCCTTTAAAATAACATAATTTCTAATTATAAATAAATGCCCCAAAATATTAGAGATATTAATTATGACACTTAAAATTATGGCAAAACATTTTAGGACTACCAATATTATGTCATAAGAAATTAGGGATTTCATTAATTATGCTTCATAAAATTATGCCTTTGGATAATTGTGCCTTATACAAATTATGCAATGAAATAATTATGTGACGTTAATGTTATGCTTTTCTATTATTATGCTTAGTGATTTATGCCAAGCGTCTTTTTGATAAACAACATTATGCCTAATGAAAGGTCCCCCATCCCATCGGCACGGACCAGACGGCCCGATGCTCAGTGCGCCGGACCCCCGGCTCGGCTAAGTGCGGGTAATGGGTTTGCCCGACAGCAGACTCTACTGAATCCACTGCCGCGCATACGAGCCAGAGCTTGAAGAAGTCTGGATCGGACACTCCGAACAGAACAACAACAAGAGACGCGAAGCGCCATAGTGAACAATTGGTCCCTTACAGCCAGCAAATTAACTGCTGGATTAATTCAAGCCAAACTACGATCCGCAACGGGTCAGCGTTCTATAGCCAAATCCCCTTCTTACAACAAGAAGGAGAGACTTCCCCATGGGGGCTACTTGTCAGACTATTAGCCCGCGGGTTGCCCGAGGTGCACCACGAGGAGGTTGTCTGACTTCGCACCCACCGCTGCTAGGCCTAGTACTGCAAGTTCGATTTATTCCAAAGAATTTTTGGTCGTAGTGTTTGAGAAAAATAAGTGTTTATTATTTGACCAGATTTACTTACCTATTTCATAAAAACATTTTTTTAAAGAATTACCTATAGTTATCAAGAACAAGTTGAATAGGTATTGTGTCCCTGTTTATCTACACAGGTAAATCTCGCGACAAGCTTTTATGCTATGATAGCTGTACCCGCGATTTCGTTCACATGGATGTCTGTTATATAGCCTACTATACAACACAAAAATAATTTTTCAATTTAAATCAGTAGTTTCTGAGATTAGCGTGTATAACCAAACAAACAAACTCTTCAGCTTTATAATATTAGGAAGTACAGACACGGTAATAGTATATTACCGTGGTATAGATAAAATAAATTATATTATTAGTATACTTATAAGAGCATTAAAATAAAATTTTGTTTTTACAATGTTTCTTTACTCGTATTAGAGTTAGTTTTGTAGGTATTATTATTAATTCCTATAATGTGGTGCAAAACGAAGTAAAAATTACTAAATAGGTAAAAGTAGCTCCGAGCGGTCACGTGAAGATCAACTACGCACAAATTGTGTGATGCATAAGGTTCGCACAAATATAAATCGGCATACATCATAAAACATATATGAACGTTCGAAAATTTGTTGGATTATTGATAATTCTGTTTTAGTATTAAATCATATAACGTATAAAGTTATAAAAATGGACGGAGTAATTTTTCACATCACGTTATTAAGCAAAAATCAGAAAAATATGTTTAAAAAGGAAAATTTATTGGATTACTTAACAAACCTATATATTTAGGGAAATAAGACCATATTAAAAAATAAAAATTAGCAGAGCAATTTTCCAATAGAAGTTATTGCGCAAAATGTTAAAAGTTCAATTTAGTGCATCACCCAAATCGAAAAAATGTTGGATTACTTTACATACTTGTTCTAACTAGTACATACGTACGTATACAAGAATAATTTCTAACTGAGGAAATATCCACAGAGAGCTATAAGCGTTTTTCATGTTTAGGTAAAAATACCTAACTTCCCATTATAAATTTTGTTGGATTATTGTACATCTGTCATCTGTATTAGGTATCATCACCACATGCCAAATTTCATAGACGGAAGAATTTGTCGGATGTCTCCATACAACGAATGTCCTCGTTGACTGGACTATTAGCTGTAATTGGCTTTTCCTTCTTAGAGTTGTATCATGTATCAAAACTGGCTGTTTCAACTAGTGTTTTTGACACGCAAAAATAGGTTTAGTTTCTGTTTGCATAGAGCAGGGGCCTGATTCCGCTAATCTAAACGTAGCTATCGTGTCTCGATAGCGTTTCAATAAAACTGCTTTTGCCGCTTCTATACGCGTTTCCTAGTGCAATTTATTCATACTACAATTTCTTGATAAGTCAATAGCGTCAAATGTTTTGTCAAACCAACAATAACTGTCTCAAATAGCGATGCTATTGAAACGTTATTGACACGCCACAAATGCGTTAACGCTAGCAGAATAAGGCCCCTGTTCTTTAGATATTCACAAAATGATGCCAAACCAATCTGCTGAAACTGACTTTTTCACTTGTACTCTTTAACAGCGCATGGGCCTCTGTTTATTCCCCATGTGGCGTGAAAATGCGTGCGCAAACGTTCCACTAGAAATGTCGAAATCATTTTCTGATGTGGTCCATGTTGGCATGCTATTATCGCAAGGATAGAAACAGAATATACATGTATATCCTATAGCAAAAAAAAATTTTACAAAAAAGAAAACCAACTTCAAAACCACCAAAAGACATAAATAATTTAAGAATAATATACAACATCACAGTTTTATGTTGAAGTCTGTGCTAAGCACCGACACTAAATAGACACAGAGGGCCAGCTCTAGTAAACCTTGGAATCGATGAGTACATTGACCTACACTTTAAAGCAGTGCGGGGTCAGTCGGTATGAGTAGATATAATGCTGTCAAAGTGAAGTAGAATACTCTGCCCACTGTCTTTTGTGAAGCACTGATAGATATTAAGTTACACAATCAAGGAGCTGTACATACACACGCAGTAAAAAACTATTTTCGTAGTGCAACTGTTACCTACCACTGCATACTGACGACAAATAAATACAGTGTATTTTTTGTTTAGTAAACCTCACTTGATAAATTTGAAATATTCGAGATAATGTAAATTGATCTTATCTAAATACTAGCTGTGCCCGCGATCTACGTTTCGCCCTAAAAGACCAACACGTTCTTAGTTTCGTATCTTCTATATTTTTTCAGTTTTAGCAACATTTTTTATTGATTCTTCGCTCTTATTGGTCGTAGCATGATATGACATAGCCTAAAGTCTTCCTCGATAAATGGACTATCCAACACAAAGATAATGTTTCAATCACCAGTAGTTCCAGAGATTAGCGCGCTCAACCAAACAAACTTCAGCTTTATAATATTATATATATACTAGCTGTGCCAGCGAACTACGTTTCGCCGTATATTTTTTACCCGTTTTTGCAACATTTGTCATTGATGCTCAGCTCCTATTAGTCGTAGAGTGATGTTATATAGCCTAAAGCCTTCCTCGATAAATGGACTATCCAACACAAAAATAATTTTTCAATTTGAATCAGTAGTTCCTGAGATTAGCGCGTTCAAGCAAACAAACAAACAAACTCTTCAGCTTTATAATATTAGTATAGATAGTAGATATTAATATTCTGTATAATTTTGGAAATGTAAGATAAATTCTTACCTTTCTTTATTTCTTGGTGAGTAAAAAAAACTGAAAATACTTTTATTTGATGTGTTGAGTCACTGTATGTATGTATATACATTACAAATACTGAATGCCTTGTCAATTCATTTTACTGGATATACCTAAATTATAATGATACTGATGAAACACGATAGAACAATAGCAGCGGGAGTAACACAAAACACGTGCGTGTTAGTTGTCACCGAGGAGCGCGCAGTCACAAAAAGCCTTGATTCCTTCACTCCGAACCACCCCGAGATCGCTGTACGCGCGCGTCTATGTTAGACTTGTTTTCGATGTAGACAGTCGGCCCTCTGTGTCTCTTCACTTCGGGGCATAACATTGCCGCTCTGTGAGGCGTGCGTGTGTGGTGTAAACACTATACAATTGGGTACTTCTCACGTGCGTTCGGTAACGTTTCGGCCCCTGTACTCTTGTCTCGTGAAAACGTCCGTTGGTCGCCGTTTCGTCGGAGCGATAGAGGGTAAAAGTTGTGAGCCGCGTTGGCAGGCGGTGTGCGCGCCCGTGTTCCCCCTGCTGGAGATGAAGCCGCCCCTCGTGGGCGCGCTGCCGCCGCACCACCTGCTGCCGCCGCCGCTCCACGAACACCACCTTGTGAGTGCACGCTACTCCGCCGACCTCATAGAGACCCCACACCACACTGACACCCCTCAGTGACAGTATACGCGAAATTTTGTATACCGAATCCGCGCATTAATCAATTGACATAGAGCGGAGCGATCATAAAATCGACGACGACTCACGCGCAGTCATGCACTCGACGCGACGGGACAAAACAATATCATCGCGCGCTACATTACCGTCCCCTTGGCGGGCCAATGGGTGGTACAGGTCCCGGCAAACATCTTGAACAATTTTACAGATAAGAAATACATGCGCGGTTGCAGTATTTAGTAGGTAGAAGAACTTTTACTGCGCATGCATTTTTTATCTGTGAAATTGTTCAAGATGTTTGCCGGGGCCTGTACCACCCCCCGGCCCGAGAAAGGGGACGGTAATGTAGCGCGCGATGATTTTGTTTTGTCCCGTCCCGTCGAGTGTATGAGTGCACGTGAGTCGTCGTCGATTTTATGATCGCTCCGCTCTATATGTCAATTGATTAATGCGGATTCCGTATACAACATTTCTTGTGCATAAATTTGTTTGAGTTCTTTCTACTCTGTAATGTTTCTGTAATCTCTTAATATGGTTTCCAAATTAGTGACACTTTGCTAATGTAATGTTTGGTATACATTTTCTGTGTTTTTCATGTTTTCAAAAACGCAACATTAAAAAAATATATTTCAGAAAATACATCTATGATATTATAGTAATCCTGCGTGTATTAATTGAGTTGTAAAAGATAGTCAAATTAAAGTGTCTTTGTACTCGTAAAAAAATTCCAATTAATAATACTTTTTGTGAAATAGAATAAGTAGTATAAAGTACTGTATTCTATTCTATGTTCCAAAACTCCTCTCTGTGGTATTTTCTTCTATGTAGTTCATTCAGATCTATTTCCAATGCATCTATATACTGTTTGAATGATTCCTGTAGACTACTACCCGAAATTGTACTATAAATAACATATTGGCTCCTACCATTTTGATAATGTTTACGATTGTACCATCGATACATTATTTCTATCAAAAATATGTCTGTATATAAAATATATCTCTATGAGGTTGAGTGGAGTACAGTGTGGTTATTATGTGACTGGTGCTGCCCCGGACCCCTTTCAACTTGATTTGAATGTGTTATGTTGAATCCCCTTTAGTAGCGGTTATGACGTATTAACATTGTATTGTAAATACCTTATAGATACCCTGCCCTGGTGCTGTGGAGTGTAGATACGAATCATATTTTATTTTGCTCTTATAAACCTAATGCTTGAAACTATGTTTTCTCTTTTTGCACGCCAACCCTCAGTGTCGATAGTAATTCTAGTTGAATATGAAAAAATCCCTGTATCATCCAAAGTAATTATATTTTTTATTAATTTAATCATAATGGAATGTATCGTAGATGACAATATGTGTAGACACACACATATAAAGCTTTATCTGTTTGTTTTCTGGCATTGCCGAGATACGAGCCTTTCTTCAGACAATCGTATTTCAACAAATGTTCACGCACAACAACATTGACAATATATCCCTTTACTTGCACCATTCCTTATTTTTGCCTATGCCTTGCCTCTTCCATCATATTTATTTGTGTTTTCACGATTAATACTTAATTAACCATGGAAACGCATGGCTTAAAATGAGACATGATCGTTTTGTTAGTTGGAGATCAAATAATATTCGCCAACCTCTGTAATTTGAAAGGTGCCTTAGTGACGATCGGGCAGCACCATCCTAGAACTCACATTGTGGCTAAAGTCGAGGAGAATAACATCTTTGAATATTCGCAAATAATTGTGTTCAGTTTGTCAAACAATAGTTTTGTTTTGTGACATGATTGCTTGCGAAACTTCTTAGATTTTAAACTTTCATATTCTTTCCACCCAGGTTACCCTATCCAGCGATCCCATCCCGGCCATGTCAGGAAGATGAAAACAAGCAGTTGGGGCTTATATATATTTTTATTGTTATGCATTTCTGACATTGAGTATGTTTTTCATGTTATATTTTTCTTTTTTGCAACTGCTACGATGTGTTATGATATGAAAAACAATTGCTCAATAGTTTCAGTGATTTTGTAATAATTTAGGTTTTAATTGTGCTTTAAATATTTGTAGATGGGTGGATTGGCCAAATCACCACTAGCTGGTCTGGCAGCCTTAGGTCTGGGAGGATTGGGGCCCGCAAATGCTGGTGGGCTCAATCCAGCAGGTAATTTTCTTATTATGTTTTTTATCCAACTTACAAACAAGAATACAGCCCTCCTGATGCTAAGTGGTAGCTGTAGAACGTTTTGCTATCTTACTATCCCACAACTTGTAATAATAATCGATTATAATTTTAAAAGAACCAGTTAACTTTTATAAAATATGCACAGTCATTTTTGGTTGTTTTCTTCTAATGGAAGGATGATTTAGTACATAACACTATTGATTTGTTATTCTAAAGTCAAAATATAGGATTGGAAAAGAATACGCTAGATGAAGAAAAAATATTATTGCTTTAATAGAAGCCCATTCATTCATATAATAAACAGGAAGGGAAAATCGGTTTTCGAATAACTATAAAAACAACCAAGATATAAGATAATAAAGATTTAGCAAAACGGCAATTTCCATGGAGTTTATATGGCCGTACTCATCAATGACGTCACGGTTGATGTCGGATCTCTGTCTAATCGTTTCCAAATTAATAGCTTAAAATACTTGTATCTAATATGTTTCTAATTTGATTTTAATTCTAATTTCACATGTTTGCATGTTTTTCTATGGTACTTAAATATTTTATGACGAAACGTGAAAATTAGAATTCATTCATCATCCCAATTCGAGCTTTTTCTGAGTGAATAAACAATGAGAAATATTAGTTCACCTACCGATGTTAAACACCATTTTTTGTTCATCCGAAAGGCGAATGCACCGCGCTTTCCCGTAAACATCTCGTTCTACTGGTTAAATTGGTCTCACCAGAATTAAATTTCTTTCTATTTTTTTAATTAGAAGAGATGAAATATAATGTAAGTTTTTTATGGATAGTAATTTGTCATTAAAACCACCTGTCGGATTAAACGGCTCGAGTAGCCATGAGTTCATATCGCGCCATAGCATATGTAATGCCTCCTCTAGACTACTCGCGAAGTTCCTCGACGAAGTACTCGGGAAAGTTAACCGAAGTCCGAAGTATGTCGCTACACACTCGTTGAACTTCGTGAGAAACTCATTCGCGCGACAGTACCGTCAGGACTCGCACGTCATGAAAATGCCTCCTCCAGACTACTCGCTAAGTTCCTCGACGAAGTACTCGGGAAAGTTAACCGAAGTCCGAAGTATGTCGCTACACACTCGTTGAACTTCGCGAGAAGTGACAGCTCATGACGTGCGAGTCCTGACGGTACTGTCGCGCGAATGAGTACATTCGCGCGACAGTACCGTCAGGACTCGCACGTCATGAACGCTCAAGTAGCAGCTTCCAGGAACAACAGAATTTGCTCCTGCGACCACGGTGTACCACTCATAATCGTGTCGTGTGAGAATATTAATAAAAAATAATTACTAACACGCGCATGTACCTACTCACGACTACGTATTGAAGCCAAACAGTGAATATTTAAACTGAAGTTAGCCGAGTAGTGTAGAGAGGCACTTCGCGTAGATACTTCGTGCAACTTCGAGTCCTTTGACTCGGGCGCAAAAACCGACAACAAATGGAAGTCGCCCGAGGCGAGTCGAAGTTGGACGAAGTAAGACGAAGTGCCTCTCCACACTATTGTATTCACTTAACCTAGTTCAACTTCGGTAACGGTAACGCTTTAAGCAGGACCTTGCTCGTGCGATTTGAATAATTAACATACGTATTATTGTTCAACGCAAGCCTGCGCTCTCCCAGCTCTGGCCGCGCTGGCCGGCTCTCAGCTCCGCACCTCGAACCAGTCGCGGAACCAGGCCTCCACCAACCAGCAGTCGCACGAGATGACCGTGCCCAACGAACTGATCGGCTGCATCATTGGCAAGGTCAGTTGCTAGCTACTAAGAGCGAAGAATAGTAGTTTATGTAATTGTCATGTCACATAATACAATATCACGCGAGTATTTTAACGCCCAGTTGTGCGCATTTACAGCTTTATCTACATTCATACATACATTCAATTAAAGCATAACATTCCTACAATTTCAGACATTTCTTTTATATGCTTTTTGTTATCTCAGTGGCGTTTTACAAAATATTTAGCGGAGTCAAATTTTCAAGACTAAACATAGATAATGGTGTTAACCCAACCAAATCTACATCTAATTCACGTTAAAGGTTTAGGTTCTTTAAAGTGTTGGCTAGATTTTTAAAGTCTCAACTAGTAACTCAATTTGGCTGTCTGACACTGCCATAGGTTTGTTATTTTTAACAAAAATAGTTGTAATTTAACGCCATCACTAGCTACTAGATGGCGCTGTCTCAAACCCTTTTAAATTCACATTAACGCGTTTGATAAGTGTGATTTGGTTTTATAAAACTCCGTGAATCTCTCACCTAACACTCAGATTAGAACCAGGAATTTATTTGTACAGGGCGGCACTAAAATTGCTGAAATTCGCCAAATATCCGGCGCTATGATCCGGATATCGAACTGCGAAGAGCGAGAGGGTGGCAGCACTGATCGCACCATCACCATCTCCGGTAACCCCGACTCCGTGGCTCTTGCGCAATATCTCATCAACATGAGGTAAGTTACACTAAACTGGTTGATTGGCAGCATATCAACGCTCCTCCCAAGAGTAATCCATCCAAAGTCCAATGGAACATTATTTTGCCTATTCTGGTCCAATTTTAATCATATGCCTTCCTGTTTGTTAATTGATTTATTTGATATCCCTTGATCTTCCTCAGTTTTGACTTCACCTTTTTGGGCTGTTTCGAAGATGTTTTAATCAATTGACGTTTTGACGGTATGCAATCCAATGTGATGTCTCATGCATTTCGACCATTTTCTATAGAAACTTATTCATTTTAGTAATATGACTAAATGAAATTTAAAAAAAAAAGAAATATGAAAGCAGAGTTCTGTTTTGACAAATAATGGATATTTTAATATATCCTATGCATAAAAACATGATATGAAATAAACTTATATATACAGAGTTATTTGTAAAACACCTGCAACCTCGCAGGATTAGATTACTAACATCATTAACTACAACGTTTCTTTTACGAGTTTTAAGAGAACTCAATAAATTGAACAAAAATCGATTTTCAAGTTTTTATTGCACTGTCGTGATATTGATAAATCTATGTTTCATTTATAAACGATAGGCTACGCTACACTCGCGCGCTGTCCAATAATAATGATAATAAAACTTCAGACTAAGTACTTGCGTATCTAACACTTTCTTCACACTGAATACTGAATAGGTACACTGGTTGTGGTTTATGATGTTAGCTATGTAATCCTGCGAGGTTGCAGGCGTATTACAGATAATCCTGTATAGTCACACACTTATAAAACAACCAATAGCTCATGAGCACAAATTACTTAAAGTCAATTCTCTTGTTATCGCGACAATTTATCTTTTTTCATGTTATGAAGACGAAACTAACATAATCCATCTGCTATACAAAATGTTTATTTGCATTGTTTGATTTGTTGATACCCGCTGAATAAAGATGAAAAACGAAAAGTTTCAATCGATCGTTCGTTATCTCCGCCTATCATTCCTTAGTTAGTCAGTTCAGTTACCCAGCGCTCAGATGCCCACAACTCAATCGTCCGGCGCTAGCGCGCAAAGACGTCACTATGGATCGAACGAATCGCGCGCGCGGTCGGCACGGCACTTCGAGGCGGCCCAACCGTAGCCTGGCCCATAAACATTCCTGTCCCGCTCCGGCAGTGTGGAGCTACAGAAGGCGAATCTGGAGGGTGGGTCGGGCGGTTCCGGGGGCGGGTCGTCCTCGTCGTCGGCCGGCCCCCTCGCGTCGGCCATCCCGCTCGCCCAGCTGCTGAGCAAGACGAGCGCGCTCGGTGCGCTCAGCTCGCTGTCCGCCCTCGGCGGCCTCACCGACCTGCTCAGCGGCTCCAACTCGTCGTCCTCCCACCAGGTGCAGACGACGGGCGTTCACAGGACCCACAAGTCGTTCAACCAACGCCGCCAGGACGACGAGACGCCCACCAAGTCCTCGAAGGAGAGGAACAAGTACAGCCCCTATTATTAGGTCTGTGGCTGTGGGTGGGCCACGTGGCCGCGGAGCGTAGAGACGAGGAGGGAGAGCGGTTCTTTTGATGGGGCTTAGTGATTATTGAATGGATTTTTGTTTTAGCGTTCCGTGTAGCTACACTGGGCTTTTGGTTGGATTATTATGCGCATAAATAGTTTGGAGTTCAAATTTCGGAACATAATTAATTTCATACTGTGCTTTTGGTCCTATTGCATACCTGTCGGCTTTGCAAAGACACAAAAATTGACCAATTCGTTCATATGAGTTAGTGGGTTATTCACGATACAAAAGCTACTTGTACGAAACACTCTCTTCAACTTTAACAACTAATTTGAGCATCTCCAATAATATTTATTGCTATCAATTAAAGTATGAAAATTTGACATTTTTACATCAATGTCCCACTATGAAACAAGCGTTAATTAATTAAAATAACTAGTTCGATCCTTTGCATTAAATAGGTTATAGCTGCTGTATACGTTAATGTTAGATAATATAAAAGTTACAAATTATAAAGTTTAAAGCTTCATCTAACGTCTCTATGCTCCAAATAGTAGTTCAAAAAAATATACAAGTTCAACGGTAAATCTGCACATAAAACGAATAACCCTCTCATGGATTAATTTACATCTCATCTTGGTTTTAGACTGCTAAAGATTTTGTTCCTATATTTTGTATAATTAATTGAACCGTTGAACTTGATTATTTTTTAATATTTCGAACTGAGGTAACCAAAAACTTTGGCAAGCCCAAAAGTATATTTCTGTTGACAATGTTGCAATGAAATTATATATGGAATGGGGCTGCCCAGTAAAAGATTGCAGTACCGCCAGATTGACGTCAGCCATTTGTCGCGATGAGACAATATGTTTTCACTTATTTGTCATTGAATTTATCTTATGTGAAATATGAATAAGTCTATGGATTCGCAGCGTTAAACGCCAGGAAACTACTTATTTTGTATGTGCTAGATTAAAAAAATACAAGCTCTCCCGTAGCAGTGTTATTATCGGTCGGTTTTGTATTAGGAGAGAGATTTGTGTAGTGCTGCGAAAATATCGACGCAACAGAAATAAAACGCGCGTTCCTCGGTAATGCGCTTTTTTTAAATAAAAAAATAAAGTTGGCAAACAATCAGGCCGACGGTAAGTGGTTACAGTCGCCCATAGTAAATCCAGCTCCCGTAAGACTTGCAAATCTACATATCCTACTACAAGGACGCCAATGTACGTCGCCAACTTGTGACATTACATGTCAAGTCACAGTACCCAGTCATTTCACTGGATATGTTACCCTTCAAACCGGAACATAGCAATGCAAGCACCACTTGCCAGCAGAAATATGTAAGATAGAAGTACCCACGCAGACGACTCTGGTACGAAGTCCCTCCGTCACACCCGTAGCACCAAAACACGATATGAAAAAGCGGTTTATCACGTCGTGTTTTGGTGGTCACGCTACGGTGGTTGGTGATCTGGTGGTGGTTCCGATATGAGTTCTTACAACATTTTGTATTAACACTCATACGATCATACACACACACTTTAATAAATATCGACCAGAAGACACAGTTGAAATATAATTTATTCGTTTATTTAGTTTTTATTGCACTAAAAGGAGTACAATAGGCGGACTAAATGCAACAAGGCATTCTTTACAAGTCAACCGAACGGTAAATTGTATAAACCATAATATTATCTAGCGATCACAGCGAGGAACTGGCTATATGGTTATTTTTTTAATAGTAACACTTTTCATTTTATTTTAAACATATAAAAAATTAAACTACAGCCTATTTTCGTGCACGTGAGTGTTTTTCGAGTGCATTTTATGAAGTTTAATATCCATAAGTTCTATCTTTAGCGTAAAGAAATAAAAATATTTCACAAATAGTGATTTCTTAGAAAATCCGTTAAATGGCTATATGGCTCCTCATTGGAATGAAATCCAGTATATGTATTAACACATAATAATCTGGCGGCGCTGAAATCTATCTCTAATTAATTAAATATTAAGAGAAATAGTCAAATAAGTTGATGTAATTTATTTGTGACTATCATACAAAGGAAATCATTTATCTCTAGGGAAATATTTGTACAATGAAAATCATGTACTTTAATCTAAGTTCATTATTATTAAATGCACTAAGTGTAAGGGAGGAATTATTACAAATCAATTGATGATCACCATACTGTAGTGTTTAATCGTAAATGTTTTGACCATAAACAAAAAATCAATATTACTAACTTCCAAAATTCTAAATGAACCCACAAAAATAACTAAATCCTTGTATCATGACTACAAAAGTTATCGCATCCAAATTTGAAAGCAGACAATTTAAAATCACGTCAAATAGCGACAGACTGACAGTGTGAAATTATTTGTTACAATGTAGAAATACGAAATTTTACTTATAAATACAACTAAAGTAACTATAATGTAACTAGGAGTCGAGACAATAGTAGAAAATATGTAGAGGCTTGAAAGCTGTAGGATATACCGAGTGCTTAACGTCTGGGGATATACTATATAGAATAAATGTGCTGATTTTCGGAACATTATTTTTATTCCATTTATGCCATGCCTTAAAAAATTCTGTCTTGTAAATAGATACCTTTTCAATGTTGACCGTTTATATACATGTATTGGTCATATGACCTAAAATGTCTTTAAGCAGGGGTTTGCTATTAAACCAATTATTCATATTTACCATATCAAATGAATTTAATACATTGGCTGCGACCGAATTAAATAGACACCGTGTTCTTTCCGTGATAAACCATTGTGCGACAAGGTGAAGTATCTGCTCCACTCTAGCTCCGGACTCGAATCTAAAAGTTTAGGTTATTAGGTATCAAAACTGACTAAGCTTTAAATCTTACTACATTTCGAGTTTATCACGAAATTAATGGGACTTCAGCTTCACTCCGAAACGTCATTCTGGGTACGCCCATAAAATATGGTTTCATTCAGCCAGCGCAACACCTTAATTGGCACTGATTGTCGATCGACAGGCTGGCGCCAATAGTCCATACAGTTGGCCATGTGTGTACCTCGAGGTACATGTGTATCAAAATGTAGAGAAAAATTCGAAGATTCCGAAAAATATATTATTTCCTTTATTTATTTAGATAAAACTATGTAAACAATAAATAAAAGTGTTCAATTACGTTTAGTTTCCACTTCTGCAAAACCTATAGTGTTTACAAAATATTTTATTTTCAGTTAATTTTTGCTTAAGTTTTAAAGTGCTTATACAAAAATAACATATCTTAATGGGATGACAACAATCAAAAGTAAAAAAAAATAATTCAACTTGCAAATCAACTGTCTGCACAAGTAACAAAGCGCCACAGAATGTTAAAATACTATCACGGTGTCCCGACAATTACCGACACAGGAACAATTGATAATAATTGGTTCCATCCAAAACTTCATAGATGGCATAGCTTGTGTTAAACGTAATGTAATAAATTATTGACTCATTGTGTAGAAATAAAAACGTAAGTAACTATTTAATGCTTAGTTTAAAATAAAATATTGTTTTCGAACTGCATTGGATAACTTTTTAAAATAAAATAAGACATTCAAAATCGAGTCTATTAAACAAAACAAATCGCTAATTAGTTGACCGCGTCATAAAAATTCAAAAATCCGACAATAGATGGCAGCAATTTATATTGTTCTATATAAAGCATATGAAATCTGCGGTTGTATAGCGTCTAAGACGGCGTATTTTCTTACTAATAAAAAAGGAATTTTAATCGTTTCCAAATAACCAGAAAAAAATAGGGTTTATTTCCATGTGTACCTCGGTACATCGATTGGGCAGATTTTGGCGACCTTCTTTAGTAAAATTTTATCGATTGTATAGAATTGGGCAGCAAAAACATACATAATTAGCAAAATAAGGGTTACTTCTAACATTTCAAATTATATTTACGTCACATTCGTTAAAATAAATTGACATTGACAAAACTAGCAAATTGATACGGATGGAAGAATCAATGTTGACAAAAAAATAAACTGAACAAAGCCTAATCGATACAGGTTGGATGAAATTGGTGTTAAATAGATCATGATGAAACTCTAGTACAACTTTTTTGTTAAATCAGCACATTTATCTATACAATCTATTTAAGATTGACTTACAGGGTGACTAGCTAAATCATCAAGGCAAACTTCAGGCCAGTAGTTTGATATAGCACACATAGTAGATATTCTAGCCGGTCGAGTAAGTTTGCGATGTAAATAAAAGAAGTAAAGTCACACCCTGCCAAAACAGCAACAAATAGAAAACGTTCATAAAGTATCGTTTAAAATTAAACTATGGCTCAGTGTAGGAATTAAATGGATTAGGAATCTGATTTTTAGCTATTTTCTATATTCTATCAACACGCCAAATAATATTTATGCATAACTGCATACTATGTTACTAAAAGCCGTAATTGTGATTCGTGCATAGAATATAGAAACAGAAATCATTTATAATTCAAAGAATCAAGATTTTATTTATCAATATAAAGGATAATTGTAATGTGATGATTGTTTGCTGGAAGAAAAATATTTATTTACTATAAAAAGTGTTAAAATATTCAATTGTTCTCTTTTATAGGTTGTCGGTTATGTGACAATGCTTATACCAATTCTAACTATTATTAATAATCTTTATTATTGAATTTAAAAGCAATAAAGTAATTAAACCACCTAACAGAGAATATTGGTTAATACAATTGCACATATGCCAGGGGCTACATAATTGTATTGCTATTATATCACAATTACATTTTCGAATCGATGTAATAACCATCAGAAGATCCACGTCAAGCGAAAATCAAGAAACCTTGATTGTTGCCGATAAACTTTTTAAAATAATATTTGAATCAACTACAGCACGATTCGATTGTATCACAATAGTCTATTAATGAATACTTAAATATAAATAAATACATATAGATTAGAGATGCAACGAATAGTGATTTGGCCGAATACCTAATATTCGGCGACACTCTCGGCCGAATAGCCGAATATTCGGCTGTTGCTAAGCGGCAGGTACGTATATAAATAGATCGCGAGAAGCGTGTACATCTTACGACCTGTCACGATGTATTGCGCGCGGGGACGACGGGGAGGAAAGTTTATGCTTAGCCCCTTTAATTAATTTTTGGGCAGATCTTGTCGCGACGCGTTGTGTTTTACATTTTTGTGATTCCAGATTTCTTGATTTTGTTCAATCATATTATTTTAAGTATGAGCAGTGATGTTTCACTGGCTTCAACAGTATACAAAAAGTCTCCAATTTGGAGGCAGGTCTTGTGTACGAAGATAAACGAAATCGGGTTTTACCAGCTAATGCAGAGAATCTGGTATATTCACCTTTAATTAATTTTAAATATTAAAATTACTTAATTATCTTTGTAAATATTTTTTGTTAAAATACGTCTTTATTTTCATATTTTTTTTGGTATTCGGCCGAATACCAAATAGTTGCCGAATATTCGTTGCATCTCAAATATATAATATTTACTACAAGACAGTTTTTTTCACAACGTATTGCTAAAATCAATTACTCTCGATATCATTTAGTGAAGATCATGGAACGCAAGACTGGTGTCGTTTGATATTAATTTAGTTCCACCCACCATTTTTATTATATTTTTTTAAGAAGTACCTACTTGACGCGAATAAACAATTGTGACACGATTAATCTGACGCAGTTGCTTTCCAAGTGTGTAGTGGGACATATAAATGAACATCAAACAACATAAATGCGAGTTTTAATAATGCAATTAATATCAAATGAGTCGGTATAAAAAGTTTGGGATTTAATTTTGTAAAAGTTTGGTGCACAAGCAAGGTTTTTAGAAATGACGAATAATAACATTAGATTAAAAATTTATGACTGTATATTCTATTATTATCATCAGCGATATTTGAATTGTCTATCTACACCCATGCTAGAGTTTCTGAATAGGATTTTTGTTTGCATTAAATCATCTCTAGTGTCATAATAACTTTTATGACATCCATGCGAGTGATATACTTACTAAGTTTCATCATGCAACTCTCGGTTTTAAAAACAAAGGGTAACAAATATTTTTAACCCTATCAAAAAGTCTCATTCTGACTACGTCTCAATTCGTGGTAAATATAGAAACTTCAAGAACATAGATGAAAATATATCGGATAATCGCTTATATACCTAAATTTCATTTCACGTAAGACTATCGTGGATATGCCATCTTTAATCCCGCATTGCTTGAAAATCCTGAGATTAATGAATATGTTAACTACGTATAAATATTTCATAGAACTATTTTAAAGTTAATATTTACATTTGCACTAATTAATCATTGATTTTTTTAAAACTGAATAAGTATCACATTCGTATAAAAAAATTACAATAAAAATTTGAATAGATAGAAATGAAAATTTCTGTAGTGTTATAACCATTTATATTCACACAAAACCAAATTAAAGGTACGTTTCGTTACAGAAATAATAAGAAATAAACACTCAAAAACAATAACTAATTAATTTTATCTTGTCGTAATCGTATGGTAAAGATTAGTCACCCGTGATTGCGGAATTCAATTAAATAAATTTATTTAGAAAGTCATGTCCATATTAGCCTTTAATGCTAAAAAATGTAAACTTTTTGTATATAAGCGCCTAATTATCCGATCTCTAGTGATAAGACATCATCATGATATTTCCGCAAAGAATATGCAGGATTGGATGTCGCATGTTCTGGTACAGTGCATGTGATGGTACTCTGCACTTGCAGAACACTTATCCTTTCCATCTGCGTCGTTTCTCTCGTAACGCGTTAATTAACGCAATTTTGACATCACATATACACGGTGTTTCATAATAACCAATAAATATTTTATCGTTATCTAAAACTAATTATTAAATTGTGTTTACCCGTAATGTCATTCAACCCAAAATTTTCATGTATATCATAGTATCATCATCATGTCTATGATTTACATGAAAATTTTGGGTTGAATGACATTACGGGTAATCACAATTTAATAATTAGTTTTAGATAACGATAAAATATTTATTGGTTATTATGAAACACCGTGTACATGGCCTACAAGCTTAACGCGTTAATTGGTATGTGGCATTATTATAGTGGCGTTAGACATTATTAACTTTGTAAGCAGATGTAGCTACAGGTTAAGCCGTTATTTTTAACGCATTTAATAATGCATTACTACCCACTAAAACCTGCCCTTTAGAGAGATCGATCGGCATTGAGATTGTGATTTTTCGTACGCTTATTTTTGAGCATTGGCTCCAAATTGACCCCGTATTGTGCGGATTTTGGGTGAACTAAACTCAGTATATTAAATTTTCTCAAAATACGGATTCAATTTGGCGCTAGTGTCGTTACTCAAGCGTATGAAAAATCACAATCCCAATGACGATCCATCCGAAATGGTTCAAGAGTAACCCTACTGGTAGTCGAGCTATCGCCAAGGGGAGATTGCCCGAGAACACAAGGGCAATCCCTAGATACCCTCTATCTACCCCCTTACGGCGGCGTGCACGAAGCCAACCGTGCACGCAGGCCACCACAGCAATAGAGCCCTAACATTATAGCGAACTGACATGGGTGTAGATACAGTTGTTTATGCAACTCTACATAATTACATTTATAGAGAACTCACATGGGTATAGATACAGTTATGTATGCATCTCTACATAATTATTATATCCCCCACATTATACGCATGGTTGCATAAATAACTATGGTGGGGCATGTCATTATTCATTTATTTGTCAAAAATTTTGTTTTGATATCGATAAAAATTAACTTAATTACAATAAGCATATTGTTATAATTTAAGTTCCTTAAGTCAAGTGTAATCCTTGCATTTCTTGAACATCTTTTACTAACGGCATCTTGTAATTTCATCACAAAAATGATTGTGTGACATTTATTCTATGGAAAATTTGTCAAAATTAACTGTCCGTAGCAAAAACGAATCGTTTTTGAATCGAAACCGACCGGGCATTAATCTTTCGGTCTTCAATGTGCTTAGATACGTTACGCGTAGTATAGTGGGCCAAAAAAGTGATTTACCACTCTAAGGTTGAAATTTAGTTTCACGTTCACACAGTTGATTTTCCTTTGTAATGGCATACTGTCAGTTGCTAAGGTGACCTTAACCATATTGTGTTCATACACGACTTTCTTGGCTGACTACAAATGCTGTGACTAACCCTAGATCTTCATCAAAAACTTAGAAATAACAGTAGTGTTACCACATTAGTGTTTCCTTTTAGGAACTTTTCAACTTATCATTAGCTAAGATAGAGAAATGAGTACACAACTAAGATAGCTTGCTTGTATCTCATCTTTGCAAGAAAGAGAACAACTTATAAATTTTCATAACTTAAAAAATGAGGTCATAATATTCTGTTTTTTTGAAAGCCGATTTGTGCTTCTAAGGTTCGCACAGTAATGTCAGATCAAAAATATTCAATATCAAGTGACATGCTGATGTGTTGTTGTAAATACATTACAAATTTCATTGGTGTTGAAATGCGTTGTTGCACAATGCACAGAGTTGCAAAATTGACAAAAAATGGCACAGTCCATTTCCTATTTCACAAGCGGCGGGGCTACTATTTTTGTGTTGGTTTCTCTGTCTCCGTTAATAAGAACTCGGGCGCGTTCAGAGCCTTCGCGTGAAGTACAACTTTTCGCTCTAACCCCGTTCAATACCTTCGAGCGTGTCGTTTGGGTGAAACAACCAACTTCCTTTTCCCGTTCAAGACCTTAGTAGAGTATCAAAGCGAGTTACAACCGAACAACAATCGAGTTTGATGTTTGTAAAACGCTCTGACGCTTATTACTGAAACACTAATATGATTGGATCATATTGGTGCTTTCATCTATTCCGTCATCTGTTAGAAAGAGAAAGAAATGAAAATTTTATATGAATGAGGAAAATAAAAGATAGTATTGCTGTAAAGCATTCAACACCTCAGAGTGAGTTAAAAACATCCGAACAACTACACTCCAAGGACCTGAAAGCGCTCCTGTTAAAGGCGTATCTCCTGCGACTGTTTTTTTTTTTTTGAAACCTTAACAAAATATTGTCTTGAGTTAGTCAAGTTCCAGTTAAAATCTGACGCTATCTATCTACCCTTATTAAGAAAATTAAACAGCCTCATGCTTAAGCCATAACTAAGTTTAGACATCTGTTAGATAGCGTTTTGTAGTAAGATCGTTAGTTTAAAAATATTTTAATGGTTAAACTAAAACCACCTCTTAACATACCAATATCCTTGGCTAAGATATGATGGTAGTTAGTCAGAAATAAAATTAATGTTTGTACCGTAAGCGCCGCATTAAGCTATACTATTTGTCATTTGGACCACTGTTATGTCGTTCGTGATAACGGCGGTCATCGTGGTGATAATGTAAAGCTTGATGTGGCGCTTACTGTATAGACAAATGTGTATAACCGTAGACAAATTTTAGATAGATTTGGGACTTGGGTAATGTTTCGATTTTTGTGTGGAAAAACAGGCACAGGAGACACGGCTTCAGATAATTTACTTAACATTTCACGAAACGTCAACTTTCGGTTTAGTCCTGCGTACATTGTACTGTTTAATTTTCGTATGTATAGCTTGCTTGTTATGATGTCACTTTTGATTCATGTAAAAATGACATTTCAAATCATTCGTACATTACGCTTTTGTTATCAGAGTAAACAAAAGCATGTTGTGGACCGTAGGAAAAACTACCAGCTAATTTGGCAAGTGTCCGTTTTTAAAATGCATTGAGTGTTTAGTTTATTTTTCACGTTTTTTACATACAAACAAAAGTATATTAAAGCAAAGCATGAGAAGTAGATTGTTCTCGGTTAGTTGTAGCGTCTAATATTTTGTATTTGCATAATGTTAAGCGACGGGCAAAAGGTATTATTATTATTAAAAGTAGATAATAATATGTAGGATACTAGCTCGTATGTCGTGTTTGATACTGTCGATAGTGAATGAAGTAGGCAAAGTATAAAGGATGGTTTTCACAGCTGGCATGGCTTATCTAGTGAGTCTAAACGGAGACTAAAGATACTAGATGGACATTCCATCGTTGTGTCTCTTGTTCAAGGTTGATGCTAAGCTTACTGAATGAGTCTACTGCTAGTTTGTACGCAAACTGACAGTTTAATAAGCAAGCGTTAAAACAAACCCTTATGCTGAGCTTGACCATTCTTTTGAATAAGATTTATGATAATGCTTTTTGCCCGTATGTATACTGTTTTATAAATTAGTGCGAATTTAAAATCGTGGTCCAATCCGAATATTTCTAACTTGTAGTTCCATAGGGAACAGATTGTTTGGCTGCCGACTCCTTTTTTATTTGTAAAATAGAAATCATGTTATTTTTAAGTGATAGTCGTTTTATCCTTTTATTTCAGGTTTGTATGACTCGCTAGAATTATTAAGTAAAAGTGTATTGTTTTAAAGTACGTAATAAATTAATACTTGAAGTTTTCAGCTTTTTATTCCATCACATATTTATGTCACTATAACCTAGTTAGTTATTAATCAAAACATTATCTAATTATCAAATATCAATTATGTTCACATATAATGATGTAACGATGATTAATTTTGCTGATGATCTTTTGTTGGGTACAGGTAATTTTGTGTAAAATGTTTGGTTCACCATATTATGACTCCCATTCAAGAATCCACGCCACTTCCTTGCCTACCCAGGCACCAAACATTCCCGTGATACCTGTACGATGGACCATTCCAACGAGTACCTTCATCCTACAGCTCACCGGATCACCCAATTTCCTGGTAAGATGTTTCCTTTACATTTTAATTTTTCTCCTAGAGTATCCACGCGGCTTATTTTGTCCGTCTGTACTGAAACGCATATTTTATTTTAATGTTCTTATCTTCCGTACTTTACTTGCACTAAATGGTTTATTAACGTTTCGCTCCGGAGAGTTAAGGCATTTAAACGAATGTTCCAGAATCACCATGGAGACCGCCGGGCTGCCCCTCCCGGGATACCACTACATCGCTCCAAACCACATTGTGAAGGCGCCGATCCATTGAATGGGGCTTCGCGGCCAGACTCCCAGCGTTGTATATCACACCAACAACATAGATCCATCCTACTATATGCAGCCGCAATACGGGACTCTGGCTCCGATGTACTTCTTCAAATAAATGTCGAGACCAATCTATCCCTATCGAAAAGGGAAACAAATCAATCACTAGATATTATGCGGAACGTATGTTTACATTTGTTACAAGTTTATAAGTATTTTAGATATTCTTATATTTATTCTCCACTGTATTTGATCAATTGGGATAGGAATTATTGGTTGTTTAAGGTGTCTAGGCCAATTCGGAAGGGGCCGAGGTGTTTCGGAGACATTATTATTGATAATGATTGAATATATTGTGAAATGACTGACAATTTGAATGTCGACTAATCGGTGAGCGGACAACATCGTCGATTATATAAAAATATTAAATTATTATACTGTGGAACTGTCTAATGTTTGGTTGTTTAGTTGGCCGCTCGCCGCTTTATGAATTAACAAAGTACGCAACAGAAGTTAGCTAAGCTGATCGAATTTACTATGGATTTAAGAGGTCATAAAATTGAATATCAATTGGATTTGTTTTCCATAATGATCAGTACTGACCACAGAATATGAAGAAACGTTCAAAGCAAGGTAACTCGAGTGTCGGTTCGTGTAGATGCGTTACAATCGACCTCGGACCGCTGACGTAGCGTAGTGTTAGATTAGCGAACAGAGTGAGAGGGTTAAAGACAATATTTGTAAATAAAATAATCGTAATAACCTGGCAAATTAGGTATTACAGTGAATAGTTGCGTCATTGGGACGCAACGAGATGAAACCGATGGGATCAAATCCTTTAAGAAAATTACATTTAAAGGCGATGACGAGAAAGTGGACATTTCAATATATCATTTTACATGTAGCATGGTCTATCTATGATCACAAAAAAGACGTTAGTGTATAAATATAAACATAGTGTTGCTAAATGTGATAGTCCTCTAATTTATTTTACATAAAATTTTGAACTATTAAAATCTCCTCGACTTGCAAATATACACAATGTGTAAATTGGCTACGGGAAATTTAAGTATAATAAATAATATTGGTCTAGGGATCAAAGCCAAAGATTGTTGATATTTGTTTAACACTAATAATGTTGTGGTGGATTTATGCTAAATTATTCTGAGAGTAGTTAATGCTTAGTGAAGTATTGTAGAACAGTCTGTTTAAATTATTTTATTACCCTCTCCAGACTGCTCATTGTGTTTAGTGTTAGATCAG
The DNA here is from genome assembly GCA_963935595.1 of Schoenobius gigantellus. NCBI lineage: Eukaryota > Metazoa > Arthropoda > Insecta > Lepidoptera > Crambidae > Schoenobius > Schoenobius gigantellus. Next base: position 20,589,367 of record OZ012548.1, read on the forward strand.
AATATAGATAGTCCTGTGGTAATCTACATATTTCCAAAAAATACAAAAAAAAATTATTAGGTTTAACTTAGATTAAGATAACTCTAGGACCACTTTGAAAAAAGCTTCCCTTTAAAATGCTTGGAAAAACCCTAGTGCCACTTTATCAAAATCCAGTGCCAAAACTGTTGACGGATAAGACGATTTATTTACTGAGTAATTGATAAAATTTACACGTTTTAAATATAAAATAGTACATCCGACAATCTTTAATGAAATTACTGACTTGTAATTTAATAATGGTAATTCACCTGAATTATTAATTTTGCACCTTAGTTATAAGAAACATTAATTAATTATGAGGTTATCTCGAAACATATCCCTACAACATATTATGTACTTTCCCCAAGTCTTCCCTTTCAATATCAATCTTTGTATAATAATTTTATGAGGTGATTGTGCCAAAGTTATGTCTAAATTATATGCATGAATAATGAATTTTAGAACATGATAGCATGATGTTTGGTAAAAGTATTACTTGATTGACGTTGTCAAATTATGCTAGTCAAATTTTTTTGAAATAATAAAGACAGAAAATGAAATTTTGTTATTAATTATATGCTAGTCAAAATTTTATTAATTTCAATCGGTATTTTGTTGTGTACAAAAATTTTAAATTGTTTATTTTTGTTTTTGTATATCGAAAATTTTAACTATTTTTATGTGGTCTCGCTAAATTTTAGCAATAAATTTTGATAAAATCAATTATTTATAGCATAATAAATTGCAATTAAGACAATGTATAGAGCTTTGTAAATTAAGTATATAACACACAGGTATAAATAGAACTCTAGAACTAAAGAGAAAATTGATGTAGTGTGTTACTGAAGAGAAGAGAGTTGATAGCTGTGATTAAAGTTGGGGCCGCACTTTTGTGCGGATGCTACGTCAGTTAGACGCGTTATTGTGTGTCGACGGGTACGCAGCCGTAGTGATAGTGCACGCTTCATAGTTGGTTGCGTAAAGCCCGGAGCTGACGGCCAACTCTATAGTTTCAGACAATTTTTGATGCCCCGTTCGCTAACATCCGAAACGATGTCTTATTGTGACTATCGTTCTATATTGGTTTTTAGAATAAACTACTACAATTTTGAAGTTTCAAACCCGTTGAATAAAGGGCATCTAAAATCGGTTTGAAACAAAGGATTGTGACAAAGATGCGCTATTTATATTGGACGCGCAGGCAATTGTAACGCAAATACTTTCTGTAAGAAGTATTAGTTCATTATTATTGTCAATAAATTAAATATACATTTAGTACAATGCAAAATAAAATTAGAGAATTACATAATTATTTATTTGTGTCGTGTAGGTGTTATGTTCAATAATAATAATAATTGGTGATCTGTAAGTATGATATTAATCTTTATTATACTCATTAGAAATGTTATGGTTCGATATTGTTACTGTTATTTTGATTTGCTCAATTATCTGAATGTTTATGTAAGATAGGATTCTAAATATTACGTTTTGTTCGTCTATTAGTAGTGTTGATATGAGAAGATATCGTGTCCTTTAATTTGTAAAACATAATATGATATGCAGTCGTTCTTCAGATGAAAGTAATTATTCAATGTTAACTGATCAATGCTATGTTGACCTTTGTGATCTACGCTATAGTAGATACACCACAGAGTATCAACTGAAGTTATGTGCTAGACGTCAAGATGTAAAATTTCTAAAAACATTCTGATAAATTCTCCATCAGTTTGTACTGCTCGAGGTTTCCATTAATAATGTTCTCTATTTAGTTTATCATTTCATTTGAAACACTATTGGCCTTGTCTTAGCTTAGGATACTCTTTGGCGGCATGGTGTCATATTCTTTTCATTAAAGACAAAAAGTGACAGCATACGTCTTAGGAGTTTCCTCAGCAAAGATAAGGTTGGTCAAATTGGCCATTAATGTTGCTAGGGGGCAGTGGCGTAACTATGCCATCTGAGGCCCGTGGCAAATTCTTTGGATGGGACCCTCCCAGTAAAATTGATCGACGTGTTTTTATTTTGAATGTGTTAAAATCTTATGGCATTATTAATAAAAAATTTACTCCTTGGATTATCCTCGGAATAGTTACTCCGTGTTTTGTCTTATTTTGACATAATAATAAAATGACAGCCGACATGTGTGGAAACAAGACAAAACACGGAGTAACTAATCCAAGAATGATCTAAGGAGTATTTTTTTTTATTAATGTTTAGTTTGAATTTTTATATGGGTGGAACCTACTGGACAGAGGGGGTTTTTAGTTGTGTCTCACTTTAATTAATTATAAGTACATAAACATATATAATTTTTAATTACGTAGGTACAAAATTTTGTTAAAAATTTTAGGCTATTTCTGAGCACGCCTATTGGACCGGGTCCCTCTCAGGCCGGGGCCCGTGGCATTTTGCCAGTCCTGCGGCCCTCTAATTACACCATTGCAAAGGGGCAATTCCCCTAATTCGAACTAAGGGAGAGATGTTATGTTTTACCCAAGTTGGAAGCGCAGTTACATTGTGACACATATCTACAAGTTTACAATTCGATTAGTGGAAATTGGACTGCTGGTGCCTTTTTTTATAGATGCGCTGCTTTTTAATAGAAATAATTGCGTTTTATTATATTCCGCGTTTTTATGAATTATATTTCGCCTTGTTGACAGGGTCAAATCTGCGTTATATAATAGTATACTTGAATTCAATTTAGCAAATATTAATTAATATACTAGTAAATTGTTTTTGTGTAATAAATTCGTGTTAACACATAATTTTATTATCTTAATGCAAATTGTCCAACCCCTGTTTAATTATGTGGCTGTTGGGGGTTTCCAATTATATACTAATTCATAAAAATATTATAGATATATATGCTTCTTACCTGTGTAAAGTGAACCAATATTCGTCTTTAAAAAAGGAAAACATGTACTATAAAAATAAATTATATTTTGCTATTTCCTGATTATATGTATCTAAATTTTACGTATATATATATCCGCATACAGGTTAGAGACGATTGGGTAAAAAGGGTTGTGTGATTTGTTAAGCGTATACAGTAATCAAAAATAATATTCCCATCGGGTCCCTATTAGTGTACAACAAATAACTTAAAATTATAATTTCATTTATTCAGATCATGATATCGTAGTGACCAGGGTAATTATACAAATAGGTACATATTTATTTTAAAATATTTTACTAGTTCAAATGCACCTGAGTGCTGACAAAATTCTATCACAAAGTATTCTAAGCATAATCAAATCTTATATCAGCTAAAAAGCGAAAAGTTCGTGTGTATTCTAATTTTACAACAACTTGCTTGACGTATTTTAGTAACTAATTAAACCCATTTATATGATATGTAGGAATGTACACAGTAATAATTTTTCCTAGGCACTTTAATACTTCAATTCTACTGATTTATTTAAACATTTAGATTAAATTTAATAGTAATTGATGACTGAGTATATAGTTAAGAGTTTGATATCAAAAGTAGCGAACTATGACACTGTAGTTCGCTCGTCAGAAGGCAACATAAATATGAGATGTTTCACTTATGCAGTTCAATAAGCATTTAATAATTATTTTTAATCGCTGTCGTTAGAAAATATAAAATAAAATAATTTCACTATTTCTCCACAATTAAATAAAAATTAATAAAGCACGATAACTTATAAATGTTGTTTAATCTAGCATAAATATCTGCACATGTTCTGACAAAAGCATTAGCAGATTTCGTAGATCAGTATACTCTGTACATGTGCACATAAACATTTATTATAAGTAAAGACTTTTGGTTCTATTTAAAACCACATTAATATTAATAAATTTTATTACAGTTGTACTATCGTAACTGGATTACTAAAATAGTTGTATAAATAGAAGTTAGTTGTACAATGTCCATACAAGCGTGTGTTCACTTAGAATAGGTATATATTGAACCTGCTTTACAAAGTTGATAATAATTACTTCAGCTGTTTGTTGCGAAATTTAAACTGTTCCCTGTACCTTTAAGTGTTAATTATGTTTAGTTCGATCGCTACAGTATTCAGCGTGTCCTTTTTTGACAATAATTTACAATGCCGAAATAAAGAAGGGTTACGTTTGCCGCTGACTTGTAAATTTATTCGTAACAAAATCATTAAATTCTGCAATATGCATTGATTTTAATGTTCTTAGCAAAGATTTCTGTGTATACTAGACTAGTGCAGAGAAACTCACGAAAATCTCATGAAACTGTCAATCGATCGCGGACACGATATGTGGCACGTAAAACGCCGTTATTAAATTTAAAATCAAGTTTGTGTCTTATGTACGTGAATAACGAAAGATAAATATGTAAGTCATCATCATCAACAGCTCATATACGTCCCCACCGAGGGGCTCGAGCCTACCCTAAACTAGGGCGATTAGGCCTTAGTCAACCACGCTGTAAGTAATTATATAAGTAATGTTAGTAGTTACTTATGTAAGTAATATATATCTTTTCTTGATTAAAAATGTTTTCCAGCGTATGCGTTAAAACGTGTAGGTACTTTAATATTACCTTACCCGCGCTGTAAAAGTAAACCTTAGTTCCCACTAGCTTGTCTAGTAGAATACATAGAATTATTTGGTTATGTGTAAATTCACCAGGAGTTGTGGTATAAATCGTTTTTTTATTACATTCAAAACCAAAATATTCCAGGTTCTCTTATCAACATACCTATTGTACATACTACGCTTGTATGAACAAAATAATCATTGTGTCGTCTTCACGTTTCCATACAAGTTAGATGTTCGTCGTATCTTTCAATAAACATATTCTACTCGTTTTGTGAATTGAATTGATTAATGTTAATGAATTATCAATGTTGTACTTACGGTTACAGTATACTGTCATTGATGTTAATTTCAATATACTTAATGTTTGTTTTCATTATGTTAATTCAATAAAGTGTGTAAGTAAACATTTATTTTTATATGAAACCTACCTAATCCTACCTCAATTAGGTACCTACTGATAGAAATAAATTTCGTTTTGATACCACGATCTACAAATGGCACTCTAGTCCGGGATGTTGCAGCGATCGCGTAGAGAAACCCCGAGCATAGCCCTCTAAATTGCCCTTTGAGTGACATTGAGCCTTCTGATGAGACCCATTGTAAAAGACCATGTCTCAGTTCCATACGTCATCACTGGCAACACGCACGAATTGAAGACTCGTCTTAAGACTGCGGTAGAATGGCCGAGAATATGCTGCGTAACTTCCCGAACGCTACCGAGCCGAGTTGAATTCGTCGATTTACCTCTTTCTGGAAGTTGGACTTACCGATTAGGACTATTGCCCTAGGTGAACATATTTTTCAACAACTTCCAGTGTAGAGTCTCCAACCTTCACAGGAGTGGTTACTACATGGGAATTCACCATGATTTTGGTCTTATCTATGTTCATCTTGAGGTCCACTTGTTGGCAAACTCTTACAGAGGTCTTCGAGCATTGTGCCTAGATCTTCCACGGTCTCAGCCATGACTACGTACGATATCATCGGCAAGTGTGGCTGACCAGTGAATGTGAGCCAGTGTGCCGTCCGGCTTTATAAGTGGAGACAGTGAAGGGCGACAGATACTTCACCTCGACACATTTAGCAAAGAACCAAAATGATCTAATGCTCTCAGAGCCAGTTTGTTTCCCGATATGGCCAACCATCGGCCACATAATAATACAAGCTAGCTTTCTGCAATGCTTTTTTGCAGGTCTCAGAGACAAGATTGAACACTGTTTCTCACACTAACATCGGGTGCTTTTCGGGCTCTAGCGTCAGCCCAGGCTTAACGATGGACAGCTTGGATTCCATGTCCAGGTATCAACGGATACCTATACGGCTGTATTCTCACTACAGCAGATTGTTAGTTATAACAAACAAAGAGATACCACTGTGTATGCCTGTTTTTTAGACCTTCGACACGCTTAATCACGGCCTAATACTACGTGACGTGACGTGACGGTAGATCTGGTGTCCCCTTAGACGTAGTAGATCTCGAGTACCTACTGGCACAGTAATCAGACCAACTGCGTTAGATGGGGCTCTGAGTATCAGAAAGTTATAAACTATCCTGTGGTGGAAGGCAAGGTGGGTTCACCTCTCGATCTGTTAAACATACGTAAACCACTTGGTCGTGGAGCTGAGTGGTACCCCGGTAGGGCTCAGGTTGGATGATAGGTATCAACAACCTGAGCTACCCTGATAACATGGTGCTACTCAGCCCCTCGATCAAAGGACTTAGAAGGCTCGTGATCTGTTAAAAGTATGCCAAGAAACATGACCTAATTTATTACATTAATAAGACAGAAATGGTGATATTCAGATCGGGAAGGGACCCCAAAATGTACCGAATGTTTGTATTAACGGACAACCTGTTAAGATAGTGGATAGCTTCAGGTACCTTGGCCATATTGTGACTTCAAAAAGCTTAAGAGATGACGATCATGTAGAACGTCAGCGTCGGGCCTTGTGTGTGATAGGTAATATGGTTACGAGGAAGTTTTGCCAGTCATCGTCTGACGTGAAACTGAATTTGTTTAGATCTTTTTGCCAGACTTTTTACACGTGTCAATTATGGATCGATTATACCTGCAAGAGCCACAGTGGCATATGTACGTAACGAGTCGCAAACAATAACATCTTCAGACATCTAATAGGCCTGAAACGCTACTGTAGTGCTTCTGAAATGTATCCAATGCGGAATCTCGAATCAACTCTACATTCAACGTCATACACCAAAAAAGGATAGCTTCTTTCATGTCCAAGAATTTCATCGTCAGAGGTGTAACGGAAAGATTCATGCAGACGAGAATGTACCGACGCGGACGTTGACGCCTTTTTTTTTTTTTTTTTTTTTTGGGAGGGGGGAAAATGCATTGACGCATTTCTCGTGGTCGAGCCAAACCACGAGGATATGTGGGACTCCCCAGACCGTACACGGCCCGGGCCTACCCACTAAAAACCCCCCAGCAGCTCTCCGTCCGTCACAAGACAGGGGGAAGGGGACAACAGCCAGGCCTTATTCCCGCTGACCCCCTGCCTGTGACACGTCCGTTGCCGGACTCCCCATTTGGCTCTGCTACTTTGTGGAGCGGCACAGAATTGCGCCGCTCTACACCCCGAAATTGGTTTTTTATTGTGGTTGTCTTCCACGCGGTCCGACGCTCAGTGCGCCGGGCCCCCGGCCCGCTCCGTGCGGGTAACGGGTTGCCCGACGGCAGATCCCACTGGATCCACCGCCGCGCGGGTGAGCCGAAGCTCGGGGAAATCCCCAACGGGCGCGAAGCGCCACGGCGAGAAACTCGCATCGACCTCGCTACTACAAGAAGTAGCTGCCAGAATCGGCTTCCAGCGAGAGCCACACCTCTTCTTAACATAAGAAGAGGGGACTTCGCCCTTCCCCGCATGAAGCGGGTGGCCACAAGAAGTGACCCGCCGGGCTAAGCCCAGCCATCCCACGCCCCCCCTCCATAGGGGTCCTCTCGTCAGACTATTAGCCCGCGGCAGAGAATCTGCCGGGTTGCCCAGGGTGCACCACGTGGAGGTGTCTGACATCGCACCCCGCGGACGTTGACGCCTAGTGCGTTTATCCATATGGTACATTAATTTATATATAAGTTATAATTATAAATATAAAAATTATGTATTACGAGTACCTAAGTATGTAAATTATTTAATTTAATAATAACTTACTAGAATATGGATTATTGTCTGCAATGAAGAATTTGGTTATTATTATTGATAAGGGCTTTGCGCGTTGATTGCACGATTGAAATCAGCGTTATAGCAGGGGTGAGCTTTAAAGGTAATTAAGAACTCCATAGCCAGCTGTATTACCTTGACGATAAATTCTGCGCATACAGAAAATTAATAAAAATAAACTTGCCGTTCCAACATATATCTAGGCTTCAAAAAACTAGGGGCTCGGTTATGGGAAAATGTATTACTTTTTACAACAAAGTCCCACAAAGTCAAAGATAAAGAAACAAAGTCCCAATACAAGGAGAAAAAAATATTCCTTGCTGGTTTTCTTGCTGGTTCTTTCCAGTACAAGGTCTCCCGCCCGCCGTAGACTTGTGAACCATTGGCGTAGCTTCATTGACGTTCAAAAGCGATTATTTGTAATCCCACTTGAATAAAGTACTTATATTGACTTTGACTTTGCAAAATGTTCATCGTGACAAACTCAACTAGTCTATCACTGCGGTCATTATAAAAAAGGTAACCTTCCGAGAATCTTGCCTATTTTTCTCGAGAAGAATCAGTCAATTTCCACTAGAGCCAACATTTTTCGATTTGGTAGAGCCAACATTTTTCGTCAGTAAGTGTCTGTTTATTGAATTAAAAACTATGATTGACGTCAATAAATGTCTCTAAACTCTATTGTATTGTATTGTAGTGGGCTCCCTTTTCCGCATTTAGACTCTTATTTGATCCATTATGCGTGTGGGATGGCCGGTTATTCGGATTGCCAAGGATTTCTGCCCGTTGTGTGGCTACTCCCATGCATTGCAGGATTACATGGGCAGCTGATTCTTCGGCGTTCAGACATCCTCTGCACAAGGGACTGTCGGTTACGCCTAATAGATGTAAATGTTTGTTGAGTGTGTTGTGTCGTGTTAGAGAGCCTACCACTATTCTTAGTTCAGGTCGGTTTTAAGTAGAGAAGTCTATATGTGAGTCGTGGTGTAAGTGCAGGTACCGCATCTTTGGACTGTCTACATGTTGAGGTATTTGCCCAACGGGCATTATGTTTGTTTTAGGTATATTGCCGTGTCCATGTTTTCAGCTGGCTAAGGGGGATCGGCAGCCGTGGCACAGGACCAGCCACTATGTTTTCTGAACCTCTTTTAGCCAGCTGGTCCGCAGCATCATTACCCAACGACCCACTGTGTTCTTTAATCCATTGGTCTTTAAAGTCTATTTGAACATAGATTTTTGAATTTGAACATGCTACTTCAAATTATAGAACAAAGAAATCGGTCAAAAATTATAGAAAAAGGGGACGCTGTTACAAAACAATAAAAAGTTACAAGAACATTTTGGGCTAGAGCAATTGATTTACTACCAAACGTTTGGTAGTATGGCTAGAGCGTAAATAATAATATGAAAATAATGGCCAATTTCACCAACCTTGTTTTAGCTTAGGAAACTCCTAAGACGTAGGTATGCTGCTACTTTTTGTCTTTAACCCGGCGCCATTGTGGCCGGGTATCGGGCCCGACAGTTTTCAAAACTTTAATAACTTTAAAACAATATACGCGAGCATTTTACGGTTCACAGTAGCTGTGCTCGTTGTTGACGACTTACGACGGACGGACTGGGCATTCCATTTAGTGTTGCTGCTGCTACAGTAAAATTTACAGGTCTTTGAAGATCGCGCGGTTCTATCTATTGCACAAAATGCTAAGAAAGAAATAGTGTGTTGGAGACATTTCATAAGTAAGTAATAGTATGTTGGGACATACTATTTACTTTGCTTTGCTATAACAATACTAAAAAACAAAGACTTGTTATTTTTTTTATGGAGGGCCCGGCAAATGACCTCCTCCCGCCTGATGTTAAGGCGGTGAAAGAGGCCCAAATGAGTTGACAGATAGAGGAGGGACGACATCCACTATCCTACCTGCCCGCCCCTTGCCGGCCTAAAAGATGCTTTTTCACACCTCTTTTGAAGGAACCCATGTTGTAGGATGGAGGAAACACGTGCGCAGGTAGAGAATTCCCAGTGTGGGATGAACGACAGAAGAAGGAATCTTGGAATTTCTTGGTACGGTGTGAAAAGAAAGATACAGTGTAAGGATGACTCCGGAGGCCCTTATGCGTGTTTCTGTTAAGGAATGTAGAGGGAGGGATAAGGTTAAAGAGCTCCTCAGAGCATTCCTCGTGGAACATTCGGTAAAAGGCGCTAAGAGAGGCGATGTCACGACGAAGTTGTAGAGGCTCGAGGGTGTTAGTTGCCTCTACATTGAAAATTATTCGAATAGCGCGACGCTGCAATCTGTCCAGAGCATCGAGGAGGTACTGAGCGGAGCCGTCCCAAAGGTGCGAGCAATATTCCACGCAAGACCTAACCTGAGTTTAATACAACAGGCATAGTTGGTCCGGCGCAAAATACCTACGCACCTTGTTCAGGACACCGAGTTTCCGTGAGGCAGCAGTTATAACGGATTGATGTAATCTCTGGGGTTCAGATCGCAGCGAATGTTCATTCCGAGCAAGGTGATGTTACTCTGTGTGCGAAGGGTTGTGCCCTTAAGAGAAGGAAGGGGGAGGAAAGGTGACCTTTTCGCCTAAAATATAAACGCGCACACCTGTGTTTTCTTAGCATTGAACTCAACAAGATTGTTGGAACCCCATTCGGAGACGAGGTCCAGCGTCTTGTTGAGCTCAATGATAAAATTCTGCCTCTCCCTATCAATATTACCACGAGCAGCCCCTGAGCTTCCGTGATATCCCCCATGCACTGTACTGTCGTCTGCATAGCAATGTATACTTCCCAATGAAAGCATGTCATTGATATGCAGAAAAAACAATGTTGAGGATAGAACGGAGCCTTGTGGAACACCAGCATTCACTACCACGAACCGCGAAGCGCAGCCGTCAACGACAACGCGAATTCTACGCTTGTGGAGGAAGCTGGCAATCCACGTACAGAACTGAGCGGGTAATCCGTATGCCGGAAGCTTGGAAAGGAGAGCCTTGTGCCAGACGCTATCAAAAGCTTTGGCGATGTCGAGACTAATAGCCACAGACGCCGCGCTTATAGATTCACCCCATTTGTGCAAAAGGAACGCTAGAAGGTCACCTGTTGACCGTTTAGGATGAAACCCATACTGACGGTCATTAAGCAACGAGTGACCTTCCAAATAACGGATCAGCTGGGTGTTAAGGATCCTCTCCATGATTTTACACAAAATGGAAGTGACGGCTATAAGGCGATAGTTAGCCGGATCAGAACGATCTTGAAACGATTTTGAAAATATATTTAAAGCTATGTTGTAAAAACTTGATTTTCAGAAGAAAATGGTTTAATTTAAGTTTTTGATGAAAATAATATTTATGAAAATAAATAATGAAAAAATCTTTTATTTTCATAAATATTGTTTACAGGTAATTATTCCCATAAATATTATACTAGTACAGACATAACATTGATTTAAAGTGTAATGAGTGAAAGCGTCGATGGCGCTGTGCATAAGGCCGTCGCCTACCAATCGGGAGGAAGCGGTTCGAACCCCGCCACGTACCAATGTATTTTCAAATTTTGAATTCATATGTACGTTTATTCGACGCTTTTACGGTGAAGGAAACATCGTGAGGAAACCTACACACACCTGTGAAGAAAGAATTTCTTTACGGTTGTGTGTGAAGTCGACCAACCCGCACTGGGCCAGCGTGGTTGACTAAGGCCTAATCGCCCTAGTTTAGGGTAGGCTCGAGCCCCTAGGTGGGGACGTATATGAACTGTTGATGATGAGTGAGTGTAATATATATGGGTATAATATACCCGGCCACAACGGCCGTGTTCTGTTAGGTCGCCACAACGGCGCCGGGTTCATGAAAATATGTGACATTGTGCTACCTAAGAGTATCCTAAGCTAAGACAAGGTTGGTGAAATTGGCCAATAGAGAAGAAATCAGTCATAATCACAAGAGCTTGGGGCCTTATTCTGCTAGCGTGAACACATTTGTGGCGTGTCAATAACGCTTCATTATCATTACTTTTTCAGGCAGTTATTGTTGGTTAAGCGATTACTAACTAAAATATTGATCACTATTGACTTATCAGGAAATTTCGCATCCCGCATCGTCGGTGATCCCACTATAACGGCATCAATGGAGACGCTGAAGCAAAGGAGATATTTTGGTTTTCTTTGCGTGCTCTATCGGCTCTTTAACGGAGAGTGCTCTGAGGAACTGTTTGCAACGGTGCCTTCGTCACCTTTTTACGATCGCACCACCCGCCACCGCAATAGAGTTCATCCATACCACCTGGAACCGATCTTATCTAGCACAGTTCGGTTTCAGCATTCATTTCGTCCAAGTACGTGCAGACTGGAACGAGCTGCGGTGTTTCCTGAGCGCTATGATATGTCCAACTTCAAACGAGGTTTAAAAAGAGCCCTTATTCTCTCCAGGTAGGCAGTAACTGAGCTTTGCCCCTGGCATTGCAGAAGTCCATGAGCGGTAATTACCACTAACATCAGGTGGGCGACTCGCTCGTCTGCCACCGTTAGCAATAAAAAAAATTGTAGTATGATTAAATTGCAAACGCTATTATTAAACAAATTAAAAACTTAGGGCTACTACGGGACATCGATTCCCTAGGGACAAAAATGCAGGTCAAGTTGCGGGCGAAAAGCTAGTTGAAAAGAGAGAGTTAATACGTTATTGTATCGTATGTAACCCATTTCACGTGACGTGAGTGCAACTCGTACTCGAAGAAATAAAATCATTGTGTGGTTTTATGCAAGTGAAACTTTTTTGGGATCGTAGGCATTTAACTGAAAATTTACGGAATATTATTCGATATAAGGATATTAAAATCGCGTTTTTAAAATCTTTTCTGAAAAGAAAATTATAAAAAAAAATTATTGATAAAAAAACTAAAGTAATTGAATTAAAAAAATTAACAAAAAAGCAATAATTACGACAAAAAAAAAATTACGGGTTGCACTCCGGGAGTGCCGGCAGAAGTGAAAACTTAAGTATTAACGTTGTGCGTTTTGGATATTTTGGAATGATTATGGAATAATTTTGCACGAATTGCTTTAATTATCAAAATAAAAGTACTATCTTTTATGTGGTAGAATACAATATTTATTTATTGCGCTATCGTACACAAACATGACAATTTATATTACATTAAAAAGTTTATCCCTCAGAAAAATCTACTTCCTGTTGTAACGTTGTGCGTACATAATTATATAACTAGTAATAATGAATCAAAATATTTACAATTAAATTAAAAATATGATCAAAACAGACATTAATATACTACTTAAAAACGTAATTTTATAACAAATAAATAATATTTAATTTATACTAACTTACCTAATTAATATTTACAACAAAATCAAATAAAAGCACAATTTAGATTTTTCCTAACAAAGTAAATAATTGATTAAAACTGTCTCAAGTGACGTGTGACTTCCAGTACTTTTGACAGCCGCTATTGATCTCGGCCGGCTTACGTGGACCCTCGGCCGGCTTACGTGGACCCCTCGCCGCACCTCGACAGTTCCTGCGGCCATTTCAATTTTAATTGGTCTTACGAATTTTCGATCAGTGTCAGGTGTCCTAACGCGAGTTTATCATTTTTTACCCATTACAAAAAAAGTGTACAACGCCGCTAAAGAAGTTCTCACTTCAAAAAAAAACAAATTTATTAAAAAACTACATCAGAATCACTGCTGATTTAAAGTCAACGATCTAACGCATAGACCAAAGCTGACTAAGATGAAGCAGTGAAATTATCTCAGAAGAATAACTAAAGCATGTTCTGAGGAAATTATAGATGATGTTTTTGTGTAATGAGACATGCGATTAGTGGACGAAAAAATTTGAGGCGATGTAAAAAGGTGTCACTTTAAAAAAGAGAAGGTAGTCAATTCGATTTTGATGATTCTTTTTTCACTAAAATATACATTGACGTCAAAGGATTTGGTGACATTTGAGTTTGGCAGTACATACGATTACTACTCGTAGGACTGCTTAATATTATTAGATTAGATCTAAGTAAAAAAAACATTTGCTTACTGATCAGCTTTTAATTTTGAAGCGCAAAATACATATTTTGCTTATGTATAATTATTATGAGAAGTAAGGAACTTTTAATGTAGGGGAAGGTGGCCTAAAATGGGTAAGCTAAGGAAATGGTTAATAAAATCTATAAATTACCTTTGTAAGAATAATTTTTTTTACGTTATGAGATAGAATATTTATCGAGCATCAAAATAAAACATAATATGATGGCACCATATATCAAATATTTATTAAATAAGACAAATACAAAACCCTTTTAAAAACCCGTTTTGCCCACATGTGTGCCTAAAACGGGTAACCCCCTTCGGGCAAAACAGGTATGCTTAGGATAGAGTCATATTTGGACAGGCTATAACATGTATATATTATAATTAGTAAAAAACTGAAATTGTAACATATTTTTGCAGGAAACTTTGTTCAGAAATCTTTTTACATTGAAAGCTAACTTACTTTATATTTTTCTAAATAAAGAAAAATATAAACAAATGTAACAAATGTTAATTAACCTACTTATAACAAATTCAGTCCTTAACCATAACATTTTTAAATAATTGAATCTTTAACAAAGAAAAATCAAAATAAGATGAACTTAACACTTTTCTATATCATAACGGGTAGGTAGTAGGTACCCGTTTTGCCCTACTCGTTTTGCCCAAGAGCACATGTTTATGCAAAATTACAATAACCTCAAATTGGAAGGTAATACCGGTAAACTTTCTACCTTAATTTAATGTTAAATAGTGCTAAAATAAGATGGTAACACAAATAGCATGATTCGTATAAAGATTTTTGACTAATCGTACACTTACCTTTATTTTTTTTAATAAAGTCACTAAAAAACTTTCGTTGCATACACCTACGCTATTACACGACTCCGGCATCCGAGCGAAACTAATCGAAGTTCGTCGACGTTCGGGAAATCTCGGCACACGAACATAATAACCCTAACGCTTGATACAGCAGTGTACGAGTACTTACCCGTTTTAGGCGGCCTACCCGTTTTAGGCTAACTTCCCCTAGGTAGTGCGCGAGTAAGCGCGTACGGTACACATCAACAGTAGGTCGCGCTATGCATAGGTAACGCATAGCGCGACAAATAAAGCTTTATTAATAAGAGCTAACAGAGTGGCTACTGCACTAGCTTCGCATTTGAACTTCTTTTGTACTTACCATCCCGTGGAATGGAGTCATTTACGTAAGTCAAACGAGCTATTATACACTTTTTCGCCTAGAGCTAAACGTACTATTTTATGCCCGCTCTGCGCGGCTAGGGTTACCATCTGACAGGCGTTCGCCGCATTTGACAGGCATTTTACGATTTAGACAGGCGTGCGGCCGGCGCTACGCTGGGACAGGCATTTCTTCTGAATTTCGCGGGTCTCAATAGCTCAAATACATTGGCGTAAGCTTGGGATCCGGACTACCGCATTGAAAATGAACATAAAGTTTTAATCTGGAATTTCCGAATAATCTGGATGACAGGATTTTTCCGAAAAATCAGGCGTTTTGGGCATCCTCAACAGGCTTCCTCCCTGACATAGATGGTAACCCTATCTGCGCCCCTATTTTTGGCTGGTATTATTTTAGGGTTTCTTTCACTAAAAAGATTACATTCACTACAAAGTTAAAAATAAAAAATAATTTACAAAAAAATAAAAACCGACTTCAAAAACACTGAAAAGTTAAAAATAATATAAGAATAGGTACAGACAAACATTACACTTCTATATTGAAGTCGGTGACAAATTTTAAGACTTTCTAGAAGATCATCGTTTGGCACCGACTTCAATATAGAAGCGTGATGTACCTATTCTTATATTATTAACTTTTTAGTGTTTTTAAAGTCGGTTTTTATTTTTTCATTACTCATACTCTGAAAGTAGGTCTGAAGTTGCTTGAGGAGCGGGTTGAAAGTAATACTTTTCAGCCCTAGGGAGAATCACTTTCAACTGACAGCTGCTGTCAAATTTAAAAAAGAAACTAGTTCTTTTTTCAAATTTTTATTGTTCCGACTTTCTATACAGCCACTAAATTACAGCGCGGTGGAAAATTGACATAACATAATGTTAAGTATTTAAAGAATATATTTTTAAATGACTTTATTATAATTTATTTTCAAATATTTCTTTTAAATAACATAGATTTGGGCAAAATATTTACCATTTTTTTAAGTTGAATAGCTGGCCGGCCACAGAAAAAAAAAACAAAATAAGCGGGAAAGCGGCAATGCGATCTTCATTTGTTTTTTCCATTTGTAGAGTTTTGTTAATACTTCCGTATAGCAAAGATTTGTATTAAGTAACTGTTAATTATATTTGTAGAACATAAAAAGTAAGTAATAAGTAATAACACAATGAGTTCATCTGATTCAGGTATGGTATGGAGTTAACACCTGATTTTATAAGAGAAATCGGGCTAGAGCAGAAGTTGTTGATTTAAGTATGTAAAATAAAATTTAAACTTTTTTTCTTTAGTTAATTCATTGTTTTATTTTTACTTTCCTTGTATTCGTAATGAAAAGCACAGTGTTTACCTCGGGTTAAAGACTTATTTTGTCCCTCGAACTATTGGTGCCCTCGCTACGCTCGGGCGCCAAACACCGTCTCGGGACTAAATAAGTTACTTTCACCCCTGGGGTAACAATGTACTATTTTGTAAAACATTTTTTTTTGTATTTATTGTTATAACGGCAACAGAGATACATAATTTGTGAAAAGTTCAACTGTCTAAGCTATCGCGGTTCTTGAGAAACAGCCTGGTGACATACAGACGGACGGACGGACGGTCAGACAGCGAAGTCTTAGTTATAGGATTCCGTTTTTACCCTTTGGGTACGGAACCCTAAAAATAGAGCTGGTACGCTACAAAGACGGACTTTTCCCCATGATAAACTCCGAAACCATTAACCAATTTTAATGAAATTTGACTTCCTACTGTACATAACTTGGTCCAACTTAAAAGACAGGATTGTATTTATCTCGATTATCAACCTCAGTATTTATAATTGCGATTTAAATTGTTTGCAAATTATTTTTTAATTTCATAGTTTCAAACAGACGGGGCTGTGAGTTTATTTTATTTCTTAACACAACAATTAGCTATCTGCGGAGGTAGAAGTTGCTGGAGGGTGGTTTAGCCAGGTATGGGGTTTATACCCGAGTCCAATGGCATATCCTTGGGGCGGCCTTGTCAGCTTTCAGCCCCTTGTTGAATCGTAAAGAGATACTCCCGCCTTAAAAAAAAGTTTGGAAAAGGTAACATGCCAGTAGATGGTGTTTCGATTTTTTATCAATTTACAATCTATTCCACACATATGTTTATGTTTACGACATATATATACGTAAGTATTGTGTATTATACTATATTGTTGTGTATAATTTTGTATGAAAACGCTTTTTCTCTTTATTAGTTGATATTAATTTTAGGGGCGTCGGTGGCGCAGTGGACTCGGCACTTGCCTTCCAATCGGGGAGTCGGGGTTCGAGACCCGCCATGTACCAATGTGTTTTTCGTTTCGAATTTCATATGTACATTTGTCTGACGCTCCTACGGCGAAGGAAAACATCGTGAGGCAACCGAAGAAATTCAATGATGTATGTGAAGTCGACCAATCCGCACTGGGCCAGCGTGGTTGACTAAGGCCTAATCACCCTAATATAGGGTAGGCTCGAGCCCCTCGGTGGGGACGTATATGGGCTGTGATGATGATGATGATGAATTTTAGGGGTGCATCCGATATCGATACCGATACCGATATATTGGCGATTCTTCGTATTTCCAATATATCGGCATCGGTGATATTTTAAAGGTTGATACGATACTTTTCAAAATTCCCTATTTAAAAAAGTTATGTAAACGCGCGTTGTTTCATGGTGGGGAACGGCAGAGCCTCGTTTGTTGGTCAGGATGCACAGAGGTCAGATGACTCCCATGACATGAGGTGTTTTAAGCCCTTACAATACAATCCCTTTCATCGTACCTTATAACTGTAACTGTTAGGTACTGTAAAACTGGCTAGGGCTATGTTAATTTATTTTTTTTATTTATCTTTTCTTACAATATATATCGGTGTACAGATGTGGAAGTTAATGACAAAGGCATTCTCTACAAATCAAGCAGTAAAGTGTTTAGAACGAAAATGTTGACGGTGTATGAAACGGACGGTGTTGAATAAATGTTCCGTGAGTAACATGACATTATCGTCTTTTAATTTATTTAGGTAGCGTTTTTGTTAATAAGTTACAACACTTCAAATCCACAACAACAAAACAATGTTTAAACAGTCACTGCAGCTGACTAATGCTTAGGTACCCACTTATCACAGAGTTCCAACCGAGGTCATAGATCGGGCTCGCCTGTCGTTTTGCCATTAGAACTGTTTCACGCAATGTCTTGGCGCCCTGACCTCCAGTTTTATTATTGACTTTTCTACAAGCAACAACCACATTAAAGTGGGTCAATTTTAAGGACTAATTGGCTCTCGTCTTTAAAAGATAATGACAATGATGCACGACTGATGTATAAGTAGGATGGGAATGGGATTTCCTTAAATGCAAGTCAGGGAACAGGGGACCTATTGTAAAACTCAAAATCAATCACGATCACTATCAATTTTGACCGCTTATGCTAGTGCCATTACTGCATCAACACAATACTTTGTGCTGACTGTCTTTTAAAGGCAGAGATGGATGTACGAGTACGAGTATATGGACTGTCAAAATTATAGGCTATCGCAACAGCTTTCAAGATACACAATAAAAGGCCAGTTCGTACTTTGTTCAGTTGGTGACTGGTGAAGAAACAAAATTTATGACGCTCGGTCGCAATCCGGCGACGGCGGGCGGCGAGTGAAGTGCGCATGCCCGCCACTGCGCCACTCACTCGGCGACGCACTGCCCCCTGGCGGACTCGCGCCGCAGTGAGTTGCGTAACAAAAGCACACTCGCCTCCGAACGCTACGCTGAAAACTTTCTCCCGGTGCGGGAGGAGAATGGAGAATCGGAAAACGATATAAAACTTTCCCGCGATGCGCGCTCTTTGATTTTAACGTAGGAACCGTTAATTTGGATTCACTCGGAAAATCAAGAATATCTGGCTTTGTTTTTTAATTTTATTTTTATTGTTATATTTTTCTTTGTTACGGACTGTAGCGAAAAGTGGTCTGATGCAGTTTTCGCCGGCTGCCTGTAGCGTTTTGTGGACGTTGTAAAGTGCTGTGTTCATTTGTTTAATTTTGCTTTGCCTACTGCCGAGTGGTGACCAGTGGGACTGCGCTGGTGGTGGGAATCGATACTTCTGCGGTGGGAGCGGCAAAGGTAATAATTTTAATATGTATCTACATCAATATTTTAGCAAATCAATTCGTAATAGTTCTTTGTTAAGCATTAGTATTAATACGATAACACACAGTTCCTATTAATATACAAACGCTTTACGCACTTCTTAAATTTTGGTTGAGAATGCTTTTAGTAGTTAGAACAATTAAAAACCTGAATTAATAGTTTTCCTTCAAGTAACAGCAAATACCTACGATAACTAGTTACCTACGCATAAGCTACGAGAAACGTAGCTGCTACGACTCTTGTGTTATGATTTTAATTCCAAAATTGGGAAACAGCCAAAGCATGACGTGTATCTTTACGAAACTAGGTCAAATAAATAGGTTTGTAATAGTAGTTGCGAGTGGAGTTAAATCTTTCACGTCATTCACGAAACCTTACTTTGTTCATAACCAACAATGTTATAGATAGACCAAAGCCTGCCCTCCGCGTTTACTTACTTATTCTTGCTTGCTTCTAATGCTTAAATTGTTTCTCTTGTTTACTTCTAATATTATGTTATCTTTACATTGTTAATATCTCTTTTAGAAACATAATGGACAACATACGCTGACACAGTAACAGTCATTTACTCATATAAACTACCTACCTATCGTTTGACACAATTAACTGTATAAAAAACAGGATTATTAGGTAATATTAACGAAATTAATAAACGTTTTAAGTAGCTTATTTACAATTAAATTAAATAATTTAAATTAAAAAAATATATAAGCGTTTTGCAAAAAAGGGGAAATAAATTGTACTTATATTACATAGTGAGAAAACTTAACTATTTTAAACGTTTAAAAGACAGGCAATTATTAACTACATAAAATTGGTTCACCAATGAAAAATATCGAGATATCATAATATAGTATTTCTTTTATACTTACCAACGATATTATATAATCGCCCTACACTACTCTCCATTTATCATCCATTTACGTGTAAGTGCTATGATACCATCGAGTCGATATTTCGTGTGATATAACGGCGAAGTCGTAAAATCGAATAAGTTTACTTTCACCGTATTAAAAACAAATTTAATTCGTCCTAAAGACTTGTGATGTTATTTAAAGAGGTGGTTCAAACCATCCACCTGGAGAACTTGGTTCAACTCCTAGCAGAAAAACATTATGTGCTGTTCCATAAATTTTACTTGAGTCGGTCTTGATCATTTGTACTCGTATGTAACAGCAGATTTTTCTGCGATTTTAGAATTGGTCCTATAGTGGAAGTTGTTCAGTTCGAACATTCCTGATCATCTAAATAAGCTCTTTTTATACCCTTTTTATACTATGACAATTTCTAACCATTTGGAGGGACGATATACATTATGAATTTGAAAATTTGATAGTCTGTACGCAAAGATATCTATCAAAACTAAGATGTGGCTTGTGGCTTCTGTATCAAAACTCTTTTTCTCTATTCCTCCTAAACAAAGTGCTTCTAAAAGCATTGAATTGTAAAATCGAAATAATGTTCAAAGGACTAAAATGATATACGAGTATATAAATACGAGTATGAAGGACGGCGGCCCTCTTCATAAAAGCATCTTTCTGTTTCTATATGAAATGCCAACCTTAATGATGAACCCCAAAGAATCTTTCCGTTTCTATATGATATGCCAGCTTTTATGATGAGTTGCCAGCGAATGTATATTAAAACCAATATTACTTGTAGGTATGTCCGTGAATAGAAACAATAAATGGGAAAGCATCTAGCTAGACCACATTTCTTCTACACGATTCTACACGACACGGACAAATTGTAGTCAAAAGGAAAAGAAATACATTTTTAGGTACTCTAAAAGCCACCTATTGTTCTAACCCTCGTAAAAAGAAAGCTCGAAATAAAACAGCGACGAGGAGGGAGAAGCCTATCTATTCTGCTTAGAAAGCTAATCCTTGTATCGGTGCGGTGAACTGTGTATGTATATACTTACCCTGTCCTGTCCCGCTCAAGGGCTGGTGGACATGGGGTAAATGTGACGATCGGCCTGTGCTCGGGGGCGGCTCATAACAATAAAACATACATTCGCTATACGGACGTACATACAGTTACTGCTGAAAATGCTGAATAATAGACATGTTGTCGATAATCTATGAAATCCAACATTTTGTACTCGCGTACACAGAGTACCTACTTAATAACTACGTTCTACTTGGGTAGGCATGATGACTAATTTTGAAAAACTGTTCGATAATGTTGAGAAGTGTCTACTATTTAAAGAAAATGTGATTTCTGCAAAAAAGCTAATGGTTTAGTTTAAAAAATAGTTCTTTTTCATTTCAAATTCACAAAATCGCGCTATAACACTTTGACGCTTGCCTGTTTTATGGTGTCCGCTCGTGATGTCACTTCTATAATTGTTTTTTTTTTACTATATTTTTCTAATATATTACAATATACTTTACACAATGCAGTATATTATAAACTACACAAACAGTAATTTATAGTAAACATTAGGTTCATGCAATAATTAAATATACAATACAATAGGTATAATAATTTTTATATTTAATGTGAATTCTAAAGTGTACTAAGTCATTCGCGGTCCCTCGATATATCGAAAAACTCCTAGAAATATACAGGATAATTTTTAAAACATCAACAACCTCCCAGGGGCTGATTTTAGTGCTCAGATGCAACAACTTGTTGGATGGGACCAACATCGAAATCGCAAAAAAAATCCACTTTCCCATACTAAAGTCTCAATCAGCTAACCTAGTTTATAGGGAGAAGTGTTTTTTTTTTGAGATATCGATGTTGATCCCATACAAAAATTGCCGTATCTGAGCACTAGAATCAGCCCCTGGGAGGTTGTTGATGTTTTAAAAATGACCCTGTCTATTTGATTACGTTCCGCGCAACAAAATAATGTACGAGTGAGCTTGCACGAGGGGAGATAACATCTTTGTGTTTAAATTCTGTTAAGGAGCATAAGAAATGCCATGTTTGCGTCCCTCTCGTCCCCTTGCGAAGCCACATATCTTCAGTAACCGCATACAAATTGGCGTGAACTACATTCATGGCAATTGTCTTGAAGAACTAAACAAACACCAGATTAGCTAAGTAAGCTAAGTAATATTTTCATATTTTACCGTGCAATAAAGACTATGTTATTTTTTGGACTTTCGGGGGAATAAATTTTATTTGAATTAATATATTGTTAAAATTATATTTTTAGTTTCAATGCTACGAAATTCTCCTAAATAAAATTCTTGTTTGACCCAAAAAATTCACCTAGCATCAAAAAGTCGATCCTTGGCAAAATAGACATTTAATAAATTCTTGATCTTTAGCTAATTAGAGTATGTTTAACTTTTTCGTAGCTTCTGCGACAGAAATATCTCTTAATACTTATTGTGATGATTTTTTTGTTTTTATTAATATAACTGGCAAGTAGAGCAAATAAATTCTCAATCTCAATCACGTTCATAAGATTCACGAATCGTGTGATACTTTTCTTAGTAGGCTGGCGAGTGGTAAACTTTGCTGATTTCAGAAATGACTTTTATATTGTATACTCTTTTCTATATAATATAAACCATTTGTTAAAGGCGTGTGATATTATTTCATATATAAAAGAAGTCACAAACATAGGTAGGTACTGTGGCGAACTCCTTGAATCCCGGAGAGCTAAGGAGAGCGCTACAGTACCTACCTAAAAACTAGCAATAAATCTTGAAATCGAAAAGTTTCTGGTTATACATCGAAATATGTGAGTCGGTAAGTTATTATAATTAATAATCTTCTTCTTCTATATAAATAAAAATGGATCTTCGAAATGTATGTACGCCCGTAACTTTCGAACGAATGCACCAAATTGGATGATTCTTTACTTTATTATTCGTTATTGTTAGGGCAAGGTTTGTGTAATAAAAAAATACAATAAATAAAACAAACATTTCAGTAATTTTGTTAAAAACATGGCGATACAAAGTACGCCGGGTCAGCTAGTTAGCTATAAAAATTGTTAAAAGTTTTTAGTTTTGTGATAAGTACTTAAATTTAAATTTCATTTTACAAATTCTGATAAATATTAAAACGTTGCAAAAATTTTAATGTTTTTTATTCATAATATGTAGCAAAAGTTCCCACATTCTCTTACTTCATATAAAATTATAAGCCCACATTCCTCTGAAATAGGTACATATTTCTTTTTATTATTATTATACAAGTTAGAATCTGATTACTTTAAGAATTTGAGATTGAACGTGTTTAACACACAGTTATTGTCATGGCTTGTAAGATTTTTAGGACAACTCTGCTGACACGTTTACAGAGATACAAACAGATTACAATACAGAGATCGTGCCTTACTTAATCGTTCAGGCTGATGGATAGATCAATCAGTCAATCAGTCCCTTCGTTGAGCAGGGTATCTAAATATACTTATGAATCCAAAGATAGCAGATAGCATGCTGCTGCTTCATTCATACACAAGATCGTCTAGTAATGGCACCAATCTGTTATGATAGCTAAACCTTCATTAGCCAGAGAACGACAGGGAAAATCCATAGCAATAACAGCCAGCCGTAACCAGCCATTAAACCAACTATTAAGTAGGAAACACAATAACTGTGATGCGAAAACTTTACGGGCAATAAACAGAGATACCTTTTTCAGTGTCATAATCATAAAGCGAGTGAAGGGATGTCCGGAAATATTATTTAAATATATTTCCTCAAATAAGGAATGATCTGCGATTAAAAGTTACCTACTTAAAGTTAGTTTCATAAAACTAAAATTGTTATCCACGAATAACCGACTTTTACTGTTGTATTTATTTAGAAAAGTATATCAGAAGACACCAACTACGTTAACATCCTTATTTGTAAAGGGAATCAATAAAAAAAGGATTTCCACGCGGACGAAAAGCTAGTACACAATATAACCAACCAAGTACAAGTGCTACCAGTAGTGCTGTCCCGGAGACTGTTTTGCCCCTGCAGTACCCGAACCACACCCAAGTAGCGTTTATAGAACTAGGGGCCTCCCATTCGTTCTTAGGATAACATTGCTGATGGCATATAAAACACACAGTCAACAACACACATATTACACACCTCACTAAAGCATTCAAGAGCCGAAAGCCGAAAACGAAAGATAAAAGGAGCAAGGAGCTACTGAACGAATGACCTCACGGGCGGTACGATTTCTGTGGTCAATTTTGTTTTCGTTGGGCTAAAAGAAGCATTTTAACGTCCTTTTATTTTCTGATGGGTACTATCGGTACCGATGAGGAAACCTGCATAACACCTGTGAAGAAAGAATTTCTTTACAGGCTGTGTGTGAAGTCGACCAACCCGCACTTGGCTAGCGTGGTTGACTAAGGCCTAATCGCCCTAGTTTAGGGTAGGCTCGAGCCCCTCAGTGGGGACGTATATCTGCTGTTGATGATGATGATGACTATCGGTACCTACTTATAAACCTCTTTTTACTGTCTTTATTCGTGTCTGTCCAAATGCTAATTAGAGGAATTTATGGCAGTCACGATCAACAGACTTACTCCATACTTTTCATACATTTTTAATATTCTGTTTTAAATTTCGTATTTTATAGGCTTGAACCTACGTCTTCAACGAGGAGTAATCTAACTTGAACGAAATTTCAACTGTATTAATCTATTTTTTCTTGTTAATCCTAAAACCTTATTCACTGTTAACTGTGCTCGGTAATGGCGTTTACATAGTATATACGTAGTATCTCTATATAGTTTGTGCATAGTATGTCGAACACGCTGTGTTCGTCTGACGTATTCTTGTATTGATTTTAATGTTGTTAAAATTTGTTTAGCATTTTTAAACAAAATATATTCTTTCAAGGAACAAATAAAGATAGAATCGTATGTTTTATATTATGTCAGTAATTAAAAGTCTCCCGATACAAATGTGTGTATCCTTCGAATATGAATTCACACCTTTAAGAGGCGTGAAGAAGCACCTTGCAGGTCGGCAAGGTGAGGGTGGCTAGTGCGGCGTTTAACCTCTCTCCCGAACTATGTAGCTATCTTCGCATTTGGACTCTACTTCCACTTACCACCAGGTGGAATGGAGTCATTTGATTGACCTTCTATAAAAAAACACGTTATTCGAAAAATGTCATGATTAATAAAAATAATTATAAAATTTTGCAGCTGTAAATAACATGCATAATTTCCTCATTTTAACATTTTTATAAACTAACGATAAAAAGACTGTTTTTTTTCCTGTTTGTTTCTGTTGTCCACTTAGATCCATCAATGGATCTAAGTGGACATCGCCGAAACTTCGATAAAAGATTCAATATTCTTATTATATTATATCCTTATTTTATTTATTCGAAGCAAGGTTTCGATAAGAGAAAAATAATCTGTTTTCGAAGCTAGTTTCGAATCACTAGTTTCGAAAGTGGCTGAAGGGCATAAAACGCTTATGTAGATATACAAGTCAGAGCCGTAACAGTATAAAGTAACTGCTACGGACTACGGATTTGCTACTGCTAAGTTCCATAAAATAAGCCAGAGACGGCACGCAACGAAATATTATGGGCACCGGATCAATATTGAGCACCTTAGTTAAATCAATATGTAAGAATCTGAGTTTGTTCATCATCATCACAGCTCATATACGTCCCCACAGAAGGGCATGAGCCTACCCTAACTAGTTAGGGCGATTAGGCCTTATTCAAACCGCGCTGGCCCAGTGCGGATTGGTTGACTTCACATACACCTTTGAATTACTTCGCAGGTGTATTCAGGTTTCCTCACGATGTTTTCCTTCACCGTAGGAGCGTCAGATAAAAGTACATATGAAATTCGTGAAACGAAAAATACATTGATACATGGCAGGATCGATCGCGGGCCTCCCGATTCTATTCGGAGCACAGTCCAGTGCCGAGGCCACAGTTTTTTGATGGAGTTTATTTTCTTCTTGAAGGTTTTATATTGTCACGTCCAGGCTACTTTTGTTTATTGGTAAAAAACGACATAAATAGATAGGTTCGCGCGCTATCCCTGAAATAGACCATAAGAACGCAAAAAATTTACTCACATGATATTATGCGGTCAGCGATGGGATTAACGTTTATAACACTAAGCTGCCAGCACAAACGTACTGCAACTTCGGAAGCGGGATTATTAAATAACCTTACTATACGAAGTATGAATTATTATTTATTACTAACTTATTCTAATGAATACAAAATATTGCTTACTTGAGGTGTTCGTTAGATCAGCGGCGTGTGCGCTCGGCTAACGATTGCTAAAGTTAAGCAATGTTAGCCGTGGTGAGACATATGATGGGTGACCAAAAACTGACGAACGTCTTAAGCACCTCCATGTTAAACAACCACGTTAAACAGTGGGTTCTGCCTGATCTCGTTCAGAGGGGCACTATTTACGAATATAATTTGACATCTGACAATAAATTGTCAAGGTGTTGTCAAAATGTATGGGAACGGAAACATTTCTGATTTGGTTAAAACGTTGTAAATAGTGCGATACTGGTTAACCGTCCCATCGGACTTTGCGCGTGAAGGAAGTGAGTGTGTTAGCGCAGTCACTTGTTCACTATAATATCTCCCGCGCAGATAGCAAGTCTCTGTCGAGCTTGGCCAGCGTAACAGAAAATCTGATTAGGGGGACTTATATTATTATTGCTTAACCTAACTTCAGTACTGACAACCTGTCTTCGTTTAGGGGGACCTCAGCATCTCCTTATTGGGCTTTTTGTAACATACTCGTAAGTCAAATTTTATGGGATAGAACGAGAACAAAAACTGCCTAACCCTGTAAGCCAGGCTTAAAAAAAATTTTAAATAAAGGATTTATAGTTTTATTTGCTTAAGTTTACCGTTTTTGTTTAATGTTTGTTTACTATATATCTTGTTTGTGTACCTTTATTTATGTACAATTTTACCCTCATAAGATACGCTGGGTTTAGCTGGCAGGGATCTCTTATAGAACTCGTCTTTGTATATAACTCGCGTATGTAACTACTTACTTAGTTAGCTAATTGTGTGCAATTAAGCACCTTACTTCAATTTAACCCCGTAATGGTTTTATAACAAAGTAGACTAAGGAATATTCGAATACAGCTATTAGGTAAATGTTTTACCGCAACTGTTTGATATTACTAGGTATATATCTTATCATACATGTAATCTGACAACTTAATGAAGTATTAATAATTCATATTCGCATAAAAGAGGTTGACTTTGCCGCCTGTCGCTCCCTATTAATTATTCTACATAGTAGTGTAGCAAGCGATGGAGGCTCCCCAGCGGTTCCATCTCGTGACTTCATAAATATTTTATAGTAACGTTATGCATTCAAGGCGATAAAGGCATGAATTCACTAAAGAGTATCCACCCAATCACCAGACAAGTTGGCCAAAGTGTTGATAAAATAAGAACTCCACTCTTGCAGTTTGGCAAATGAAACAGAAAAATAAAGACACTTCTAAAGAATAACTAATGATCAAATCAAATTTGGAATAAAGACCGACTTCAAAAACACTGAAAAGTTACGAGTTAACGGTTAAGAAAAGTTACACGGTGCCAAACGATGATCTCCTAGAAAGTCTTCAAATTTGGCACCGACTTCAATAGGTATAGAAGTGTGATGATGTCTGTACCTATTCTTATTATTATTTTTAACTTTTCAGTGTTATTGATGTCGGTTTTTATTTTTTCTAAAATATTTTTTATTTTTATCTTTCAAGTGAATTTGATACCAGCTCACCGTGAGCTATGCACAACTAAATTCATGTGATAGTACGTGCCTATTGTATTTAAAAAACAACCCTATAACTCCTAAAAGTTAAGGATCCTTCCATCGTCAGCTCGGTTCATGTCATGACAGCCAGACGCAAATAAACATTTTTTTTTATTGCAGAAAGTTGGCAAACAAGCAAACTGTCCACCTGATGGTAATTGGTAACAGTCACCTATAATACATGTGGCTCCCGTGAGACTCGCAGCAAAACTGCAACCCCCACAAGAACCACAGTGTACGTTGCCAACTCGTGACACAAGATGTAAAGTCACAGTACCCAGTAATTTCACTGCCAATATTAAACAATTCAGAACCTCCTCCTTTTTTGAAGTCGGTTAAAAATAAGTTAGTAACAATCTACTCGTAATAGACTCCCTGCAAAGAAAATCTGTATCGTCGGTGATACCAATAACACGGCATAAATACAGACTGGAGCAAATGAGGAAGGGAGGAATTTGGTTCTCTCTGCTTATAAGCTCTTTAACGGAAAGTGCTCTGAGGAACTGTTTGCTTTTTTACCATCGCACCACACGACACCGCAGTAAACTTCATCCGTATTACCTGGAACCGATGATCTGGTCTAACACAGTTCGGTTTCAGCGTTCATTTCTTACACGAACGTGGAAACTCTGCAACGAACTCCCAGCTGTGTTTCCATGAGCACTACGATATTTTGATCTTTAAACGAGTCTTAAAAAGAACCCTTCTCCCCTGGTAGACAGTAATTGAGCTGTGCTCCTGGCATTGCAGATGCCTATGAGCGATGGTTACCACTTACCATCAGATGGGTCACTGGGGCTTATCTGCCATGGATGGTAATAAAAAAATCTACTTTTACCAAATTACTTATTTATGTTTTGTTATGTCATACCCAAATTTTTTCCTATACTATGTGTAAATTAGAAAATATATACAATTTACAATTAAAGCTCCTTAAAACGATAGTACCGAAAAAAATTAAATTACAACATAAAGTTAACAATTACAAAAGCTTGTTCTCATATTGCAAGGTAATTGACGTATTTAATAAAGTGAAATTTAATATTATAAAAGAAAACACAAATCTAATAAATAACCTAAAATATAACAAGAGAACAGACAGATTAAGAGAATTATCTTATTTAAGGAAATTTGTAATACCAAAAGCAAATAACACGTACGGAGAAAGGATGTTAGAATATATTTTTCCAGATATATTAAATCAATTACCTAGAGATATATTAGAATATTATATAATTAGAAAAAATACTTCCAAAAAAATAAAAGAGCATTTTTACATAAGCGAAGATTTTGTAAGGAAATCTTAAGTAGGTTCACTGTCTCCAGACAGTACTAAAGGGTTATATTTGTTACACCGTCAATGTATATTTACTGTTAAGTTATATATTAATTAATAATATAATAGCAAACGGTCTATACCTATTATAGCACATAGGAAAAACTATACACATATAAGCGTTCTTTTGTAGTACAACTCGCTGTTACACATAAGCAAACTAGCTTAAGTAACTGCTAAATAGATAAAAAATTATAATACACATTGTGATGTTGGATAATAAATGAAAAAAAAAAAAAAAAAAAAAAAACACAACAAGCAAAAAAATTTCATTTTAAGGCTGTGGAATTGAGGTTTTCTATAAGGACTTCAATATGGGGTTCTTCAAAAAAAGCTGTAGAGGTACCTAATTAAGTTTGAGGTCGTCAACGTGCGAGTGATACCACTGGTGCTGCAAGTACTCATTGGCTGTGGTGGTCACTACCATCAGGCTTTTTGCTACCTATGTGGTTTAAAAAAATCTGCTCCAATGCTCAAAAGAGAATAACGCTTAAGTTACAAGCTGGAGTCTTGCCTAACTCTTTATCGGAAAAAGTAATCCACGACGCGTTAAATGCAATGCATATTGTCTTTTTGTAGAGACAGAAGTTGCGACACAGAAAATATTAAGCAAAATTTACTATCAAACTTTTTTTTGAACTTCACACATACGAACAAAATATGGTCGCCATTATATTTCAGTTCGATATCGATACAATAGGTACTGTGAAGACGTAAAACGATCATGAACATCTTTCAAACTCCAAAGAAACTTGCGAACATGATCATATTTTATAAAAACGATGGAGCTAGCAGGTGGCGAAAATTATTGCAATTTTCAGAACAACAAACACGCGTTTTTAGAAGCGTTTTTAGGGCGTATGCTATGAAATATTTAAACATTCATTAACCGACTAATGTTGATTTTGTTATATTGATAAATATATATTTCTCACATAAATTTGTTTCACGGCTCTGTTTGAAGTTGAGGTGACAAAATAACGATTGAAATGCAGCTAATAACGTATTTTGTGAAAGTTACTAAAGACATTTTTTTCTGTAAAAAGAATTACTTTGATATAAAATGGTTGATCAAGCATTATTAATAAAAACATGATTTGTTGTTGTACAAATAAAGTACAAAATTGTAACTGTAGTTGTATAAAATTGTAAAGTCAGACAGAATGGTACTTATACAAGTGAGAGCAAAACATTATCTACATTCTCTAATAAAAAAAATACCTATGAGAAAAATTGTCAGAAGTAATCATGAAATTTCCTTCTAAGCATTAGTGGCCGTTTGACTAATATGTATGTGAACAACGAGCCTAAGCGACCTGATAAAACTAATTTACATTCACAAATTTACATATCAGCGTGACGCAGTTTGCCAGAATTTACGCTATTAGATAGTGAGTAGAGATTTCTGTGCATATCTATAGAAATCTGTTATTTACGTTTATATAGTATTTCAATTATTTATTTGATAGGTACCAAATACAACGAACATAACCTACCTACATTTCTTAAGACATGTCAACAAATAATTGTTAGGTATATTTTTGTATTTGAAAATGTTGAGTAAATGTGTAAAAGATTCCGAATATTAGGTAGGGTCGCCATCCGTCCGGGTTTCCCCGGATTTGTCCTAGTTTAGAGGACATCCGGGGACAGTCTGGGCGGGGCTTTTTTTGTAGTCCGGGTTTGAAAAATTAAAGTCTTGGGCCGCCAGCGACACACGTACTGTGCCCACACGTCGCGATCAACTGACGAACCGACTCGCAAATTTCGTAAATTTTATAAAAGACACACAAAAACAACCATACACATTTCGTTAAGAAAAAAATTGCAAAAAAATTTACTGTCTTTGCCTGCTGTGAAAGTTAAGGAATGTAGCTCGTCAAGTTGACATTCTATTGGTTCGTAAATTTGCATATTAGCCAGTAAGAAGACAAGGATTTGATTAAATATTAATTTAAAGGTATCAACATTTCAGCTGAGTACTGGTGCGAGGCTGACTATTGGGTGTTTTACCCTATGTTAAAAAACCTGTTGACATATCCGGGTTCTGGGCTCTAAAATCCGGGTTTTCACGCGTTTTGTCCTGGTTGTTAAATTTTAAAGATGGCAACCCTACCAGGGGGTCCTAAAAAACTAAATGAATGTACTTATGCAATAAAATATTAAACACCAGTGAATTAAACAATTCCCAGCTTTGGGTGTTAAGGCGGATGCCCCGTGAAAATGACCTTGGGCGTTACATTCCCCCACTCCAACCACCGCCGCTTGAGCGCGAGAGGGACAACACTAACCCAACGTTGGTCGTAATGTGGTCAAAATTATTCTCCTTTCGCTTCGGAAAAAATAAGTGTTTCTAAATTCAGCAAACATTATAAATCAATATCACTGAAACACACGAGCAAGGAAAAACATTAAAACTATTATAACCTTATACTCGTAGGTGCGTTTTTCAAAGGCCTAAGGTTAAGGACACAGTTTGTAAAGCATATCGCATTAGGATTATTTTGTATTGTTATTACTTGTAAAATATATTTCGCTAAGTTGGTGAAATCGGCCATTAAAGTATCTAAAAATAGAGTTTGAATATTGTATTGAATTTCCTTTAAGGATTAAATAACTTTGTATTTGAAACACCAACCTACTTAAATGTTGTTAATAACCCATCTTATATTGTTTTTTTTTTTTTTTTTTTTTCTCTTTATTTAAGGGTTTTATCGCTGAGCGATAATGACACCCTGTTTAGAATAAACAAAGTATTACATGAGAAAGAACAAATAATCGTATACATAAAATCAATATTACATAACATGTGTTTGTTGGTCTGAGGAGCCTGAGCTGCTCAGACGAACCTGTGCTATTTTATATAAGGTTGTAGCCTGTTCTGACGATGGAAAAGATAATATACTATTACACGTCCCCACATTACTAATATTAACATGTAAAGACCGCCGCAAATCCGCACTACGGGCACACTCCATTGTAATATGTTGAACATCTTCTATTACGTCACATGTTTCACAATTAGGAGATGGAACTTTTTTCATGAGATATCCAAATTTGTTCGATGGAATGTGCCCGGAGCGCAGCCTCATTGCTGTCACAATACATTGCCGATTTAATTTACAATGATCAATCCAAGTGCCTTTTGCTGGTATGCAGGGTTGAATCGTTTTATACCAGATGCCTTTTTCCAGTGACCTTTTGTCAAAATATTCTTGCCAGAGTTTCAAACAATCATCTTTAATAATTTTACGGTAATCTGAGTATAATGGAGTGATAAATAATGGTATACCATCGCCAATTGCTTGTTTTGCTAAATTATCTACCCTTTCGTTTTCTATAAGTTGGATATGAGATGGAATCCACTGTAATATGACTATTTTAGAATGTAATTGAAGCTCATGTAAAAGTTGTAAAATTGTGTAGGCTATCGGATTACCTCGCAAAGACGAGGTACACCGAGCCAAATGCTGGATGGAACTTTTGGAATCTGTTAAAATTACAAATTTATCTTTGTTAATAGAGCGAATATATGACAATGCTTCAGCAATGGCAATTAACTCAATATGCATTATACTGATTCTTGAACTAATACTGAGCTTTACATGTACGTCATATTCAGGGTCAAGAAAAGCTGCACCTCCTCCACTACTATCTTTTGAACCATCAGTATAGATTTTGTGATAATCGAAATATTCTTTATTAATCATCCGGGTGCTTTCTTGCCTAAGGAAGTCACTGTCAAGGTAACGTTTTGCCCTAGTAATTAGCGGAACATTTATTCTACAATTTTGATTTATATCAATATTAGCAACCCAGGTGTCCAAAGAAAACATTTCAAGAACTGTTGCAGAATGTATGGGGAAATCCTTCATTATATTATGAACCAACAATATTAAAGGTGGCTTTCGTATTCTAAAATATCTGTTATTATTTGGTGAGTTAAAAGATTCACAAATTATGATACTATGTTTGTCCGAAATAGATTTGACTTTTAGATAAAACTTTCCAGCGAGATATTTTCTACGAATATACAATGGCGGCAAAGCAAGTTCATTCTCCATAACATGGATGGGAGTGCTACGTATGAATCCACCTATTACCCTCATAGCTAAATTTTGAACACGATCTAATTTTACTAAATTGCATTTATAACTACAGTCATAAATAAAACTTGCGTAGTCTATTCTACTGCGAATTAATGATATATATAACTGTCGTAAATGTTTTGGATGAACACCCCATCCTGCTCCCGCCAAAATTTTTAGAATCTTTAAAAATTTCGATACCTTCTCAACAGTCTCGTTAATATGCTTACCCCATCGTAACGATTGATCAAGCCACAACCCCAGATATTTAACGTTGTTTACAACAGGTAAGTTATTGCCATTTATTTTTAAGTTTACTGTTTGTCTGCAGATACCTCTTCTAAATATACAAACTTTTGATTTGTTCGGTGAGATTTCTAAACCTAATTTTCTTAACTTATCATTAATAGCATCTAGAGCAGATTGCATATCTTTCACAATATTTTTAATATCTTTATCAGATTTAAACAATACAAAATCATCAGCGTATTGTGATATATCGACATTTTGAAAAGTATTACATATATTGAAAGTAGCGACATTGAAAAGCAAAGGCGAAAGTGGATCTCCTTGGGCAAGACCGCATCCAGTGTTTCGACGATATTCACAATCATCAACTAATATTTTGAGATGTCGTGTTTTGAGAAAATTCCATAAGTACATACAAATCCTCTCACCTACGTCTAGTTGATCTAATATTTCTAACAATTTATAGATATCTATATTATTGTATGCACTGTTAACATCTATAAAACAGCCAATGGATGTGTAATTTTTACAAAATCCTAACTGAATGTTGCTGGTTAGCCTATTTAGATTATCCAGACATGAACGACCTTTACGGAATCCAGTCGTTTTATCAGAAAATATATTTTTATTTTCCAAGTACCATTCGAGCCTTTTATTTAAAATAGAATGAAAAATTTTACACATACAAGTTATTAATGAAATCGGTCTCCATGCTGAAGTAGTATTTGTTTCACGGCCGGATTTTGGAATGGCAATAATTGAAATATTTCGCCATTGTTCTGGTACAATCCCATAAGTATATATTTTATTGTAAATATTAACTAACCACGATTTTCCTATATCTGGAAGATTTCTTATCATTGAGAATGAAATATCATCGAAACCCGGTGCTGTATCTTTGTTTTTAATGCTATTCTCTAACTCATAAATAGTTATAGGAGATTCTAGTTTTGTGTTTTTAGAATAAAATTCAGGCTTATGTGGCATAACATAATCTGGGGCCATATCACAGAGCAACCGTTCAGCCATATCTGGAGATATTCTTTGTCTATTACTTTTATAGCCTTTAACCCATCTCATGCGTTGCCACATTGCCTGTACAGAAGTAGTATTGTCCACAGATGTACAAAATTCTTGCCAGGCCTTACACTTTGCATTACGTATTAATCGTTGTGATTCGCGTATTTTGCTTTTCAGTGTTTCATAATTTTGTGGGATAGGGTTACGTCTGAACTTAGCCAGTGCCAGACGTCTATCGGCTACTGATTTAGATAAATCACTGTTCCAATAAGGTTTTGGTTTGAACTTATCACTAACATTTTGAGGTATTGTCCTGATTGGGATGTTGGCGGAAGCCGCATTCTGTATAACATTTTCAAACATATCATACTGTGTTTGAGTATCTTGAGAGATAGATACGTTATCTAAATTGTTCTCTATAAATGATTTGTAACCAATCCAATTAGCTTTACTGAAGTCCCTTTTTTTAAAACTTAAGCCAGATACATTTATTTCAGTTGTTAATTTAATAATTAAATGATCACTGCCTAAAGATTCGTTAGTTACGTTCCATTTAAATTTTAAAGCTAAATCTGAGGATATACACGAAATATCTGGTGATGACTGTTGCAAACGGCTATTAACAATTTTGATGCGTGTGGGACTACAGTCATTGAGCGAAACAAAATTATTTTCCAACATCGAATCGAATAATTGTAATCCTCTTGAGTCTGTCTTGTATGACCAATTACAGTGATGTCCATTAAAATCACCTAATATTATGGTTTTGCAATTGGCAACTGAAAAAATTTGATCCCAATCTCTTTGTGTTGTGCGAACACTAGATGGACAATAAATAGATAAAATATTTTCAATGTCTTGGCAATTAAATACTTTGACAAAACAGACATCAATGCCTGGATTCATATTCTGTACTGTACATTGTATTGCTCTTATAGAGTGATGGGTTAAAATTGCAACTCCTCCATAGCCATCGCTTCGATCTGACCGGTATATTATATAACCTGATAGAGTTAAGTTGTCTTCTAATTCAAGCCAAGTTTCACTTAAAGCAGCTATGTGAATTTTATCCTGCGTCAAATACTGACTTAGTAAAAGTGATTTAGGTCTGATGCTTTGTGCGTTCCATTGCATTATATTCAGTCGAGCAATTTTATTAATGTTAGCCATTTATAAATTTTTTAATACTGGCGACATTCGACAAGTATTTAAAAATATTTTTAATGGTCCACTCAGCAATTGACTTCAAACATACTTGTATTTTATTTTCTAATGACTTTTTGAAATAATTATATTTTTTAATTTTTGTAGTAGTTCCATTAGCGATGAGTTATGCTTATCTTTGTCTTTCGTATTTTCTTCTTGATGGTACTCGTTTTCAGATTTAGTTGTTTGATCATCCGATATGTGTGATGTGTCTGAACTGTAGTTAGAAAAATCTGCATGGTACTGTTCATTGTTGTTTTGTTTATGTTGCTTTTTGTGTCGTTTATTTAGATCTTTTTTTGCACAGCTCACTTTTATTCTACTTTTAGATGCCTTGATGAAAGGGTTTACTTTGTCTGCATATGTAGTTAGATTAGAATTAATTGTCTCTAGTCGGTAACTGTTATCCTTTATCTTCTCATTGCGGTTAACTATAGTTGGAAGTATAGGAGACGGTGGCATACATAGTAAAACTGCTTTTCGGTAGGAACAATTATGCTCGGACATAAGTTCTCGAATCTTTTTTTCTCTAAGATAGTGTAGGCAAATTTTGTCTAAAGCCATATGGTTTTTCAAACAATTACTGCATTTAAAGGTAATTACATCACAGTTGGCATGATTATTACTACATTTGGGGCAGACATTTTTTTTAGCAGGGCACATCTTATGCGTGTGGCCATATTTCCAACATCTAGAGCATTGAGTCACAGGAAATGTATATTTCTCAACTTTTACTCGCATACCATATATGTATATGTAAGTAGGTAATGAAGCTCCTTCAAAACAAATGCGTATTGTTTCACTGGATACCCATCCACTTGAATTACTCTCTTGTGTATTTAAATCCATTTCTCTGTTTCTGCGATTAAGACGTTTTGCGTTAATTATCGTCATATCACAGGAAACATTCTCTAAAAAATCATCCATTGATAAATCCATATCTATGTTTTTGACAATCCCGTATGAAACATTTACATCTAAGGTTTTTTGGCATCGCCATCCCATTTCTATAAAAGTGGTACAAGTCATGAACTTTTTAACGTGTATCTCTCTGTTAAATGTTAAAAGTAATTTATATGGATTTACATATTTGACTTTTAGGATACCGGAAATATGTTCATCCCGTAATAATTTTGCTAAAGAGAACTGCTTAGGAAAATGTTCTTTACTTGTTACACATACTTCTATGTTGTTTTCGGTATCACTTGCATTCACGTGTGTAGTACTCTTTACAATTTTTTTGCCTCTCCCGGTAACCGTAGACCAACTACCTGACGAATCCTCATCTCTAATTCTTTTTCTGTTCGATATGTTGTCCTCACGTTCCATAGTCATCACTTGTGATGACTCCTCGACACTAGATATGGTGCACTCAGATTCATTTAAACGCGGATCCCGTGGTGTTGTAAGTGTATTGTTCGAGTCTATATAACATTGCTCGTCCATCGTAAATAATAATTACAGCAAAAGAAATGCGCGCGGCAACAGCGAGCGGCGATCGGCCGCTCGCTATTGTTTAGTTAGAACCGGTTAAGTAAGTCGCTCGCTGCTTCGTTTACGCGGCTAGCTAGTACAAAGCGCGAACGCACACTATCTTATATTGTTAGGCAAACAAATAGTAAATTAGTAACCAAGGGGGTAAAGCTGCGTCTTATGTCCCGGCTGTAGACATGAATCGCGATCGTAACGAAGGACTCTGCTTAACTCACGAGCGCAGCGAGGGTGTTAAGTAATTAAATCCTGGGCTTAGCGAGGGATTTAAAATTAGAGTCCTAAGTGTAGCGAGGGATTTCAGCTCACCCGAGATTAAGATTGCTTTATCCCCAAGGATAATACTCTACTTTTTGCACCACTTGCGAGAAAATAGTAACAAATATGAAAGAAATTTACATTTATTCAATCTATACTAATATTATAAAGAGGAAAAATTTGATTGTTTGTTTGTATTGAATAGGCTTCGAATGTACTGAACCGACTTTGATGAAAGTTGGTATAGGGATAGTTCGAGACCAGGGGAAGGACATAGGGTAATTTTCCTACGGGAAAAAAATCCAACGGGAAAACAAAAATAACGCGAGCGAAGTCGCGAGCGGAAAGCTAGTATCATATAAATGTAATATTAAATCGTAAATTATTATATTTATTAAATATAGTAATTTATGATTTAATAAATCATGTCCAAACGTTGGTAAAAACGAGTTATGGTGGGAGTACGGCCAAAAGGAGCCCTGGTTCGTAAACAGAGTAATTATGAATTGGGTAGCGA
The DNA here is from genome assembly GCA_963935595.1 of Schoenobius gigantellus. NCBI lineage: Eukaryota > Metazoa > Arthropoda > Insecta > Lepidoptera > Crambidae > Schoenobius > Schoenobius gigantellus. Next base: position 20,627,426 of record OZ012548.1, read on the forward strand.
TAAAATATAAGTAGCTTACCCTTCCGAATGTAATCCTTAGTGAACAGTCCCACGAAAACAAAGCATTATGGCAAAAGGGCACTTAAAAGATAAAAAATATCTCCCCTGACCGTAATAAAATGGTAATTGCTTACTAGATAATTAACAAACTTAAAACCGAAGTTACGCAGATTTATTTGATGTAGTACAGAGTACTAGATATCATCACCATCATCACAGTTCATATACGTCCCCATCGAGCGGCACGAACTCACTCTAAGTTAGGGTGCTTAGGCCTTAGTCAACCACGCTGGCCCAGTAAGGATTGGTCGACTTCACATGTACACCTTTGAATTTATTCGCAGATGTATGCAGGTTGCCTCGCGACGTTTTCCTTCACCGCACCGTAGGAGCGTCAGACAAAACGTCTCATGTGCCTACGTTGTCATATTTAGACAAGCATTTCAAACGCAGCTGATGTTCAGAGGCATGATCCAGGAAATATACCTACTTTGTATGTTTTTTTAGTTTTAGCCTTTTTGATGTGAAAATATGGATTTTATTTTAATTACTTTCACGCTACAGTAAATCTGAACATTAACACTACTTTCATCTTTTATTTCCATATCAAATAACTCGGAATTTGTCTATTGTATATATTTTGTCTTAAGATTAATATCTATTTAGTTAATTTATAATTGGTAAAACAATTTCATTTTAAAACAGTATTTTAAAAATCTTTATTACATATTTTGTACGTTTAAAAATTGACATATTGAATAGGCTATGATTAAGCTATCAATTTTCTATTCTAACCAAAAATTTGATTCAAACGCAACGTTTATTGCCCAGTGATTTGAATAACAATGTGTAAAATTGTAGTAAATAAAGATAAGAAGATTCATCGTGTACCTGAACAATAATTCAACACGTTTCTTCCGTCGGCAATCATCCAAAAAGATATAGATAGAAAACGTGACGTGGGAGAACCTCGTGAATGCGCTAGAGTTGACAGACACTCGTTAAAATTGTGTTCAAACATTGTACTCGCGTGCACGTGTTTTAATTAAGCCGTAATGGTTCATTTGGAACCATTAAAAAACACGTGAATGTCCGATATAAACCACCACAAATGCAGTAACAATTTCTTTGATTACCTAGGAATTTGTTAATTGCTAAAAGCAAATCTTAGTTTGCCTTCATACAAATGTTGTATTTTGAATACAAAGTCATTGAAATAAATTAAGTCCTTCTATGAATTGTAAAATATTAAATAAATAAATTACAAGGTAACATTGCAATTTCGCATTTGGAAAGCACAACAATTGATTTATGTACTGAATGAAACTGAATGAAGAATATAGAAACAAAGGAGAAACATACAAGCATTAAGAGGATTGTGAAGTTGTAAATTTTCATACAAAAAGCGATAATTCTTTTCTCCCTCATATCCGTAAACCCGTTATCGCCCGAAACAATATTTCAATAAGAAATGTACGCACTTGCCTCGGACTTTCAACTCTAAGCGGTGTGCAACAAACTGCATTATTGAAAATGCATACTCGAGCCATAAATTGGCACTTCACAGTCCTCTTAAACTATAATGAATAAAAATTCGACGTGACATTGTCGTAATTGTTGGGCTGGGATCCTTCATATACATGAAAAAGTATAATATCTATGTATTAACAGTAACACCATACGCGTTTATTTCTCTTCTACCTACATATTCAGCATTCCTTTCTTAATTGTGTGTATCTGGCTTATATTTTCCTCAGAAAACATTCTTTGACTTTCCTTTCTCGCCACACACAATAGAACTACCTTTACTCCATTTTTCACAATGGATTTTAATATCATTAAATTAATATGGCCGGACTCCGTAATTTTCCGAATAACATAATATTTCAACAGAGCATGCCAAAATTATCACCATTTTTATGATGTTGACGCCTAATTAGCCATAATACCAAATCCCTACTTCCCCACAAATATTATGAATGTGAAATTCACTCCGTCTGTAAGGTTTTCACGCCTAAGGCGTTGAAGCATTTTTATTTTTTGGGCTAGTTTACATTTTGATATGTACTAGTGACAATTCAGTAGAAATACTTTTCTTGGTTATCAGAAAAGCACAACGCAAAGTAGGTAGTAAACCAGCAATGTATGATAAAATTAATACAGTTCGTACTCACTGCAATCAAATTGTAAATGGCCCTAAGACGCGAAGAAGAGCATAGGCTACTTTTTATCCCGAATTTTAACGAATTCCTTGTTTGAAAGAATGTTTTTTGAATTCCTTAGAGAACTCGCGATATAACTGAATTCGACACAGACGAAGTCGTAGGCAATAGCTAGTATCTATTAGAATGCAGTGTATTAGGATTGTTAGGAATTTCCTCTCGCAAAAAACTACAGTCACATAGGTGTATCGATTGCATGCATTTTCGGCAACTCTTAATTATTTTTTTTTAAAAACGTCGCCCCACACTACGATTTTTTCCTGTGTCGTGGGTGCAGTTACAAACATAGAATATCACATGCACATACGCCCAGACCGGAACAAATTTCTGTAGGCCATACAAAATATCTGTCCCGAGCGGGAATCGAACCCACGACCCGTTGCGCAGTAGGCGATCACTCGACCTCTGCGCTAACCGTGTATTGCTTGCCTGTAGTGATAATTATATTGGTATACCTAACACACGATCCTCGATGTCATTCGCATGTAGATTTCCCGTTAGAGTATTTTCCACAAAATAACTCAATCATAAGCTCAGCTGTCACAGTGGATTCCAATCTCGAATATCCCGTTGTACAATCCGCCAATCCAATCTCGACTGTCGCACTCGGCACCGCAGCAGGAGCGATCGGCCTTTTTTTGTTTTTCCATGTACTTAGAGATTTTCCCGCGTAATAATATGTCAACATTCTATGATCTCCCATTTGTTTATATTGTGTTTTTGCTATTAACTTTTTTACAACAAATACTTTACGTATGTATTTATGTTTTTTTTTTAAATTTTAACCACTTTATTTCACTTGCTTTCATATTATCAAAAGCCGCTGATTGTTGATGATAACCTACATAATAATGAGTGAATAATTTGCTAATGTTTAGAAATTTGACAAATCCCGTATCTTTATACATTTCACGAATCAGTAACAACTTTAAAAAGATATGTTTATTTTTAACTGTTCGTAATTGTAGTTTAATTAACTCTATTAGTCAGACTAGACGTTAAGAAATAAAAAAAAAACAAATATGTCGTCTGAAACCTTTTCACAATTCACGACACGGTTAGCGCAGAGGTCGAGTGATCGCCTACTGTGCAACGGGTCGCGGGCTCGATTCCCGCACGTGACAGATATTTTGTATGGCCTACAGAAATTTGTTCCGGTCTGGGCGTGTATGTCCATGTGATATTCTGTTTGTAACTGCACCCACGACACAGGAGAAAATCCTAGTGTGGGGCGACGTTTTTTTTTAAAAAAAAACTACAAGTTGATAGTTAATAGCTAGTGTAAAACTAGAAACTTACTAGTTATTAATTTCGAATTTTACTTAGTTAATGTTGCTTTTTAAATACTTTTTTCAATAAGCAACATGAAAGTAGATTACAGAATACCGTTGAGTAAGTAATCAGTACGTTAATGATTCATGGTCAAACTTTCATAAGTCGATTGTCATAAAGTATCTAGGTATTTGCATTAATTATTTGCAGGGTGGATTATTTTAAATATTTGAAACAGTTTCCATTTCCCTCTGATTTCCCGAAAAGTCTTCTTTACTTGCCTCTTTTAGGTGGTAGTAAACAATTAGTGTTCATCTGATTGGGAGTATTGGAAGTGTAATTACAAAATTAAATCTGGTACAAGCCAGTACCATCCGATACTAAAGCGTTAGTGAGCGGCTATTTGTATCGTTCTATTTCTATGTGCAGGCCCAAAATGAGTGAAGCGAGCCGTGTATCAATTAGGCGTCCCTTCGAATAATTTAAATCTGTCTTGTGTTCTGTTTGGAATAATCAAGGACTGATTGATTTAGCGATGATTGAGTCTTATCTCTGGTGAATTAGTGTATGAAAACTTTTCAAATAAAAGTTCACATTATCTTAGAGGAGAGGAGTCTACTTATAAACAAAGCAGCAATCTCTACCAGGGAACCTGTGCGTAGAGAAAAATTAACTTAAAATTCATACATTTACAACTGTTTAAAACCAACAATATATTGAAATAATTTTATATCTGTAAATACCTACTTCCTAATAATTGATACAATCCATAACTTACATAAAATATATACTTACTTTTAATAGTAAAAATATTTTACAAAAAATAAAAACCGACTTCAAAAACACTGAAAAGTTAAAAATAATATAAGAATAGGTACAGACAACATCACACTTCAATATTGAAGTCGGTGCCAAACGATGATCTCCTAGAAAGTGTTAAAATTTGTCACCGACTATTATTTATAATATACTAAATATTTTTTTCATTTTAACTTTTTAGTGAATGCAATCTTTTTAGTGAAAAAAACCAGCTTACCTTAGCCTTTCCCTCGATTTTCATGGAATCCCATGATCAGATCCTGACTTTGGTGACCTTGGGACCACCCAAGGAGTATACTCTATAGAATACAAAAAGAATTTTGAAAATCGATCCAGTATTGGCGAAGTAATCGGTGTGTCCAACGTGTTTTGTATGTATGGTACATACAAAACACGTATGTTACATACAAACAACGTGTTTTGTATGTTACCCGCACACACCTTAAAATTTAAGGGTTTTCCTCGATTTTCATGGGATCCCATCATCAGATCCTAACTTTGGTGACTACCTTTGGAGTTCACTCTATCGAATACAAAAAAATAATTGTAATGGCGTAATCGCATAACATACACACAAAAAAAAACATACGCATCGAATTGAGAACCTCCTCCTTTATATATTTTGATCGCTCGCCTGAATGAGTACGGTGGTGGTGTGGTGGTATTATGTTCTCTTTATGACAAGTTGGTTTAAAACTACGAATGTTTCAAAATGTTTACCGGACAAATAAAATTTAGGATCGAAAAATATGATAAAATATGTAAATCCAGAAAGGTTTGCGTCATTTAATTATCTAGTACCTACTCAATCAAACAAACGCCTAAAAGACAGACTTTATTGTTGTTTCGTTATACTCGTGTGTTCAAGGTTTGTCTTGTATTCTTAAGACCAGGATCATTTTCTCAATGAATGGTCAAAGGGTGTATAAAGCATGTTTGAGGTCTGACTGTCAGAAATCCCCAGCGAGGTGACAAACGCGCCTTATCTTGATCAACATAATATCCCAATTTAGCCTGCTCAGACATGGAGGTAAAACAGCAGCATCCTATATACTCAATAATATAATTTGGAAAACGTTTAATTATATTCAAATAAGTACAAGTAGGTAAACTACAAAAAATTATTTTAAGCACACACAATAAAAATTATTGTTATATTCTCACAAAATATATTCTTTGACAGGAGTCTGTGGAAACTTTTGAAGTTCGAAAGTGATCCTGTAATAATAATAATTATTTAACAGAAACTTGTTTAAATACAAGCTTTTATTACTCGTCAATACGAATCAAACGAGATAAAACTCGATGGGGTTGTGTTGTTTTATTGCGGAGTTCTTATGGCCACCTTCCAGCTCCAGCATTAGATCAGCTCCATCTTATCATAATATTGCATTGCCACGCGATATACATATGCATGCAAAATTTCAGCCCATCGGGAACCGGAAAGTGGGTCAAATTTAACTTGCAAGATTTCATTACAGACAGGTGAAAGTAAATAAAAGCTTGTAAAAAGTTTATGAAACATTTCTTAAGACGCTATTTTACTTTAGGTATTTGCACGAAAACTTATTACTCGCATTATTTTGCTGGAACCGCATGTCTCATGATAGCGAAAAACAGCATAAATATTTCAATCCTCCATAAAATGCCTAATGAACAGCGACATTGTAATTTTATAAGCCCAACTCTTTTTACCTTGACTTGTCAAGCCGACTATTGTGTGCGTACAATCGCTCTGGTCCTTTGTTCCAACTAAATAAAACCTACCAAAAGCGTCATTGACTTAAATGTAGTTTACACAACTTGTAGGCACGATAAATACATATATGTCGTAGGGCTTGAATGACTCATCGAAGCAGAGAGGACTTACTTTACTATAATTACTATTACTATATACTCATCATTATCATATGAATTGATTCTCTGTTTGGCTTCGTATGATAGATTTTAGTTTTTCAAACGACTACATTTTGAGACATTTAATTTTATTCTTACACTTATATTTAATCATATTTGTAAGTAGTTGTATTTATTGTAAGTAGGTGTATCTATTGGTATAGCACTTACGGTTAAAACATGTGCTAGTTTGAACGGGTTAGTACCCATGGTCCCTCTGGTAGTCCCTTGGAGGGACCACGGAAACTAAAAGTGCCCGTAGTCCCTCTATCGGATATAACACCACCAAATGAAATATCATTAAAAATACATACAACTGTTTTATACTCCTTTATGTGTCTGATGACTAAATAAACTAGTTCTTACCTTGCGACCGATGCAACAATAGTAGGTGTATATAACTTGAAAATGTATGGTGCCGCTTCCAAGACCTGCGACTAAAATTGAGAATCGCCATAAATTCCATTGATAATACATCAGCTCCACGTGTCTAACGCACAAATGTAAGGCGCGAACTTGAACTTAAACCTTTGATTATAAACTTGTAAGACAAGTAAATAATCAAAGACATAAACATGGTCTACCACAATCTTGGTGATAGCAACAAAACGAGAGCCGGCGCCTGAAGGAAATTGCCTAAGAATGGAGTGTAAATAAACTTGAAATTATATTAAAAAATATAACAAATATAACAAATGCCACACGCTAACTTTTCCGCAGTCGTTCCGCAGAAAAAAATGTATGGAAATGACATTAGCCTGTGACAACCTCACGCTATTTTTTCTACAGCTTATGTCATATCCACACATTTTTTTCTGCCGAACGACTAAAAAGTTAGCGTGTGCCATTTTCTAAAGCAGCCATACTCAAACTGCGGCCCGCCAAGCATTTGAAAGTGGCCCACCCGTTGTAGCTTCAAATTCTATTTAACGAAAGCCATTACCTATTTTAAATTCCGCGGAATTATTAAGCGCAGCGTAGGGCAATGATTGCACACGTTGCGCGTGTTAATGAAAAATTATACAAACTTAAAAGTTATTTTTAAAGAGAAAAGAAGGAGTACGCCGAATATTGAATAATAGTGCCTGATCAATATAAGACTATTAAAAATGCGCACAAATTCTGCTTACGTTTTTTGCATCAACATTTCTTTATGAGTCATCTTATTCAAAAATGAAATATGCAAAGAACGTATACGGAAACCGGCTTACAAATTCTTATCTCGATAACGTATTAACGAGTAGCGTGCAGCAATTTACAAGCAAGATCTAGATGAAATTGTTAAAAAATGTTTCCAATATCATCATTCTCACTAAGATTTAAATAAACAATTAAACGCAATAGGTTTTCTCATTAACGCCTAAAACAGGTTATGATTTATTAGGTAGCGGCCCGCGCGACACAGTTAAAATCTGAAAGTGGCCCAAGAAAAAAACAGTTTGAGTATGGCTGGTCTAGAGCCTCTGGTCAGACAAAAGGCCGTCATTTCACGCATAAGACACGCACACATACAAATGTGATCCATTTGCATGCTTCACTCTTGAATTAACAACGTTCCGTCCGTCTTTTTTTCAGGGGTCCGTGGATAGACCTAAATTATATATTTCCAAGAATGTGCCGACGATAATTGTCACTTACTGCGAAGACAGTTCATATCGTTTATGATAGCTATCAAAATCGTTTCTAAGAAATAGAAATTTATATCGAATTTTGTGCTTCGCCTTCTTGGAAAATGCACTCGCTTTCCCGTAATACCTAGGTACTTTAAAAAATACCAACGCAAGTATGGATTCAGTTTCTAGAAACTGTTAGGAAATAGCAATCAACTTGTTAAAACTATCGTGGGACATACTCAAAGATAATATATTAGTTATCTTGAGTTAATTTGCTTTAACCTATAATAGAACGCTGACTCCTATAAAACATTAACTACATATGTTTAAGAAAATTCATATGAATAGAATGGACATTCTACTTAATCAATACAGATACCAAATTTAGCATCTCATCAACATCTATCGAAAATTACCAGATAAATTACCAGAGAAAAAATACCAGAAGCTCCCCACTAGGAGGACTCTTAAGGCGAAGCCCCCAATAAAAAGAAGAGTATTTACGACGACTTGACGAGAAGACGCAGACAGACTTATCAGGGGGACTCTGGGTATGAAGCCCTTTGCCATATACAACAAACACAACAGTAGGTGTACCAAGAAATGTTAGCCTGCCTCACCAGCCGCCACAACAAAAGCACGATGATGAGGACACAATGGCTATTTCATACCCACCAATAGGAATTGCTATCTGTTGTTGGATCTATTGATACGACTACCTTTGTTGAGTACAGATAGCAGTTAGTAATTTTCCAAGGCTATATGGATAAGAAGGACATGGGTGTCGAAAGTAGTTCAGGTACGAGATCACCTTTTCGCTCTCAAGGGGATTTTAATACTGTTTCAAGGCATCTTGGGTAAGGGGGCAGCTTGGCCGTTGTATGAAAGTATCGTTACTTACCAACCAGATACTTACACAAGCAACAAATAGGTTAATATAAATATTCAAGCATGTTCTGTTAGGTAGATAACTATATTGCTATGATTTGAAAATGTATCAATTTTATTACATAAATTTTGTACTTGTAATAATAATTATTGGAGTAGATTATTTTAGGTTTATTACAAATCAAATGTTTTATAGATCAGAAGCAGCGGGTCTCTCCAAACACAGGTTTTCAACTTAAATGGAGGGTCCCAAACCTTTATAATGATTTTTTTGTAATCAATGGATATTTTGATTTTTATTTTTTGACTCTTACAGTTAGAGACTGAATTTCACGCAGAAAACATCATGAGTGCAGTTAGTCATACAGTCAATACATATTTTGATTTTCATCAAAATTTCTAAAACATAAACAAATACAACGGTTCATTTTTGTTTTTTATCGTTGTTAAAAAGCTACGATTTTGCACAAAATACATATCTTTTGTATTAAACCAACTATGCAATATCAATATAAACATATAAACGGGAATTAACGCAGTCCGCCTGCGACCACGGCTGGTGCAATCTAGCCGAAACGTCAGGCAATAAAATAGGTATGTAAATACCTCGTGTTTATCGTGTTAATTCCCGTTTATATGTTTATATTGATAATGCAACACGAAAGTTTGAAAGTAACTATGCAATAGATCACCAATTAAATGTATTAATCAATAAATAAAATAAGACTTAGGCTCGCGTGCGGATCGAACCCACCACGTCTTCAACATACCGCGTTGACGCCTTGACCAATCGGCAACCCAGCTCTTACTCGCCCCGACGAAACTTTAAGGGTCTGTTTCACAATCGAAAAGTAAGTATTGAATAGCTTACTTGACAGATGATTTGACGGTTGGTATATGAAAAATATGTCAAAGAATCTGTCAAGTAAAGGATTAATACAGTTGGGCCCCTAACTGTATTAATCTCTTTTGTACTTTGTTAAGCCAAAGTAAACTTTATTCACTGCTAATACAAGCTACGTATCAACATCCTATTTTGTACATATTTCAATTTATTTAGCTTTTTTAAATAAAATTCAAAATCACAAATATAAATTTAATAATGTATTTTTAATTTTTAGAATAAATAAACATTTAATCATAATAATAAATCAAACAAAGACAAAGTTTTGGCAATGAAACTTTATACAATACGATTGCTAGATAGCAATGACATGTCATCTAGTCGTAAGCTAAATGGACATAGATGGCCCATCTTAAGTAACACGACTTACACGATACTATTTACAAAAGGTCTTCGTACTCTTGCCGTCCTTCGAGCGAGGCGGCCACCGCCGGACCCCCTGGGAAATCCCAAAGTAACCGACAAACCTCAGCAAATTTAATCAGCAGGGTTTCAGTAAAAAGTTCAAGATGGTATACATCTGAAAATAATACTTTTCATTACTCATACTCTGAAAGTAGGTCTGAAGTTGCCTGAGGAGCGGGTTGAAAGTAATACTTTTCAGCCCTAGGGAGAATCGTTTTCAACTGACAGCTGTCAAATTATTAAAAAGAAACTAGTTCTATCTTGACATTTCTATTGAACCTTATTCCAATTTTCCATACAGCCACTCAATAACAGCGCGGTGTAAAATTGAAATATTATAAAGATAAGTATTAATTAATTAAAAAATATATTTTTTAAATGGCGTTATTATATTTAACTTTTAACTATTTCTTTAAATTAACATAGATTTGGGCAAAATATTTAACAATCCGATCTTCATTTGATTTTTTTTGAATTGTAGAGTTCTCTTGATACTTCCGTATAGTAGAGATTTGTATTAACACAATGAGTTCATCTGATTCAGATATGGATTTCCTAATTTCATAAGAAAAGAGACTAAAGCAGATGTGGTTGATTTATTAAAATATAAATACCCCATTTTTTGTTTAGCTAATTCATTATTTTATTTTTACTTTCTTTGTATTCGTAATAAAAAGCACAGTGTTTACCTCAGGTTAAAGACTTATTTAGTCCCTAGGGTAACAATGTACTATAACTATTAACTGTAGGTGATTAAAATTAAAAAAACACGTAAGCTTTAAAATTACGCACCCCTTTAAAATTGTAAGTCAATATCAAAAAACGCACACCGAGGGTTTGGAAGAACTTATCTAAGTATGTACCTACATATTAGGTTGGGGAAAAAGTCTTTTCGCATTATAGTATGTATAAACTTGTAATAAAATCTCTTTGGCTATACTATTTGTATCTGGCTGGTTTTGGTATCATTGAAAGTTTAAATTTTAAAGAACATAATTCCAAATTCAAATTAGGAAAATGTGTGATTTTCATTTGTTTTTCGTACCGCCAAGATGAGTGAATCTAATGAAGAAATTCGATACATTTTAAAATTTTACTACAAAAAAGGTAAAAATGCAACGCAAGCCGCGAAAAAAATTTGCGATGTTTATGGACCTAGTGCAGTGTCTGTGAGAGTAGCACAAATTTGGTTTAAGCGTTTTCAATCCGGAAATTTTGATGTCAAAGATGCACGTCGCTCTGGTCGCCCTATTACAGATAAAATGGATGCCATTTTTGAAAAAGTGGAGCAAGATCGGCATGTCAGTAGTTACGACGTAGCTGAAGAACTGGGAATTGACCACAAAACAGTTTTGGCGCATTTGAAAAAAACTGGGTACACAAAAAAGCTCGACATTTGGGTACCTCACGAGCTCACTGAAAGAAACCTAATGAACCGTGTACTCATTTGTGATTCTTTATTACGACGTAATGAAACCGAACCATTTTTGAAGAAGCTGATAACTGGTGATGAAAAGTGGATCACGTACGACAAGAACGTGCGAAAAAGGTCGTGGTCAAAGGCCGGTCAGGCTTCACAGACTGTGGCGAAACCCGGGTTAACTCGCAACAAGGTGATGCTGTGTGTGTGGTGGGATTGGAAGGGCATTATTCATTATGAGCTGTTAGCACCAGGCAGGACCATCGATTCTGAACTCTACTGCGAACAACTGATGAGATTAAAGCAAGAAGTTGAGAGAAAGCGGCCGGAATTAATCAACAGAAGGGGTGTGGTTTTTCATCATGATAACGCTAGACCTCACACATCTTTAGCCACTCAGCAAAAATTAAGAGAGTTTGGCTGGGAGGTGTTAATGCATCCGCCGTATAGTACTGACCTTGCACCTTCAGATTTCCACCTGTTTCGGTCTCTTCAGAATTCTTTAGGCAGTGTCAGGTTAACATCACGAGAGGACTGCCAAAACCACTTGTCGCGGTATTTTGACCAGAAGTCCCAAAATTTCTATAGCAATGGGATTATGTCCCTACCTACAAGATGGCAAAAAGTTATCGAACAAAATGGTACCTACATACTTTAGTTAAATGTAAATAAACAATATTAAAAAATGTTTTGAATTTTCTTAAAAAATGCGAAGAAACTTTTTCCCCAACCTATTATATAAATTCCTAACTACATATCACGGTTTTCAGAATTTTTTAATTATTTAACTAATTAATTAGTAAAAAATAATGGCGGCGCTAGGGGAAGCACTGTACCCCTTAAGTATTTTTTAACCAACTTCGAAAAAGGAGGAGGTTCTATGTTCGGCTGTATATTATTTTAAATATGTTCACCGATTACTCCGCCATTTGTGGACCGATTTTAAAAATTATTTTATAATCGAAAGAGTATACTCCCGAAGTGGTCCCATTCTCACCTGTCGTGATCTGATGATGAGATCCCATGAAAATCGAGGGAAACCCTTGAATTTCATAGGCACGTCCAACGTGTTTCATGTTTCTTCTTAAGATATTCAGGTATTTGCGTCTGGTAGTCATCATGTCATGTTACTGAGCTGATGATAGAAGGTTCCTAGTAGATTATGAGTTCGGGAATAATTCTTTCGAAACTGTTAAGGGCGAAATACTTTTTATTTTAAGTTATTCCAATGGTGTTTGCCTTGGCTCAAATTCTAATATGTATTAACTAAAAAAAATTACAAAAAAATAAAACCGACTTCAAAAACACAAAAAGTCATAAATAAAATAAGAATACATACAACATCACAGTTTTATATTAAAGTTGGTGCCAAGCAATTATCACTTTGAAAGTCTTAAAAAATATAGGAACAATTAATATACTTACCTAAAATTTGGCACCAAATTCAATATAAACCTGTGATGTTGTACGTGTACTCTTATAATATTTATGACTATTTGATGTTTTTGAAGTTGATTTAATTTTTTTTATGTTATCATCATGGCTTGAGGGAAAGTTAATCAACTCGAGATTGTTCCCTATTATTTGTTACCATATTGATGAACAAATACAAGAAATGTACGTTCCGTTTATTTTTTGAAATGGTTTTTATATTCTCCTTCTAGCCCTTGTTACCGCAGCATTCGACATAAACTTTGATCACGATAGACTGGCTTAGGAAAGGGTATAAAGTACTTTTATCTCAATCGGAAACGTGTTTCTTTGGGATTCGGGTGGATTTAGTTTATTTTACACGACACGGGTTCTTTGTTGTAACAAAATTTATACCAAAATATTAAGTATTTTTTACTTCTTTTATACTAACATCACAGTACCCTGTATTGAACTATTTCATAATTTGATATTTAGAGACTGAGCGATCACTAATATTACGAAAAGGAAATTTTCAAGCAAAACGAAATATTTTTCCAATAATTTATATACTTTTTATTTTATTTGTTTTTTTTTTGTTTATTATTTTGTTAACTTCTTACAAAATATTTATCACGTACCTACCTACACATTTTTTCAGTACTCAGTTGCGCACTTAATAACATATACTTATGATACAAACATAAATTACACACACATACAAATTAATGCTTAAAAAGCGACTACATTGGATTATTTATATTTATCTAACAATAGGTACTAAAAATTATATTTTGATTGCCGACAGGCTCTCCGTATCAACTTCTGGACGTTCTAGTGATCCCTCCTGCTCGAAGCACTATCATGGCGGCACAAAAAGGTATTTACCACAAAATCTGCATATTACGTAAACTGTAAATTTAGCAACACAACGCTTATTCAATTCAATTCAATCTCAGATAACACAAATCCATAATTACACAGATAAGTATTCATATACAATCAAATTTTAAACCATTACATTAAAAGAAAATTGTCAAATGTCACCAATAAAAAAAATTAGAAATAATGTCATTCAAAAATAAAAATAACAAGTAAAATGTCATGAAAAATGTTCAATGTCATCAAAAATTGTAAATGTCTGTCGTTAATTAATTTAAAACATAACATGAAAAGAAATTAATAATATCATAAATTCAAAATGAAAGTTAGAAATAATGTCATTAATCGGAAATAATAATAAAAAAATTAAGATGTCATGAAAAATTTTAGATTTCATCAAAAATTATTATATTATAATTTATGAAATCGGTAAAAATTATTAGATGTATGACGGTCCACTGGCGTGCAACTGCATCCATCTCTTTAGCATGTCCGCTCAGACAATACATTTAGGATACTGTTCGGACTGCCACACAAGCGTCTTAACAGCGAAGCGCACCTTTTCCTGACAATTGACTGATAAGAAGTCATCAGTATGTGCCTCGGCAAACATGCCGGACGCACTACAAAAACGTGGCAGCCCCAACAAAATCCTAAATGCATTGTTGTATTGAACACGCAATGCACTATACGCCCGCTGCGTAAAGCTAGTCCACATGCAGGCTGCACGTGTAGAAGGTCTGGCAGTATGCTTTAAATAGTGTAATCTTCACTGTTCTTGTGCACTGTGCAAACCTGCGAGCCAGCATGTTACATCGAACGGACAGCGCCCTGCGCTCCCTCTCGATGTCCTCATTGTCACACAAGTTGTCAGTTACCCAGTGGCCCGGATATTTAAATGAACTGACCCTTTTCAGACTCGTGCCGCAGAGAGTTACATTAGGAACTTCATTATAGCATTTATTACCCGCTTTAAACATCATGAACTCACTCTTCTTCGCTTCAAAACCTATCAAAACCTATATTTTGTTATAAAACACGAATCAAGTAAAAATGAATTCGAATTCAATATCCAAAATTCAAATTTGATTATTACATAACACTTTTGTACATCAACGAAGCTAGGACAATGGTTCACAAGTCTACGGGCGGGAGACATTGTACTATAGAAAGAACCAGCAAGAAAACCAGCAAGGACTATTTTTTCCTCTCCCTGTATTGAATTGGAGGCTGACCTCAGAGCAAAAAGTATAAGTTTTAACTTCCATTACAAGATTAGATAAGTGACAGTTTATATTATAAATTTTCGTAACAACAGACTTTATTAACATATCAATTAAAAGATATCATAAAGAGTGAAGATGACCTCATGTCCAAACAATTTTATTATTCAAATAATCTATAACTGTACCTATTCTTTTCCTTTTTATTAATGTTGATTTTTTGTACACTTTTTTATTAATTAGTTTGGTTAAGTAATGATATTATTTGGCAATATATGTAGGTAATAATGTAGGTGTGGTTGCCTTATTTCGCACCTTACCCCTTAAAGGATCTGCGACTTTTCTGAGTCTCATTACAGATAATAAAAGCTGATCTTTGTGTCTCGTATTAAGATTAGGTACATACGTCACTATGCTTGCAAAAAAATAATATTAACTACGTGTTCACATACACTTACGTTCTTGGCTTATAAATTGCTTCACTACACGTTTCTGTAAAACAAACCTACACAATTTATCATCGCCATGTCGTATGCTAAATCTGTAGTTAATTAAGTAGATATATACTTACTTATTTTCAATTAATCATCTTACCGTTGTATTACGTAAACTTTACAAATCTCCGTGTCAAGAGTTGACCGTATGTCTATTAACGATTTCGTGACTACGAGCCCTTTTCAATAAAGTATTCCAGCAAATATGGGTCTGCTCGATCAATGTGCTGTTTAAAATAGCTCCTACTTATATCCGCCAAATCTGCCTGCGTCGTGAATGAGTTTGGTAACGACGCAAGGGCTTTTTGGTTAAGTGAAATATTAATTGGGTGGGTTTATTGATGGATCATTACAAAACGTCAAGGAATATTTTTTACCGTTATTAAATTAAACCGCATGTTATGAAGCTTCCATATATCTTGTAAAGTGATTGTAGACCAGCAAACACTTAAAAGTAAACAAAAAACATGATATTATTAAAAGAAAAATATACATACGTTCATCATTATTTTACACGTCTCACAAAATAATACAGCATTTAATTAATGGTTTATGAGTGGTGGCAGGTAATTAAAAATTACATACTACTCGTATTACTAAGGTTACGATAGTTATGATATACTTACGATAGTCATCAAAATATAGTATGAGTAGGTATTATTAAATTGTGTTTCGACTCGGTCACAAAATAGTAATATAATTTCACTTTTTAGAGATAGTTTATAGTAAAAAGGAAAAAAAAAATAGACAATAGTTACACAGAATTTGATAGAGCCATGTTCTCTAGCCTCTACACTTAAGAGGATCGTGAAGCTGTTAATTTTCATACAAAAAGCGATAACGCTTTTCTCCCTCTTTACATAGTCCAATTTTTACAACTTTTGGAAATGTTGTAGATATAATGAAGATCGAGGTTTGTACGTTTTGATTTTGAAGTAATATTGCTCAGAATATAAATTATTAGCATCTAAATATCCATATTTTAGACATAAAAAGTACCTCGAGCATTTTTATCTTTTTTTTACTAAATTATGCTGAATTACAAAAAAAAGCAAAACGTACGAACATAGATTAAGGTATACTAAATCTAATGACAAATGTGTCTAATTTCGTAAAGGTTTAGGGGGGTAAAACAGTTATCACCCGAAACAATATTTCAATAAGAAATGTAGGCACTTGCCTCGGACTTTCAACTCTAAGTGGTGTGCAACAAATTGCATTTTTGAAAGTGCATACTCGAGCCATGAATTGGCACTTCACAGTCCTCTTAAATTTCGTCTTAATATAAATTTCCATCCACTCAAATACCTCTTGTATTCTCCATCTTATACATATGTTATACTACTATATGTCATTGAGATTTCCTGACTAGGCAATATCCACTCCTGCGCGAGTGAAGCTGTAAAATAATGAAGATTCTTTACTCACTACTCAGATAAAAGCATCACAAATAGTAATGTCACAACTATAAACTCTCATTAAATAGAACCGTTTTCCCCCCGAAGGGTAGAAAACGAATATTTAGGTTTCAGCCGTAGCTCGACCCACTGTGAGATTAACCCTTTGAATTTTACCCGTTTGCAGTGTGCATCTACCCTATATACAATTATTCACCTAACATTTTCAATGAGGATATGTAAATAAGTGCGGGTGCCATCGCCGACTAGCTTTTCTCTTCAGTACTTTTCTCACACGCCGGCTAGAACAGCAAATTTAGTGGGTCGAGCTACGGCTGAAACCTAAATATTCGTTTTCTACCCTTCGGGGGGAAAACGGTTCTATTTAGGTGTTCGAGTCTTCGCTCGACCTACTGTGAGATGTGTTTACAATCTGCCGGCGATGGCTAGACGTACTGTGAAATTGTTCAAATCGTTTTTCAATGAAAAACAAAGTGACTTTACAAAGTAAATTATTTTAATAATTATTTTAAGGAACAATATGACTAGTATTTAATTTAAGATAATGCTTGTTTGCTTATATGTACAATCAAGGATTTAGGTATAACAATTAAATCGGAACAAATGATTAAGTTTAGCTAAATGGAGCTTGAGGATTGCCAATAGTCCAATCATTTTTGCCCATGTATGTACACTTTGAGGTTACATGTTTACCAAACTTTAGAGAAAAATTCGAGAATTCTGAAAATTCCTTTTTTATTAAGATTAAACTAGGTAATAAATAAATAAAAGTGTTAATTACTCGATACGAATTTGAGTTGATTGAGTATTCAATTGCGTTTAGTTTTGACGTCTGCAAAACTTGTAGTAAAATATTTTATTTTTAGTTTATTTTTTGTTATGTACTGATGTATCGTGCACTTAAATCAAAAACATAACCTAATGGGATTACAACCATCAATGTAAAAAAATAAAAAGAAATTGTAACTTGCAATTCATCTGTCTCTACGCAAGTAACAAAACGCTACAAAATGTCAAAATACGATCTATAATGACCAAATGTTAGTGTCACAAACTCTTTGAATGGACGATTCAAAAGGAACTTCAAGTTAGTAAGAAACGACTTTAGTAACAAACAATGCCGCTACCTATCTAACGATGGACTTTGGGACTGCAGGGGCTATAATAAATGCTTTCCATAATCCCATCAAAGACTGCCCAACTAAAAAAGACGAAGAGCATCTTTTATGAATGTTGAAGCATCATATTATTGTATTGTGTGTGATACACACTTCGACGGATTATTCGGTTAAGGACAGATTCTTGATACGACAGATTCACTCATAAGATGCTTCCGATTCGAGTTCCATTTCAACCGGAAAATAAAGTAAGATTTTGGTACCTTATCTGAGAGTTCTTACAACTCTCAGGTAGGGTAGTACCACGGTCTATTATGGTATCGTCCGTTTCCATCGTATAAAGTGCATATCAACATTTTCATTCAAACTAGTTTACGTAAACTCGCGCGCATCCCTGGACGTGTACTCTGTACTCACTCAACATAATCATAGTATTTGCAGTATTAATATAGCACTTAACAATAGCAATAAAAATCTCATCATTTCATTTACTGATACCTGTCAAGTTAGAATTGATTAACAGGTTTTTGAGTATCAAAGATTAATTGTTACAGATAAAATGACGTATTTTCTTTCAAACAAAAAAGATTAGTGTATGTACCTCGCGGTACATCGATTAGGCAGATTGAGGCGACGTCCTTTCAAAATAATGTCTCAGAGAAAAAAAAATTGTATAGATCAACAATTTTCCCTTATAATTAAGACATTTAGATCAAGGTTGCTGTTTATTCAGTCTTCAGAGAAAGGTAACTGCAGCTCTACAGCTACCGGGTGAAGGGATGATTCCCACTTTTTTGAATAAAGATTGAAATTAACATGCAATGACGCATCGCCAGGGTGGTTTAACTTTCCCCCTGGTAGATACGAATAAATTTGTTATTCTTCTACGTCTTGATTTGCTTACTGGTATATATATGTTTATTCATTCAAAATACTAAATTTAGCCTTTCGTCCCTAATAATATTAAGCATCCAACCAGATTGCCTAAATTTTAATGAATCAGACTTGGAACCAAATTTCGGCCATAGTATAATGATAGGATTAAACGAACTTACCTAAAGTGAAGTTCAATCCATATTATATGAAGTAATTAGTCCAAGGTATAACTATTGTAGTAACGCCTTCTTCCGCTACTAAATACGCGAATTTTAAAGACACCATTAAAAATATAAAAGAAAAATACACCTGGCAACTCCACCGTCACCATAGCTCATTAGTTTAGAGTATTAGGTATATATAATTGGGTTAGTAATTTATTACTTCAAAAGGGAAGGGTGGGATACTCCATACCTTGGACTAATTACTTCATATAATATGGATTGAACTTCACTTTAGGTAAGTTCGTTTAATCCTATCATTATATTCGTAATTAGTCCAAGGTATAACTATTGTAGATGTTTAGAGTTTTTGATAAATAGGTAAACATTAGTACCTATTTACTACCTATCAATAGGTATTCAATAACATTCAATATTTATTTCATAATGTAGATAACGTTTACTAGTGTTAACAGTTTCATGTTAACCATATAATAACTATAAATTTCAAGAACTACCAGCCGTGGCAAAAAGCTTTGCCAATCTAACTGGCGTGGTATATTATAATATTTAGCAAATATCGATAATTTATTAGATCATCCAATAGTGGGGATATGCCACCCAATGTGTTATCTAACTCTTTGTAAGTTTCGGTTCCCTTTCCAGATTGAAACCTAATGGGATTTCACTGTACAGTACAGAGACTCAGTTAATTTTGCCTTAGTGAAATATTTGTAAGTACAGAAGTTAATAATGAATATCAAATACATTAAAAATAATTTAGCCTTAGTCTGTTCCACAAACAAACTACATAATCGCCACGCGAAAATGTAATAGTAATAAAATCCTGAAATCAATCATTTACCATTATAGGTACCTATTTGTACTTTGGAATGTCCCATGGACAGAGTACATAATCGCCACGCGAAAATGTAGAATTAACAATTCCTTAGGACTGTCCCACGGACAGAGTACATAATCGCCACACGATAATGTAGAATTAACAATTCCTTAAAATCATTCATATGCCTGGACATATATTTGTCCTTTAACTTGTCCCACGGACAGAGTACCTACATCCTCGCCACGCGAAAATGTAGAATTAACGATTCCCTAAAAAAATTTTTATGTGCTTTGAAAGATATATGTCCTTCAGCCTGTCCCACGGACAGAGTACATAATCGCCACGCGAAAATGTAAAATAGTGATTTACTGAAAATGTTTATTCGCCTTTAGAATATTATAAACAGTTAATCCTGCCCTATATGCATGATAATTTGAAGCATATTGTTTGGAGGCTGATGAATAAATAGAATATTAATATGAAAGATGAACAATTAGATTAACTTTCCTCCATTGTTTGCTTTAGTCATCTAATGGATTGAGTAGTAGTATTTTAAGTCTAAAATAAATTTATTTCTATGGTCCTTTATTATTTGTTACTTCTAAAGCAATAACAAAGTTCTCACAAGTAAAATATCTGGAATAATCTTTAAATAGAGAAGAGACAACTTGCTTAAGTGTCGCTGTCATAGAACTTTTAATATCTCTTAAAATAGCCATCTTAATTTGAGAAAACTATAATTAATACATAACTAATTATGTATAGGATTTGTGACTTTTTGGGCAGTGGTTTTGCTAATAATAGCAGTTTTTAATGTCAGTTTTCTTGAGTCTAGGTTATTTCAATGTCAGGTTTCTAGATGACCCATGCTTAAGGTAATATAAAACTATGGCAGGATTGCATATGCCATATTCCATTATGCTGACATACATTGGCTTTGCCAGACATAGTCTTTTAACTCGATTTATTCATTTTTTAATTTTATCATCTGACCTTATTCTATTGCCTATAGTTAGATAATTGGAGTAAGAGCTGAACAGTGAAAATGCAATGATTGATGTGATGCTTCTGCTTTAAAAATAAACATAAGATTTGAAAAAAGAAACTTTTTGGTATTAAAACATTGGATAGATCTGAATGAAACATTATTTCTTTGCAGTAAGCCTGAGTGGTAATGGTCTAAAAAGGAAATACTTAGATTCCTTAAGCTCTGTCAGTTATAACTCTGCAAAAATTTCAAAATCAAATAAAAGGAGTTTCTTCTTCATTTATAAAAATATTAATCCTATGGTAAAAGTATCAACATTTGAAACATAAGACGATGCCATGATTACATGTATATAATAAAATATAATTTATTTATCATATAATCATTTTTTTTTTTTATTGAAATGTGTTACAAATGAATCAATGCATCACAAATCTTAGAAGTCCTGCGATAGTTTCCAACTTACATCTGCATTGAGACTACAAGATTTAAAATCAGCTTAATAATATATTGAAATTTTATATATTAAGCAAAAAATCAGATGCTGCTAGTTTCACACCACCGCCAAATGTTTAGCAAGATCATTTGGATTGATATCAAACTGAGCTTTTTCTGTTACATAATGTATTGAAAGTGTGGTGTTATCTATTTCTAATAAAATATCACATCTACTTGAGAGGTCAGCAAAACATCTTAATGCATAATTATGTATCTAACAGTTCTAAGAAATTGATACTCTCTTGCTTTTACCATTTAATTACTGTCAGTTGATAATACACCTGAGAAAATATCTAAAGAAAATGTTTAGGAAGTACTCCATATCGCAGAATCATTTTACAATACTTTTCATATACATATAAGCATGTTGTAATTGCCCCCCAAACGTTCAAAGTCATAAACTTATATCTATCTGAGCTCAAAGTGTAAACAATTAAACTGCCATTCCTAATGAAACATTGAGCAAAATTACAAACCAAATTTATTTATAAGTGATGATGACTAATAGTGTGATACATTTCCTTTCTATTGCACTTAATCTTTAAAGTCATATCCAAGGAATATATTTTAAAACCTACAAATTATTTTACATTGAATAAAATTAGTACAATTTTATTTTTATTTAAAAAATAAAGCCTAACTATTGTAAACCGTTATAAGTTATAGTTTAAAATTACAATAACTAATATTTCTTATTGATTTATCAATATTTTAATCAAGTCGTCAAACATTTATTAATTTTAATTATTATTGTGTTCTTTATTCAGCTTTTTTCTTAAATATATATTTATTTTTTTTACAATATAAATATACACATTTTTTTTTTTTTTATAAAAATACCTGAAATTGAATTGAGACAAATGGTTAAGGTATTTATGTACTGTATTTAACCCGCATGGTAAAAGCAATTGTATTCATACAATTATTCAAACATAAAAATTAACAATTTTCTTCGTTATGAATAATTTGGATGTAAATAGTGCATGCATTAATTTAATCAAATCTATAACATGAAATCTTCATTTGAAAGTGTAGATTTTCAATAAACTTATTATCAACTTATTTTAAGGAATCATTATTTTATTTTAAAATAAATCTATGGAACCATCCTTTTAGGAATAGTAAAACTCTAGAAATCTTTGCATGGGGCCAAGCATTTCTGTTACCTATGCAGTTGTTAATTTGTTTGTATAATTATCCATTTCACAATATTTATTATTGTCCAGTGGATAATAAAGTTGATTCAAAATAGTAACAAAATGTATTACATAGTCTCTTATCCACTTTTAAAATTAATTGACCTCGGTTATTTATTCCCACGATGGGTAAAAATATGGGGTCTATGGATAATTGGTTCGAGACTGGCTGCTGAAAACAGAGCATGTTCATTCGTGACCTGAATGATAGTTGAGGTTGGCCCTCTCTCTGAGCCTCTCCAAGGAGGATATTGTTAGAAATTATTGCAGCGCACAGGCTGCTTATTGCAACACACAGGCTGCTGGTAGGTTTTCAAACTAGAAGCAAATTTTTGAGGTTTTTATACATGGCTTATATTTTAGAATGTTTATCATTCTTTTTATGACTGTAAATAATTTTACACTTTTATTGGAGTACAAATATTCATCCCTCTTATTGCTTTTAATAGCTTCTATTAGGTCTTTTATAAAAGCATAGTCATGTTTCCTTCTGATCCTGGTGTACTGAAATTGTAAACTTATTGCATTGTAATCTAAAGACATCACTCAGATATTTTAAGAAGATTGTTTGGAAATTGAAGTCAATACTTGTGATATTACAGCTATTGCAAAACTCATATCCTTTGACTTTATTTTTCGAGTAATTTATCTCAAGTTTTAGAAGGATATTAGGAATTTCCATGTTATGTTATGGACCATCTAACAGTTTGCAGTTTTCAAGAAACTTTATCTACATAGGCAACCTCAATTAAAATATTTTGCAATGCAATTCTTTGTAAACTTGGTCATAAATATAAGCTACTCGTATATACCATAATTTCCTATAAAGGTATTTGCCTATATCCAATGAATAGAGTTCATAATCGAGTAGGTACCTACCTAGATACATCATCTAATTCATTAGCCTTGATAGGTAACGCTTTCCCACGGAAAGCAGGCAGTTTTAAAAATATATTTCTTATTATAAAATTTTATCTAAATTAATTGTATCTAGGTCCTCTTGCCAAGCTAAATCAAAATTACGACGCATCTTCAAAACAGGTAGGTACTTACTGTTTCGACATCTTGGGTTATTTTCTTTGTGTTAAGATAACCATTTTACTTTCGAACAACTTTTGACATCTTTTCTCCATTTTTATCACTGCGTATCTGGATTTTAGTTTTTTAGATAATTAAATCACTTTGAAAAACATCAACATGTAAAATATGTGTCAGCTGCGTAGAGCGCGAAAAAAACGAATGAGCTATGGTGACGGTGGAGTTGCCAGGTGTATTTTTCTTTTATATTTTTAATGGTGTCTTTAAAATTCGCGTATTTAGTAGCGGAAGAAGGCGTTACTACAATAGTTATACCTTGGACTAATTACGAATATAATAATAATCATCACTCGATACGAATGTCTTGAGATGTATGACAAAAAGAGTCAACTCGTGAATACGTCTACCTGAACACAGGAGGATAAATGTAGCCACATAGCGTGACACTTAGTATAATAATATGTTGTTTCTATTGATATCAAAGGAGTAATTATTTAATTTGTGTAAAAAAAAATACAACTAAGACGTTTCTTTCTTTCGGGGTCAGCGAAAGTGGCCACTACTGATTTATGAATTATGAACTGCTATGTTTTTGTAATAATATGTGTATGATTATGACCCAAAAAAATATATAGGGCAATATCATTTGACTTGGGATTATCAGCTATTGGCAGTTGTTACTCTGGGCGCCCCATTCCACCGTTCCGAAGTAGGAATATAAGTCTTTAAGATTCGATTGACGCCATGACGATTCGAAGAGATTCCGCTTCTCACTTGACTATGACTGCACTACATGGGATGTAGTTGAGAGGACAAAAAGTAGTCAAGTCATTTGATAGATTGTATCGTTGTAACAAAATGGGTCTATCTTCACGGGACTTCTTACAGTCCGTGACTACTTACAAGAAATTCTGAAAAGTTTTGACAACCTTCAATTGCTTAACATTTTATTTATTTCTGATGTCATATCCTTCGTGATAGAGCAAGACATTTAACTGCATGTATCCAAACTATTATAAATCTTTTTAATTTAATGAGGGTACGAGTATATGTGCACGCCAATTCACACTGGGCCAGCGTTGTTGACTAAGGCCTACTAATCACCCTAACATACGGTAGGCTCCAGCCCCTCGGTGGGGACGTATATTAGTTGTGATGATGATGACATGTAAAAAGTAAGTTATATCCAGATAATGGATAATTGAGCTTTTCACACCTCAATATAATTTTTAATTTAGCCCGCCTTGAAATCTGATTTTGCTCATGTCAAACTTCCCTGTTTTTAATTTTCCTGGCCCTGATATAGAGCAAATGTTTGCTGGCCTTCGTGAAACTCGTTCTGATCCCAATCTTTTAACTTCTTCCTCCCTTGGTCTACCCTTTAATGCATATTGGTAGTAGGCGGTAGAGACGGCTAAATCTTCCTTGTTCTTTCAATAAATCTGTCTGTCAAAGTTCAGAGAAAAGGTAAGTTGTTGAATTACAAAAATTGTTGTTATGCGGCTTAAAAATGTTACATCTATGTTTTTTAAATTTTTGCTCTCTTCTCGCAACGGGTATTGAAAAACTATATCTGAAGTTTTACGAAACATGGAACCAGCTGCCAGAAAGCGCTTACTAATATGGGTTTTACGTTTAAGGATGTATCTTTATAAACATCTATAAAGTGTCTCCCCTGCGGAAGTAGGCCATCATGAGTAATTATAACACGCATTAGACTACTTTTTGTCAAGAGTTGAACGGTTTGTCATGCAGGTGTAGCCGTTGCGAGGCTACTATTGACTTTTATGGAAGTGAATACATGGTTGGTTTCTATATATTTTTGTACTTCAAAATAACAAAATATTTTGTCATTTTTGAGCCCCTAAACGTTGAACTTGGATTTCATGCTTAGCAAGTGATTCCTTTGTGTCTCCAAATAAAAAAGAAGTGTTCCTCTCGGTTTAAGGTACCAGGTTCATTATCTGTATCTGGTTCACACCCTGTATCATTCATTCTAATAAAAGCCGTTATATCTGCTATGATCGAAGGTTGATAGCGAAATGGAGTTTGCCTTCTCAATTTTGACCTCGAGGATACGTGATTCTTCACTTTGGGAAATTAGCTCAGATTTTATCAAGGTGTAAAATCTGTATAGCCACTTTCTGTGAGGTGATCTTATTCATTAAGGCGAATGGTGTTTAAATCAGAGCACAACAGAATACAATTTAACAGCTTTTATTTAATTGCCTTATATTTTTGTTTGCTCAATGATTATTTGTATGCGCGTCATCTTCGCTAAAGCATAAGCTAATTGAACTTTACAGATTGCAAATCGGAGCCGACATTCTTCGTCGGATGAAATCTTATCACCAAAGAGGTCTTTGTGATAGACGCAGTCAACCATCCATGATCTCCAATAATCCGCATTATTATCGTCTATTTTTAGATAAACTTTTCATGTGGCAGAGTTACCTAGGGAGGTGGCTCCCAGTTGGCTAGGTCGCAAAGGATCGTGTGCTCCGTAATTTTTAATTGCTAGCCTGCTAATGAAGTATGCTGCGTAGCTAGTATATTATGTGTAGAGGCAGGATCGGCCCTACCATAGGGCGAACGGAGTGGCAGATCCAGGCGCCAAGTTCCAGGGAGCGCGCGAGCGGGCATTCGCAAGAACAAAGCACTTTTTTAACTTGTACACTAAATAAATGATCTTACCTCAAAATCTTCAACAGCTATTCTTAAATATACATATTTCTTATATCAGCAAATAGCGCACTAAAAAAAACCTACGTGTTATTGAAATTAATTGTGTTACTTATTTTAAACAATATAGTTTTAACAATTTTGCACACTGCTCACGACAAAATTCAAAAACGTACTGAAGAGAAAAGCTAGTCGGCGATGGCACCCGCACTTACTTACATACCCTCATTGAAAATGTTAGGTGAATAATTGTATATAGGGTAGATGCACACTGCAAACGGGTAAAATTCAAAGGGTTAATCTCACAGTAGTGGGTCGAGCGAAGGCTCGAACACCTAAATATATATTTTTAAAACAATACGTAGCAATGATCAATAATAGTTAACTTTTATACGAGTATGTACAATATTCAAACCAGAAAGAAGTAAAACACCTGCATATATAAAGAATCATGCCTGTAAATCTCGACTGTAGTAGATACCAACGGCATATGTTACAAAATGTTTCGCTGCCGGTTCATTAGGAAAAGTCTTTTGAGAAAAACGGTGCACCATTCGAATAACGTTTTCCATTAATTGGATTGCGAAACTAACACCGACATCGAAGTCACGGTTGCCGTCTGTGTTCGTTGAAATTCATTCATTCGTTACTGTGAATATGTATTTATTTTATAGTACGTACGCAAAATTAATTTCTGAGACCATATCAATAACCGTAGTATAAGGGACAACAATCACATTCGCCACTTACAATTAAATTAATTAATTTAAGCTTATGCTGAGCTGGTATAGTAAGAATTGGTTATATTTCAAGTTTTCTGAAATTGTCTGTCTAAATTGAATAAAAAGTTTTCACTTTATGAGTGAGTATTGAAACAATCGATAAAAAATTTAAGTTAGATAACGTTAAATAACATTCAGAAAGATATTATAATGTTACCTATTCACTGCAACCGATATACGTCACACTGCTGGACATCTGGTCTACTAGACCACTCTGGCCAAATGGGTTGGTGTAGGAGAGATTCTGTTTCTAGTTTTTCATCCCTATGCAAAGGTGTGGTTGCGGACAGTGGTAAACTCCCTTAAGGTCGGTTTTTCGGTCGTTAGTGATAGCGAAGAATTAGTAATAGGTAAGTGAAACTGACCCTATTCTATGAGCCATAAAGATCCTTTATGAGGAGTACCTATCCTACTAGTACTTTGCTATGTCTAACGATCGAAAAACCGACCCTTAGAGAGCTCTTTTGATATGTTCTGCTTTAACGGCACAAGAAAAAGAAAAAAGAGACAAAGGAACAGAGACACGTACATTCTTAATTCAATTCAATTCAATTTTTAGGTAAAGTACATTCTTAATCTGTGATCACACAGTATTTTACGACATACCTATTTCTGTCACCTATTATCTGACTTCTGTCATCTGACATTATTATAGGTAATGTGTAACGGGTGTAACGTTATTAGAATAATAAATATTGAGAATTGTCTATAGTTGACATTAAAGTTTCATTTAAATGTACTAGTATTACGTTAACTGTAACGATATTAAAAGATTTGCCAAAACATCACTGCGTTCTTTAGTATTGTATTCAGAATTTCAGCGACAGCACGTGAATCGTAAATTCTGCGGTCAAATTACCTTATAACACAGCAACTTGTCGTTTTTATACAGTCACATAAGAGTTTAAAGACCTTCGGATCGATACACCCCGAGTGTGTTGCTAGTATACCTATTATACAATAGTTAACTGCTCACCATTAGGTAGGTACCAGCTGTTAGAAAATAACTTAATTATGTATAGAATACGTTACGGTGAGCGTTGTTTTTATTGATTGCGCTCTGTTGCCTTCGGTACCTATAATCTGCAGGCATTTAACTCAATTATGTAGCTGCCCTGATTTCTAACTTGTTACTTACACCTTCCACCCAACA
Source organism: Schoenobius gigantellus (assembly GCA_963935595.1). Classification (NCBI taxonomy): domain Eukaryota; kingdom Metazoa; phylum Arthropoda; class Insecta; order Lepidoptera; family Crambidae; genus Schoenobius; species Schoenobius gigantellus. The sequence goes on from OZ012548.1 coordinate 20,655,628, forward strand.
GACTTAAGTTGTATTTTCCACAAATCGTATAATTTTCATAATTACCTATCTGTAAACAGGAGAAAAATTGCCGTTGTATGATGGTTGTATGTGAGCGCATCACTTCAGAACTGCTACACAATTTTTTTTTCATTTTATTATATTGTTTTTTGTGATGCTTGTTATTGCCGAAGCTAGGTAGAAAATGTTAAAAAAAATCAATGAAAAAGTTGGCTAAAAATTTTCATTTAAGAAGTGAGACAGAAGTCTGTAGATATTTTCAAAAATATTGACAGATCCGTAAAAAGGTTTTTTTTATCAATTTTACAACATGGTGGTAAAGGGAAAATTTGGTCTCATTTTCTTCCTTACATCTATGTCAACGTCGGTATCAACCCGAGGCGGGTGACTAGTCTAAAATAAATTTGATCAAAAGCATGATATCTAAAACAAGGATCATTTTAACGTGACTACGAAAACAACATCCTAGAGCTTAGATGGATTTTTTCGTCCCACACAGATATTTTTCCGGCCCGAGACCCTCACACTGTCTCACTGAAATAGTAACTAAAAGAAATATTTTTTTACGCACAACAGGAAAACTCTTGGCCTTCATTTCACCTGATGATACGTGACGATAAAACTGAAGATAGAAGCGAGCTTCACTTGAACTCTTTAACAAGCTAGGAACTGACTATCTCACCTTTGGCTGTCGTAACACAATAATGTTATTAGCATTGTTATTGTGATGACAAACTTAGGTTAGACGGTAGTATAATAAAATTGTAAGACAAATATTGAGAACTAGCAACCCACCCTGTTTTTAACCGACTTCAAAAAAGGAGGAGGTTCTCAATTCGATGCGTATGTTTTTTTTTGTGTGTATGTTACGCTATTACGCCGCCAGTTGTAGACCAAGGGTGGTCCCATGGTCACCAAAGTCAGGATCTGATGATGGGATCCCATGAAAATCGAGGAAAACCCTTAAATTTTAAGGTGTTTCCAACGTGTTTTATGTTACGCAATTACTCCGCCAATTGTGGACCGATTTTCAAAATTCTTTTTGTATTCGTAATACCAGCTCACATTCGGTGAACTGTTATTTAATTAGGGTTTTTTTCTCTAAAAAGTTAAAAAAAAAATATTTTACAAAAAATAAAAACCGACTTCAAAAACCATTGATTTACTATGGTAGTAAATCAATGTCAAAAACACTGAAAAGTTAAAAATAGTATAAGAATAGGTACAGACTACATCACACTTCTATATTGAAGTCGGTGCCAAACGATGATCTCCTAGAAAGTCTTAAAATTTGGCACCGACTTCAATATAGAAGTGTGATGTTGTCTGTACCTATTCTTATATTATTTTTAACTTTTCAGTGTTTTCGAAGTCGGTTTTTATTTTTTGAAAAATATTTTTTATTTATCATGTGAAATTGATAAATCATGAAAATGAAAATAAAACATTATTTACAAAAATATGAAAATTTAAATGCCTCATAAATATCACAAATTGAGAATATAACTTTTTCAGAATTTTATGTATCATTTCGACAATAACGGAGTAACCTGGTAGACTTTATCCGATCTCATTACGAGTATAGTGCTACTAAAAGTGGTATGCCGTCGTCTTCCGTTTTCGGTCATTTTAAAACGAAGACAAAACTATTGAGCTGTTCGATGGCCTGACGAGGGTAAGTGGGGGGGAAGCGTTCCAAAGCAGAAATTAGTTTACGCGCGGAGCCGTTGTGAAGCTTCACAATAGCTCTTATCATCTATGTTAAGGTAACACTTACAATACATGACGCAATGTATCTACGTACATACATTCTATTTAATAAAGTACTCGTACAACTTTTGTAATCTCAGTTTTTCGAGAGTAATGTACAGAGGGTAAATGTTTATGTTAGTTATTCTCAATACCAAAAGCCGAAATTAGACGGTTCATTTTTGCACTCATTATCGATGCTTCATCGATGAAAGACCGAACAGTGAATTGGTTGTGTGTATAGCCGGAAGCTTTCATCGCGCAGGCACATTCTGATGAACATCAATTTCGAAATTTCATTTTCGGTCTTTCATCGATGAAGCATCGAAAATGAAAAACAAATTAATGAAAAATGAACCGTCTAATTTCGAGTTTAAGCCGAAATTAGACGCTCCAAACTGTAGTCCCTGGGCCCCAGACCTTGCTGATGATTCCAGAATGATCCGGTACCCATTTGGAGGTGATCTTGTTTCATTGCCCCAGGTCATTTAGTTTTTCCACACAGTCTTTTACTAGATTCGATTTTATAACGTTGCCGTTTAGTGCTAGTAAAACTGCGTGACTGTCCGAATATATTACTATATCTTGATTAACGTAGTTCCGCAGGCGGTTGACTTGTACACATTTAATTGTGGCATAGACTTTCGCTTGTAAAATAGTGGCATATTTACCAAGGTTTACGCTTCTGCTAACGTTGGGCTTGGCAGATACTCGTATATATCACATCTCCCACGTTAGGTAGGGCCCATTTTGGAGTTATCGGTGAACCACACCAGGCTTCCAACGTCTGAGGAATAACTATTACGGCGTTGAGCCCAGTCCTCCCTTTTAGTCAGTTCTACAGAAAAAATATTGTGGAAGCTGAATTCTGGAAGCAAGACATTGCGAGTGGTGGACATTCAAACACTTTTTGGTGTAAAGACCTCATTGTTTTAGATTTCCAGTGTTTTATACCAGCGTTAGTCCTGTAGATGCCAGCCTTCATCTCTTCATTTTGACTTAATGTATATGCCAACACCTATGCAATTATCTCCCCAAATATATAGGTATAATATAAGATCTTCCCAAAAATATAGCTATGATATAAAAGATTGGGCGTGTATTGTCTCAATATTTACTCAATCATGTTACGTCATGCTGAGAGCGTCTGACGGAGATAATAAAAGATGTGGTGACTTTTTGCTGTAGTTTTCGAACAGATTTGAGTGTGCCGAGAATAAGTTTTACGTATATTAGCTCAACATTTTATGGGAAAAGTACATCAAGCGAAAAGTTAAAAATGTTTTGTCTTCATTTAACAAACACAAACAACGAATTAGTTATGATACTCGTAGAAAGAGATTACCTATACATCGTACCAATGAATGTATTAAATACATTCTCGGGTTGATCTATCTGTATTTGAGCTTGGTGGCGCATTGGTGCGTGCGCTCAGCGAACGATTGCTAAAGTTAAGCAACGTTCGCTGTGGTCAGTTCTAGGATGGGTGACCAAAATAAGAAACATCTCAAGCTCCTCCGTGCTTTGGAAGGCACGTTAAACAGTGTGTCCTGCGCCTGATCTCGCCCCGGTCGTGTCAGCTAACTGTCCCATCGGACTAGGTGAGTGAAGGAACAGAGAGTGCACTTGCGTTTGCGCAGTCACTTGTGCACTACGAGTATAATATCTCCTGCGCAGATGGCTAGTCTCTGTGGAGATTGGCCGCCGTGACCGAATATCGGTTGGGGGGGACATTATTATTATTGGTTCGTTCGGCTATAGTACAAAATAAGTAGGTATTTTTGAACCATAAGTCTCCCTACATCTAATCTTCTAAAGGATAAGTCTAGAATTCGCATTCGCCGATTTGGCTGATGTAGACAGAAGCAAAACTAGGGTTAACATTCTACTTGACGTTGTTCAACTTGTCCTTCAGCGAACTTGGGTGAAACCATGGATATGTATTACAAAAACCGTAAAATACTCAAGATACGCAGCCAATAATATGAAGATACAAAAGATCCCTGAAATAGTGTTGTGATGTAAAGGTAATAATTGTAATCAAAGCATATTTATGAGTCATTGCTAGAAAAAAAATAATAAACGTGAAAATCAAATTTTAATGCTGTCTGTTTTAGTTAAATTAGTAATCTCTTAAAATGATGGAAAAGCACTATGTATTACAATTAAACAACGGAATTTGCCGCCCCGACACAGTGTGCTATAGCAAGCGGATTGCAGAGTGCACGCGCGCACGTGTTTATTTTACGATATTTGCGTATTTTTATCGTCTGTCATCGCGGGCCAGTCAAAGACACGATTGCGAACCTCTTTCTAACACACATACGTTCGGCAGATGTACTTTTGGTTTGACGGACTGTACTCAAATTCCGTCAATGCGCTGCGCCCCAGCCCGTCACTAATGTGCTAAGTAAGCATTTTGCGCTGCGCTGCGGCCCGCTGCGACCCGTCAAAGTACGAGTATGCGCCAACCTTTACACCTCGCTGGCTACGGATTGGTGCAGGTTTATTTTCCTCGTTCTAAATTGGGCCTTTTTGGGATTTTACTGGATCAAAATATTATATCGAAACTTGCTGTGCCCGCGAACCACGTTTCGCCATAATAATTTAAAAAACGCCTTATAACTTAGGGGTATAAAAATAGCCTACGACCTATTCTCAGACCAACCAAATATACACAAAAGAAGTTTGGAGGTATTCGATAACAAACACTGTGACACGAGAATTTTATACATCCGTTAGATATAATCTTCAAACACTTATGTAACTACAAACATACATCTGTATATTTTGAATGATTTATTGAGCTTTTTTAAAACGTATGTTGTAGGTCTGTAGTAGGTATCTCTATTACAGAGTTTATACTAGTGTGTTATTAATTATTATACACACAAAGCAAGCGAGTAATCACTAGCGGCTTCAAAATCGATTCACCTGCGGCGCAGAAGGCGTGGTTTTAACCTTTTACGTTGTATTCGCTTGAAATTCCTCATAGGCGTGACTGTCTGTAAAGTGCATTGCTAGTCCGGTTGATAACTTTTTGTGTGCATACTTCAATTTAACCCGGCGCGCCGTTGTGGCCGGGTATCTAATACCCGACAGTTTTTAAAACTTCAATAACTTTAAAACAAAATACGCGAGCATTTTGCGGTTCACACTAGCTGCGCTCGTTGACGTCTTACGACGGACGGACTAGGCATTCCATTTAGTGTTGCTGCTGCTACAGTGAAATTTACAGGTCTTTCTTTGAAGATTGCGCGGGTCTCTATCTATTGCACAAAATGCTAAGACAGAAATAGTGCTGTTAGGGAACATTTCATAAATAATAGTATGTTGGGACAATTACTTTGCTATAACAATACTAAAAAAATAAGGACTTGTTATTTTTTTTATTTTTGAAAATATATTTAAAGCTATGTGCTAAAAACTTGATGTTCAGAAGAAAAATGGTTTAATTTAAGGTTTTGATGATTATAGCTTTAATCCTACTATAATAATAATATTATAAATGTGAAAGTGTGGATGTTTGGATGTTTGTTACTCAATGACGCAAAAACGGCTGAACGGATTTGGATGAAATTTGGCTTGAATGTAGCCTTTGACATGGAAAAGAACAAAGGCTACCTTTTATCCCGATTCCTTAAGTAGTTCCCGAGGGAAAATTGAAAATTGTTTACGAGCTAAGCCGCGGGCAGACAGCTTTGAAATTTGGTATGCACGTCACCTATGCTATAGAAAAGGACATGTATTTTATATTCCTTAATGATCTCTTAAATAGTTCCCGTGGGACGATTAAAAAATTTTAACGAGCGAAGCTTTAGACCCAATTCTGAAGTCCACGCAGACGAAGTCGCGGGCAGAAGCTAGTATATTATAAAAAAAAAATATTTTCATAAATATTGTTTACAGGTAATTATTCCCTAAAATATTATACTAGTACAGGCATAAAACTGATTTAAAGTGTAATGAGTGAGTGTAATATAATATATGGGTATAATATACCCGGCCACAACGGCCGTGTTCTGTTCGGTCGACACAACGGCGCCGGGTTAAAATAAATATTAGGATATGTATGGCGGTAACCTTTTGTTTGTATAGTTATCTGTACTTATACAATATGAGCATGGGCTCTTATATGGTAGTATTCATGATTAGCTATTAAGACTAGGAATTTTATTTGTTTTTCGAGATATTTACATGATTTTCATGAACATAATATGCTTTCAAATGATCAGAACATTGTATGTTCCAAATGTGGAAAAAAAAGAAAGTTAAAAAAAAAAACATTTTTCGCGTTGTACATGGACTTTTGGTAAATTTTGAATTTCGAAAAATCCTTTATTCGTGTGTTTGGTTGTCTTCAACCATTGTTAGGCGCCGACGGCGGCTATTCGAGCATCTATGCACAAAGGCACGCGAACTGGAATTAATCAGCACCCTACTATTACACGGTTCATTTTCCTTTAATTCAATGTTATAGCAGTAGTTAAAAGACCCTAACAAATGTTCCGGCTCGAAGGACCAACTAAGGATTATGAAAGAAACTTCAACAATTTACCTACGCTTTCTGATGACAGTCAGTTAGTTAAGGCAATTCTACTAAATGACTACTGACAATGACACACAACGATTCTACAAATAAGTGTTTCTATCGTGATTATGAAACATGAAATATAGAGATAGAAATCTAAAAACATTTTAAATTTAACATATTTAGATTGGAGCATACATTCATTGCAATACTCATATGTCCAATTCTACGAGCCAATATTGACACAACGGTGAAATGTAATTCCACGCTGCCAAACATTTAACCCCGCCGTTTATTCTCAGTTAATTGCTTCGGCAGTGTAGCTGCATTTGACTCTATTTCGAATCAATGTGATTGAATTGGTTGTTAGTTAACTGTACTATTAAATACAGAAGCAATTTAACTAAAAGTATATTTTGATAGGTAATTTATTGACCACTTACTTAGTGGTAACTAAAAATTAAATTATCAAAAACATAGAGAATAATAATAAAAGTATTTTTTACAATAAATAAAAGTCGACTTTAAAAACAGCAAAAAATCAAAAATAATTTAAGAATACATAAAACATCACATTTGAAGTCGATGCCAAGTTTATTCGTAACTACATTACCCAAGTAACATTTTAGGTTCTAGAATGGTTTTGAAAAGGTTCTAGAACGGTTTTGAAAAGGTTCTAGAACCTATATATGGATATCTGCTACTAAGTCTTAATAGACTCAATAATATTATATTAACCTTATAATAACCCCCTGAGTGCAAAAAGGGCCCACGTTTTAGAACCTTTCTGAGAGCTACAGCAAAACCTATAGCTTAAATCACAATACCCTTATTTAAGGTTAATATAACGTTCTAAAATGTTGTTAGATGTATCTTTATGATAACTTAAAACCGTTTTTAGACATGAATAAATGCTTTTCCGAGACTCCCAGGTTTTAAAATGTTTCTATTTAAGATTTTTACACAGAAACAAGTGAATTTCAAATCTTTATTTATAATGGCGATTCCTTGTTTCAAAATGGCGAGATAAAGTACGTGTTGTATTCATAAAAATAATAAGTAGCTTGCTGACGTCAGGAAAAAATAAAAAATACTGCGACTGGCACTTTATTGTAAAACTTCATGATAATAGAGCTGTATAAAAGGTGGGCCCTTCGTAAGTTAAAATTCTGAAGATATTTTAATAAAATAAAAATTATAAAATACGATGGTTTGTGATAAATCGCATTAGAAATGAAACTTCTATCCATATAAAACATACATTTTAAATATATAGCACACATTACTTAATTTTGCCTTATTTAATTTATCAAAATATTGCTTTTTGTTCCGATAGATTTTATATTTCAATAAAAAATATGGCTGCCGTTAGGAAATTACTAGAAAGAATTTAAATTAACCTTTTCAGAACTGTAACAGCTAAAAGCTAATTATGTTGCCAAAATAAGATCTAAAGATTATCTGGCGGAGCTAGTTAAAATTACTAGGCTATTTTTGCAGTTGCTTAAAACTCGCGGAGATAACTGCAATTTTTTGAGGATGTTTCTTAAGCTTTAAAATATTCTCGTAGGACTTAAATCATGCCGTAAGATTATACAATAGCATTATTGGTTTGGGTTTTAACCGCATAATCCTAATTTGTTTGTCTAGATAACTCTAATATAGCCTAAAGGTTTCATGTAGGTTTTAGAAATGACTTACAGGTGATTTTAAAATTCCATAACTTTATAGCTGTATATAAGTTAAAAAATTAACCTTTAGATCTCACTTTAGTATTATGCTAGCTTTTCTAGAACTGAATCAGGAGTCTACGACAACTTTAAGATCTTAGGACTATATGCTCCTAAAACCTAAGTAAAAATAACGTTAATTTAAACTCTTGTCAGCGGTTCCAAAGTTGTAATTAAAGTCAATTAGTTTTAGGACTTATTAATATTTCTGAAATACTAAATACGACCAGATAGCAAAACGTTAACCTTTTTATGACTCTTTTAAAACCTTGAGGTAAAGTTTACAACCGAGACCCGAAAAAAATGTTACTTGGGTAGTTCGTTCTTACATTTTTAAGGCTTTTTAGGAGATCATCGCTTTGCAGCAACTTCAATATTAAAATAATATGATGTTGTATGTGCATATTCTCATGTTATTTATTAAAATTATTTCAATCTTTTTCATAATTTAGAATTTAACCCGAGACGAACATCAGAATAACTTGAAACTACCTCTGCTCTAAACAACACGAAATAATTTTTCCGAACTGTTAGGAGCACGTAACTTTTTAGGAATTACAATAGGAATTATTATACTTTATTATATTTATTTCGCATTGAGCGTCGGTGGCGCAGTGGACTCGGCACTTGCCTTCCAATCGGGGGGTCGGGGTTCGAGACCCGCCATGTACCAATGTGTTTTTCGTTTCGAATTTCATATGTACATTTGTCTGACGCTCCTACGGTGAAGGAAAACATCGTGAGGCAACCTGCATACATCTGCGAAGAAATTCAATGATGTATGTGAAGTCGACCAATCCGCACTGGGCCAGCGTGGTTGACTAAGGCCTAATCACCCTAACATAGGGTAGGCTCGAGCCCCTCGGTGGGGACGTATATGGGCTGTGATGATGATGATGATGATATTTATTTATTATCAACTCACCTAAATCACTTGAAAGAAAACAACAACGATTCAATAAGATCCCATTATATTGAAGATCTATCTAGGTACTAACCCCTAACCCCTAACCCAAAGAGAACCTTCCAAAAGATGATGACTATCAGTCGCAAAACCTGGATAGGTTTAGAAAAAACATGAAACATGTTGGTCGTGTCTATAAAAAAGAGTTTCCTTCGATTTTACTGGGATTCCATCACCAGATCCTGACTTAGTAGCAGTGGGACCGCCTCAGGACCACCACTCTTATAATTACAAAAAAAAAAAGAATTTTAAAAATCGTCCCACAAATGGCGGAGCATTCAGAGAACATAAAAAAATTATGGACTCGAACGAAAAACCTTTGAAGTTGGTTAAAACTCTTAACTATAAGTAAATCGTAACAATCATTGCGCATAAGGGTAAAACAGCAATACGTCACAAATCATTCAATCGAACTTACTCAAGAAATTACGCAATCTCTCCGTATAACGCCACAATTTGTGTTTGAGAATGCTCATATAAAAAACATACATAATAACATTTCAAAAAATGTATTGAAAATCTGAAATTTTCTCTTCGTGGGAAATTTCACAAATGAGGCGTCGTCACTTAACCCGAGCAAAGCTATAGAAAGGGTAACATAAAACTCGCACACAAGCGTTAATGTAATATTATAAATCACATAAACTCCTGCTGTGAAATATGTAAAGGCTATGAAAATATTTTGAAGCTAATATACATATAACACAACCACCAACAGTGCGAAGTCTTTTATTAAAATATACCTACATAGAGTCTTTTGAATAAGACGTAACGAGTCAACTCCGCTCTACGAGTACGATGAGATGAAAGGGAGTCGTTTCGTTCTAATGAATAATAATTGACATCTCCATGTCACTTATTTACAAGATTTTTTTTACAAAATATAAGACAAAACCTCCACATATTTGTTGCATTAACTAATGTTTGAAGTAATAGGAAATTCCTAATATGATTTAGATCCCTAAATATGATACGGTAAGAATGATTTAAAACTCACTATATCAAGAAGAGCGTCGGTGGCGCTGTGGTTTCGGCACTTGCCTTCCAATCGGGGGGTCGGGGTTCGAGACCCGCCATGTACCAATGTGTTTTTCGATTCGAATTTCATATGTACATTTGTCTGACGCTCCTACGGTGAAGGAAAACATCGTGAGGCAACCTGCATACATCTGCGAAGAAATTTAATGATGTATGTGAAGTCGACCAATCCGCACTGGGCCAGCGTGGTTGACTAAGGCCTAATCACCCTAACATAGGGTAGGCTCGAACCCCTCGGTGGGGACGTATATGAGCTGTGATGATGATGATGATGATATCAAGCTAAAACTTTTTAATAAAATGAACAAATAATTTGAGTGATCTAGTATTTTTCCATGTTTTACTATTTTGAGAGAAACTTAGCCTTAACTGTATTATGATTAAGTAGATTAACAGCATAATTCAATGATCTATGTATTTTTATCGAGTTTCGTACTAAATTTAGACATTTGGTCAAAAATTTAGAAAAAATAAGGGCGACTTCAAAAACACTAGTTATAAAATAATATAAGAATACAGACAACATTACATTACTATATTGAATCCGGTGTTGAATTTTCAGACTTTCTGGGAGATCATCGTTTGGCACTGACTTTAATATAGAAATGTAATGTTGTCTGTATTCTTATATAACTTTTAAGTGGTTTCGAAGTCGATTCTTATTTCTTGAGTTTTCTTATTTTTATCTTTTTAGAGAATTTAATACCAAGTCACCACAGCGACTTGAAAGAATACGACAAAGGGTCAATACGTGCCTATAGTATTCAAAAAACCTCTAACTCCTAAAAGTTAAGGATCCTTCCATCATCAGCTCGGTTCATGACTACCGGGCATAAATACCTGAATAACTTCAGAAGAAAATGAAACACGTTTGACATACCTATAAAATTTAAGGTTTTCCCTCGATTTTCCTGGAATCCCATCATTAGATCCTAATTTGGGTAGCAATAGAACCACTGCAAGAGTATACTTTATCGAATACAAAAAGAATGTTGAACATCGGGAACAATTGGCGGAGTAGTCCCGTAACATAACAACAAATAAACATACGTATCGAATTAAGAACCTCCTCCTTTTTTGAAGTCGGTTCGAAAGAAAGCCTAAAATATTGCTGTAGGAATGAGACAGACCGACTTGGTATTGTTTTGTTGATAATTGGAACAACAATTTTCGATGTGTATGTATTTTGACTTCCATATTCTTTCTTATACCGGGTGTAACAGAATACCGCAATAATATTTAAGGTTGTTGATTAACAAAAAAAATGTTTTATGACTATTCTTTGTATTTTTATTATATGCCTACTTTCGATTCAATACGCTGAACTGTTAAGAGTATTAAATCGAAAGTAGGCATATAATAAAAATACAGAGAATAGTCATAAAACATTTTTTTTGTTAATCAACAACCTTAAATATTATTGCGGTATTCCGTTACACCCGGTATATTCGACAGCTTTGTAAATTTCTTTTGTAAACTTTTCATCTACGAAATAACCTCGTGGAAACCAATCAATATTGACGGTGTGAACGTCCGGTCACGTTTGATTAATGTTTTATTGATTATTTGTTCGGACAACGACAATATATCAATGTTAAAAACGTAATCGAATATTTAACTTGAATTCAATACCTAAAGAAACGTCTGAATGAAATGGTTGTCACTTAATTATATTCCAATGCATTGTCATACAGATTGATGTTAGGATGCAGTGTCAACATTTTTATGTTCGATATACGAGTATAATATGCCTTTATGATTCAAAATAGTGTAAGTTTTAAGTGTACATTTGTGTCATCAAGTTTTTAAACGAAATATATTCTAATTCCCTTCTGTTTAACTAAGAAACGAACATAATACGAGTACGAGTATAGTACGATTATAGAAATAAAACTTTGATTATGAAATTAACGTTCATTTGCTGTAGTCTAGACATGTGATATATTAACGCCAATCGCCTACCTAACCTATGGTTAGCCTTGCCGCCTGCTCACAATCGATAAGTCTGCTAATTTTAAATATTCCACATGTGGATTCACACGGCTATCAACGGTTTCATCGTATTTTTAGATTGAAATTAAGCCATCTACAGGTAAATTTTCTAAACATAATATTCTTAATTAGTTAAGTTGCAAAAAACTCTATTTAAACTTACAATACACGCTACTGACGGTTAAGTCAAAATAACAATAAAGCAATTAATTAAATACCTAACGATTTCTAAACTTAACTGAATTTGAACGAGTACTCGTAGGTAATGCCAATTATTGGTTACATAAACGAGTCATTTTACTTTTTATTTAGTTCCACTTACAGTTTACGTACTACAGAAATGTAAAATTAATCGTCTAATTTTATCGTAAGTACGGAACCCTATATTGGATTTGAAAACAGCTAGTATAATACTCGTATTATGATAATTTTGAAAAAACCTTACTAATATTATAAATACGAAAGTAACTCTGTCTGTCTGTGTGTTACGCAATCACGCCTAAACTACTGAACCGATTTAGATGAAATTTGGTATAGACATAGTTTGAATCCCAGGAAAGGACAAAGGATAGGTTTTATCGCTGAAATCACCCCTTAAGGGGGCGGAAGTTTGTATGGTGAATCAATAACCGCTAACCGATTTAGATGAAATTTAGTATGGAAATAGTTTGAGTTGTGGGGAAGGTTGAAGAATAGTTTTTATCCACAAAATCATTCTTTAAGGGTGTAAAAAAAACTTTCAACCGGACGAAGTTGCGAGCAAAAGCTAGTGAATCACAAAATTATGGATAAAAGTGACCATTACCACCTACCATTAGCGGTTACGGCTGTGCGTGCGTCTATAGATGGGAACATCTCCTTTTATATATATAGATATTATAGATTGTACGCACCCCCACTGTAGACAACATAACTATGTTGTCTATGGTCCACTTTACCAAGGTGGGCAGTCTGTGTGTTTAGCAACTTTGCTTCATACAAAAAAAACCTTTTAATTAAAATCAAATTCATAAATTACATATATTTGTTTTATCATTTAGATACTGGCGCTAAAACTATTCAGCTGTGAACAGTAATTTTTGTGTTTATATAAATAATTAACCCTTTCATTTTAATTGAGATATTAAAATTTATATTACATGCGTAATTAATAAACCATTATCACATAGAGAAATCCAATTTTGGCAATAATATAGTCATCGATATACTTAAACTAAACAAATGTATCAATGTTGAATCGCATTCGTTGCGTGACATTCGATGTTGGTACAATAAAAGTCTAAAGTTCATGGTCCTGTATGTAATCATTGATGTAAATTATTTTTAAAATGTAAAAACAATTTTAATTTTTAATTGCTTTTGTTATATTGCTGAAATCCTTAAATCCTAAAAAATCATTTCCTTTTTATATATAATACATATAGTAAAATAATGTATTAAGTGACGATTTAATAAAAATCATTATGGTTTTTAACCAATATGTATAAAAAATTCATTGTTATCACAACTGACTTCCGAACAAAATTGCCAACATTATTCTTAACTTCCTCCTGAAAGTGTAATAAATTCCTTGCGCCTTGTTAGATCATGATTTACTGTAAAAGTGTGCTAACTGATAATATTTTAAGAAAAAACTTAAATGGAAATTCTAGACGACTTTACCTCAATTTTGAAATTTGATTACATCCCTACCCTAGTAACTAATGAAAACAGATATTGGTATAAGGGTATAAAAGAAATAAAGGGAATAGAAACAAGAGAAAAGGGAATACTGGTACAACAAATTAAATTAAAATTTTAAAGCATAACACAAATTAGAATTTTGTGCCTATGCTTTAAAAATTATTTCCGATTTGAAGGTTTGCTTCTTTTAATTCTACACAGAAGTGAAGTGTGGTTTTTTTTTTTCAAAAATCCGTCGCCCGACACAAGGACTTTCTCCTGTGTCGTGGGTGCAGTTACAAACATAGAATATCACATGCACATACGCTCAGACCGGAACAAATTTCTGTAGGCTATACAAAATATTTGTCCCGTACGGTAATCGAACCTGCGACCCGTTGCGCAGTAGGCGATCACTCGACCTCTGCGCTAACCGTGTCGTTTTTATAATGGATTATTGTTCACGCCAATGAGTACTACCAGCAATCGTACTTAATTCAGAATTTTCCTGTTAGAAAACTCTAAGTAAAATCCTACACCGACTAGCCAGTGTTAATTGCAATTGGCCTACCGTCCACGTATGAGAAGAGACTCATACCCACCAATGGACGTTTTAATGTTGGTGTGATGAGCTTTGATCAATTACTTTCATTCTCTAAGCATGTCTGTACCAATATTATACTATTTCAAAGGGCATTTCGCATCAAAATAGAACAAATGGTAATGAAAATTCAACCTGACATCTGCCATCTGCATTCGCCATTGTTTACTTGCTCTGAATAGAATACGTCAGGCAAGGGCTTTATACATGACTGGGAAGTAACAGTTATTAAAAACTAAACTTCGACTTTCCTGATTTAATGGTGAACATAAGTCTAAGCCGTGAACACTGGTTTTCCTAATAGCCTACAAAATATAGCCTGTTCGTGAGTAGACATAATATTTAAGGCAAATAAGTAAGCAATATATGTAACGTTTCATTAATTTCGATCATTAATCAATAATCACACCCACACACACACATAAAGTTATCAGCTCCATTAGGGTAAAATATCCTAACATTCTATTCCTAATTCATAAAAGTAATTTTTTAAATAAGGCGCAGGCCAAACTGAGGCGGCGCGGCGCGCATCAGACGCACCCGGTGGCGCACTCGCAGCGCGCTGCAGGCGCGCCCGTGGGCGCGAACAGCGCTTGTATGCTACGGTGCGTCAGCGAGTGAGTACGTTGGTGCCATTAAAGAGTTTGATTTTGATCGAACAAGATGTCTTCCTCTGACGCCTAAGGCGTGGGCCAGATAGAAAAGGCGCGGGCGAGGCGCACCTGTGTCGCGCCATCGGCGCACCGCTTCTATCTGTTTTGTGCCCGTCCGTTTTCATACAATTAGTATGAAAAATCATTCGACAAGCTTCCAGATGGCGCGCTACGGCTGCAAAGACGGGCGCGCCGGCCGTCGCACTGCTGGCGCGCAGCCGCGTACCTCAGTCTATAGTGAGTTTTGCGCGGGACCGGAAGTTTCTTCTCCTTCTTCTTCTCCTTTGCAAATTGGCGAGTTGCACCAGGGCTAACATGTCTTCGTCGTCAGAGGAAGACATGTTGTTCGATCAAAATCAAACTCTTTAATGGCACCAACGTACTCACTCGCTGGCGCACCGTAGCATACAAGCGCTGTTCGCGCCCACGGGCGCGCATGCAGCGCGCTGCGAGTGCGCCACCGGGTGCGACTGATGCGCGCCGCGCCGCCTCTGTCTGGCTTGCGCCTTAGAAAGTAAACTTGACAGCACCTTGCGTAAGCATTGAAGTAGGTAAACTTGTACATAACCTTTAGTAAACATTGTTAATTATTAAATTATTTTTGAAAATGAAACTTGACATCTAAGTTATCTAAGTGTGTTTGTTTACGCTCGTGGAAGAGCGAGTGGCAACACTGCATTATAGTCTGTGCAGTGAGAGCCCGTGGCGGCCGGCCGCATGTGACATGTCAGTCGAGTCGAACGGAATGACATTGAAATAGGTCAGGTTACCGGGCGGCGCGTTTTCGTTTCGAGAAATATATAATTGAACTAGTTTTGCGCGGCGCACCAAGTGATTGTTGGTGCGAGGGTCCGCCAAAGTTTTAGTGTCGGTGAAGTGAGTCGGCGGCCTAATAGGCCTATGTAGTGCTCCGGTCTCCATATTTGGATTAACAGCAGCCCTTCAGGAGCCGCGACTTCCTTCGAGCTAGCTCAGGAAGTCCACCGGCTACATACGGAGACTGAACGGAGTCAAGGTAAGGACAATTCTTTGATTGTAGTGTCGACATCAGCAATCAACCTAAAAATCCTTATTCGGTGAAACGCCGACGTGGTGGAGTCTACTTTGGGCACCACCATCTCTTGGTAGCAGAGCGTGGTTGTTAGATTTGATTGATTGATTAGTATTTTGATTAGTATTGTACAATTAATATTGTAATCTTGTTGGTTGTCCAAACGGGCAATACATATTAATTGGTTTTGATTGCTGATTTTAAACCGACTACAATCTCATTTGTGGACCGATCTCCCTAACTAATTGTCATTGTCATTGTATATGAAAAATTGGGGTTAAATGCCTTTTGTTGTTCTAGTTAAGTTCTATCATTTACCTATATTTGATTTTGATTTGTTTTTTCATATCTTTGTTTTGCCCTTGAATATTTTGTTTGTTAAGTTGTAAACTTATACTTGAATTTAATTTGTTTAAAAAATTTTGCTGCTAAATGACTTTGCTGTTGTTGTAATACACTATTTTGTTGTGTTAAGTTTTAGCATTTACATTTGATTTTGTTTTGTTTGCCTTTGAATATTATGTTTGTTACGTTATTGACTTAATACTTGAATTTAATTTGTTTGAAAAGATTCTGTTGTTAAATGCCTTTGTTGTTCTAGTTAAGTTCTAGCATTTATACTTGATTTTGGTTTGTTTATATATTTTGTTCTGCCTTTGAAGTTCCTCCCGATCTGTTTTGTTCTCTGCGGTTGTCGGTCTGTTTGTCTATGTATTATTATAGTGACATATTAATTTTGGTGCCAAATGGTCCCGCCAGTTAGCCCGCTTAGTGGTGCCCGCGCGGGTGCACAAAAGATCTTGAGATGGTTTGCTAGTGCCGTCGCTTTGGTAGACCGACCAGACCGAGAACAGGCCTTGTTAATTCGGCATGAGGGAGTACCTGCTCGCTTGAAGGAATTGGAGCAGCTTTTCGTTGTTCATCAACAATATTTGCTCGACCACCCAGCCATGGGTGCCGCTGAGTTGCGGGCAGTCGACCAATTTAATGCCGATTATGATCAATGTTTTGAACAGGCGGATGTGATTATAAACAAGGCTCAGGCTATCCTATCCGCCCGGAGGGGTGAGTCGTGCATGCCCGGGGAGGTCAAGCCTACCCCGGCCGGCTTGCTGGGCAGACTGCCCACTTTGGACATCCCAACCTTTGATGGGAACCTGGCTGCTTGGATGGGGTTCATCAACCTCTTTGATAGCCTGGTCCACTCGAGGGACGACCTGTTCCCTAGCCAGAAATTGGCCTATTCGCTCTCTGCCTTACGTGGAGAGGCTGGTGTGCTTGTCCAGCATCTACCTGTCAACGATGACAGTTATGATATTGCAAGGGCGTTGTTGACCGCCCGGTATCAGAATGTTCGCTTGCTAGCGGACACGCATGTGGCTGCCAACTTAGGGCTGCCACGGGTATCGCGGGTCTCCTCATTGAGGAAGGAGATTTTGAACCCGCTGCTAAGCGCTATTAACGCTCTCAAACAACTTCTACCGGTGAACCAGTGGTCCTTTATTTTGCTCCACCTCATCCTCAATAAGCTTCCCATGGAGATGAAAGGGCGCTTTGAACAAAGGTATGGGGGCAATAGTGCCTCGTACCTCCCCCCCTTTTCGGATCTCCTCAGATTTTTGGAGGATGAGTGTCGGATGACCGACCACTTGGATATGGCTCCTATACCGGGACCGAGTACAGGCCGCTATGAGGCGACCCGGGCAGCGCCACGGAGAGAGCGCCGCCCGTACAAGCAATATACTGCAGTGCGGCAGAACTCTCCACACGGGGAGAGGTCGCTACCTTGCAAGTGTTGCAAGCGGGATGGCCATCGTTTGCCGGCCTGTCCCAAATTTGTTGGCCTACGCACCGAGGGGCGTAGGAATATGGCCAAGCAGCGGAATTGGTGCTACCGCTGCCTGGGGGCTCATATGGCATCGGCTTGCCCCCACCCACGAGATTGCCACTGTTGTGGAGGGGCCCATCACCCCCTTTTGTGCTTCAATAGTAGGGACACTCGTGAGGTGGTGAGAGAGAGGGACTCGCACACGGGCGGGGGCCCTCGTAGGGCACCCACATCTCCGAGGAGATCGGAGGGGCGTGCCACCCCTCCGCGGAGATTGGACAGGCGCCCCCCCCTCCCGTGAGAGGATTGGGCGCTCCACCCCCCCTACGGGCGGGGGGGATCGACGCGCCGCTTCCGAGGCGCCACCGCGGGATTGGGCCGCGGTTATTAGGGAGCCACGCCGGGAGCCGATACGCTTCTCTCCCCCTATGATGGAGAGACCTCGTTTGTCACGGGCTCCCCCAATCTTCGCCCATCATGGGCACCGCCCGGCCCCCCGATGCCGCTTTGATCGGGGCCAGTACGTGCCGGATTGGGACCCGCTCGAGCGCCTTGAGCGCCCTACTCCTCCGCCGCGCACGCATTTTTCTTTGGACCCCCCTTCCCCCCCGTTGCGGGGAATGCGGGAGGATTAAACCAACTGTCGGCTGCAACCCCCCCACAGGAGCAGGTGCTGTTACCAACAGCCTCGGTACGGGTGTGGGGCCCGAAGGGCACCTTTGTTTTAGTTCGCGCCCTTTTAGATACGGGAGCTCAGGGTTGCATTGCCTCCAGCTGGCTGGTCCGGCAGTTGAGTTTGAACATATCTCCATACCTTGAATCGGTACGGGGAATCGGAGACCTGCGGATCCCAGAACCGATCGGTCAGGTTTTGTTCTCCTTCTCCCCCCACTTCTCTTCAGCGCCCAAAATTGGCGCGACCGCGATTGTTTATGAGAAGGTTGTTGGTCAGCTTCCGCAACAGCACGTTTCGCGCGCTGTCGTTGATGCGACATCAGGATTGACCTTGGCTGACCCTTCCTTCCACTGAACCGGTCCGATTCACTTATTGCTCGGTGCCGATGTTCTAGGCCGCGTGTATTGTGGGAAGAGGAGAGAGTTACAGAAGGGTGGGCTGGTAGCCTTATCTACATCGCTTGGGTTTGTAGTCATGGGACCAGTTAGGCATAACTCACCATCTCCATCGGTGGACAGTTACATAACTGTTAGCTCCACCTTATCGGATGTCCTTCAACGGTTTTGGGAGGTGGAAGAGCCACCTACCGTGAAGCGAGTGAACCCCTTAGACGAGGAGTGTGAGTTGTTTTACCAGAACAATACAGGTCGCCTTCACTCGGGACGGCTGATCACTCGTTTGCCCTTTTTGTCAGTTCGCCCCTCACTTTGCAGCTCCCGGCCGTTGGCCGAGAAGCGGCTACTGTCCATGGAGCGTCGTATGAGTAGGAACTCCGACTTCAAACAGAATTATGTCGACTTCATGCAAGAATATGAGCAACTGGGGCACATGTCGGTCTCGCGACTGGACTGGCGAAACGAGGAACATAATTTTCTTCCTCACCACGCGGTTTTGAAACCTTCCACTGGGAAGATACGCGTTGTTTTTGATGGGTCAGCTCCCACGTCTACCGGAGTTTCGCTGAATCAATGTCTGCATGCTGGACCGAAGATGCACCACGAGGTGGGCGATGTATTGACCAACTTCCGTCGCTATGCCGTCGTCTTTGTGACCGATATCCGGATGATGTTTCGGCAGACTGTGATTCACCCGGACGATAGGCGATATCAGCTCATATTATGGAGGGAGGATCCCATAGATCCCATGCTAGTCTACGAGCTGAACACCAATACATACGGTTTGCGTTCGAGCCCCTTTGTGGCAATTCGCTCACTTGTGGAACTTGCTGACCGTGAGCGGTTACGATACCCTCGCGCATCCTTGGTTCTCAAGGAGGATGCATTTGTGGATGATATTTGTACGGGCTCCCCTAGTGTCGAGGAAGCCTTGATTTTGCGAGATGAACTAATTGCTCTTCTCGGGGCTGGTGGTTATGAACTGAGGAAGTGGATGTCCAACTCACCTCAGCTTTTGTGTGACTTGCCAGACGACCACCAGCAGGAGCCTCATATTTTTGAGAATGCAAACACTCCAGATTTACTGTCTGTTTTGGGAGTGCAATACAGACCTGTTCAGGACACGTTCACCTATCGATTGGAGCTGCCAAGCCCCAAGGTCTGGACGAAACGGTTGGTTTTATCTACAGTAGCTCGTACCTTTGACCCAAACGGCTGGATTAGTCCCGTAGTGTTTTGGATGAAGTGCTTCCTACAGGAACTTTGGTCAGCCGGAGTGTCGTGGGATGAGCCCCTCTCGGGTCGTTTGCTGCGAGATTGGGAGTCCTTCATGTCGTCTCTCCCTGACATTAACCGTGTTAGTATCCCTAGACATATACTGCCTAAGGGACGGTTTACGGCCAGCCTTCATGGCTTTTGTGACGCGTCTGAGAGTGGATACGCAGCCGTCGTATATATCCGGACGGTCGATGATAGAGGAGCTGTTAAGCTCCACTTGCTAATTGCTAAGAGTAAGGTTGCTCCACTTCGAACTCGATTAACGATTCCGAAGTTAGAATTGTCTGGAGCTACTCTTCTGGTTCGTTTGATGAACCACGTTGTTGACACCCTGGGACGTAGTGTGGACTTTGAGTCGCTCTTTGCTTGGTCCGACAGTCAGGTTGTCCTGTGTTGGATTAAGAACTCCGTCCACTCCCTGGAGGTATTTGTGGCCAATCGGGTATCCCAAATACAGGCCTCGAAGGCCCCGTTGATTTGGCGCCACGTGCCAGGTGAAATAAACCCTGCTGACTGTGCATCACGTGGCAGCGAAGCCCCTCAGCTTATTGACCACACTCTGTGGTGGGGTCCCGAATGGTTGTTACAGCCGTCTTGGCCTTCCACACCAGCTGTGGTGAAGGTACCAAATCCGGGCTTGCGTGTTCACGCTGTCGAGACTATAGCGGCTTTAGAGCGGGAATTTTTATTAGACCGCTACAGTTCTCTGGACAAGTTGCTCGGCGTGACCGCTTGGATAAGAAGATTTATACGAAATTGTCGACGGCCTCAGGACAAAGATTTGTGTCCGGTCCTCTCTCCGCAGGAGCGCCAAGATGCTCTTTTGCATTGGGTGCGTATGACCCAGTCTAGAGCGTTTGAACCGGAACTTAAGATTTTCCGTACCGGGACGTCCAAATTGAAGGGACCCTTGGTGCGTTTGACTCCCTTTCTGGATGATAAGGGATTGTTGCGTGTAGGAGGCCGATTGAGGCACGCTAACTTGCCTTATAGATCACGTCATCCCCTGTTGCTCCCCAAGGACGGACCATTGGTGCGATTGTTGATCATTGATCGCCATGTGAAGAATGCTCATGCCGGATGTAATGCATTGACCGCGCTCCTCCAACGGGAGTTTTGGATTTTGTCAGCGCGAAGAATAATCCGATCTGTTATTTTTCGATGTCTGCCCTGCTATCGTTTACGCCCCGAGACGATGCAGCCCCAAATGGGTGATTTGCCTGCTGATCGTGTGAACGAATCGATGACCTTCTTAGGAGTTGGAACTGATTTCGCGGGACCGTTCACTATAAAAACGTCGCGACTCCGTAATGCTAAGACTGAAAAGGCTTACTTGTGTGTGTTTGTTTGTTTGGCCACTAAAGCCGTTCATTTGGAGGTGGTGAGTGCACTCACCATGGACGCTTTCTTAGCAGTGTTAGGCAGATTTGTCTCCCGCCGGGGACTGCCTTCTCTAATTCGGTCCGATTGTGGGACGAACTTCAAGGGCACTGATAGACATATAAGAGAAGTTTGTGAATTTTTAGATAAAAATAATATTGAGATCGGATCCACACTCTCCCGTAGGGGGGTAACATGGCGATACTCCCCGCCGTCTGGCCCTCACTGGGGAGGGATTTTTGAATCTGTTGTAAAAGGCCGCCAAGACTCACCTTCGCCGCGTTATTGGGGAGACTATTCTCACGTTCGAGGAACTCGCGACGGTGTTTCATAAGATTGAGGCGGTTCTCAACTCGCGTCCGTTATGTCCGTTGTCTACCGACGCGAACGATTTGCAGGCCCTCACGCTGGGCCATTTCTTGATAGGCAGACCACTTAACGCCCTTCCCGAGTATCCTTATAGAGATATCAATCCAGGACGCCTTTCGCGGTTTGAGTTGCTCCAGCAGCTTACCCAGAGCTTCTGGCGCCGCTGGCACCTTGAATACTTACACATTTTGCAACAGCGCGTTAAGTGGTCAGATAAGACAAACCCACCGAGGGTTGGAGACCTCGTGTTAGTGAAGGACCCAAACCTGCCACCCCTACGTTGGCGTCGCGGACGCATTGTCCAACTTACTCTAGGGTCTGATGGTGTGCCCAGGTTTGCCGAGGTCCTAGTTGGGGATTCTGTTTTGAAGCGCGCGGTCGCTACTCTTTCTCGCCTCCCCTTAGACTGATTTGGCGGACAGTCCGGGACTGTCCGGAGCGGGGGGATGTTTACGCTCGAGGAAGAGCGAGTGGCAACACTGCATTATAGTCTGTGCAGTGAGAGCCTGTGACGGCCGGCCGCATGTGACATGTCAGTCGAGTCGAACGGAATGACATTGAAATAGGTTAGGTTACCGGGCGGCACGTTTTCGTTTCGAGAAATATATAATTGAACTAGTTTTGCGCGGTGCACCAAGTGATTGTTGGTGCGAGGGTCCGCCAAAGTTTTAGTGTCGGTGAAGTGAGTCGGCGGCCTAATAGGCCTATGTAGTGCTCCGGTCTCCATCTTTGGATTAACAGCAGCCCTTCAGGAGCCGCGACTTCCTTCGAGCTAGCTCAGGAAGTCCACCGGCTACATACGGAGACTGAACGGAGTCAAGGTAAGGACAATTCTTTGATTGTAGTGTCGACATCAGCAATCAACCTAAAAATCCTTATTCGGTGAAACGCCGACGTGGTGGAGTCTACTTTGGGCACCACCAGTGTTATAAAAAGCGTACACTGTCCATTGATGTTCATGTAATGCAAAACATAACAAACGATTAACTCAAAAGGAATGAATTGGCTTTTAGAATACCTGTTGAGAAATGAATCTAAATTAAATAAGTAAAAGAAAAATCCTTTAAATTCAACACACTATTTTAATTCAAACTGTTATAACAAGCCCCCATCACCATGACAACAACCAAAAAGCCCAAGGTAAAAAAACATTCAAAATAAAAAGTATAAAATACAAATAGGTTCGCCACATGCTCCCCTTTTTTAAAGGAGGACAACCTTTTTTAATGGTCGCCTCAGGATCCCACCTGCAGTCCTAATATCTACCACCCGGACTATACCGTCTCGACCTGGGTACGTGGCTTCGACCACTCCCCGAGGCCAGGTTCCTCTTGGGAGATCACCGTCCCCAATAAGAACCGGGTCCCCTGGCTTGATCGACGCAACGGTCCCTGGGACGCGGCGAGGAGCTAAGGTTGGTAGGTATTCAAAGACCCACCTACGCCAAAAATGATCAGCAAGCCTCAAGGCTTTCCGCCAACCGCTTCTACCACAAAGATCCGAGTCCGAAACTTCGACGGGGAACGGCCGGCCTGATGACTCTCCGAGCAAGAAATGGTTAGGCGTCAGTGCCTCTGGACAATCAGGATCGGGTGGTACGTGCGTAAGCGGCCGTGCGTTTACTACGGCCTCTGCTTCCAACAAGAGCGTATAAAGGATCTCATCCGACGGCGCTCGATCTCTTAATGTTGCACTGAGCGCCGTTTTCACAGTCCTGACCATTCTCTCCCACGCTCCACCCATAAACGGAGCCGAAGGGGGGATGAAACGCCACTTAATCCTCTGATCCGTTGTAAAGTCTGAGACCGCGCGATCATAGAGTGCCCGCAGCTGTCGATTAGCACCCACAAACGCTGTTCCGTTGTCTGACCATATCGTGCTCGGTGATCCGCGACGTGCTATAAATCGGCGGATACACATAATTGCGGCATCAGCCGACAGACTGTAGACCACCTCCAAATGGATAGCCCTCGTGACCAAACATGTAAACAAAGCCACCCATCTCTTTTCTCGTCGCCGCCCAATCGCAACTTGCAATGGGCCAAAATAATCTACGCCCAAAATGGAGAAAGGACGCTTGTGATGGGCCAGGCGGTCTTCAGGTAAGTCGCCCATAGGAGGTCTCAATAAAGGCGCTCGCAGCAATTTGCATAGTTGGCAGTTTCGGGCAACAGATTTTACAGCATTTCTCGCGCCAAGGATCCAGTATTGCTGGCGTAATTCATTTAGTATTGTCTCCTTGTTGGCATGAGCAAACTTGTTATGAAAGTGACGTATCAATAAGCGCACAGCGGGTTCCTTTCCACATAAAATTATCGGCCGAGTTGCTTCTCTCGACACTCCAGGAGCAGCAGATATTCGGCCACGTAGAAACATCAGACCTTCTTCATCCAGAGCGGGAGACAAACTGGCTAGGCGGCTCTTGGTGGGTAACTGCTCACCACGGCTCAGACTAACAAGTTCCTTCTGGAAGGCGTTTATTTGACACTGACGTAAAACGTGCTTTTCTGCGCGGTTGATGGCTTCCACATTTAATGACATGATCTCTGTGGCAGGAGCAGTGACGGTAGTGACAATCTCACGGGAAACGAAATTTGAAACAATATCGTGCAACATAGGATTTTGAAAATTATGAGATCGACCTTTGAAAATGAGAGCGATGAACTGATGCAGTCTAGCAGTGGCTCTAACTAATTTCTGCCAAGAGCTAAAATGAGTCGCATCTACGACTGCTGGCAAAGGCAAATGAAAGGTATCATTAAAAAGAATGATTTCAGACAGTGAATGAGGTGAACTTAAATGAGGTTTTGATGAGATACTACGACAAGCCTTATAACTAGGTTTTAACTCATCTTCTCCTAACGACGATGAAGGCATTATTAACGATTCAACCGGCCAATCGCAAGGAGGAGATAATAAAAACGTTGGACCACCTATCCAGCGTGACTCGATAGACAGAAAGTTACACTTGCCCCTTGTAGCATCATCCGCGACGTTAAGGTCACTGAGAACCCAACGCCATTCACTTATGGCGCTTGATTCCAAGATTTCGCCGACGCGATGAGCGACGAAGGGCTTAAACTTTCTGGCATCGTTACGCAGCCAGCCCAAAACGGTCATCGAGTCAGACCAGAAAAAACGACGAGCTGGTTTATAACGATGGCTACTACAAATTGTCGCACCGAGGCGAACGGCTAATAAGGCGGCTTGTAGTTCCAACCGCGGGATGGAGACGGGTTTGAGCGGAGACACACGTGCTTTGCTCATAATTAAGGCGAGCCGTACCTCACCAGTCTCAAAGGTAAACCGCCAGTAGGCAACTGCAACATGCGCTAATTCACTGGCATCGCAAAACACGTGCAGCTCTAAATTAATAATTTTATTCCCACAAAGATTATAGCAACGCGGCATCTCCATATTAGATAATGACGCTACACTATCAAACCACTCTCTCCACACACGCTGGTCCGCCTCGGGCAACTCGTCGTCCCACTGCAAACTCTTACGCCACAAACTTTGAAATAAAATGCGTCCTCTAACTACAATAGGCGCAAGAAGTCCCAATGGGTCGAAAATACGCATAACCTGCGCTAAAACAGTACGCTTCGTGAAATGATCAGGCGACTGATTACACAACCTAGAACTAAAACTAATTACATCCCGACTGGGAAACCAAATTAAACCTAATGTTCGTACAAAAGCTGATGACCCTAAATCTACACTACGATCTACATTAGTAATAAGAGCGGACACTAGCTCGTTTGGCAGCAAACATAAAGACTTTGGGGTATTAGATACCCAATCGCGCATTTTAAACCCACCACGACTGTAAATCGTCGCAATATCAGACGCCAAACGAGCTGCGTGTGCTGCATTGTCAACACTGCCGATGTAGTCGTCCATATACGTGTCGCTTTCTATTGCGCTCACAGCCTCCGGAAACTCTTCTCGAAATTCAGATGCGTCCAAGTTGGTAATAAACATCGCGGTGGAAGGGCTAGAACAGGCTCCAAACATCATCGACGACATACGATATGTTTTTACGGGCTCTGCTGGACTGTCGCGCCAAAGGAAACGTTGCGCGTCACGGTCACCCTCCTGAATTTTCACCTGAGGAAACATCTCCTGAATATCCGCAGTCAATGCTATTTTTCCCTCCCTGAACCGCATCAAAATTCCGAGGAGAGAGCGAAGTAAATCAGGGCCGGTTAACAAAAGGGAGTTTAGTGACACGCCATGGGACTTAGCCGCGGCGTCGTGGACTACGCGGAGCTTGCCAGGCTTGTTGGGATTTATCACACCAAAGTGCGGTAAGTACCAACAAATCGACCCTGGTGTCTGCCCTGTGCAGTCTTCGGCGTAACCCTTGCTTAAAGTGTCGTGAATATTTTTACGATAACGTTCAGCATAAAGTGGATCCTTGAGCATCTTCCATTCGAGGCTATGAAACCTGGATAATGCTAAAGGATAGCTGTCAGGCACGCAAGGATTATCCTGCTTCCACAACAGTCCAACCTCAAAACGCCCAGATGGCAGCCTGTGAGCTGTGCGCTTTAAAATTTGGAGAGCGCGTTGGTCATCATTACTACGTGGTTCATGTTTTGTAATACCTAAGGCGTCCAATTTGTACTGCTCCTTAATGAGGCTCTCTAGCTCATGTTTAGGGTCAGAAAAATCGAAAGAACTTACATGACAAGCAGTTGCATAATCTATAGGTTTAGTTTTGCTACTCGTGAAACCAAAGAGAACCCAACCTAAAACCGTCCTTATAGCCACAGGTTGCGACTTTGAGCCCTTCCTGGTCTCATGGGAAACAATAAGGTGCCAATTGTCAATACCTATTATCAACATAGGCGTAGCAACATCGTAACACAGCTCCTCGGACAAATCACTTAAATATAAATAATCACGTAAACTATCACGGGTAGCGCTTTGAGATACTAAACCTAAATTCTTAATAGAACGCGCCTTAGATATTACAAAAGTATCAGATGAATACTTACCCTTTATCTTAAAATCTACATAATTAACAGTACTATCTCGGGACAAGCCTCCAACGCAATCTAAACGTATATGTCCCCCCGGGCCCTTTGCACCTATTCGAACAGCAACGTCCGCATCAATGAAAGTCCCCGTAGAGCCATCATCTAACAAAGCGTATGTCTCGACGCTTCCGGCAGGTCCACACACTGTTACGGGTAGTACTTTTAGTAAAGGCCGGAGAGAAGATGGAACTGGCGTTGAGGTAGTCCCAACAATAGCCTGATCCGCAATATCTACATGTTCTTTCTGCGGGGACGGAAACGATGTAGATGCTACTGGGTTATCTCGGTCTATATCGTCACAGTCACCACTAATATTGACGTTATAGTTGGTCACGTCGTTACTGTGAAGTAATGTGTGGTGACGACGGTTCCTACAAGATGCCACAGTACAAGTCGTCTTACAAATTGCATACCTATGGCCACCCTTAACCAAGCACTTCCTACAAACTTTGTTTTCCGTAACCCATTTCTCTCGCCTATCAATTGACAACGAAAGAAAACGCGCACAAACTGAAATCTCATGACTCTGAGATTGACAAAAGGCACATGAATACGAAGCCTTCGGCTTGTCCTTAAAATAAATTGCTTTTGAGTTTGTGTTTTCTTTAACGTCTAAAAAATGAGACTTCTCTTGACCCCCCTTGTCGCGAGGTATGAAATCAGTTAAAATTCCAAACTTAATATGGATGTGAGCCTCGTGATCAAGGAAGTCTGAGAGAAGTTCTAACTTAAAATTACGAGAATGTTGACGAGAAAATGCAAACTCTACCCATTTTTCCCTAAGATGGGGAGAAAGCTTACCGAGAGTGGTATTCACGAGCTCTGGGCTGGCTAAATATTCAAAATGATTCAGTAATTTGATAGTAGTGACACAGTTACGGACTTTACACGCAACATAGTTTAAGTCTCTGCTGGAGTCGAAATTACTCATCTTCGGCAAAGCTTTTACTTCAGATAAGGCATTTAGAACAACGATTTCCGGATTACCGAATTGTTGTTCTAAAGCTGTCATCACAGCTTGCGGGTCGTCACACGCGATTAAGAGTGTTGCTACAGCTTCACGTGCTGCTCCCCGTAGAGCCGTTGATAATCGGACTAGGTTATCCGCGTCCTCAAAATGAGCCCTAGTGCGCTCGTAACTTTTGCGAAAGCAGAGCCAATCTGTGGGCGAGCCGGAAAAAACAGGAAGATCACTCACCTTCCGTCCGGTCCGCGCGAGGCTCTTCATAGCTTCCGTGAATTGTGTAATGGTTTCATATGGTTTATTTGTGTTACTATTACAATTATTATTTTGACTACTGGGGTGTGTGCCTACGCGTGCATGTGTAGTGGTCGTGACGTCCGCACACACGCTCTCAGCCTTTGGGGCATTCCGCTGATCTGGCAGCGTCGCCGGCGGGGAGCATGTGGCCTCAGCAAGGTATGGAAACTGTCCTCCTTTGGCCGAGGCACGGTCGTTAGGTGCGACCTGAAATTGAGTACAGTCTTTAAAATTAATGCTGGAATGAGCCTTTACCCAATTTTCAACATGTTGCGCTGAAGTTCGGCTGGCGGTACGACTGGTATGGCTAGCGCGGCTGGAGCGCACTTCTAGAGCAGCAATCTGAGCTCGTAATTCTGCATCCGCAGCTGCGCGCTCAGCAGCCGCGGCGCGCTCGCGATCCTCACGCTCAGCAGCCGCGGCGCGCTCGCGTTCCTCACGCTCAGATTGTATCCGGTTCAACTCCATTTCTGCCATACGCCGAGCATGTTGCGCTTCTAACGCAGCACGCTGGGCGACGACTGATGAATTTGATGTAGAGGAACCTACGGTTGTACTATGTCTATCAGCCATGCTTTTTGCATGAGCCCTAGTCTTCACCATTAGCAATAAAAATAATAAAATGAATAAAATTAAATACGTGAATTCTTTTAAAATAAATACTTCTGACACCACTTGTTGAGAAATGAATCTAAATTAAATAAGTAAAAGAAAAATCCTTTAAATTCAACACACTATTTTAATTCAAACTGTTATAACAAGCCCCCATCACCATGACAACAACCAAAAAGCCCAAGGTAAAAAAACATTCAAAATAAAAAGTATAAAATACAAATAGGTACCCGTTCGCCACAATACCTATTCAGGTATCAAATGAATCCTTGAATTGAGACGACATTTTAAAAAGTCTCTGTTAATACCGCGACAAACTAACGGAGATAAAGCCATTCACAATTTTCCACAAGGCAGATTGCTCTGCTCTGTGCTCCGAGATTTCTTTGTCCGCGTTGAATCATTTTGCTAACGACGAGACCGCTTTAATTTTATACTAGCTTTTCGCTCGCTGCTTCGCCCGTGGTATTTTCGTTTTCCCGTGGAAAATTTTAGGTATTCCCGAAATAAGAACAATGCACAGCAAAAGCTTTTTATACAATAACTAGCTGTTCACGCGAACTACGTTTCGCTTTAATATAGCTCAACACTCAAAATTTTCTAGAAAAGGGCCACCCTTATTACCAAGGGCTAAAAAAATTGTCTACGACCTATTTTCAGACCTACCAAATATACACAAAAAAATCAAACTGTTTAGGAGGAGTTCGATAACAAACAGTGACACGAGATTTTTATAATATACTAGCTGTGCCGGCGAACTACGTTTCGCCATAATAACGCCGAACTTACGTTTCGCCATAATAACCAATAGTTTACGGCCTATTCTCAGACCTACTGAATAAACACAAAAAATTTCATGAAGATCGGTCGAGCCGTTTCGGAGGAGTTCGGTAACAAACACTGTGACACGAGAATTTTATATATTAGAAGACTAGCTCTGCCGGCGAACTACGTTTCGCCATAATATATAATAAAAAATAGTTTACGACCTATTCTCAGACCTACCGAACATACACAAAAAATTTCATGAAAATCGGTCAAGCCGTTTCGGAGGAGTTTGGTAACAAACACTGTGACACGAGAATTTTATATATAAGACTAGCTGTGCCGGTGAACTACGTTTCGCCATAATAACGGCGAACTTACGTTTCGCCGTAATAAAAAATAGTTTACGACCTATTCTTAGACCTACTGAATATACACAAAAAATTTCATAAAGATCGGTCAAACCGTTTCGGAGGAGTTTGGTAACAAACACTGTGACACGACAATTTTATATATTACATAACGAGGCCTGAAAAATAAGTATGTGACTTTTGTCTGTGCGAACAGTAAACATGCTCTACTATAACAGGCCAGGAAACATCGTTACACCTAACGGATTGGATGCTGAAGTATAGATCTGTATAATTAAGAAGATGCGTGGCGTGCCAACTTGGCCAGACAGCCCGTGACCGACTAATCTAGAAACATACACACAATCGACTTGTGACTGTTATTCCTTATACATTGCACGTATGAGACTATAAACTATAATAAAAATCAAGACGCAAAATATTTGCCAATGCTTCCATTAACTAATATTAACGGCTGGTTGCACCAGTCCAACGTGGACTAAGGTTTGACAAATCATTTCCATACCTATCGAACAATAAAAAATAACTTTCCGAACACGAAAAGCGAAAAAAAAATATCACATTGGTTAAAAATATTTCAATTTACCTCATTTTACTACGAATATTATTCAATAGGTAGAATATGTAAATATCATGACCTCGCTGCACTGATATGATAGATATGGTTTGATATTTCATTTAAATTTCATGTCATTTTCAAACATTCTTAAAATCGATGTAGCTCCAAACTAACCAAAGCCTTGCCGAGGGCGAAGCCTTCAAAGCCTTGAATACTCAAATATTGTAGTTAGGTAGGGAAAGCTGTTATTTGTGAAACCGAAACGTCGAGAAATAAATGAATGTAAGGTATCCGACTGAAAACGTATTTATCTAGGATGTTGAGAAACCAAACTCAATGCATGCTAAACGCAGAGCTGGGCTAGACCGGTTCTTACCCACGGTCCACGACCCATGTCAAATTCCTTGGTCAACAATAAAGTTACCTAATGTCATTTCATGTGAAAAGCATGTTACATTATGATTTAGCTTTATGTAAAAGCTAAGAAGCATTTTGTGTCAATGTTTAAAATACTTCTCATCTATAATATTATTAGCCAGTCTTTAGTTAGTGTTAATCCGTTATTGACAATATGTTACACTCAAGGCCAAATGCGCTCAGCTCTCAAGAATATTTACACTTGATTACCAACATTTGTAAATTATATTACCAAATAATTGGCAAATGAAATAACCGCCTCCTTAGTCTGGTGGTAGAGAGAGACAACCCGGATCGAGGTTCCATTCCCTATTGGGGCAGAAATTGTTCTGGTTGTTGGTAGGGTAGGGCTTCTAGGCCCGCCTGGCTAGCTACCACCGTCATATAACAATGTTTGTGTTGTTGTATTTCGAAAAGTAGAGGTCCTTATCGTCTCTTAACTACCCTGTAATGTGTAAAAAAGTTAATTTTCTTTATTTGAGGGTTACCCAATGATTGCTATTTTCTGTAGGAGGTTTTGTTTTCAAGGGTGTCATTTTAGTGCTCTCTTAGACGTATATTACGACATCCACAGGAAGAAAAGGAGCAGTGATACGTGTATCCGATTCTGTCATTGCACAGACAAGTAATTATTCGTTTCTGTATTTACATACAATATAAAAATTATTGCGATGACATTTCAGATTATATTTTTCAATATTACTTAGCTCCTTATATTTAAGTGTTTGTTTTTACCCCACTGAACTTTTATGGCCCCTCCAGCATAGTAAAAGGGGCATTGGTGAACACAATGACCGAATGTTTTGATAGGCCACATTACATCATGGCTTTCCTCGTCACGTGTTTTCAAAGAATTTGCCATATATATTTTATATGTATATACATACATATATATATATACAGGATGTCCCTAAAACAAGGGATAAACCTGTAACTATAGATGGACTTTATCATGGCCTCCCTTACCACAAATTTTGACCTTAGTGAAAATACGGTTTCAGAGATATTTATTGTTTTCGTATTTTTCAAAAACTTCCAAGTGCGATTAGTTTTTATAGTGCCATTTCTACAAATAGAAAGGTATTTCGATTTCAATTTTTTTTTATTTCACAAGCGATAGTTTAGCTATCAAAAATAAAGTCTTAAATTTAACAAACTAGCGTAAAGTGTTTAAAAAAATAAAACAAAGAAAATTAAAAATGTAATTAATTTCTTTCATGTTTGATCAGCTACAGTGTGAAAAAAATGTAGGACGCTCATCGTGCCCAAGCTATTCTATAGTCCAAAAAGGTATCATAAGCCTAGGTATTCTCAATATTTTTAATTTCATGACTACTTGAATAGCAAATAGTATTAAAACTTCAAAAATATATTTTTGTCATAATAATAACTCTAAGCTTCTGTGTTAATGTAAAGGTGTAATGAGCATAGGTATTCTGTATTTTTTAATCTCATGGCTATTTAAAGAGTATGAAAATTTCAAAGTACTCGGTAAAAAACAATTTTTTTCGTATAAAAAATCAAATTGAACTTGCGCACTTATACACGTTCTTTTTAATAAAGAGGAAACACTAAGTTCGAGAGAATTTAGAAATAGGTATTTATAAAATGTCTGTATGCCCAAACAATCGTTCTTAGCGCGATAGAGACAAATGCAGCTAGGACCGAAAATACCTATAAAGCCAGCCTGTATATTATACCTATATACCGGATGTAACGGAATATGCCTATTATAAATATTAATATTATTTCGGTATTCCGTTACACCCGATATAATTATGGTGTACGTGAATAATGCGCGCGTTAACAAGGTAATCTGCAAATTTCTTGGTACGATCCATTTAAGTGTGAAAAGTAACTGAATGCACTTTACCTAATCTGCATATTCGCAGTTCGCAGTCAGTACGCCGTTAAAACGCAGACAGTGAGCGAACCTGTAGGTATTTAAAACGTATTGATTTTTATGAAATGTTTTATTCAAGCATGATGCTGCCTAATGGACTTTACCGTATGCTTGGTCGTTAGTTTGCAGGTTATCTAGATAAAGTAAGAATTGAAACAATTTTTCCATTATAACTTTTCAAATTCAAATTCAAATTCAAAAATCTTTATTCAACATAGGCCTTTACAGACACTTATTGACGTCAAAACAAAGCAAAACAATCTAATTTAATGAAATCATATTAACCTTGTATGTGCATACATCCTGAATATACTCAAGATGTCTGCAAATACAAGTAGGAATAAAAAAATAAATAAAAAAGTTGACTCTGCACCTGTTCGGAAATTGGGAGAGCCTTCTCGAGAAGAACAGGCAAGAAACTCGAAAGGTCAAAATTTTTTATCTCCTCTTTTAAATCGCCATTTTCAATTTTGATTTTGTTACAGGGTCGTCAATTGGAAGCTGACCTCAAAGCAAAAGTTTGAGCTCAACTTCCATTACAAGAAGAGATGTGTTAATTCACATTATATAAGCTATTTCTAACGGACTCATTTAAGTACTTTTCAGACTTCTTTGTACGCGATTAAGCAATAACATAGCCTACAGATAGCAATAACATAGCCTACAGAGAGAATACATCAGCTGAACTCTGACTAACAATCGAAATAGGAAGTTAGATAGTCGAGCGATACCCTCAATCCGTCTGTCTAGTCACGGAGAACGTAATTATAGTGCGAGAAAGGAATATTTGTTTCTGAAATAACAAACCGTGGTTGAATATCAAAGCAATAGCAATTCGTTAGATTATTATGAGTCATATTTGACACGATGATTTTTTTTTCTTTCTATTCTATTTGTGATGATAATCTGAGAAGCATTACTGAGGTTTCATAGATAACTATAAAAACTCGGAGGACAAGCTATAAATGTTCTAGCGGAAGTGTAAATCCCCAGTCGGTATCTCACCAGTCAACATTCACCAAACCGTTTATGCCGGAAGAGGGTTCGATAAGGCGGTCACGTATAGTTCCATAGAACGTGCCATTACCGGAATCTTCATTGTGCCTGCGATGCTATGCCCGCAGAGCGCGCTGCACTGAACTAATTAAATATTTCCATTCAAAACAACTTTAAAAATGCTAATTTTGTGAAGAAATATGTAGGTAGGCATAGGTATTTATAACAAATAGCTGTGCCCGCGACTTCGTTCGCGTGGATGTCCGCAAATAACAATATCGTGATGTTATATAGCCTAAAGCCTTCCTCGATAAATGGATTATCCAACACAAAAATATTTTTTTCAATTCGAACTAGTAGTTCCTGAGATTAGCGCGTTCAAACAAACAAACAAACTCTTTAGCTTTATAATATTAGTAAGTTCAAATTCAAATTCAAAAATCTTTATTCAACTTAGGCCTTTACAGGCACTTATTGACGTCAAAACAAAGCAAAACATTCTAATTTAAAGGAAACATATTTTTCAACACACTTCCTCATAAAGTGGCTCTAATCCCATGGCAATTAGGCACATAATGACACCTATAATCAAACTGTGACTTTTTCATTACTATTATTCACGAGTGAGTAATAGTTTTTTTTTAATATTATTGGTTGAGTTACGCTTACACTTGCGCTAAAATGCTATCCGCGAAAAGCCCAAAAAAAAGAAACCTCATTTTTTAGTCTATGGCCGATGCGCGCGCATAGGAAAACTGATTAATTTTTCCCGCAATTACGAAATTTATTAGTCTATGGCCGATGCGCGCGCATAGGAAAACTGATAAATTTTTCCCGCCATTACGAAACATTTTTCACAACGCGTCTCGTTTTCTCTTTTGAAGTTATTTAGTTAGTTATTAATTAAGATGTCTGCAAATACAATTTATGAAGAAAATGATTTATGTTGTACACCGCCCGATATAAGATGTGAAGCCCAGAACGTTATGGAAAGTTTACTACCAGAAAACTCAAAGGAAAAATATCTATTAGCGTACCAAAATTTCATACAATGGCAGAACAACAAGAATACGCAGTCTTTTTCAGAAAATGTGTTCATGGCGTACTTTAAAGAATTATCTTCTAAGTACAAACCTAGCTCTTTGTGGTGTATTTACTCAATGTTAAAAGTACAGTCCGAACAAAGAATGGAGTGGACTTAAAAACATACTCGAATTTGTCAGCTTATCTAAAGAGACTATCTGATGGATTTAGAAGCAAAAAATCAAAGGTTTTATCATCTGATGATATTGAAAAATTTATTAAAGATGCTCCAGATAACCAATATTTGGCTACAAAGGTTAGTTAAATTAATTTTAATTAAATATTTAATAGCAGCTTGTGTTGTGTGTTGACCTTAATTATTGTTTCTTTTGTTTCAGGTTGCTTTAATATTTGGTGTAACTGGTGCCTGTAGGATACAAGTATTAACAAATATAACTATAAAAGATATAGAGAACCATGGCCAGATGCTTTTAGTGAAGATACCTATCACGAAAAATAAAATACCTAGGTCATTCACCATACACGGTCCATTCTATGATATTGTTAAGAAGTATGAAAGTATGCGTTCGCCAAAAACAAAAAATGACCGTTTCTTTCTAAATTACCAGAATGGTAAATGTACCTGTCAGCCTATAGGTATAAACAAATTTGGTTCTATGCCTAAAGAAATCGCTAAGTTTTTGGGTTTAGTAGATGTTGAGAGCTACACTGGACATAGTTTCAGAAGAACTTCAGCTACATTGCTGGCAAATTCAGGAGCTGATATAATGACTTTGAAGCGACATGGCGGGTGGCGATCTAGCAATGTAGCAGAATCATACGTAGAAGATTCCATACAAAACAAGAAGGAAATTTGTGCAAAAATCACAAAAAGAATTAAACTTGATTCTGAGACGCATCCTACTGGCGAAATACCAAGTACGTCCAATGATTGGATTTCACCTACACGAATAATGAACCATCACAAATAACAATAGAACATGAAAGTATTTCAATAAATAATCTATCTGATGAGACCGCTATGTCATCAAAAATAGTTAATTATAATTTTACTAACTGCACATTTACTAATTGTTTCTCTAAGTAAACTTTTTATCTACTATGTAAAATGGTTTTTTATTTAAGTATTGTTTTATTCAGAAGTGTGTTGAAAAACGTTGTATGATACACGTGTGTATTGATGGTTACCGTTCTCGGCTTCTTAAGACCCTCGCCTGACGGCTCGGGCCTCAATGCGCCTCAGCGGTAATCACCAACATTACACACTTGTACCATAATGTACTATAACCTTGTATGTGCATACATCCTGAATATACCTACTCAAGATGTCTGCAAATACAAGTAGCAATGAAAAAAAAAGTTGAATCTACACCTGTTCGGAAATTGGGAGAGCCTTCTCGAGAAGAACAGGCAAGAAACTCGAAAGGTCAAATTTTTTATCTCCTCTACCTCCTCAGTAAAGTATAGATTCAAAATTGGGATTATATTCATTTTCCTTCAATAGTTAGTTTCTTGCAAAGCACTAGGTACAATATAATAGCAAAATTATACCTATTGTATTACATGGAATATTTTGGCTTATAATAAATTACACCAGGTGTTCTATGTTCCACGGAGTGCCAAGATTGCGTGTAACTTGATAAGATCGGTAAACTTCCTTCAGTCTCGTTGTGAAATAATGTTAATAAAGTAATACAAATATTAATTATCCAATTTGTTATTAAATATCATACAAATTTGCAGTCAATTCTAAAAAAAATAAAAGCTATTCTAATTTGCAACTTATTAGTTATGTCAGCCATATTGTTGTACAGAAAAGAGAGGGGTACTTTCTCATACAGGTATTTTTAAGCTTAAAAGAAAAGGCATTCTAAAAACTACGTGTAGTAAATAATGTTATTTCTGAATTAGATTTTTTTTGACGTTTATAGAACACTCGTGGCAGTCTAAGTTTTAATTTTTTTGACCCCGTACAATTCATATAACCATATCTTAGAAACATCAAACACATATGAATGAATGTCCAGTGGGTGGACGGGTCAGGACCGATTTTTTTTATATTTTAACACCTACGTTTACTTTTTAAGAGATATTAAAATCAAAACATTTACTATTTTTTGTTTGTTTGATACAAATACAAGTAATAGACCGCGAAAGTTATAGCAAAGAAAGACCCTGAAACAATATATGTTCAAGGTCGAATAAAAATTAGGTGAGGTTCACATTTCTTATTTTTACACCCGTCATTTAGGGTAGGTATTCACCGTAGTTTATAACGCTACTATAACGTTTACTACCTTGCGTTGAAAAACACGCTAAGATACATCGGTGTTTTGTCTTTTGTTTTTGATGATCTTTTGAATGCCATTTAAAGGCCTCATTATTTAATTAGTAAAGATTAGTTGACATCTCTAAAACCTACGATTGAACAAAGCACACTAAGCTCTAGTCAAATATTTTTGGCGGAAATAGAAAATGACATTGGCGAATTCTTTATTACATAACAATGGGCGTCGTTTAGGTCTTATTACAATGACTTTTGTCCTCGTATAAGTATTATTACTATTTTTAAATTCTAACATTAAGGAAAATTATATAAACTCAGTCAATAACAAGATTATTCCAATAGTTTCATGCAGATAGCACACAACGGAATAAGTTGAGTCTAATTATTACCATTTATATAAAACGGGAAAAAGTCGGTTTATGCAGAATATTTCAAAAGCTCTATTTAAAAACTGTTCAGTCAATACACCTGCATTGACTTGATGCGTCCCAGAGTTAGTGCAAGCAGTTCAGCTTCCATTCACAAGCGAAACGCCCGCCGAGCGTCTTGCTCAAAGTATTGCTTTAAATTATTCATAGCATCTGCTCGCGTGCCCAGGGGAACACGACTGACGCCAACTCTTTTGGCATGTAGATTTCCACTGCGTCATCCTTTTAACATAAACTTTCAATAGAAAACTGCCTGCTGCCTGTAACTGATCAGAATTCCTAAACAACGCACTGGGACATGGGACATAATATATCTGACAGTACTGAAATGTTCAGCGTCACAAAACATATTGTGTTGGTTCGTGATTTCATAATATTTGAAATTAACGTCAAAAGGAGATTGGCGAGCTTCCTTAGAATCTAGGGCGTAAGCGTTACACTGATGATATCCAGCCAGTATTTTAGATCAAAATTGACAGATTCCGGAGGTATAAAAATTAAAGACCTTTACCTGTTCAACGGTATACAAAAATATATATTGACTAAAAATTAAGTAAAACTACTTCGAAAACTATTGTTTTTTTCTTATCATGGGGAACATAAAACACATCTAAAACGTTATAAGTTGCGAAAATCGATGAAATGACCAACAAGAACAAAAACCTCAAAGCACAAGTCAGACTTAACCACCACCTCGTTATGTCAATTGACTTTCCGATTTTCATTACAATGTGTCGAAATTCATTCTGTTCATTGGGGGCGTCCAGCGAATATGGTAACCATGAAATATGTAGTCTCAGAAGGTCATCCTAGTGGTTTGATAAACGGTTGAATTGTTGTGCTACTATCATTACCTTCAAAACAATTAGTAAATAAAAGATATCTTCACATCACACACACACAACACAAAAATATATTCAAGAGACTTGTTTCACGAAAATTATACATAATTTGTTTACAATTTTGGCGGTAGCATTGTAAACAAATTTTTAAACCCTATTCTTCCCTATAAAAAGGTTTCTTTTTAAAAATAAAATTACTCGCATCAGCCAGCAATAAGACTTCCATAGGTACAATCTATAACATCCACCCCCACCTTGCAGTGCCAAACGTATTCATCATCATCATAGCTCATATACGTCGAGCCTACCCAATCCTATGTTAGGGTGATTAGGCCACGCTAGCCCAGTGCGGATTGGTCGACTTCACATACACCATTGAATTTCTTTGCAAATGTATGCAGGTTGCCTTACGATGTTTTCCTTCACCGTAGGAGCGTCAGACAAATGTACATATGAAATTAATTCGAAAAACGAAAAACACATTGGTACATGACGGTCTCGAACCCCGGACCTTCCGATTGGAATGCAGGTGCCGAATCCACTATACTGGATCTAGTGGATTCCTATGAACGAGTAAAGAAAGATACTTCTAAAGCGTTGTCTTATGTCTCTTATGTCTTCTGTGAGTTTCTTTATGAAGCACCATCTCGCGGCTAAACCTATAGCATTCGAGACACCAACCAACTGCGTTTCTGTCCCGATAGCGCCCAAAAACATTGCTGGAGTTAATGAAACCAAGCCTTCTATATTGTCAGGGATAAACGTCAAAGGTCTAGAATTTCTAATCGCTTCGACTTTAATTCTGTCTCATGAACTCCTTCCTTAGCCGAGTCATTCCTTAGCCGAGGGAAAAAGGGATGCGACTGAGTATGAAAAATCAAGATCCAATTAGTCCGTCAGTTAATAATAGAAAAATACCAGACACATTTATTGGTATGTCGAAATAACAAAACACTGTGAAGATAAAACGAATTACAGTTACGGAGTGGGAACTCATCGCTTCGTCACAAGTGACGACATGCATGCAACATTTCAATCAATGTATCCTCGCAAGTTATTGATTGTGTAAAAGAAGGAAAGTTACGCTCTGTGCCTCTGTTGCATATTATTCAGCTTCGTTGGCGACAAATTCCGTGAATAATCGATAAAGATCAAAATTGAAATTCAAAATTAGTCTACCTGTGTTATTCATTTTACGTGATTAAGTTCCAATAGTAGGTATTCAAATACTTTTCAAGCACTTTCACATTGAAATAATTACGTCGTAAAATATTATAAATCCCACGACTCAAAATCAAATCATTTTATCTATCCTTGTCGATGTAAATCAACGTTAGATATAGGAATTTAGTTAAAAACATTGATACAAGCAATCTCCCTTAATTTGGGATATTTTGAGAAATGAACCGATCTGGTCCAGCCCAGTTCGGTTTCAGCGTTCATTTCTTCCACGTACGTGCAGACTCTGGAACGAACTCCCAGCTGCGGTGTTTCATGAGCGCTACGATATGTCCAACTTCAAACAAGGTTTAAAAAGAGCACTTTTCTCCAGGTAGGCAGTAACTGAGCTATGCCCCAAGCATTGCATATCCATGAGCGATGGTTACCACTTACCATCAGGTGGGCCACTTGCTCTTCTGTCACCGTTAGCAATAAAAAAATATGAAAAAATATATATTCTGTGATGAGAGGTTCTGAACGATATGCCCACGAAGAATACTAAAAAGTTGTTCTGCGAGACTAGAATGTGGTGCTTAACAATATCTTGGCTTATCTTAATCTAATACATTTTCCAAGAAAGTAAGCTCGACAATCCCTTTACGAGGAAACTTTTAATAAAAGACGTGCGTTCCGTCTGTGCGACTGACAACACCCGTCTAAGGTGAAACTCAATGCTTAGGAGTGAAAGGGTATGAAAGTATTCAGTGTTAGGTTCATTAGTTTGGAATATTCTATTAGCATACTCATATCTATTTCATTTCGCACTTACAATTTAATACAAAAGCTTTTTTGCATAACAAAGTTTTAATCACGAAAAATTTTGTAGTACCAAAATGATTTCTTTAATGTTATTTGTGATTCTATTGAAGACAGCAAGAAAAAACAAAAGTGCCAATGTTGGTTTTTAAATTATTATTGCTCGTTCGCAAAAAGTATTATGCAATATAAAGCATTCGGATTTAATTATTTTTATGTTCATTTATTTTTAATGATTACGATTAAGCAATTGCGAATAATAATGTAGATGGCTGTAACATTTGGTGTTAATTTTCTTTGAAATATTAAGTGTTCTTATCTTAATAGTTTTGATACAAAATATCAAAAACTATTACGATAGGAACATAATTCCAAAATTATGGTAGGTTTCTACATTGTTATAACGATTTGGGCCTATAGGACTTTAAAAGCTTCGTGATAATTATCATCAGCCTTTGCTGATGAATATAAATGAGGGTTATCGCACACACGCCTCCTAGCCTCAACTACTGAACGAAGTCGACGGGGCCTTGGCATAGATTTCCAAGGGGGTTCGCGCTTCCAGGATTAGCGGAATAACAATAATAGTAGAGTTTGTAAGCGGATTTGCCCGCATAGAAATTGTGTCTGACATTGCGCATAACTAACCAAGGCTACAACCAAACTAAGTCTATATTTGAATACTAGCTTTTATATGGGGATAGTTTTGTAGCCTATTTAAGCCCGGATAATAAATTTCATAGAAATTGAAGCAGATTTTAAATATTTTCCATAGAAACATTCAACCCCTATTTTGCACCCTAAGGGGGTGAATTCCAATAAACTATGAAATTCGTGTTCAATAAAATATTTTTAAGAGCATGAATCTTAAGTTTTGTCAAAATCATTGCTAATTGAAAGATTTTTCCATACAAACTTGCAACCCCTATTTCATCCCTTTAGGGTTATTTTTTTTTAATCCCTTCTTAGTGTGCGTCCGCATTTTGAATTAAAACAACTGTCCAAATTTCACGTTTCTACCATTAGCGGTTTACGGCTGTGCGTGCGTCCTATAGATGGGAACATCTCCTTTTATATACCTAATAGATTACGTCAACTCATTGTCCCATAGGGTTAAAAATTTATCATCACATTAATGTTAGGTATCGATCTGTTAATGTTTTTTTTTCCAAAAGAACATTTTCTTTTTTTTATGATCTATTATTTAAGCCTTCGATCAAATGAACATTCGACCAATTAGCGTTCGGTGTATGGAAATACTCCATGTAATAAGGTTTCAATCAGTCGTGGTCGATCAATTGGCATTCGATGTGGCGGGGGAGGCATGCAGGCACAATACCCGTTATATCGAGCAATGCAATACCACAGATAATATATTTATTTATTTATTTATTCATCATGTACGTTTGTGTACAAAGGCGGACTTAATGCCTGGGGCATTATCTGCCAGTCAACCTTTGGGCGATGCAGAGAATTCAGAGGTAGATGTACCAATTCCAAAAGAAGCGAGCAACATCATCTTAATTAATACCTATATAACATAAATGTATACCTATCAACATATAAATAAATATTGTTTCATATATATAGTTATATGGACATACATACATAAATATATAATTATGCACTATATGAAAATCTTAATATTGTTCAAAATTAAAATAAAAGAAAGAAAAAAAATAATTAAGAGCATACTTACACTACCTAAATTACCTAGAACAGCTTATGTCTCAGCCATCCGATGATGTTTTTCCTGCAAAACTTTTCGCAATCTATTTTTAAAACTAGATTTGCTAGACAAATTCCTGACGTCCAGTGGGAGAGCGTTCCATAAAAGGATGGATTGAACTAAAAAAGAGGAGTGTATGATCCTCGACTGGTGAGAAGGACATTAGACAGCAAGCATTATATAATGGCAATACACAGATAAAGTTCGAAGTTTACCGACATAAAGTACTTATGCACTGTGGTCGAATTGGACTTGCTCACGAACCGGAACGCATTTTCCTTCAAATCTTCCAACATTTCAATAAGGTGAATAAAACGAATGTAGAGAAATCTAACTAATAATTATGATAGTTAAGTTGTATAGCTTATCAGCTATGGTTGTAGTTCGTCTAACACGTTTCTAAAATGAGCACATGTAACACATTTCTAAACTGAAAACGTTAATGCTTGAGTTCCGAGCGATTTCCGCTATTTCGTGCATAAGCTAATGAACTCGTCGAGTTTCTGATAGTCACGCATTTGGTGTGCGTTCCCCCAGCAGGAAATTGTGTCCTAGGCTAAATTAAGTTTCATGAATAATTAGAGCGTAATTTGCTATAAATGTGCGCGAAATAAAAAAATTGTGCGCGTTTCCGCTTTGGAAAAAAATGAGAAAAACGAATCCTGCTGGGGTAACGTTTTTCTAGCAGGAAGATTTTAAACGAATAATCCGAGAGATAAATAATTTATATGAGCGGAAAGCTTATATTTGTGCATAAATGTGCGCCAAAAATGAAATTTGTAGGCCATCGGGTTTTACAGATATTTCGTTTCCTGCTGGGGTAACGTTTTGCTGAAACTTGTTTCTCCAAAACCATCGAATGTGCACCCATTGAATAAAGATACATGAGTAGCTTTTAATTTGTGCCTATTTGTGA
The DNA here is from genome assembly GCA_963935595.1 of Schoenobius gigantellus. Taxonomy (NCBI): domain Eukaryota; kingdom Metazoa; phylum Arthropoda; class Insecta; order Lepidoptera; family Crambidae; genus Schoenobius; species Schoenobius gigantellus. The sequence continues at coordinate 20,698,677 of OZ012548.1, forward strand.
CATAATTTGATTTTCAAAAATATTTACAGTTTAGGAGTAATCACGTAATGAAGGAAATTCGAAATAAAAATCTAGCGCATAAATGAGAAAGCATAGAAGCTCACTGAAAACGACTTTTGAATGGTCTTATTATTACTAACAAACATAAAAAGTTTCAAGAATCTACATGTACGCGTTTTTGAATAATTAAACTTTAACTTTAATCGGTGATAACGTCACTGTAAACTCACAATGCAAGAAAGTGACTAAACCCAAATTACATAGGTATAGACCAAAAATTAGAGCGTATTCAGAACTATTTATCATGAAAATTTCAGCATCATATATTTTGTATTAAAGGAGATATAAACAAAAACCAAAAAATCGGCTAATTCTTTGGTTATCCGACTAAATTCGAAAGGCCACCAAAAAGCGACGGTTTCATACTTGTTGATGACATTCTTAATTTTACCCACTAACAAGTTTTAATACGTCACGTCTGTGTACACTCGGCTATAAAACTGTTTTGGAAAAATGAATTTATTTACTTTTTTTGAGTTTATTGTCTAAAAATCTTAAAAATAAACACTTCCACTTAAATACCTACTTATTTAATGTGCGTCTATTGATAATTAATAATGTAATATTATATATTATGTAAATATATTAAGTAATCCATACTAATATTATAAATGGGAAAGTGTATGTGTGTGTTTGTTTGTCCGTCTTTCACGGCAAAACGGAGCGACGGATTGACCTGATTTTTTAAAGTGGAGATAGTTGAAGGGATGGAGAGTGACATAGGCTACTTTTTGTCTCTTTCTAACCTCCCACTTCCCTAAAATGGGGGTGGAAGTTTGCATGGAGTATTCCGCAATTTTCAAGGTAGAAAGCTAAAAATTGATATGCGGACTATTTGTGACAAAAAAATCGTGCATCATTTTTTTTTTTTAATCTGCCCCCAACCCCAAAAAGAGGGGGGAAATTTTATATGGGTCTTTTCGCAGTTTTCAAGACAGGAAGCTAAAAATCGGTAGACTCTTTGTTACCAACGAAAAATACCTGCCTTATTTTTTTTTGGAAATCTTCCGTGTTACCCCGAATTTAACGCGAGCGAAGCCGCGGGCAAAAGCTAGTATTATATAAATCATAGCATTATATAATATTACAATTACGGAGATAGACCTCCTTTAGTGGAAATAAAAAGATATCAAATAAATATTAGACATAGAATCAAAACATCAATTTATGGCGCTAGGTGAAGTAGGTAATGTTGGCACCTAGTTGTTTACTTGTAGCTATAAAGCTAGATTACTCGCATAGGGTGGAAAGCGTGCTTGTCATTCCTATCTGAGGCGATTAACTGTCGCATTCTATATATATAATTATTTATTGTACACACATTAAAAAAAATACATTTAAAACTAACAGTATATATTAAAATTAGATTGCTCTTTTAATACTGTCACATTAACAATTTTAAGAAATTTTTATAGTTTCATACCATCCCAACATGTTATTAAAATACAATTTTAGGGTCTCCCCTCCACAATATCCTGTAAAAAATATATTTCTTCACAAAAAGGACTTCTAAGCTAAATTTGAGAACCACCATCCGATATCGATTTTAAATGTTTTTGGAAAATGTTTTGAGAAAATAGTTTACAGGAAGATCAGTATAATATAACAAGGCAAGGCGTACCTGATCATCATCACAGCTCATATACGTCCCCAGCGATGGGCTCGAGCCTACCCTAAGTTAGGGTGTTTAGGTCTTAGTCAACCACGCTGGCCTAGTGAGAAATGCGGATTGGTCGACTTTACATACGAGTAGACCTTTGAATTTTTTCGCAAATGTAGGCAGGTTGCCTCACGATGTTTTCCTTCATCGTAAGAGTGTCAGATAAATGTATACCTACCTACATGAAATTCGTAATCAGTCCCTAGTGGAATCGTAGCCTTTTTTTAGGGCGGGGGAACCGCCCTAATAAAAGGCTGTTGTTGTAGGTGAAAATCTCTCCTGTGACGACTCCGACTTTATTTTTTTTTTTTTTTATTGCAGAAAGTTGGCAAACAATCAAACTGCCCACCTGATGGTAAGTGGTAACAGTCGCCTATAATACATGTAGCTCCTGTGAGATTCGCAGCAAAACTGCAACCCCCACAAGAACCACAGTGTACGTTGCCAGCTTGTGACACCAGATGTAAAGTCACAGTACCCAGTAATTTCACTGCCATATCTTACCCTTCAAACCGGAACACAGCAATGCAAGCACTGCTGCTTTGCGGCAGAAATATATAAGACGCAGGTACCTAAGCAGACAACCCTAATACAGAGTCTCCCTCCAGTAAAGTCTATGTCTAGTGTGTCGCAAAGCTCTTTACTTGGTCCGTTGGATAACTTATCTAACAATAGCACGGCAGTTTATTTTGTACTAAAATTGCTATGAATGATACATTAATGACAATAAACTCAAAAACTCAATTGCCGTTATGAACGCGACTGTATCGACAACAACTGTTGTTTAATACTGTCAAGAATAGAATGTCATCAACAAGTATGAAATCGTCGCTTTTTGGTGGTCATTCGGATTTAGTCGGATAACCATAAACTTAGCCCATATTTTGGTTTTTTGTTTATATCTACTTTATTAATAAATGTATGAAGCTGAAATTTTCATGACATATATTTTGGAACATGCACTAATTTTTTATTCATACCCATTTAACTTGGCTTTAATCAGTTTCGTGCATTTTGAGTGTAAAGTGACGTTATAACCAATTAAAGTTAAAGTTATATTATTTAAAAACGCGTATTCCCAGATTCATGAAACTTTTTATTTTTGATCGAAACAATAAGACCAATCAAATAACGTTTTCAGTGAGCTTCTATGTTTTCTCATTTAAGCGCTATAATTTTTTTTCGAGTTTTCTTCAATACGCGATTACTCCTAAACTGTAAATATTTTTGAAAAACAAATTATGTTACAAATAGGCACAAATTAAAAGCTACTCATGTATCTTTATTCAATGGGTGCACATTCGATGGTTTTGGAGAAACAAGTTTCAGCAAAACGTTACCCCAGCAGGAAACGAAATATCTGTAAAACCCGATGGCCCAGAAATTTCATTTTTGGCGCACATTCATGCACAAATATAAGCTTTCCGCTCATATAAATTATTTATCTCTCAGATTATTCGTTTAAAATCTTCCTGCTGGAAAAACGTTACCCCAGCAGGATTCGTTTTTCTCATTTTTTTCCAAAACGGAAACGCGCACAAATTTTTTATTTCGCGCACATTTATAGCAAATTACGCTCTAATTATTCATGAAACTTAATTTGGCCTAGGACACAATTTCCTGCTGGGGGAACGCACACACGCATTTGCCAACCGCATTAGGCGTCGCCGTCAATCGAGACTATACCGAAAATCGCTCGAAACACAAACATTAACAATTTCCATAATCAGATTTTTATCACAGAGTTGTGTACACTTTGGTTCTGCCTGGAAAACCGAAAAAACGTGGCTCGTTGGAGTTTGAACCTAATGCAAAAAAAATGCAGATCTACTAAATAAATGTGCAGCTCCTTAATATGATTATATCTTTTGCTTATACTCAGAGGGGAAAAGACCGACACGCGGAGTACAATTACTTATAGTAGATACGCTTGAACATAAAATAGAATAAAAATTGAAATTTCTACTTTTAATTTAAAATACTTATGTTTTATGCTCATCACTATATGTCTCAGTGTATATATACAAAATTACTTCCATACTGTCTAAATGTATTTAATACTTACGTCTCAAATATTGAAATATAGTGAATTGTGCCATGCAAATTTTTTCCTTACTCCGGTTGACCCGACAACTGAACCGTACTACGGGCAAAAAGCTAAATTTTATCGTTTCAAAAAAGGACTATGTGATGAGTTTATTGTTTGCGTTAAACCTACAATGAACGTATTCGGCAATATATATATTTTAATGTATTTTTTTTAACTATAAAGTTGACCAAATTATGTCAAAATCTTTATAAATTTTCTTCCACACGCGATAAGACTTATATGCATACGTTAAAATAGTGATATTCGTAAATTGGCACCATGTACTATTTAAATCTTGAGTTTAAAGTAAACTTTAATAAATACACAAAGCTTCTAATCACGCTTTTAAACGTTAACAGCTTTTTACATACATTATATTATACCATACATTAAGTATCGCCAAATTGAATATATTTTATTGACGAATATAATGCTCTTTAATATTACAAAATACAAAATATAACAATAGGCACTTATTGTATTCTTTTATAATAGTTATTTCAAATTCTGAACAAAGACAGTCCCGTTTCAGTGCATATTCCCTACCGCGCATCTATCCATAGAAAGCTTTGCAAAGCTCATATGATTTACATTAGTAGATATTGTTTTGATATTCGTATACTACTTTATCCATAATACAGTGTTATCACAACCACGTTTGCACTTACGGAGAGTCACCAGAACTTGAAATGAGACAGTATCATACTCGTACCTATCAAGACAAAGCAATATTATACTATCCATAATTATCATCATAACAGCTTATACACGTCCCCACCGAGGGCCTCGAGCCTACCCTAAGTTAGGGTGCTTAGGCCTTAGTCAACCATGCTGACCCAGTGCGGATTGGTCGACTTCACATACATCATTGAATTTCTTCGCAGATGAATGCAGGTTGCCTCACGATGTTTTCCTTAACCGTAGGAGCGTCGGACAGATGTACATATGGAATTCGAAAACGAAAAACACATGTACATGGCGATCTCGAACCCCGGACCTCCCGATTGAAAGGCAAGTGTCGAGTCCACAGCGCCACCGACTCTCTTATACTTAATATCCATATCGATGCTTAATTGATTTCTCTTTCGTAGTTGTTGTAAACGTATGATACTACCATGATTATAAATGGGCTTAGTCTGACACGAGGTTATTAAGCGTCGTCGCTGACACAAAAGCGTATTACTAAAGCAAACTTTGTCAAATGAATCCGTCATAAGCGCGTACTAGGACTGTTCTTGTCATGAAATAGCTAAATAAGTTCCGTGCAAACAAAATAATGATAGTAGGAGGTATCATGACCAAACATTTTTATGAGCTCCGCTTGTTTAAACTAAGACTTCGCGAAAAAAGTGATAAGTAGTTTTGTGAAGCTATGTGACAAATTTGACCTAGTTTTTTTTGGTAATTGCTACTTCTTGTTTTTCGAGATTGTGGATCAATCAATCAATACAATTAACATATCAAGTGAAACAATCAATACAATTAACATAGTATGTTAACATTTCACCATCACAGCATTATCCTACTTATTGCAATTTAAATTCAAATCTATTTATATTCACTTGGAAGTCAAGTGACTTGACGGATGTCTAATATTATTATCAAGTTAATAACTGCATGTGTTTAAATTAACTCCGTAATTGACTCCAAAAAAAAGTAAAAGCCCTTAGAAAAAATAAAAACGGGTCTGTTGTGTGTATCGTAGTACTAATTCTCAGTAAACAAAAAATATAAACAACTCAGGGTCGTATTTAAGTTACCTAATATTGTTAATTATCATCATGATTGCTAAAGAAATAAATACAAGAATGCAATCACAATCTATCTAAAACAGGCAAGAATGCTGGCAACATTGTATGTCGACATTTGAAAAGATGTATCAGTTTATTTACTTGATATATGTTTTCAAAATATTTATTAACAACATAATGTTACCCTTACGGCTCCGCGTCTAATGGTAGACGTAGCAAATAGCTATTTTCGCTAAGTGATCTATTGTAACCGAAAACACGATGACAAAGCCTCGGAGGCGAGCTCAGGGAAATGTCATCGGTTCCTCCCTAATTACATTATGCTATAAACGTCGCCCTACTTTAGCCCCTTTTAAAGAAAAAATACTGCTAGCCTTATCTTACCAAAAATGAGTGCGGATTTTTCTTTCTAAGTGCCACTAATTTTCTTTTATCAGTGAGGGCGCAACGGAAATTTCCAGCATTCAATCATGTTATGAAGAATCTTTATCTTGCTCTGGTGAAGTGTTGCGTAGTAGTTGGTAATGCTGAATACCATGTACACGTACGTTGAGCAGATTTAACCCTAGGTTGGTCGCGCGGTCGCGCGTATAAATAAACATACCTTAAGGCGCATAGTGGCCCTAATGACCTTGCTCGATCGTCCCGCACTGATAACATAGGAGTGAGTGAGTGAGAGTGAGGGGAATATTTAAGCGAACCTTTACGCTTAAGATAAATTATTTCAATTAAAAATTAATAAAGGCGATAAGAAAAATCTAAAAAGACCATCCGCTAGAATATTGTTCACTTTATTTATTGAAATCGAAATTATTTAACCTTATATTTACGACGCCATTAGGATTAAAATCGAGGCATGTTTGGGTCACATTTTAACCAAGTTTTAATTAATTTATCAAAAAATTAAAAAGACCATCCTCTAAAGAATGCGTTGAATAACAACATATTTTTATAAAAGATTTTTTTATTCAATATTTATGAAGAGAACCGGTTTTTCTGCAGTGATTTTTTTATGATTGACCCTACCAGCATGCGCCTTAAAAGATCGCACGAATGACAATTGTCATCCATTTAAAAACGATAAGTTTAAATAATAATACCAGTATTGTAAATGATTTTTTATTATTAGTAATATTTAATCATGTTTGCAAGAGATCTTATGAATGTCAATATAATTTTATTTGTTTTATTAATTTTTCGCATAATTCTTAAAATTAACATTTATTTTATTTTTGAGATCAACTTTTACCCTATTAAACATTATGAATAGTACTCGTAACAGTTACGAGTATAATACATGCTAGTGCTGTGGTGAAGACATGTAATTTTTTTAAACGTCTGACATGATATACGTGATGATTTGTTGCATTTTCTCTCGCAACTCCCGGGGCGTAGGTACTGGTCACTTCTCTTGTGTTGTCTTCTAACGAAATCTCCAAAAAGTCGCTTATTTTGAGTTTGAGAATACTGAGAAGACAATCCATACTCAATCTTCTAGCAACCAATGGTTTCATCATACTTAATGCAACGTCAGACAGAAACTCTCGACGAAAAACTTTGAGTTTGCTTTGTTTACCCTAAAAGTATTTAGGTATAGCATTTATATTCATCGAGTTGAAAAATAAGATACAAAAAATAGATACTTGTTATCAAAGAATCTTAAAAAAGTAATAAAAGAAGGTAGTCCATAAAACTTACGTAATTAGTCGCGGGGATGACGAGCCTCCACCGACAACTAAGAGCTTCTAGTTACTCAACCCAACCACTCAAGCCCAAATCTGTCGTTTCACCTTATGTAGTACATCATAAGCAATACTAAACTTGACGCCAACAATGTGTTGTAGGTAATACAAAAATTTTGAAATATCACCGGGGGGGCTACCGCCTAACTCATAGCGATCACTCGCTATCGCCTTCGTGACATTAGAACAATAGCTCAAATGTCACTTGTGACGTTAAAACTATTGTTCTAATGTCACGACAGCGATAGCGAGTGATCGCTATGAGTTAGGCGGTACGGCCGCGGTTTAGTGAGCGAGGATGACAGGTGTCATCCGCGCGACCACTCTAGAGTTAAGGTACCTCAAGCTTCTCTAGGCTTATAAAATAATGTGAAATAAGATTTGTTATGATCATGACACTGTAAAATTAGATAAAAAATTGACACGATCGATCGTTTCTAAAGCAATGACAAAATGTAATGAGAACTTTGGCATAATTATTGATATCAAATATTTTTTGAGCTTTTAAGGGAATTCATATATATCAATATAACTTCTGATGTACTACAAATTCCAAATTTTTCAAAATCCTACAAGCTAAACTTCTATTAAATAACAAATTCAACTTCTTTTAATTTCTTTCAATGGCTCCTTAATCATTCCGAACACTTTATTCCTAATGTTTCTTCTTTATACCTTAAAAGCTTCGATTACTAATTAAAACTAAATACAAAATCGGCGACAAAAATAATTTATTTTTTTTTAGCGAATTTAATACCAGGTCAAATTCAAGTCCAAGATCAGTTCAGGTCAAGTCCAAAATTTAGGGATCCTGCCATCATCAGCCCGGTTCATGACTACCAGACGCAAATACGTGAAAAGCTTCGGAATAAAACATGAAACACATTGGACGTACCAATAAAATTTAAGAGTTTTCCTCGATTTTCATGGCATCCCATCAACAGACGGCCAATTATGGATCTTTCATAGTATGACATGGTATAAAAAACAAGTCATGAAATGCTGCATTTCGTATTACCGATCTCCAATGATATCATCACTATGGCATAATTTCAATGATTTCATCATTAAATAATGAACAAATGATCAAAAATCTGACCGGAAATTTTATTTTTCGTTTTGCACTATGATATCATTTGCAAAACCATGAGATCGATAATAGGCTCTCAGATCCTGACTTTGGTGACCTTGGGACCACCCCAGGATTATACTCTTTTGAATACAAAAATAATTTTGGAAATCGGTCCACAATTGGCGGCGTAATCGCGTAACATACACACAAAAAAAACAACATACGGTTCGAATTGATAACCTTCTTTTTTGAAGTCGGTTAAAAACTGGTCTGGTCAAGCTTAGGTCACACCCCGGACACTCCATACAACGTTCGCAAAGCCATCGCGCGCGCCCTTGTTTATGAGTCAGTGATGTCTACAACGAAGTGCGGGGTGGGGTGAGGTATTTGAAATGAGTGCGGGGAGGTGAGTGGCCATTCTGTATGGAGTCCTATTATATATTCTGTGCTTAGGTTCTTGTTTAACAAACAGGGTCGATATCGAGCTCTGAACCAAAGGGTTACAGGTGGGTCGACTTCATTGCATGTAAGTGTAGTTTCTTATCTGTGTTCGAAGCTCAATTTTGGGATTATTCTTAAATTGGACGCCTGGATGGAGGCGGCAGGATGAGTGTGGCTAGAGCAACGTTTATTTTCACCCCTGCACTTTGCATTTAGACCCACTTGCCACGAGGTGGAATAATGTCATTTGTTAGACTATATAAACAACCACCACAGTCTTAGTGTCTTCACATTACGGCTCAATAAAAATAATTCCGTCCAAAATAAAGTGGATGTAGTGAAATTTGAGAAGCGAAACGGATTATCGTCAGAAAAACTTTTTAAGTTATGTTCCCTTTGAGAAACTACCTCAACCTGGGCGGATGTAAGCCGCGACCGAACGAAAGTTTTGCAATATTTAACGCCAGAAAATTATAGCAATAAAGTTACAGTAAACGATTATTTATAGACGCAACACGGAGGCAAAGCCAAAGAAGGAATCGAGCTTCACCTAGAGACCTTATTAACTGAGGAACGGTTAACTTGCCTCAACTTGTCGGAACACAAAAAGGTATTTTAACATTTCTATTAAGTCGACAATCATATAATAGTCAAGACAGTTGTAACGTGGTAGTAAGGATGACGTACTAGTGCAGCGGGTAAGGGTAGGACCGGTAAATAATGCACCAGATGTACCCACACTGCTTTTATTTACATTACCAATGTTATAAGTAAAAAGGCACTCTGCAACAAATTAGATGACAATTGTAAAGACAATACAGACATATGAAAAACTTACCAAAATATAAAACTTACACCTAAATGCCTGTACTTATTTAAACAAATATTTTACAACATCTCGACCTTATTACAAATGGTTAATCCATAAACAATACTGATGATAAAAATATTCCTTTACATTACCTATATTGTGCCATCGCGCCTTCTTGGCGTCTTGATGTCCGCAAATGAGTAACGAGGAAGACCGAATGAATTTAAGTCAAATATAAAAATTTAAAAATGCAGCCAGTCCCTTGATTGTAAAACTCAAAATCCCGATTACCTTTCCATCACTGCTTTATAAATGGAAATTGGCGCAGAGTGTTGTGTTGGAGGCGCAATGGCTGTCAAATAAAATAACCAACCAGGCGGGCTTAGCACTACCACCAAGCAAACCAAGCAGAAAAATACGTCTGCTCCCGTGGGGAACCCAACACCAGACTTCCAGATTAATACGGTTAATTTCAAGCACTAGTCCACGAAGGCAGTTAGAAATGCCACTACAGAGTTGATTTTATTCTAACTTCAACCTGTGTCATGTTGATTCATATTGAAATGACTGGAGTGACAGAAATACCTGCTATTGAATTGTAGGAAATCAGTCACTGCGATAAATATATTATGAGTAATCGTTTTTGAATGACCAATATTTTTAACCGAATTCAAAAAAGGAGGAGGTTAATTCGGTTGTTTTTTTTTAAAAGTTTGTTACCTCATAACTCCGTCATTTTTAAACCGATTTCCAAAATTATTTTTGTATTCGATAGAGTATACTGCAAGAGTGGTCCCATGGTCACCAAAGTCAGGATCTGATGATGGGATCCTATAGAAAATAGAGGAAAACACTATATACATACTTTCTTTAACTGAAACTTAAATTAAGTTTCTTTAACTGAAAAGATTTCATTCACTAAAAACTTAAAAATAATTTTTTTTTACAAAAAATAAAACCGACTTCAAAAACACTAAAAACTTAAAAATTTTAACACTTTCTAGGAGATCATCGTTTGGCGCCGACTTCAATATAGAAGTGTGATGTTGTCTGTACCTATTCTTATATTATTTTTAAGTTTTTAGTGTTTTTGAAGTCGGTTTTATTTTTTGTAAAGAAAATTTTTGTCAATAATATTCAGGAAATTCAATATTATTGTAGAGGTGTAATAGACTTAATTCACCTGGGCTAATTCACCTAAGGTAATTAAGTGAACTATTTAGTACACTTAATTCACCTGTTTCTTGTTTTGGTGCAGTAGATTTAATTCACCTGAGCTAATTCGATGCAGAGATACTTATTTATCAAGAACGATCAAAGAAGAAAAATACTAACTAACTTAAATTAATTTAGTGAAAACAAAAATAACACGAAAAATGTCTGTACATTTTTCGTCTTATTTAAAAACAAAATAATTGCAATGTTAAATCCATCATCCAGTTTTATTACCTCTTTATTGATACTTCTTTGTCATAAAACTAACAACTCAACGCCTATTTCAAGCTACCAATTATCTAGCCTCGCCGCCGTTGTTAATAACAGCTGTAATTTCATAGCCGCGACACCTCACGAAACAGCAACAGTAAAATTATAATATTAATATGCAACAAATGCGTAGAAAGTATAGGCCAGCTGCTTGGAGCTTAGAACAATGCCCAGGCGTAGTATAAATAATTTTATAGCCAAAATATATGCCGACATTTATTTAATTTATTTTTTATGATAGTAACATTAGTTATTTTTAATAGGAAAGTAATTTTAAACCTTGGCAACATAAACAAATAGCCGCCAGAAAATAAGTAAACAATAGTACATTGTTACCCTAGGGGTGAAAGTTACTTATTTAGTCCCGAGACGGTGTTTGGCGCCCGAGCGTAGCGAGGGCACCAATAGTTCGAGGGACTAAATAAGTCTTTAACCCGAGGTAAACACTGTGCTTTTCATTACGAATACAAGGAAAGTAAAAATAAAAGAATGAATTAGCTATAGAAAAAACATGTTAATTTTATTTTACATAAATCAACAACTTCTGCTTTAGCCCGCTTTCTCTTATAAAATCAGACGTTAACTCCATACCTAAATCAGATGAAATCATTGTGATAATTATTAACACAATGTTATACAAAATAATTAACCGTTAATACAAATCTCTGCTATATCACAGAATATATAATAGTAGGCTATAAGGAACTATTAACAAAACTCTTCAAATGGAAAAACAAATGAAGATCGCATTGCCGCTTTCCCGCTTATTTTTTTTTTGCTGTTGCCGGCCAACTGTTCAGCCATTTTTTTATTATCATAATTTTAAAAATGGTAAATATTTTGCCCAAATCTATGTTATTTTAAAGAAATAGTTGAAAATAAATTATAATAAAGTAAGTTAAAAAATATGTTCTTAACATTAAGTTATTTCAATTTTACATTGCGCTTAATTGAGAGGCTGTATGGAAAGTCGGAACATGGTTCAATAAAAATGTGAAAAAAGAACTAGTTTCTTTTTAAATTTTGACAGCAGCTGTCAGTTGAAAGTGATTCTCCCTAGGGCTGAAAAGTATTACTTTCAACCCTCTCCTCAGGCAACTTCAGACCTACTTTCAGAGTATGAGTAATGAAAATATCATTTCTTTTACTTTGTGAAGTTAAAAAATTTTAACTGATAAAAACCTTTAACCGATAAAAACTTTCACCAACCTTCTAGACTTTTAGTCACACCCTACCTCCGTGCTAAACGTCTTCATAGGTCAAGGACAGGGTGTTCGGGATTCCAGACAACAACAAAACTCCAGCCAAATTCACCTACTCACGGTGCATCCTGGTCCTATTAACCTACGAGGCTCTGGCGCTCCCCACCAACCCGCACTGGGTCGGGTGGTGGGGGACGGCCCGAATCCCCCTTCTTGTAGCAATTTTATAGCTGGAAGGATAATGTCAAGAAGAAGATTTCGTGCTTAGTCAGTTTTTAAGGTTCCGTACCTCTAAAGGACAAGAGCATAGTCTGCGTATTTAACAGCGCGTTTTAAAAATGGTGTCGCAAAAAAAATGCATCACTTTGAGAACGATTTGATCAATGTTGACTTTTGTATATGTTACAATTGCGTTTTCTTTTATTATATGCTTTATACGTTCTATTTATATCGCATTAGTAATCTAATATAGAAAAATTTCGTGTCACAGTGTTTGTTATCGAGCTCCACAGAAACGGCTTGGCCGATTTTTATTATGAATATTTTTGTGTATATTTTGTAGGTGTGAGAATAGATCGTTGGCTATTTTTTAAACCCTCTCCAGATTTTCTTTTTTTGACAATTATCATTGCGAAACGTAGTTCGGGGGCGCGTTTAGTATCTTATATGGGTCGTGTCACTATTTTGAAATAACACCCTCGCACAAACCATTCTGACTTTCGTGTAACAGATTAGCATTTCAGTTGAGGCAGTATAAATTTAGATTGGAGTTTGTTTAAATTTTAACCTGCCCCCGTAGCACGTCCACCAAAACACGATATGTCGTGGTGAACTGTCAAAATACGACGAAACCCTATTATATTTTCACACTTCGCCACGATAAACCGCTTTATCATATCGTGTTTTGGTGAATTCAAATTCAAAATTCAAATTCAAATTATTTATTTGCTATAAATAGGGTTACATATCACAATTTTGTGGGTGTTATAAAAAGTTGATGAACTTAATGCCTATTTAGCTATTGAGTTATAGCATGCAAATACTTTAGCAATTCCTTTAATTATAAATCGTATGTCACACAATTATTGAATAACAAAAATAACAAAAGTCAAACAAACTACAATTTACCGAATCATTAAATTGAAATTACACTTAAAAAATCAATATATTATAATTAAAATCTTTTAAATTATTCACATGTCATGCCTTATATCTAAAAAATTCATCAACTGTGTAAAAACTCCGTTCTATTAACCAGTTCCTTAAAACAATTTTAAATCGATTGAATGGCAACTCTTTTATTTCTTGGGGTATTTTATTGAATATCCTAATGGCCATCGCATAACCATTTTTATTAAAACGTGTCGTATTTGGATTTGTAGTTAGAATAAGTCTGTCTACATTTCTTAAATTTCTTGTTGTATTATCTTTTGCTTTTTGGAAGAGATGGCTGTTCAGTTTTACAAATTTTCCTATTTCAAGAATATACAACGACGGAAGGGTCAATATGCTTAGTGACTTGAAGAAAGGCTTACATGAAACATCTGGTGCAATATTGCAAATGGCTCTAATACATCTTTTCTGTACTATAAATAATCTATGATTATCAGTGCCGTTACCCCAGATTATGAGCCCATATCTTAATATTGATTCAATGTAAGCAAAATAGGCTGTAATGGCTGTTTTTTTGTTGGCTATTTTTGTAAGTCGGTGTAAAGCGTATACAAAACTGTTTATTTTACCACAAACTTTTTCAATTTGATCCTTCCAGTTGAATTTTGTATCTATAATTAGACCCAGAAACTTTACTTTAGTAGCCCATTTAAGCTGTTCTCCGATTATATCAATATTAGGTAAAGGATTTTTTAAATTATTAAAATTTATTATATTAGTTTTATTTACATTTATTTTTAAATTATTATAATTAAGCCAATTTATTATATATGTCAAAGTATTCATAATGTCATTTTTATGTTGCTGTATTGTACATTTCTTGTCACTAGAAACAAGCACTGCAATATCGTCAGCAAATAAAGTAAATTTATATGTAGAATCAGCAGTGATGTCATTGATATAGAGAAGAAATAATAGTGGTCCTAATATGCTTCCTTGTGGTACTCCGGTTCCATTATGTTCAAAACTAGATCTATATATCTGTATATTAAGTTGAGCATCTACTTGTTCTATCTCAACACATTGTCGTCGTTTGTCTAAATAAGATTTTAACCAGTCGTGTGCTTGTCCTCTTATACCGTTGAGTTCCAGTTTTTGTAATAGTTTTAAGTGCGATACCCGGTCGAACGCCTTAGACATGTCAACAAATATAACAGACGTGTATTTCTCATCATTTACATTATTTAAGACTTCATTTACTAGCTTATAAATTGCTTGTGTTGTTGATTTTTCTTTCTGAAATCCGTACTGATCTTGACTAATTATATTGTATTTCAGAAAAAACGATGATAGTTGGTCATACATTACCCTTTCAAAGATTTTTGAAAAAATAGATAATAATGTCACTGGTCTATAATTATCAATTTCAGTGGTGTTGCCCTTCTTATGTAACGGTTTTACGATGGACATTTTCAGTTTTTCTGGAAATGTTCCAGTTTCCAATGATATGTTAACTAAATGAGTCAATATTGAAACTAGTTCTTTTCCGCATGATTTTATTATTTTTGTACTAATAGAATCATATCCTTCTGATGGAGTATTTTTCAAAGTCAAAATTATTTTTTCTATTTGATTTTCATTAACGGGATTTAAGAAAATAGAGTTATTTAAGTTACTCTTTGTACGTATATTATTTGTGCAATTATTGGTTTTACTTATGTCAATAAAGTATCTATTAAATGTCGAAGCTATCTCTACTGGTGACTGCAGAACGTCTTTGCCGTTAGTTTTTATATAATTGATATACTTTCTTGTGTTCGTATCACTAGTCTCCATCTTTATAACTGTCCATGTTGCTTTACCTATATTTTTGCTATTTGTAACGTAAGTTTTGTTAGTTATTCTTTTAGCGTCATTAATACATTTTTTTAGTTGCTTATTATATTTTAGGTACTTATCCCTATTAGATTTTGTTTTATTTGTGTAATATTTATAACGTAACAATCTCTTTGTCATACAACTTTTTTTTATTCCTCTAGTTATCCATCGAGGTTTACTAGATAAGACTTTTCTTATTTTAATTTCGGGAAAGCAAAGCTTATATAATAAGGAAAATCTGTCATGGAACTCACTAAAGGCTTGATTTGTCTCTGGGAGTTCGATAATGTCTCTAAATGGCATACACTCAAGGTGATGTTTAAATAATTTCAAATTTTTTTCTGAGTAGTCTCTTCTCTTAATAAACACAATTTTGTGACTTTGTTTTTTGTGTATTAAGGGAAATTTCAGAATTTGAGCAGTGTTATGATCAGACAAATACAAAGGCTGAACTGAACCTATTGCGTCAGTAATGTTACTGATTATAAGATCAATGCAAGAATTCTTTCGAGTAGGCTCATTTATATGGATATTAAGGTTATGTTTATTTAATATTTCTTTTAATTGTTGAGCCTGTTTACATTTGTGGTCAATAATATTTATGTTCATGTCGCCAGTAATGATAATTTTTTTATTACCATATTTTTTCAAACAATTGTATAAAATTAAATCAAGTTTTTCCAGAAAATATGTAATGTGTCTCTGCAATTTTGTTGGTATTCTATAGATACAAATGATAATAATATTGTTAGAAACTATATTTACTGCACAGCATTCAAAGTGAAATGTCACAGAAACATTATCAAAAATTGTAATTTTTTTGTAGTCTATTCCTTTTTTTACCAATATACAAGAACCTCCTCTTTTATTTTGTCTTGAATAATGTGCTGCTAGCTCAAAATTATTTATATTTATGTATTTTTCCTCATTGTGTTTAATAAAAGTTTGAACGTGCTAGGGGGGCAGGTGTTGTTAAAGCGTCGATGGCGTTGTGCGTAAGGCCGTCGCCTACCAATCGGGAGATAGCGGTTCAAACCCCGCCACGTACCAAGTGTTTTCAAATTTTGAATTCATATGGTTTATTCGACGCTTTTACGGTGAAGGAAAACATCGTGAGGAAATCTGCACACACCTGTGAAGAAAGAATTTCTTTACAGGTTGTGTGTGAAGTCGACCAACCCGCACTTGGCCAGCGTGGTCGGCTAAGGCCTTATCGCCCTAGTTTAGGGTAGGCTCGAGCCCCTCGGTGGGGACGTATATGAGCTGTTGATGATGTTGTCCGTATACTGAAACTATATAATTTACCACACACCATTTTTGCATATCAACAGTTCATTTTACGATTTAAAATTTGTGTAGTTTTATACGGTTAAATTAATATAACCCTAAAAGCGTTATGATTTGATGATATAATACGTCATTTTCTACAAAAACTCTCCGTGTTAGTAGAAAAAGAAGCATTACAATAGTAGAAAAACAACGAAAAGTGTTAATCAAAACCCTGGTCAAATGATTTATGAACTAAACGAAAATTCAATTAAACATAGAAGTTATATTTTAATGCAAGCAGGGGCATAATTGTCAGAGCACTTATAACTTTACTCATAATAACGCACTCAGAGATTTGGGCTTATTCCCGGCATATTCACTCCTCTTCGTGTCATCTCTCAAACGGTTTAGTTTGGCCGCTAAAGTTTTCGCTATTGTTGGGAAAGTTTGACAAGCTTAAGTGCTCTTTACATCAAAAAGGGCGAAGTGTACTCGAGAGAAACGACAGAAGATCACACCGCGGCTACAGACTACACTTCACAAAACGTGTGAATAAAATATTTAAAATTGTAATGCCACTAATCTTAATACAAGTAGTATGTATTAAGATAGATGTAGTCACATATTAATATAAATATATAAACGGGAATTAACACGATAAACACGAGGTATTTACATACCTATTTTATTGCCTGACGTTTCGGCTAGGTTGCACCAGCCGTGGTCGCAGGCGGACTGGAGCTGCGCTGTCAGGTCTCCGTGATGCGGCGTTCTTCTCGAACTACCGGCATATTTTTTGTCATCCAAGTACCGTCACACACTACACTCACAGTGTCCGTATTTCGAAAACCGACTGACGAGCCCGAACGAACCGACTGTGCAAATCGAGGTTGTGTTTTGGTCACCACTGGATTCCACGCAGTTGATAATTTGAAACCATCTTCCCGATTAAAATTGTTTGGATGTTTTTTGATTTCAATCGCTTCACGCACTACTCTTGAATAAAAGTGGCGATCTCTGGAGAGGACTTGCGTACGATAAAATTCTATCCAATGGTTGGTGCCTGCTTCGTGGAGATGTTCCGCAATGGCCGATTTGCTGATTGTATAGTTAAGTTAGTATAGTCACATATTATTTTTGTTATTTACCTTTTTTAACCGACTTCAAAAAAGGAGGAGGTTATCAATTCGGTTGTATTTTTTTTATGTTTGTTACCGTCATTTTTTAAACCGATTTCCAAAATTCTTGTTGTATTTGATAGAGTATACTGCAAGGGTGGTCACCAAAGTCAGGATCTGATGATGGGATCTCATAGTAAACCGAGGAAAACACTAATTTAATACAAGCTCACCGAAGGTGAGCTGGTATTTAATTAGAGTTTCTATCACTAAAAAGTTAATAATAATTTTTTTTTAGAAAAAATAGAACCGACTTTTAACAGACTTCAAAAAAGGAGGAGGTTATCAATTCGGTTATATTTTTTTATGTTTGTTACCTCATAACTCCGTCATTTTTAAACAGATTTCCAAAATTCTTTTTGTATTTGATAGAGTATACTACAAGGGTGGTCCCATGGTCACCAAAGTCAGGATCGGATGATGGGATCCCATAGAAAATCGAGGAAAACACTAAGTTAATAAAAGCTCACCGAAGGTCAGCTGGTATTAAATTCGGGTTTTCTTTCACTAAAAAGATTTCATTCACTAAAAAGTTAAAAATAATTTTTTTTTACAAAAAATAGAACCGACTTCAAAAACACTGAAAACTTAAAAATAATCTTCTTCTATATTGAAGTCAGTGACAAATTTTAGCACTTTCTAGATCATCGTTTGGCGCCGACTTCAATATAGAAGAAGATTATTTTTAAGTTTTCAGTGTTTTTGAAGTCGGTTCTATTTTTTGTTGTATAAAACAAATAGTTAGCCCAAAGTCCAAATTTAGATTGCTTTAATCGTTTTCAATGAACAGTTACAATTTACACATTTCTATCACCAATCATTGACATATACGTAACCAATGTCAAGGTTTTTTTTATTATAGTAAGTTGGTAAACAATGAAACTTAAGTTAACGTTTTCGTATTCAATGCCAACACCCATCTACATCTAGGTAACTTTGCAGCCATTCATTAAAAATACAAAGAGTTTCATCTCGTAAGTACCTACGCGAAGTCAATTACTTAGGAAGCAAAGCAAAGGCCAAAAATAAGTCTGCCACGTTTCTTTGCACTCCGACTTACATTAAGGATGCATATCTGATTAGCTGGGCACGGGGAACGTTAAGCAGACGCCCCAGAAACCATCCAGAAACTTATTCCGCCGAAATAAAAAAGTGATTCCACTATAGGAAAACGTTTCGTCGGTTCAGAATAATAATGTCTTTGTGCTTGCTGTTATCGAGGCCAGGCCACGAAAAATATTGATGTCTGAACTTCCAGTGTAAAGAAATTATATAGAATTGTATTACACTTAAATGCTGTACACTGAAAGAAAAATACAAGGAAACATAATTACCGAAAAGAATATTGAAAAAATAGCTTAGCAACCCTATAAATAAATCCTTGATATCTATACTAATATTATAAAGAGGAAAGATTTTTTTGTATGTTTGTATTGAATAGGCTCTGGAACTACTGGACTGATTTCAAAAATTACTTCACCATTAGAATGCTACATTATCCCTGACAAACAAACAAACTCTTCAGCTTTATAATATTAGTATAGATAAACATACATCGTACGGCGGAATCCAATACCAAAAGGTTAACCATGAGAATTACCTATGTAATTATCTATATTATTATGAATGATATGTTATTAAGTTGTAGTAAGTACGTCTTCGTTACACTACACACACTTTAATAGCGAGAGCATAAATCGTGAAAAAAAATTGTAAGGTATGTTAACATAGGTTACAAAATTATTTTTCCTACGGGAAAATATAAATTTCCTACGGGAAAATATAAAATTTCCACGGGAAAACAGAAAGGCGAGCGGAAAGCTAGTCTCCTATAAAATGAATTGCTATGTTGACGATTTTGTGATTTTCAACGACATGGTGACGTGATTTTAATTTCCAACAACACAAATAAGATGTGATTATTTAAAGGATTGCTCAAACAATATGGCCTACTTTGGCGTAACAAGGTGAACGTTTAGATAATTCCTCTATAGATAGGTTATGTGGTCATGGCGTCAACACGATATATTGCCTGCCGGAGGTAAAACTTTTCCTGTATTGATGTTTAATGTTCTTCGCATTTAGCATTTTTAAAAGGAAATTCAAAGTCCTTCGTTTCTTTTTCTAATTAGTCGTGCTTACGTACATTGTTAAGCACTTAATATAAATTATAATCAATAAAAATTTAATACATTTAACTAATACTCGTATATCCTCTTCAGAGTAAGTATTAATAATAGAATCGCCTTTCTACGTTTTCCAATAAGTGTCGTTGCTGTGGTCTATTGTCAAGACTATAAGCTTAGATAGAGTAGTGCAGAAGCTTCGAGAATCGCGACTCCTTATTGGCCTGGTCCTCTTTCCGCAGCACGGATCAATAGCGCGACCGAACTGGCTGCAGACAAAGTAAACACTAAAATTGATTGGCCTGGGAAAGTCGAGGGAGCAACTGCGAAATCACGTTTTTTATTTTCGTAACGAAATAAAATGGACGTAATAAGACCATTTGCACCAAATGAAATTCTGAATGAACGCAGATTATGTCTCCATTGGCGTAGGTATAACTTTTCGATGACTCGTGTCCAGATTAATCTTGTGTATAAAATCAACTCCTTCAATTCTTTATTATCAGTATTCCCTTTTTTCCTGCTTTTATTTTTTGTAGGGTACTGACTTCTATTTTTATCTTTTACTTATTTTTACTTGGGGGGAAAGTTCATTCTGTCCAGTTAACGTTAGTTTTACAATGGGGGTGTCCGGACCCCAAGCTGAGGGGCATTACCACGCCAATGCATGTCTCTATTGCCCTTCATTACATTTATTTATTTTAAAAAAGTAACTGTCATAACTAGGTTTTTTTGTAAATGTAGAAGATTAGATACGGTAAGACGCGTAAACCTCAGTAAAATAAAACTAGAATAAAATTGTTCTCAATAAGCTTTGAACACATGTCGCATGTGTGTAATTATTGACTTGATTTTACGATTGTAGCTACTCAGTGATTACATTCATTTGATCCTGTTTGCTAAATATAGAAGGAACAAATGTTTATAATTAAACAATCGCTATTATGACTGACGTCAAGAGCAAACTAATTGGCCTTAAGATAAATCTAACAAAAGTTCATGATCTTTAAGAGAAGTAAAATGAAGTAATTTATAAATTATTTTTTACCATTGCTACTCGACATAAAAATATTTTGAATTTTGGAACAAGCTCGAATTATAAAAAAATAAATAAAACATGCTGAAAGTACCTACTGGCTGGCTAAATGGAGTTATTCCACAGACCTATACAATTAAAACAATCCCGCTTATTTTATATGAATATATTATTTATATGACTATGTTAACACGGGGAGGCTTCGGCTTGATAGGGTATTGACCAAACACGGTGCAGAATATATAAATAAATGGTTATTGGTTATATCTATAATAAGAATTAGTATTTTTTCTTGCTGGTTCTTTTCAGTACAAGGTCTCCGGCGTTAGACTTGTGAACCATTGGCGTAGCTTCTTTGACATATCCTCCAAAGCTAACAACGAATCTTTGTAAGTAAATAAACTGATGATGATATTTAAGTAAAAAATTATGGTCGTTATAAATGAATCTGCAATATGAAAAATCCCAGAAGAAAACATCACATCCTCGCTATATTTTACTTTGAAGTTGTTCATTAGTGCGGCTCTGGACTCGTAAATACCACACTCGTTAGCCGGCTCCCTGTTTGCTCGCAATTTTCAGCCTGAAGTTTACTGAAAACGAAATTTCGCAGCGTAGCTCATGTCAAATTTTAAATTGATGACTGATGTCATAGTTCAAGCGCTTACAATTTTTTTCACTATTTATGCTCTCGCTATTAAAGTGTATGTAGTGTAACGAAGACGTACTAAAACTTAATAACATTATCATTCATAATAATATAGATAATTACATAATTCTCATGGTTAACCTTTTGGTATTGGATTCCGCCGTACGATGTATTTTTATTTTATATAAAAAAATCCAAACCTCCTGATTTTATCTCGGAAAAATGTGGGTTCTTATAAATTTACCTGTCACGAAGATTGAGTTTCGGGCAAAGGGTGTGGTCTCTTCAAGGTTTATTTGCATAGAAACTGAAATGGTAAGGATCATAGTATTGTAGTTTTTAAATGGAAATAGTCACGCGACAATTCAGCAAACATTTATGACTGCTATAGTTGCTTTGTAAATAGCAATTACGTTGTTTAGATACGTAAATATTCATACGATGCAGTTGAACATTGCGTTTTTCAAGCATTGTTATTTAATTTTTAATCCTGTATTCAATGTCTATCTAATGCGAAAGACGTTGCCTTTATCTCATCCTATAATGGCTAACGCTGGAGTTTGTCAGGTGATACTAGCAGCAGTAGACGATTTAAATCTCTGTCTAGCATTAGATTTGTTTCCCAGTACTGACTGCACCTAAACGAAACGCTCTTTAAGCATAGAATAAGTAATAGTACTAAAGTACTTTAAGTAAGCTTTAAAATGCTCTTAAAGCAATATTTCTAGGGAAACTATGAACGCTTTAAGCGATTGCTGTAGCCAGCCAGATCGTGACTTCACTTTTTAAATAAGAAGTACCAAATGAAAGACGAACATATTGGCGGGACAAACAAAATGAAAAGAAAGAATAGGTATGCTGTATACCAAATATTCAGAAGTAACCAACCTATTTTTATAATTGAATTATAATTTCCTAAAAGTTGTCGTATGCTAGTTCTTTTGGTTATTCACATTGCATTAAAATGTTCTTGTCATGGACTGAAGAAAACAGTCACCAATAAAATTGATTGTCGGACGTATGAAGGTCCTAAAGTTTTCCTTAAATTGTTTGTAGCTTACTCGGGCGAAATGTTTCAAGATAACATTAAACAACAAAACTTTCAGGTTCCTCGTGTTGAAATGGCTTTATGCATAAATTGCTTTATATTTATATGCAACTTATTTTATAAATAGTCACAAGCCAGTTCCGAAGAAGATTGCAATAAATTGCTAACTATCATGGCCATACAAACAAGAAAAAAACTTTATTTAAAACTCACCGAAATATATTTAATTTTTACCGAGCAATATGTCATTAAATTAATAAAATTTTACATTCTTGGACCGATTGCAATTGGAAACGAGTATTTATACCTACCTAGTTCAAAATATGCTTGTGTAGACCCACCTGTATTGGAAAATTAATGTAGTTATCGGACGACCTTAATGAAAATTCAAGCAATTTCACGAAAGCAATTAATATCTTCGATGTACGTATGTGTAATTGATAAATCAAGATCTTTTTAAGTTCGCTTACTTTTAGTCACAATAATTTATTCAATTTAAATAAGAAACAAAAAAAATAATTTTTGGAAACAAAATTCAACGAAAGAATTTTCATGAAGTCACAGTATTCCCGATGTCTCATTTGCACCATTGGCCAGCAGCCAGCACCATCAATGGTGCAAACAAAACTACTTTTACTAATAGCTAGACCACCATTAGCGTTTTTGACTAACTGGCGATGGATTTTCTTGATTATACAACATGTTTGGTACTGTACATACCCAATCAAGCCGTAATAACCTACCCGTGTGGGTATAGTCATATTATTGTACATTATGATACGAGCGCGCTATGTTGGTCATTGCGTACGAGGCGATATTGTGCGCGAGCCGTAGGCGAGCGCGACAAGAAAGCAGAGTACGTAATGACCAATGCGCGCGTGTATTATACGACGTTTTTCAACACACACTTGTGAGAAAAATAAAAGATCTTGCGGTATTAATATTTTTCTAAAAATGACTGCGCTTTCTTATCAATCTTCCACCGCATGAAAGTATCGTATGCCGCCAAGTATTTATCCTTTGACTTTGGCGGCAACAAACTATTACTCGCGCTTTGCGCCTCCGTAATTATTTCCGGCGGAGTTAATAATATGGATTCTTCTTCACTTGGACTCGACATATTTGTAGATAATCAATTATCAATTACAACAAAAAGGCAAAAAATTTAATTGCGGGAAAATGCCGCGCGCCTTTTTTTTCGCGCGCTGCCCGGGCATGGCTAACTCTTCATTCAGCCAACATTTAAAAAGGGGCCAAACAGCCAAAGTTCAAAAGTAAATAAACCGAATATTTTAGTTTTTAAAAAACAATTATGTGTGAATTTTTAATAATTTATTTTAGTTATAGTTATTTTTTTTTTAATTTCGTTGTTAATTTAATATTTAAGTAACCAGTAGTCGGCTGTTCATTTGTTTCCAATTGGCAGTCGCATAAAGTCATGTTAAAAGAAAGTGTATTAAGTGACAAATTTAAGAATGCGTACAGGACATACATTTACTTTGCAATCTTGAACAAATTAGAATTTGTCGTGTTAAAATTACCGCACTTGTGCGATTATGTAAAGTGAAAAGCACTCGTGTTTAATATACTGAATAACGGGTCTAAGTGCAAGGTAATAAAACCCACTTTACGAGCAAGTGTGTTGAAAAACTTATAGCGTCATTGAAATTTCGAATTTTTAAAAACAAATTTGAAATCCACCATATAAATACTTACTCGTAGTTAGATCTGTGATAAAAAAACATGGGGAATTATAAAGTTAATTTTACAATTTCAATTTTCAATGATGCCATAATGTTTATATGACTACTAGTTGTGCCCGGGAACGACGTTTCGCCGTAATTATTGACCAGAAAAAATCTGGAGAGGGCCCCCCCTTATCACCTAGACTCCAGAGGTATAAAAAATAGCCTACGACCACAACCTATTCTCAGATCTACACAAAAACATCATTAAAATCGGTCTAAACGTTTCTGAGGAGTTCGATAACAAACTCTGTGACACGAGATTTTTATATAATAGATATTAACATGGGTGGGCTTACGCTTCTTAGGCTATGTACCAAAAAGCTTCTATTAATGTTTTCGGCCATCGGCCGTTAAAACACGGATGGAATCCAACTATTACCTAAGCGGTTACCTCAATCTTTAAACGCTTGCGACCAGTTACTTTCGAGCTACTTAGTACTTATCCAAAACTCATCTAAAACTCTTATAAAAATTTTAATTTTATATCACGTTTGAAAGTTTAGTAGATTGTTAGGATAATTAGTTTTTTAGTTTAGTTTAATAGTTTTATTTATAATGTGAATAATCCTATCCTTACTAATATTATATAATACGCGAAAGTTTGTGAGTATGTATGGATGTTTGTTACTCTTTCACGCAAAACCTACTGAAGGGATTTGGTCGAAATTTTGTAGGTAGACGGATTACGACAGGGATTAACAATCGGCTACCTACTTATTATCTCGGAAAAGTAAGTAGTTCTCGCGGGAAAGTAGATTTACAGTTTTCTCTTTGAATTTTTTTTAATAAATTTAATTAATTCATAGAGACTTATAAAAAGTATGAACTATCAAACTAAGTAAAATCGTTTCTGTGTTTGAGATATTCGGATGAGTGATATCAAAATCGGCTAAAAGGATGTAGATTGAAATTCACACCACAATTCAATCAAAATGTAGGTATCCTATACATTTTTAGTAGGATGAAAAAAAGGTAGGTGTTTAGATTAAACTTCTTAATCTACAACTTATAATTATATTATTCTAGAGATAACCCCATTTCAAAGTCGATATTGCAATCAAGAATGTTTAGGTATCAATCGGAAGCCAAAGCCCTGTTGGGCGTGTTATCGATTCCCTTAATTCGCGTGCAGCTCGCGTCCGCAGTTTCCGAACGGGACCAAGCGGTCAGAAATTCTTCGCCTAACACCAATTAGGGTTGTCTTACTAAAATATTTAATGGAACCTGGATCCCATTTTACAGGGCTTACACACCTAAATTCAAATAAAAAGCTTGTTTCCGGAACAGTAATTTTTTTTGTCAGCAATTACCATACAATATATCTAGCACATTACTTTCCAGTTCCAGCCCGATGATATTATTTTATTTAGTCGAATAGAATGATTAAATACGAGTATAATATTATAAAGATAATATTAAGATATGATATAATATAATTGTCAGTTATGAAAGCCATGTCAATTCAATCTATGATCGTACACAGCCCTAACATACCCAATAACAGGTAACGAACGCGGGAATGGAAATTTCATTATCCTTGTCTGTGTCACAAAAACTACGCCAGGAAAACGTGCACTCATTCCAATGTTCCGGTCACGGCTCATTCACCGCTCGTTCAATGAGAATTAGATGACACAACTTCAAGGGGTTTTATCGATCTAATCATAATCATTGACCCGCAACCCGCAATAGAGAATTTTTCGCCTAACATTGAAAATTGTAGTAACAAAATTATCTTGTCCTGTTCCAAATCGTTTCGGGTTTACACAATATGCTGTTTGAATGGCCGGAGGGCTTCTTTTCTGTTTTGTTCGACATATGATTCATATCCGCTTCTTTCTTAGTAATTTTTTCGATCACACAGTTCTTAATAATTCTGTCTTCACAAACACTATTACACCATTCGAATGCACACATATCGATGTGTATCTGTGGTTACGTTTGGATGCAACACGCTATAGAAATACAGGGGGATAAATCCAAATGGGTCAGTAGGGAGAAGTCAGAAACTATAAGAGTTAGCTAACTTTGTTCTAAGGAACCATGGCGTCGATTTTAGATTTAATAATAATAATGGCATTCAAATTTTATTAACTCTCATACCGGTAATCGAACCTAGTCAAAATCTGTGTATAAAATGTTATAAGTGCTGCAAGTTTTTTGTTGTTATTGTTGATGGTGTGAATCATAAGTCACAAGGAACACATTTTTAATGGAACCTTGTATAAATAATTGAAAAAAAAAACTCAAAAATAAGATAATTAATTCATTTGAGTATTTTTAAATATTACTTAAATAAATTGGCTTGCCCGCTGAACGAATATATTCTAATTTTAAATAAACGCATTTTGTAATGCATAATATCGATGCAGATAAGATATGCATGAGTGGTATTTTCAGATAAATGATTCGATTGAATCCACCATCAACAATAACAACGAAAAAACTTTAAGAATTTATAAAAAAAATTAACATAGATTTTGACCAGGTTCGATTCTTGGTTATGTATGAGAGTTAAATAAAATTTGAATGCCATATTAATATTAAATCTAAAATCGACGACATGGTTCCTAAGAACAGATTTCGCTATCTCTCATAGTTTCTGATTTCCCCCTATTGACCCATTTAGATTGATCACCCGGTATAACGCAATAGTGTTAAGTTGTTGTGTTATTATTTCTATCAACCAACACTTCTACAAACATTCAGCAAGACCTCTTCCTTCAAACTGTGCTAGTGCGAACTACGCAAATTAAAGTAGTTGAGATTATCTAGGGATCAAATTTGAGGTGGTTGCCCCACCTATCTATCAATAACTATCCAGAACAATAGTTCTATTGTTCCGGATAGTTATTGTTCCTCAACCATTTATTTTAGTCATTATTATAATAATTAAGTACAATTACAATAATTAGTTTTGAATTGATATTTGTAAGTCGAAATTGCTAATGAGTATTTAAGTGCTTACAAACATTTTTCCATTACGGAAACAAATATCTTTTTCCTCAAAGAATGTAAGGAGTTTCTAATTGGTGCTTGGAACTCCAAAGAATTAATTAAGTCCTAAAACAAACTCAACTCGTCACAATAGCGACGATTCAAATCATAACATAATTATGCCAAGGAAATAAGGGCTCAAGCAACAGTACTTATTCGAATAATAGCGTTACTTTTACAATCGTAATGAAATATTCCCAAATATTAATTAATTCTCCGGATTTCATTTATTAAGAATCATATTTCAAACTCCCCTCAAGTTGATTTATTCTTCCAAATTTCTACAATGGTTATTGTATTAGTGAAATAAATATAGCCATTGTAAGTGCACTTGCATATCTTTTTTGTATGGGCAAAAATTACTGATTGGTATTTTTTTTTGGTGGTACACTGGTATAAAAACATTTGGAAAAATATTGTTCCAATCGTTTACAAATGTATCATTGCAGTGACTTCTACTCACGACTTCATCTGCCGCTAAATAGGCTTTTGCGTGTTGTATACTTCAGAACTAAGACTTAACCTCACGTTAGTAGTATTTGAAATCTGAGGTCATGGCCGAGATGGACATGTAAATTCTGGTCATAAACTAAGCATGTTCCGCACTACCTACCTTGCCTTACCTTCCCATACCTTCATTCTGCCATTTTTCGCAATTGCGGAACAAATATGCGATATTATGTATACCTGCCCCCGTAGCACGTCCACCAAAACACGATATGATAAAGCGATTTATCGCGGTGAACTGTCAAAATACGACGAAACCCTATTGTATTTTGACAGTTCACCGCGATAAACCGCTTTATCATATCGTGTTATGGTGCACATGCTAGGGGGGCTGTAGTTTTATATATATAAAAAAAAATTCATATTTATGAAGGTTCAAATCAATTAATAATGTAGTTTATTAGTTGAAGATATAGTTAACGGATTCTACATACTACATGTGAATTACGTATGTACTTACATACTCGTAACAAATTCCATAAAAGACCCGAGAGTATAGCGTCAGCACCGCGGGGTATCAACTCTTGGCAAACTACAGACGACGTTAAAGCTCTTAGGGCCTTTAATAAAAATTTACTCGGATCATACTCGGATTAGTTACTTACTGCGTGTTTTGTCTTGTTTCCGCACATGTCGGCTATTATATGTCAAAAAAAGACAAAACACGGAGTAACTAATCCGAGGATGATCGAAGGAGTGTTCTTTATTAATAAGGCTGTTAACGTATAAAATAACTGGTGAAGATAATTGAATCGAATCGGAGATATTAATAAATAAGTTGATAAAAACTTTACCAATTTTCTTTGTACGAAGGAAACGTCACAACAAATATCTGTTCGTTTGTAACACGTATACCTATTCATTCATACTTTTCCAGTCAGCTTTTCTTTGAAGTGTTGTAATTTTAGCAATCATTATTTGCCCTTTGATCTCAGCACACTGTACTTTATACACAATTATACCTTTTTTTACTTTGGTATTTGATTATAAAAACACACATCGGCACAATTAGCGGAACACAAAAAATAAAACCGACTTCAAAAACACTAAAATCTTAAAAATAATATAAGAATAGGTACAGACAACATCACACTTCTATATTGAAGTCGGCGCCAAACGATGATCTCCTAGAAAGTGTTAAAATTTGTCGATATAGAAGTGTGATGTTGTCTTTACCTATTCTTATATTATTTTTAAGTTTTTAGTGTTTTTGAAGTCGGCTGGTATTAAATTAGTGTTTTCCTCTATTTTCTGTGGGATCCCATCATCAGATCCTGACTTTGACCATGGGACCCCCCTTGCAGTATACTCTATCGAATACAAAAAGAATTTTGGAAATCGGTTTAAAAATGACGGAGTTATAAGGTAACAATCATAAAAAAAAATACAACCGAATTGATAACTTCCTCCTTTTTTGAAGTCGGTTAAAAAGAAAAGATTATTTTTTAAAACATTGCATAAAAGAAACTTTGTTTTAAAAATTTAAAATAATGCGATAGTCGTTTTTTCATCGATTTGTCTCTGTTTCTCGCTAATACTGAGAAATGGTCATACCTACAGATCTATTGCCGTCAGACTAAAGCAATCATCTTCAACGATTCATCACAGTGTTTGACGGTACCGGTTGACTGATTCTCTTGTGAGGAGAAGGGGCCAGGGTAGAAAAAGGTTCACTTCGAGGAGGGGTGACCGATTTCTACAACTTTGAGCTCGCAGAAACATGCGGGTGATGGATTTGCAGGCTCGAATGAGCTTGAAGTTATGCGAGGAGTGAATTTAAATTCGGCGAGAGTACAGTTCGCAGAAGATTTAAAGAAGTGGACATAGGTTCGTATGTATGTACCGGCCAAAGCTCAAAAACTTGAGAGACACCATCGTGGACATCAGTTAAACTTTGCACGCGAACATCGACTTTGGGACTTAAACAAATGCTCTTAAACTATATCGATGGAAGGCAGAGAATATGGGAGACGCAAAGGAGAACAATATATTCAGACTAATTTTGAAAATAAGGAAAATATGGGAGCAGCTCATTATGGTGTGGGGAAGAATGACTTTCGGAGCTGTACGGAGTTAGTGATGGTCGATGGAGGAAATATAACTAACAGGGATATTTTAGAAGAATACATTGTGCCATTTGCCCCTATAATAATGAAGGCTTTATTCTGATGCAGGATAATGCTCGGACTCACAGTGCTCACTGAGTCCAAGCTCCAAGTTTGGGACTTGTTAAAGAGGAGCATTTAATCCAGAATACTACCCCCGAACAACCTGAGAGAACTGTAAAACGCATTAATTGAAGAGTGGCAGAGCAGACTAAGATACAATAGATAACATAATTTGCAGCATGCACAGAAGGATTAATTTCTTCACGAATCAACTGTAAAACATTTATTATTCGCTGTAAATGATCTTTGTTTTAAGGGTCTAATTCATATATTTTATTTAGACTTAACAATAATTATTTTAAAGGACCTGGAATAAAGACACTATAAATTCACAAATCTTAGCCAGTGCCCATAAAGATATCCACTTCTAATTCCCTAATGTGCAAACAATGTGCGAACTGAAGGTATGAAATATTAAATGAGAAATATATAATGATGATTACCGTGCGAAAGTTCTTGAGACAGGAGCATGAAGTTCTTATATGTTTTCTCAAAATTTCGTATTTGGTTACTAACTTGGTACCTACTTAATTATTTCATTAGCTAAACTGAATGATGTCATTAGGGGTAGGTGTTGACGTTCATCTCGGATAATTTGAAAATCGAACCGCCGAAAAGTGTCGATACTGATGAAGGTAGAACGACTGCACAATTTTGTGCAATTTCATTGCTTCGTTAAGTGTTCCATTAAGTACACATCGAAAACAGAACGCCGTAAACTCTCAAGGGTAACAACAAAGTTTGCGTTGTAGCGAGTCTTAGAGTCTTACACCAACATAAATAACAAAGTATTTCAGCAAAGTAATACTAACATGACTAGATTTACAAAATTCCCACAAAATAGAGTAAGGTTCATGACTTTTCCCCAAAGTACAAAGATAAGTTCAAGAATGAAAAACTGAACTAATCAGTTTTTAATTGACTCTCCAATGATTTTTCAAAACCTTTTATATACCTACACTGTGTTTGGTCAATAGCCTATCAAGCCGAAAGCTACCCATGTTCAGGTTCACATAGTCATTATAAAAGTTGTCGCGTTATTGAAAATTCAAAATTTTAAAATTAATTTTGAATAGTTAGGTCTGTGAAAAAAATGTATGGGGAATTAGAAAAATTCATTTTACCCTTTCGAATTCAATGACACCATATCTTTTATATAATAATAATAGTTTATTGTTCTCATCACAAGCATATACATATTACATTTTATCTATTTTAATTTTTTTTTCTACTACTGGAGTCCAAATTAGGCAGTAATCTGCCTGTATCTTCTGATCTGATCACCAGGCCCCGCACCTCGGACATGATGACAAAACTTAAATAATTAATTATAAATACAACAAATAGTGTAGAATACGTAAATTTACAATATTCTGGAAGTGAAATGAAAAGTAATCTAATTGTAGTAGTAAAAAAACATAAACTATGGCAAGTAGGGAAGATATTTAACTTTTATTTTATAATAATACTACTTAGCTGTGCCCGCGAACTACGTTTCGCCATCAAAATGCTTAAAACAGTGTTTAGTTTTTTCCTCCATTTTATTCCATAATGATCCAACTTTATTCTGCCTTTCTTGAACAGCGGCCATTTCGAAATTAGGTAAATTTTCGTAGGTTCGTATTGCTCTAGGTACTCTTTAGGGCCTTTCATTTAATACTAATATTGCTGAGTTTAAAAGGAACTTTTCCCATCTTTTTTGTGCGGCGGCCATGTTGGATTTACGTCAATGGCTACGTTCATAGTGCTCTACTCATCAAGGCCTTTCATTTGATACCCATATTGCTGGGTTTGGAAACGTACTTTTATCCGTTTTTTTTTGAGCGGCGGCCATGTTGATTTAAGAGCGATTTTCCTAGGTTCATAATGCTCTACTCTTCAAGGCCTTTCATTTGATACCTATATTGTTTACACGGATTAGGTAGTTTATGGGAACAAATGTATTAACTGGTAAATAATGTAATTTTTTGCTAGGAGGTATACAGATTTTGTTACGTGTTTCTCAAGCTCATAGAGCAGTATAAAGATTTATTGTAAGAGTGCATACTAACGCCAACAAACTGCACTGCAGTTTGGCGTTGTATTATTAATGTCAAATTGATTTGTAAAAAATTTTGTATACTTAAATAAAAATAAAAATAAAAAACGAACTTTTATCCGGTTTTTTTAGCGGCGGCCATGTTGAATTTAGGGCGATTTTTCTAGATTCATAATGCTCTACGCTTCAAGGCCTTTTATTTGATACCTATATTGCTAGGTTTGGAAACGAACTTTTATCCACCTTTTTTGAGCGGCAGCTATGTCGAATTTACGTTAGTGTTGCCAGGTTCATAGTGCTCTACTCATCAAGGCCTTTCATTTGGTATCCATATTGCTGGGTTTGGCAACGAAGTTTTTTCGGCAGTCATGTCGAATTAGGTCAACGTGGCTAGGTTCAATCTGTTGTACTCTTTAGGCCCTTCGTTCGATATTCATGTTCGTTAGGTGAATCCAAAAAAATGTGATCCGTCATTTTAGACATTAGGATCAAGAGTCCCGTCGGTGGAGCGTCGGTGGCGCTGTGGACTCGGCACTTGCCTTCCAATCGGGGGGTCGGGGTTCGAGACCCGCCATGTACCAATGTGTTTTTCGTTTCGAATTTCATATTATTATGTACATTTGTCCGACGCTCCTACGGTGAAGGAAAACATCGTGAGGCAACCTGCATACATCTGCGAAGAAATTCAATGATGTATGTGAAGTCGACCAATCCGCACTGGGCCAGCGTGGTTGACTAAGGCCTAATCACCCTAACATAGGATAGGCTCGAACCTCTCGGTGGAGACGTATATGAGCTGCGATGATGATCAAGAGTCGTACTCCCTCTACGCGTAACCCAGAATCATTGCAGTCAGATATTTTTTTATTATTAATATTATTCAATTACTTTTAATAGTTTTAAATGGATGAAAGAGTTTGATTCCTTAGTCATAATGTAAAAACATATAACACCTTTCAAAATACCTTGAAAAGGGTATCTTCACTTTTTAACACTTCAAATATTTTAAAAATTGTACCGATTTTGTGAAAATTGGTCAAGAATTAAACCAACCTACAAATATATTTGGGATGTGATATTGTCATAAAAATGCTCTAAATATTTAATTGGTTGTATGGCTTGATCCTTTTGTCTTACCACCACGGTACTACATAAGAAAAAGACAATTTAAACTTCTTGGTTGGCGAAATCACGGCGAAATCCAGATGGGCACAGCCATTAACAGAAAAGGTAAATTTTTGGCACTATGTGACAGACTTGTCAAAATAATTTCACGTACGCCATGTTAATTTTCTACATAACATCGAAAATTTTATATGGTATTTTTCACCAAAAATGAAAAGTGAATTTAAACAAATGAAATTATGCCTAAAATGTTCGTTCGGAAAATTCTAAGTATTGTGGTGTAAGCCATATCAAATTCTGTCCAGCAGTTTCGGAGATCTTTTCGGACTTAAACAGACAAACAAACAATTTTTTTATAAACTATTCTATCGTTTTCTGCTAATGATTTTCAGGCGACCTGTGTATTTTTTTTCTAAATATTTCGCAATTACAGATTGTTGTACCCCTATGATTTTATTATATGTATATAGAGAAGAGATAAAATATTTTCTATTTTGTTTTTAGTGAATGAAATTTCTTTCATCGTATCTCTTCAACTCCATAACACCCCATCAAGGGATGATGGTATTTTGCGTCCGCCATGTTGGATTTTGATATTGATGTTATTTTCGTAATCTACGACCCAAAAAACCATGAAAACGACAATAATATCGATATCACATTTTACCACCCCATTTCACCCTATTAGGGGATGAATTTCAATAAAATACGAAACATCGATTCTATTAACGAATGTTTATGCAAAATTTAAAGTAGATTGGACCAAGGAATCTAGTTGTCCCATACAAACTTTGCCCCCCTTTTTCACCCCCTTAGGGGTAGAATTTGGGAAAATCCTTTCTTAACGGACGCCTAAGTCATACAAAGAACACACCCTCCAAGTTTCAAGTCTCTACGATCAGCGGTTTAGGCTGTGCGTTGATCCGTCAGTCAGTCAGTCATTCAGGACAAAGCATTTTATAAGTATAGATGTTTGTGCGCGTGTGTGTTTGTGTGTGTGTGTTTGTGTGTGTGTGTATGAGCATGAATGTGATATATGACTATGTAAACATGGGTAGGTTTCGGCTTGATAGCGTATTGACTAGTTGCGCTGCTGAGGACTCAGCGCAGCACACCGTCGAGGAGTTCACCGCCTTTACCTCGCAGCGCAACAGTCTGGTGTCGTGTGTTGGCCCCGACCTCTCTCTCCCATCTTCGATTTCGAAGATGAGACCTGGAACGTGGTAAATTCCTTCTGTGTGGAGGTCATTACACAGAAGAAGGTGGCAGAAAAGGCCAGAGAGGATGACCCATCGGCAGACCCTTGCCTTTGGAGGAGACTGGGGCGAAGGAGGCGACAGTTTGCTCGCCGGCTTCCTCCTGACGGTGACCAGTGGGACCAGTGCCAGGTGCAAAGCCCGAGTCCTGCATTGCATAGGCCACCGCCATTCGTTGATGCGTCTGATGCCCTGGAGCATCGCCGGCGTTACCATCATTGGGAGGAGAGAGGGGGCGGCAGGGCGTCCCTCATTAGCGTATCCTCTTCGTCTGATGACGAGGAGGATGCGGCGGTGATGGGCGTCCTCGTGCCAAGGCGTTTGTGAGGTGGCATCGTAGGGTTTTAGTCGATAGTCGCGGTTTCTGGCTGGCATTCTGCCCCCAGTGACCGCGGAGAGTCCGACATAACCTTACCTTTTACCCAAGCGCGAGGTATGCGTAATGCATTTCCCAATTATAATATAATACATATGTTGTAAACATCAACATATACCTACAACGTGTCCCAAAATTCAACGATAAGCGGGCACCAGTAGGTAGGCCTGCTCATGACTCCTCGAGAAAAAAATAGAAAAAAATATTTCTCAATTTTTTTTGAATGTACAAAAAAAAACACAATTTTTCAAATATTTCTGATTTTTTTTTGTATCATCAACCTAAGCAGCACGGCTATCCACCACAAGCCTTAAAAATCCATGAATGACTGATATTAATGTTTCTATTTAATGTGGAATTAATTGTTGCATTGTTGATAAAAGTAACCGAAGGATATGCTATATTTTTAAAACATAATATTTTTAATCACGGAATCTAGTATGCATGAAACGGAAAAGTTCGAGCTGTCAGGGGAACCTTCTTATCTTGAATAGACTATAGTACGAGAACCACGTAAATTGAAT
Organism: Schoenobius gigantellus; assembly: GCA_963935595.1. Lineage (NCBI taxonomy): Eukaryota > Metazoa > Arthropoda > Insecta > Lepidoptera > Crambidae > Schoenobius > Schoenobius gigantellus. Next base: position 20,734,026 of record OZ012548.1, read on the forward strand.
ACAGAGCGGTGCACAGTAAACAAAGGAGCGGAGCGTACTGACTTGCTGAGAACAGCAATTTCTCTGCCTGCCCTACTGTTATTCAACAACGATCTTCTAACTCTCTCTCTCTCTCTCTCTAGCGTATAATCTCTATCTATCTCTAACTTCCAAAATCTTATTGACTGTGCACAAGTTCCATTCCAATTCCAAGAATTTGCAACAATAAACCTAATTTGTGCACGTAGTAAAAGTGATTACTGTCATCAACAATATTTTATGAAATTTGGTTCTTGTTCAAAATAGTACGCATATTTTTTTGTGGCTAGTTTTCTTAGAGTATTATACCATTTTGGAATCTTGATTAGATGCGAAAACTTTTTAAAAAAAACTTGCCATAGTAGTGTCCATCCTTTTTTTTACACCACGATGAGTGAAAGTGGACTGAAAATAAAAATCTTTCATAAGTTTTAGAAAAAACAATAATTTTGATTGATTTTTGTGTAAAAATTACAGGTATTCGTGGATTTTTAAGGCTTGTGGTGGATAGCCGTGCTGCTTAGGTTGCTGATACAAAAAAAATCATAAATGTTTTAAAAATTGTGGTCATGGTAGTTAGAAATATCTTAAGAGGTGTCAAATTTCAAAGGATTCCAATTTTTTTTGTACATTCAAAAAAAATTGAGAAATATTTTTTTTCTATTTTTTTCTCGAGGAGTCATGAGCAGGCCTACCTACTGGTGCCCGCTTATCGTTGAATTTTGGGACATAAAATAGACTGTCATAACAGCTCATATACGTCCCCACCCAGGGGACCCAAAGTTAGAGCGCTTAGGCCTTAGTCAACCACGCTGGCCCAGTGCGGATTGATCGACTTCACATACACCTTTGAATTTCTTTGTAGATGTTTGCACAGGTTGCCTCACGATGTTTTTCTTCACCGTAGAAGCGTCAGACAAATGTAGGTATGTATGAAATCCCAAAAACGAAAAACACATTTGGTACATGGCGGAATCGAACCCCGGACCGCCCGATTGGAAGGTCAGTGCCGATTCACAACGCCACCGTCGCTCTCGACCGATTCAATATGCCAAATAGACCGTCACCTAAAGCAATGCCAATACTGACAGGTTACCCAACCCAGATAATCAAGTGTTGTTATCACCACCATCTCGTTGAAATTTCTGGAACTAACAAATAAATTAGTAGTTATACTAGTATGTAAGATCAATGTTTTACTAAACTCCCTAATGTTGTTAAATTAAAATATAATGTTATACACGAAACATTCACACCTCCTATTGCTCTCCTTTTTGTCCTGTATTTTAATAAATTTTGTGTACTTACCTTATGTCGAAAGTTTACAAAACACATGACGCCGTGACCAAGATTCATCGTTTTTTTTATTAAGGCATTTAATATCATCAGCCTATCGATCTCGATAGACCGTAAAAGTGTGACGCCAAAGTTTATTAAGGTTTAGGGCATGCCCATAGTGCCCACAACGGTGGATCCGCGCTTGAATAAGAAATGATGGATCGATCTTGATACAAACATCGTATACAGTGTAGTTAGATTGGATACCTGTGAAAAGGGTATTATGAATAAATCTTAAAAGTAGGACGAATAAAAACCTTAGCTTCGTGAAAAAAGTGTTCTAAAAATATGTTAAGTAGGTATTATCTTTGGTTCGACGCTCAACTACTTTAAAGCGGCTGCATATCGTGCTATGAGATAGTATCCATAGGTACTAATGATTTTCATGGCTTGTGTACTGTTCATCTTCTATATATTGTTTTTTACATAGTATAATTGTTTAGGTTTAATTTGTTTTATCTATTTTTTATTTTGTAGTGTTTACATGAATAAAACCTCTGTGTACATATGTAGTGGGTTATAGTCTTGTCCAGGATCCTTGTGTAAGCGTTTGTTATATATAGTTGTGATTGTAACCTGTTATATGTACCTATTAAATAAATAAAATAAAAAAAATATTATAGGAAGAAAAAATGGAGGTCACGAAATTAGTCGGTGGCAGTGCCAAGAGGGTTGTAGGAATATATTATGTTATGACAGTCTAGCATTTTAACGTAAGTGCCAACTTGGTGATTATGTCTACAGCCTACGTGATATAGAAATAAACTGATTTTATAAATTCAGTCGAAATAGAGTAGCATAATGCTGGAGGATATTTTTAAAAACTCTTTTAAAATTTACAAACTACTATATCAAACACTACCATTATCCAGCTCCAAAAACTTCTTGGTCGGACATAATGGATAAAGCTGATTACATTCTATAGTTTTTCAAAGAGAAATTTCTCCAGTATTATGTCTATGCACGCGCAGCACATTCACGAATTCAAATTCAAAAATCTTTATTTAACACTAGCTGTGCACGCGAACTACGTTTCGCCGTAATAATTGTCAAAAAACGACCTATTCTCAGACCTGCAGAATATACTTACACAAAAAATTACATAAAAATCAGTGACGCCGATTCGGAGGAGTTCGGTTACAAACTCTGTGACAGAAGAATTTTATATATTGGATAAGCCTTTACAGGCACTGATTGACGTTGAAGACAAAAGGAAATTTTAATGAGAAGGGAGCAAAATTTAACCTTGTATGTGGATACATCCTGAACATTATCCAAATATCTACAAATAATAGTAGGAAAGAAAATAACTTGACTCTACTTCTTTGAGAAGAACAGTCAAGAAACTACTATTATACTCTAATTTTTTAATCGTCACTCACAATATTGGTTTTATCACATAGTCATGAAAATGATAGCAAGATAAATAATGCAATCGGTATTCCTACATAGACATAAAATGTGATTTTTAAAAACATTTAAAATTAATTATTTTGTTACCAAATCGTGTGATCACTTAAATTATCACTCACTTTATAAAAATCTTCGCTCATGAGCGACTTTTTGACGTGAAATCGTAAGTCCACAGATTGTTACAGTGTAGCAAGTCGATGACACTTAATGGACGCTTATTATAAAAAGCTACACACTCAAAAACGAGCCAGTGGTTTAATGTAGAGCCTGTACATGGCCTGTACATTGGAAACTTATTTTTATTTCTTGTGTTTATATTGTGGAAATCTATTTTTCATCAAAGTTTCACTGTTTGTGTAAATTGTGTCCATATACTTATCTTATGCGTTGCTACAAATGTGTTGCTAATCTCAAAACTCGAGAACGGGTGGAACAATTTATTTTCCTTAAAGCACAAGGAAAGTTCTTGTGGTGAGAAAATACAATAAAATTGCGTGGAAAATAGTAAAAACGATACTTTTCTTTTTCCATACAAATCACAGAGTAAATAACTTTTGACAGAAGATAGTCTGTCCGGGCAGCTAGTTACTTTTTTATACAAGCAAGTTAGCAAACAAGCATATTGCCCTATTGATGGTAGGTAGTACAGTACATGTGATTCCTGTGAGACAAATTGCCATCTTGCCAAATTGCCATCTTCTGACAAAGTCACGGTACCCAGTAATTTCACTACCTATTTGGGTTTACTCATTAAAAATCATTAGTGTAATGAAATCCTGACCCTATTATTGGAGTAGTAAAAGGGGGTATCAATTTAATCATTTTTTCTTTTTTATAATACTAGCGACCCGCCCTGGCTTTGCTGGTGCAAAGCTGATACTAAATATACTACAAAATGTCTTTATATACAACGTTCACAGCTTTTTTGGCCTGCTAATCATAAAGTGCTATAGGCAGGGCGAAGCGCGGACTTCGACGCGCTATAGGCACGCGCCGCCGGCCCCCCAGCTGGTACCGCCGCAACCGCTATTGTCATCTGAAATATCTTCGAAAATATTCATTTAAGTTACATGCTGTAAAGGGCCATATTGATCTATATTAAATGCACAATGTATTTAAGGTACTTAATTGGATAAGGATTAATGCTGTATTGCTTAAAATTGCTTTGTAAAAATAAGCCATTATTTCTCGTAGAAAGTAAAGAACTCCTTGAATCATCCTCGGCTTAGTTATTCCGTGTTTTGTCTTGTTTTGACATATGGCAGCCGACATGTGCGGAAACAAGGCAAAACACGGAGTAACTAATCCGAGGATGATCCAAGGAGTAAAGTTTTTATTAATAAGGCCGTAAGAGATAGACATATACCATCACTGACTTTTTTGTAGCCCTTTTTAGGGTGTATAATACTGTAGTAGGTACATCATTTTGATCTATCACGTAGGGTACAGCCAGCGTTTGTAATGTAAGCGCAAAAAAAACTATAAAATTATCAGTGTTTCTCTACTATATTATACATGTATTATACATATAAACCTTTCTCTTGAATCACTATATCTATAAAAAAACCTCATCAAAATCCGTCGCGTAGTTTTAAAACTCTAAGCATATAGAAGAAGCAAGCAAGATAAGATATAAGACAGACAGCGGGAAGCGATATTGTTTTATACTACTCATATGAAGTGATTCATTGCTTTGTCAGGAGTACTTGCTTGTCCTTTCTATAAATATAATTTTTATACATGAAAAATTACATCTCATCTAATAATTACTGTCAATTACTTCAATTATGATAAATCAGAATAGATAGTAAAGATATTTTTTTTTAAATTGTAATAATGTAAAGGATAATGACAGATGAGGTGGAATTTGTAGAGTTAATAATAAATAAGTGGTTGTTGAATCCCACAATATGCATGCGCAGCTATTGACTGAAAATAAATATTTACACTTCGCAAACGACAGCTCACTTCGTTCGAGTACAGACGCGAGTCCTGATGATAGAACTGATGATAGAACTTAAACTGTTACTGCTGAAACTTAAATTTTCTGCACACGTTTTCGAGAACAATTGGAGTAATCCAGTAGAGAAACCGAGATCTGTTTCAATATCCTAATTAATTGAATAAAGAAGTTTTGAATGATTTTAATTGTTAACAAGGGGAGCCCCGTTCACTTCTTTCCCTACTTTTTCAAATGATTCTGCGTTTAATAATGACTCGAGTTCATGAAAGTTTATGGATCAATAGAAAATTTTGCGGTTTTTAAAGAATCAAGTAAAGCAAGCAACAAGAGGCCAAATACGAAACCATAAATTGTATAAAAATTAGAACCGTTATTAATTTTTTTAAACATATTTAATTTTAATAAGTAATTCTTAAACGGGTATATGAAAATCAATTGCAGAATGTATGTAAGCACATCACCTCAGCAGGGCTATTTGGCTGATTCTTGCTATAGGTACACGGTTATTTTTTTATCACCCTAGAAAATTTAAGGGACGCTTCGCGACATGGTATTAGAATGATTTAAATGTGAATAAAAAAAATAACTCACTAACTTGATTTTATATGAATTTTCGAAAAAATACAAAAAATGCTGCACTAGTTGAGAGCAGCATTTCTAGATATTTTCTTTTTGTATTTTTTTATTTCATTCTTTTATATTTTATATAATAATGGATGTATCCTAAAGCGTCTCTAAAATTTTCCAGGGTGATAAAAAAAATAACCGTGTATATTTGTAATTTTCAGGACTAGGTTTCTAAAAGGTTCGTAAAATTTTACGGTTGCAAAGTACTCGTACTTAATTTTGAATTAAAATCTCAATACAAATGAATAAGACAGAAACCAGTACACTAGGGATATCTTCACAAACATTTTTGCTTTGTTTTTTTTTCCGGAATTTATTTGTTTATTTTCATTACATGACCGCTAAGGGAAAATTTGTTCTCATTTCCATCAGAAGCCAGCACACTCGGACAAAGCTAAATCAGGCAGCTAGAAATCTATAGTTCTGTACTTTAAAGATTAAAGTAGTAAGACTGAATAGTATTCAGTCTTACTACTTTAATCTCGCTCACCGCTTCAGTTTCTCCTTGATCAACCTGATATTGTTACAGCTAATAGGTATATATATATATATTAAGTGCAATAAAGATTAAATAAATAAATATATACCTAACTGACTTTTAGGTACAACCCGAACAAATTAAATCTTATATCTTATGTCTTAAATACTCGATAATTCACTTTAAATTTTCAAAACCTGCAACAAAGATGAAAACGGCGGGTACAAAATAAATACATCATCTTCACAGCTCTTATACGTCCCCACCGAGGGGCAGGAGCCTACCCTAAGTTAGGGTGTTTAGGCCTTAGTTAACCAGGCTGGCCCAATTCGGATTGGTCGGCAACTTATATACATATTTCCATCAAACAATTGACGTTTTTCTTTTTGCAATTTCAACTATACTGGCCTGCAAAAGTAAGTATCACACTTTTAAAACTGCAATAACTTTTAAAGTAGGCAAAATATATTTTCAAAATAAAAAGTATTAAAAAGACTAATGTATAAAAAAACTATAACTTCCGAGAAACCTGACGAAATGAGCTGAAAATGTTTTTTGTTTGAATCCTTTATCTTTTGTAGTTTAGGGAAAAATTTAATTTTAAAAGTGTAGTATACTTACTTTTGAAGGTCAGTGTATATAAGTTGAGGTAAAACTGAAGTAAGACATTCGCAAGCAAGCAGTAAGACATTTTGGTGTAACCGGGTGATATTCTTACTACTATGCATGTTACATTTAGAACCTTTTTGTTAATTACTTAGCTGTCAGATCGAGTACTAACTATATAATAACAAGTTTTTAGGAAAACATACATTAAATGCGAAAGGACATGACCAGTGCGACTACCTATGCCCCATAGTTTTAAGCAAAAAAGTTTCTAGGCTCTGAAAGCCGAGAATCCAGAGAAAAATTAAGATAAGTTTTTGCTAAATAACTTTCCTTTAACACACAAGATGGCGCTAACACCTGTTGCAATATAGGTTGTTTATGAATAATATTCTGAAAGCTATAACTATTTCAGCATCTACAGATCCTTTAAGTTTATTTGAGCGAAATCATGGATTTATTATAGTAATTTATTAATAGTAATAATGTTTGATTAATAAGTCCACGATCGAAAGACATTTCATTGACATTTGGCAGTTTGACCTACAAAATCATCTAATCTCTTTCTAATATATAAAATTCTCGTGTCACAGTGTTTGTTACCAAACTTCTGCAAAACGGCTTGACCGATCTTTATGAATTTTTTTGTGTACGTTCGGTAGGTCTGAGAATAGGTCGTAAACTATTTTTTATATTATGGCGAAAGGTAGTTCGCGGACACAGCTAGTAATATATAGATATTTAATAAAATGTCATGGAAAATGTTATGAAAAAAAAACTAAATAATATCATCACAAGAAAAGTTCGAACTTCACACTTCGGTTAACATAATACATAAGTACTTGCCGATTTTCTTGCTTTTTCTTTTTTCTCAAATCGATATTTCATTATCAAACCTCCGAAAAGATGGTAGCAATTTCCGGTCAGCACTAATGTATGCACGTATTTTTGCTTTTTTTTAGTTTCAAACGGGGATAAAACTTACACACAATGCAAAAAAGATCAGCCTACCTTTTTTTTTTTTTTTTTTTTTTTTTTTTCGGGGGGGAATGCGTAACCGCACCGTACCCGCCGTTGGCTAGACGGCGAGCGTGTGTGGGGCTCTCCCGGCAGAGTGCCAGGCCTACCCACTAAAACCCCCCGGTGTTCTCCCTGCCCTTATGGACGCGTTAGGTAAGGTCCACACTGCGACTCCACTACCCACGCGCCCGGGCAAGCCCGACCCACCGGTCGGGCTATCGCCAAGGGGGGATTGCCCGAGAACACCAGGGCAATCCCCAGACGGAGGGCCTTACGGCGGCGTGCACGGGGCCAACCGTGCACGCAGGCCTCCACGGCAGGGTCATTAGACGGGCATCGCTTGTGCGAATGCCCGCCTTCTCCTGCCTATCCGTCTGCGACGGATGGGAGCGGCTTGAGGATCTGCTTCCCGCTCCCTTTCCGCGGCCTCCTTCTGCGAGATGACGTCCTCGCAGAAGGAGGCGACAGCCCCCCATTCCGTCTCGCCGCGGAGCATGGCCACGACCATGCTCGGCAGCGAGAGGTCACCGCCTCCCAGCGCAGTGTTAAGCACGCTGCGTTGGGGTCGCCAGGCCGGGCACACCAATAAGGTGTGCTCGGCAGTGTCGTCGGGAGCGTCGCAGTGGTGACACCGCGGCGTTTCCTCCCGACGCGCGACCCGGTGCAAGTAGTGACCGAAGCAGCCATGCCCGGTCAGTACCTGCACCATGCGAAACGTGAGGCTGCCCTGCCGACGCCCTACCCACTCCTCCAACACCGGACGTATCGCGTCGATCGTCCGGTGGCCGGCAGCTGGGGAGGCGAGTGCCTCACCCCACTGACGCAGAGCCTCCCTCTGCGCCAGGGTACGAATCCGCTCCACCTCCTGTGGAGCGGATCGTCCCCCCCGTTCACGGGTAGCAACCCGATGTCGATACACCTCCGCGAGGACGCGTGCATCGACATGCCACGGCGTTTGGCCCGCAAGAACGCAGGCCGCGCCGTAACTGACCGTGCGATACGCTCGCACGGCCCGAGTCGCTATGACCCTCTGCGGACGTCGCAAGAGGGCCACCGTTTGGGGAGAGAGGCACTCCGCCCATACCGGGGCTCCGTAGAGTGCCATCGACCGTATCACCCCGTGATACAGTCGACGGCACGCCGATCCTGGTCCTCCCACATTAGGGAGGACCCGTCCGAGTGCGGCTGCGGCGGCGCACAGCCGTGGAGCGAGGAGCTTAAAATGCTCCTCGAAACTCCATCGGGGGTCCAGAACCAGGCCGAGGTACTTAAAGTGCGCCTCGACTGGTATGCGGACCCCCTCCACTCGGACACGTAGCCCCGGTGGGATCCTGCGACGGGGGGCGTGGAATAGCATGGCCCTCGTTTTGTCGAGGGCCACGTCCAGGCCCAGGAGGCGGATGCGTCGGACGACTAGTGAGGTGCCGACCGACGCAAGGTGGGCCGCCTCCTCCCCCGTTTTCGCTCTCGCCGCGACGAGCGTGTCGTCAGCGAAGCAGACGACCTTCGTTCGTGGCGGAAGGTCGCCTCGCAGGACCCAGTTGTACCCCAGGTTCCATAACAGAGGACCTAGTATGGAACCCTGGGGTACACCCGCCGCCATAGTCCATGTGTGGACGCGCCCATCCGGCCCCTCGTAGAGGATGGACCTGCCTTGCAGGTAATCCTCCACGAGAGCGCGGAGGTACGGAGGCACCCGGTGGAAGCGGAGTGCCTCCCTTATGCACTCGTGGGGCAGGCTGTTGAAAGCGTTGCGGATGTCAAGAGACACCGCAACAACAATCTCTCCACGAGCTGTGGCCTCCTCAGAAGATCAGCCTACCTAAGGTAGGTAGGCTTTTTAATAAAAACCCATTCGTAAAAAACTGTATTAAAGATTATAAAAAACACGACTGTGACAATTACTTGATCTAAATTATCTACGTGATAATTTAATTTTTAACCCCCGACGCAAAAACGACGGGGTGTTATAAGTTTTCCCCATCTTGTTTGTTACGAGACGGTTCCGGAACGGAGCACATATGGAACGTCACTAGCGGTATTTTTTTATGGTCGCATACACATCCGAACGTCTGCGGGAAGTGGAAGCAATAATGTACCTACCTATTTATTTCAAATCAAATATTCTGGGCTTAGTTTGAAATATTTTTTTTTTTTTTAAATCGTTGCCCCTCATCAGGATTTTCTCCTGTGTCGTGGATGCAATGACAAACATACAATATCACATGCACGTACGCTCAGACCGGAACAAATTTCTGTAGGCCATACAAAATATTTGCCCCGTACGGAAATCGAACGCGACCCGTTGCGCAGAAGGCGATCGCTCGACCTCTGCGCTAACCGTGTCGTCATAATAACACCATAGTAAAGTAAAGTTTATTTTATAAATAAAAATGTAAAAACAGTTATCCTGCACATGTTGCCGAATTGAAGGGCGATTACTGGTCATGTCCTTTGACCTACTTAATAATAATAAGGAAAATAACCTAAAGATGGGTTATGATTATGCGATTATGTACGGTTACGTAAGACAAGGTTATTGGTTATTGTATATTGTTTATACTTTAAAATTAGATCATAACGGGAATAAAAAGTTTGCCTAATTTTGTAGCCACGATAAAAAAAATAATTCTAATCCGTTCAACTGTTTTGTTTAACTGAGTAAAAAATATTATAATAAATAATAATTTTTATAATCTTATTATATGTATTATATGTCATTATATGTTATGAACAAAGTTGGTTCTCGCCTCTCCTGCTGTCTGCATTCAGTATTCGGTCTTTCATATTTCCATCGTCCAGGGTCATAATACCTAGCTGTTTTTTTTCTTGTTAGTGTAAAAATGGTATTTTCAATACTGTAAGCAGTATGATCTACGAACTCGTGAGCGACTGAAGTAAACTAGACACAAATTGTAATCTATAGCGTCTCATAGTAGCGCTACTGATGTCTCTTGATGCTTGTTAAATGTATGTTTTGAACCTATCGTACATAATTGACGGGTTATGAACATTTGCAGAAATTAATCATAAGGCTGCTCTTTAATATTCAACATTACAGTAAACACTTGAACATTGATAGAAAAGCTATAGTTTTGTAATATTGTTCACATTTATGAAATAAGATAACGAATACAATGTTTTACTCGTAACAAAGCGACGACGGTACGTTGCCGAGCACCACTGGGACTGGGACTTGTGTTTTAATTTTCCACTTTGTTTGGAGGTGCGATGAAAATTTTAAACAAGAAACAAAAACGACCCTTTTGATCTTTCTTTTATTTTGATAAACATTTTATTAAGCCTCTGTGTAATATGTTTCACTCTATCTCGATATTTTTATATTTGATACAAATTGTAAGGTACCTAAACGGAACTCTAACTATAACGTGTCATACCGATATTGCTTACATTTTTTGACAACTTATTATATATTTTTCAGAACGGAAACAATTTTATGTGCATATTTGATAAACATATGTATAACAAAACTTAAAATGTTTTTAAGCATTTACACTGATGTAATAAACAATGCAATGCACTTGACAGTTCACATAAATAGTAACATGGTGACAGTATTGATTCTTTCGCCATATGCTATCACTCTGATGTATTATGAACACATTATCAGTGATACGTATAGTTAATTACAATGGGAAACATAAGCTGGTGCCAATAAACGAGACATTAAGGTCCGAGCTACCTATAAAATTACAGATCATTGAACATGCTAATCAAATTACGTTGGTGTGTCTACTACTCTGTAGACTCTCTATATTTATATCGTTCCCTTCGCTAGAATTTTGATTTGAAACTGCCATTTTAACGTACCTACATGATTATCCACTCAAGAAATAATACAAAATACAAAGCCAACAGTAAGTATGTACTTGTAAATACTTATGTTGTTTTCACAAGTTGCACGCAAAACTCAAAACATCAATTGCACAAAATGGCCGCTTGTTACAATTTTTTACGTTTTGTGATTTCGTAAAGTGACGTATTCATCAACTTAAAGGGTTGTTCCACAATCAAATAAATATACAACTTGCGCCATATATTTGACGTTTTTAGAAATTTAATATGAAAAGAATAAAATAGAATAAAAATTATACAAAGTATAGGACAACAGTTTGATTGGCGAGGTGGCAATGTTTAAGTATATCCAAATAAATAAAACTCCAGATAAGTCCGTGAATGTAAATAGTTATTTGTTATGCATGGCTAGAAAGTTGGTTTTGATTGCAAGTACCTACTGAATTTGAATCCCGAGAAAGCGAAGGATCCTATGTTGAGCTACGAGCGAAGCGAGTGGTTCAAAAGTAGAATTCGAGCGTAACGAAGGATATAAAGGCACGAGAGGCAAATAACTTTTCATTACTCATACTCTGAAAGTAGGTCTGAAGTTGCCTGAGGAGCGGGTTGAAAGTAATACTTTTCAGCCCTAGGGAGAATCACTTTCAACTGACAGCTGTTGTCAAATTTTAAAAAAGAAACTAGTTCTTACTTCACATTTTTATTGAACCATGTTCCGACTTTCTATACAGCCACTCAATTACAGCGCAGTGTAAAATTGAAATAACATAATGTTAAGTATTTAAAGAATATATTTTTTAAATGACTTTATTATAATTTATTTTCAACTATTTCTTTAAAATAACATAGATTTGGGCAAAATATTTACCATTTTTTAAATTATAAAAATGAAATATAATTGCTGAATAGCTGGCCGGCCACAGAAAAAAAAACAAAATAAGCGGGAAAGCGGCAATGCGATCTTCATTTGTTTTTTCCATTTATAGAGATTTGTATTAACTGTTAATTAATTTGTATAACACTGTGTTAATTAACACAATGAGTTCATCTGATTCAGGTATGGAGTTAACGCCTGATTTTATAAGAGAAAGCGTGCTAAAGCAGAAGTTATTGATTTATGTAACGATTTTTCTTTAGCTAATTCATTGTTTTATTTTTACTTTCCTTGTATTCATAATGAAAAGCACAGTGTTTACCTCGGGTTAAAGACTTATTTAGTCCCTCGAACTATTGGTTCGGGACTAAATAAGTTACTTTCACCCCTAGGGTAACAATGTACTATTGCAACCGAGCGCAGCACACAACTTTTCACCTAACTTCAGCGAGGAAAATAGCTACTACTGTTATAAAACAATTCAACATCGAATACAAATATATACGATAGTTTAAAAAGAAAAATAATAGTGAAAAGCTTCATAAAGAAATAATAGTAATTTTATATGGAAAATAATAATAATAATAATAATAATAATAATAATTTTATTTATTTTCTCTACACCATACAAACTCTTAGAACTAATCTTACAGGTAGTTACCTTATACTTATGTAGGTGAGAGACTGGTTCCCACGACCTCGTTCGGCAGCGGCGCGTCCTTTGGACGTGGCTGCGCTAGGCGCCAAAGAGGGCATATCGAGGGGTTTAGTGGGTAGTCGCTCGCTGCGGAGTCCCACACACCCTTGCCCCTGCGGGGGCTTGGACGGTGCGCAAACGCATTCCCCTCGTAAAAAAAAAAAAAAAAAAAAAAAAAGGTGAGAGACTGGTGTCCGAAGTAGGCGGGAATCCGCCTGTATCTCAGAATCACCAGGCCCCCACACTCGGAAATAAATTTCTCAAGCTTTATGTATTGTACACTATTTAGTGTTAAAATAACCTTTCAAAAATATCCTATTACTATACACCTACATAAATTTTATCCTATGTTTATGGCGGTGATGAAAGGAAAACAACATTAAAATAGACTATTAGCACAAACTAAACTAAATTTAAACGTATATGCGTGTGCGTGTTGTGTGTGTATGAGCGTTGTGTGTGCGCGTGCGCGTGTGTGTGCGTGTGTGTGTTTGCGTGTGTGAATTTTAATTTGTAGGAGAGAAATCTGTGTCATGACTTCATGAGTGAGTAAGTCAGATAGTAAGCTGTGATAATATCTGATAATGCGAGTGTCCACTTATTTTAACAATCCCTCTGTTTCATTATAATCTAATCGCATTAGCCAGTTGGTAATTTTATTCTTACACTCCTTCCTTATATTTGGGTATATATTATTTACTTTATTCGCATTATTATATAATTTGGCTCCTTGGTAACAGAAAAATCTTTTAGTGAAAACTGTGCGAAAATATGCAACTGAGCTGACATTGTATTGCCTTCGTGACATATGTGGATCAGGTGTGTATTTCAGTACCGAGTGTTGGCGGAGAACGCAATGGAGGATAAATAATTTCCTGACCGTAAGTACTTTAGCTTCCTTGTATAACTGTGTAGTTGGAAAAAGTCTAGGTTTTGAGAGGCCTACTTTCAGGATTAACCTCTGTGCTCTCTCCAATTCCAGCAAATACGTTTTTGGTGCTCCTCCCCACGAAGTTATGCAGTAGGATAAGAGGGATTGGACTAGCGACAGATATACCATCTTCAAAGTTTGCGAATCGGCAACGTGTCTGAGATGTTTAAAGATATAAGTTAATTTGCGCACTCTTTGAGAGATGTTATGTATATGCTGGGCGAAGGAAAGGTTATTGTCAATAGTTACACCCAAGTATTTTATTTGTTTAGTGATTCCTATTTTCGGGCAACCACATGTACTTAACGGAGGAAAAGAACACTTATGCGAGTACAAGTTATAAGTAAGCAATCTTTTAGACTCCTGGTTATTTCTTAGTGTAAAAACAATGTATTTTGTTTTATCTGAGTTTATTGTTAGTGAGTTTAGAGCCAGCCATTGTGAAACAACATCATATCCTTGCTGCGCTAACGAAAACGTTTCATCCCATGAATCTCCATAAAAGGTAAGAGTTGTGTCATCTGCATAAGTCATAATTTTACAGTTTTTTATCTTTAACTGACATAATCCATTTATATAACACAAAAACAGCGTGGGTCCAGTTATACTGCCTTGTGGGATCCCATAGTTGACTGGAGATTCACTACTAGTGTGATCACCAATTCTTACTCTTTGAGTGCGACCTGTTAAATAGTTTTTAAGTAAGGATAATTGTGAGCCCCTAATACCAAACTCCTCCAACTTATCGATGAGCATTGGGATAGAAATCGCATCAAAGGCTTTCCTTAAATCAAGGAAGATAGTCAGACACTTTTTGTTCTGGTCTAATTTATTTACTACGAAATCCACAAAGGTGTGTACTGCATCGCCAGTAGACCGTCCCGTTCGAAAACCAAATTGCCAGTCGGACAAAAGTTTTTTGGATTCGAGGTAATCTACAAGTCTATTGTTAATTATTCTCTCAAAAATCTTTGATAAAACGGACAAAATAGAGATAGGTCTGTAATTATTAACTTGCTTACGGTCTCCGGCTTTATATATTGGGAGTAAAACAGATTTCTTAAGCGGGTTTGGAAACAAACCTTCCACTAGGCTACGTTCTATCAAATGCAAGATAGGAGCAGATAGCTTTGTTATGCTGTCCTTGATGACTCTGGTTGATATCCCATCCCATCCCGCTGCACAATCCGATTTTAACCCTCTTATGACTGAAAGAACCTCAGTCAAAGTTGTATCTCGCATAACAAATGATTCAACTTTATTTTTTTTTTCTAAATGCTGTGGAGGTATTGGGGCTATATTTTTAGGGATGTCTTTAGCTAATGATTCTCCTACGTTGGCAAAGAAATTATTGACGGTATCCAACGCTGATCGCGTATCATTTTTTAAATTAATGAGCTCAATGGGAGAGGATTTTTGTGATGTCATATTTGTTATTGATTTTATTGTATTCCACAATGCCTTTGTATTATTTCTTGACTCCAAGATTTTGTTTTTGTCATAAACTCTTTTTATATTACGAATAATGTTGTTACAATAGTTTCTGTATCTTTTGTAAGTTATTTTTAAATTATCATTATTAGGGTCTTGTTTTAATTTTTTGTAGATATTGTCTCGATTTTTGGCGGTACATTTCTCGATTGTTTGCTTAAAATCTGTCAAGTTGATACGAAGTTCAAGGGGTCAGCTATTCTTCTTCTTCTTCTCTTATATACATAAAACTTATAAACGTATTGGCCCCAGAAAAATTTTTTTTTTTAAAGTACACATTGGCAATTTTTCTGTTATTGAGTAGAGTAGAAAATTTAAAACGAGCGTCGGTTGCGCTATGCACTCGGCACTGGCCTTCCAATCGGGAGGTCCAGGGTTCGATTCATATGTACATTTATCTGACGCTCCTTTGGTGAAGGAAAACATCGTGAGACAACATCTGCGAAGAAATTCAAAGATGTATGGGAAGTCGACCAATCCGTGGTGGGCCAGCGTGGTTGACTAAGGTAAGGCGGCCAACCGTCTCGCATTCTGCGGGACCGTCCCGTAATGACAGTTGTAATACCTCATTGCAATCTATACATCTATACAAATAAATAAAATTGAAGTGTCTGTTTGTAATGTCAAAATAACAAGTTTTTACTAAATGGGTATGAATATATATCGGGTACATTATAACAAAAACACAATTTTAAAAAAAATTGTCTGTCTGTATGTCTGTTTGATCCCGCTAATCTCTGGAACGGCTAGACCAATTTTGACGGGACTTTCACTAATAGATAGCTAAATATATAAGGTATAACATAGGCTACGTTTTATCAACTTCAACATAAGTTACTATTTCACACGGACGAAGTCGCGGGCACAGCTAGTATTTTATAAAATAGTCCCGCAAATCGTCTCATTCGTCCCGCATTCCTATCTTATTTTGTAGATGTAGTTTCGTTTCCCATCGTCTCGCTCGCATATACTAGTGTTCCACATCAAAAATACGAACGACGAGACGTGACGTACCGTACTTAGGTAGGAAACCCAGAATTAGTTAAAAAATGCCACTCATGTGAAAAATATGTCTTTCATAATAAATGTTGATTCAGTAGTAGTGTTGTTTGTTTCTATTCTATATATAAGTGCACCACCAACACATCCTCAGTCTGCTTGTGAAGAGAAGTGGGTGTCCCGCATTGACTTATTAGAAAGTTAGCCGCCTTAGACTAAGGCCTAAACACCCTAACTTAAAGTAGGCTCGAATCTCTCGGTGGGGACGTATATGAGCTGTTATGATGAGGAAATTTAATAGCAATTTATCATTGGTTTCAGTGAGCTGCATCATTCGGCGGAGAAGGCAAGCGTTTCGAGCGAGCTAATCATCCCTCCACATGCCGACAATACTCTGCAGTCAGCAGAAAGGTAAGAACCAACAATCAATAAAAACACAATATGAATTATATAATTTGCAAAGTTTTGTTCGAATAAACCCAAATAAATAACTAAACAATACACGATACAGTCATGAAAACAAAAACATTGGAGAGGATATTTCATTTGCCGTAAACTATGCTGTCCGAAGTACTTTTATAAGTTTCTACTTAAAATTACCTCTAGAACCATTAGACTGTCCAGAGTTTTTGTCGCATATCTCCCTAAAAGTTCCTTCCAAAGCTCTCCGATTTCAGACTCCTCTTTTCTTTCCCAATAACAATTCGAATTACAGGCAAAACTCATACTCGTATCTTTAGCGTGCAGCAAGTGTTTCAATGCGGATGTCCAAAAATCTTACTCTTGATTTATGTGCAATGAAATGTGCAGCTGCGAAACTTCTAATGAGCCAAAGCATTTTTAATAATTAAGTTGTTTCTTGTATGATTGTAATTTTCTGTGTGCGTTTATTATTTCAGTGCCAAACTAGGTATATAATTGTTTCTATGTGTGAGGACCTGTAATTAGCTTTACGTTATACAAGATTAATTGTAAAACACCTGCAACCTTGCAAGATTAGATAGCTAACATCATTAACTACAACGTTTGTTTTACGAGTTTAAGACAACTCAATACATTGAACAAAAATCAATTTTCAAGTTTTTATGGCACTATCGTGACATTGATGTCTTTATTTTTCATTTATAAACTTTTATTGTTTTTGTTTGTTTTTGCTATATGGTTACAAACATTCTAGAAATATATTTAATTAATATTTATTTTTGTATGAAAGCAAAATCTAACGAACTTTCAAAAGTCGTAGGACAAACGTTGTTGTTTATGATGTTAGCTATCTAATCCTGCGACTAGTTACAGGGACCGAAAACCCCGTTCATTTGCTTAAGCCGTTCGAAAGGGTTACCCATCCGTGTGGTAATCCAGTGGGCTCGGTAAGCCATTCAACAGGTTTCCCAACAATAACGATAACCCGTAAAATAGGGGTTACCACCCACAACAATAATTTGCCGCTTACCTAATCTTAAAGATTTTCAGGGTTTATGCGCTTAACCGCTTAGTGTTCGGGTAAAGGTAACCCTTTCCCTCACACACACCAAGCGATTGAAATAGCACTGCTGGCGCAATACCGCCGGAGTTCGGTCGCGACCTTCGGCATATATGCGGTGGAAAAGCAATCTACACGCGATATACGTAAGGTCTAAGGTAATTTGCACAAATTAATCAGCGCTTAGAACGGTAACCCATTTGGGGGTTTTGATATCGGTAAGCGGTAAGCCGTTTGAAACCTTACCGTTAGGCAAAGGGTTTGAAAACCCAGCGTTATAAAATACCCCATCAAAACCCTAAGGTTACCGGCTATAACGGTAACCGGGTCCGGTCCCTTCTGACAGCGGTTTCAATATTGTTTTAAGCAATCATGGTAGCCCCAGCACAGTTTGCACCCTGCCAGCTCTAATGCTCCCCACTCGTTGTTTGTTTAATTGCCTCCGTGGTCTAGTGGGCCGTAAGTTTGTTTGCCGGCATCGTAGTATAAAAAAATAAAAAAGTGACTGAGACCACCCGGTGTCGATCTAAAGATCCAGGGTTTGATCCCCTTAGGGTCAGATGTTTTTCTGCTTAGTTTGGATGGTGGTTGGACATCTGACCTAAGTTAGTCGCCATAATAAAAATGGTAATAACATTGTTGTGTTCCGATAATAGGAGTTCCTCAGTTGTTGATGAGTTCAGGTAAAGCTCGCCTCCACCTTCAGCCTTACCGTCACTTTTTCCTAATTATTTTACGTTTAGTGTAGTGTGCAATCGCGGAAGGGAGTGGAGAGGGAGCAAGAATGCGATTTGATACATTCTTTCTCCCTGTTCTTTAATGGAGTATGTTGAAGTGGTGGGTTGTTCGCTAATTGATGAGGAGGAGGGTTAGGAGAGAAAGAGAGAGGAAGGGGAGTTGGAAAGAGGAACTGTGGATTTGTATATGTGTGTCTGTGTATATGTTCTTGTGTGCTTGTGTGATTGCATGAGTGTCTTGGTCGGCAGACAATGTATGCATGTGTGTTAGCCAAGGTGATTTTTGTGCCATATGTGCGTGATTATTTATGTATGATAATGAGTTGGCTGGTATGTGATGCATGCTGCTTGATGTGAGTGTGTGTGTGTGTTTTTTTTTAAGATCGTGTGATTTAATAATAAAAGTATTGGTGTGTTTCTTATGATTTTAATCGTACTTACTTTTTGATATGTTCATGAATGCATATGTAATCACACATGCATTCATGAACATATGTATGTATGTAATGTGAATGTATATCTTTATATAATTGTGTACTGTGTATGTAAACAAGTGTAAGTTTGTGTGAATGTATAAGTGGGCCGCATAGCCGGTCGCGGTCACTGTTACCTGTATCCGGCGAAATTAGACCGGTTGAAAGTATGGCTTGTATGCATGTGTGTTTATGTGCGTAGGTATGTATGTCTCTCTCTCTCTGTGTATGTGTGTGTGTGTGTGTAAGTTGTATCGAGGGATCTCATTTGGCCTGCCAGATAGGATGAAATGTTGCAGTGACGTCACCGGGTCCTCCAGCCCTTGCTGCGTAGCTCGATTTGGCGCAGTGTCTTCTAAGTGTTGGTAGTGCCGACGATTGGGCCGTCCCCGGCTCCCGCGAAAGATGCTCGGAACTACAGCCTCTCACTCTATGTTACCACCAGGTGAGATGAAGGCAACGGAGGTTCTCGCCGAGCAGTGTGCGTGCTGCGATTGAAACAATGATGTGGTGATGAGCTTTGCTACAAAACTCAAACATCAATACTACTATTTATTCGACAGGGTGAACTGTATAAAAAAATATTAGAATGTCCAGTTTGAAGACTATATCGGACAAAACTTCCAAAAGCAAATCTGAGTACGACTCACCTAATCTAATAATCAATCTTCGAACTAATCTTCCTAGTAGTATTGCATTTTGTCTTTTACTGTAGTAATTCTTATAATATACCTAGTTCTGTTATTCTGTACTTAACACACCGTGTTAAAAAATGTAAATTACAATAAACAACGCCTGGCGTCTTTAAATTGTATTGTATATTTGTATGTAAGCACATCTTTTCTTAACGTTCCATTTTCTTAATTCAAAAAAGGGCGCGCTTCCAGTGTGCCAACAGCCTAGCGCAACACGCTGACGTTTGCCGTAGGCGGTAGTTCGCGGGAATCACCAAACTGAGCATCAGTTCAATGAACGTAAACAAACCTCTTTACAAGAAAATATCCGACACGGTTTGATACATAGCAACTACAAAGCACGCTTGTAATCGAACTACACAACAAACTTAGTTATAGCGAATGTTTTGCGCAGAAATTATTTTTGGAGCACATTGCCTCCCCTTATTGATTGTTTTATATTTACGTACCTATAGGTTAACCGAACGTTCACACATATCGTACAACAGCCGTTATTGCTTTTCTATGTTATGTAGGTATGTTCAAAGTGCGTGTTTACGTACGTCCTACTACGAGTTCGCGTGAAATATATTATTCGTAGCAATCGTAGCCATATCCATCATTTTACATACCTACATCATTCTTATTGGGTGTAGGTGCTTATGAAAATTAACTTTCCTTATTCATATTTCTTCATTTTTGTATTTTGTTTGACATCAATAAATGCCTGTTATATTGAATAAAGATTTTTGAGTTGGAGTTACATTAACATTTCGTATTTGTCCCATGCATTAGCATTACGACAGGCTTACTTGGGTGTATGCGAAATCGTGACAACATGCATAGAAGACTAAAAGAATGTAATGGAAACAATGATGTGCTTCGCATCACATACAAAAGATATCGGAATTATTGTAATGATATCCTTAAAAAAGCTAAAATAGATTATCAAAAACAACAGATAGTACAGGCAGGCTCTAACAAAAAGAAACTTTGGGAAACTATTAAAAGTAGTGTTAGTTCTGATAAGCCCAAAGATTCAGCCAGTGAACTCCTTACTTGTGCAAACTCACCTTCAGAATCAGTTAACCAAATAAATAGTTTTTTAGCCAATATTGGTAAAAATCTTGCGGAAAAAAACCGGTCGATAGCAAATCCAACTCCTAACCATACCAATAATTCCAGTACACCACATTCATTTTTACTTGTAGAGACCGATGAAAAGGAAGTCGAGCAACTCATTCGTTCCTTGAGAATCGATTGTGCTTCTGGCTTTGATGGCATCTCTTCAAACTTTTTGAAACGGTATATAAAGTTACTAGTCCCTTCCATCACCCATGTTTGTAATCTCAGTTTAAGTACAGGCATTTTCCCAGATATCTTTAAAATGGCTATCATCAAACCGATTTACAAGACAGGTGATCGTGGTAATGTAACAAACTACCGTCCTATTTCAATATTGCCGGCGCTGTCGAAAGTTTTAGAGCGTATAATAAACTTAAGATTAATAAACTATCTAGAGAAAAATAATCTACTATCGCCTTATCAATATGGCTTTCGCGCTAAAAAGTCAACGACAGACGCTGTGCATGAGGTAGTGGATTTCATTGCTTCGGAACTTGATCAAGGTAGGAAGTGTCTGTCAATTTTCATCGACCTTGCTAAGGCCTTTGATACCGTTCGAATTCCAATTCTTCTGAAAAAGTTAGAGCGAATAGGAATAAGAGATCTTCAATTAAAATTATTTGAAAGCTACCTAACAAATCGGAAACAGAGGGTAAGCATTGAGGACTACACAAGCTCTGACCTTCCCATCACTTACGGCGTCCCCCAAGGAAGTATATTAGGACCCACCTTATTTCTTGTATTTATTAATGATCTTTCCCAACTAAAATTATCCAAAGGTAAAATTGTTTCATTTGCCGATGACACGGCGGTCATATTTCAGGGAAGTAATTGGCATGAAGTATTTTTAACAGCTCAAAAGGGATTTGATACAGTAACAAATTGGTTTGACACAAATTTTTTAACAATAAACACAAATAAAACTAAATTTATTACATTTGGATTACGCAATATAACATTACCGAACGATGTCAAGTTAATAGCGCACTCCTGTGTGTCTAAATTGTGCTGCAACTCCACAACCGCATGTCCTAACCTTCAAAGAGTTTCTTCAATCAAATATCTTGGGGTAGTCATTGATCAATATCTTAATTTTAAAGAACACATAGACATTTTAACAGCGCGCGTGAGAAAATTAATTTATATGTTTAAATGCTTACGTTATATAGCAGACATCAAAATTATTAAAATGGTATATTATGCAGTTGGACAATCTATCATAAATTATTGTATAACTATCTGGGGTGGGACAAGTAAGACTCATTTAAAAAAACTCGAGGTTGCCCAACGAGCCGTCCTGAAAGTAGCGACTTTCCGACCCTATTTGTTTCCCACTACTGAGCTCTATAATGATTGGCGAGTTTTGTCAGTACGTAGGTTGTTTATTCTTCATACTGTAACAAAAAAACACGAGCTTACCAAATTTAACCCCAATCTAAATATTGAGAAGAGACGTCATGATATTGCGTGCTCAGGCGGATCGTACAATACCTCATTTGCTCAACGATTTTTTGGTTTTCTGGGTTCACACATCTATAATAGATGCAACAGAATAAACAATATTTATACCCTTAGCAAGTATCAGTGTAAAAAAGCTACTACAACTTGGCTACTGGGTTTAGATTATGATGAAACTGAAAATATTTTATCTGTTGTTAAATAATATTCTTATTATAAATATATTCTTTTAGAATGCACTTAACCTAAGTATATAAGTTTTCATACGTACTAACACACGCTCACTTACTCATTCATTCGCACCACACACACACCCACACACACACACACACACACATACACACGCGCACACACACATATGCACACACACCATACAACATCCCTTCTCCACACACACTCAAATGCATGCACCTCTCTAGCACTAGCACCGTTTCATTGCTTAGTTTTATATTCAGATAAATTTAATTAAAGAAAAAAAAAATTGTTATTTTCTTATCTTGATTGTGATATTGTGACTACTCGGTTGCGTTTTAAATAGTTGTGTCATAAATTCGTAAAAAAAAGTGTTCCAAAAGTGGAGACCTGGTGTCCTTTAATACAGGGCATCCTAGTTAAGGCACCAGCCTCAGCAATTACTCATCCCTTTGCTTTGTAAAAATTAACTTTTATATGTACTTGAGGAAAATAAACTTTTATTATTTATTTATTTATTTATATTTATTTATTACCTATATTAACTTTTTTTAAATGTCTACTGATGCTAATAATTTATATAATTAACTGTCTTGTTTTTATTTTTATCAATGATTCGTTAACGCTTGCCGAAGCTATTGTCGTGCCATTATCGGAATGAAAGTAACCTAACTCAAATTCCTGCATTTTCTGATTTTGCTATAAACGGGCGTCATAAAGTCATGTTTCCCTGCACCCCTGTAAACAAAAAAATTACAATTAATAAAATTGAGAGGACAAAACTCTGTGAGAAATTACATATATTCTAATGTTTTTTCTTGCTGTTTTAAACGTGATAGAAAATATTTATAATAAAGTTAGGTCGAATAACATGTAGAATCATTTTGGCCTTAGAATAATAACGCATTTGGCTGTCTACGGCAGCGTTTCATTTATATTTTGCAGCTGTGCCCTCGAACTTTCGTTTTCGACTTCCTCGATAAATGGACTCGGACGAGGAGCGTCGGTGGCGCTGTGGACTCTGCACTTGCCTTATCCAATCGGGAGGTCGGGGTTCGAGCCCACCCAAATGTGTTTTTCGTTTCGAATTTCATATGTACATTTGTCTGACGCTCCTACGGTGAAGGAAAACATCGTGAGGCAACCTGCATACATCTGCGAAGAAATTCAATGATGTATGTGAAGTCGACCAATCCGCACTGGGCCAGCGTTGTTGACAAAGGCCTGATCACCCTAACATAGGATAGGCTCGAAACCCTCGGTGGGGACGTATATGAGTTGTGATGATGACATTTACTTTCAATTATGATCAATCAGAATAGATATTATACAGAATATTTGTATAAAAAAGTTATTGTAATAATGTAAAGGATAATGGCAGACGAGGTGGAATTTGTAGTGTTTGTATGGACTATCCAACACAAAAATAATTTTTCAATTTGAATCAGTAGTTCCTGAGATTAGCGCGTACAAGCAAACAAACAAACAAACAATCAAATAAACTCTTCAGCTTTATAATATTACTAGCTGTGCCCGCGACTTCGTTCGCGTGAGTAGGTGTATATTGGGCATTCTAAAACAGTTTTCATCAAAACACCGCAAACGAACGCAGTGAGATTTGAGCTACGCTTCGCTGCGCTCTAGCTCCGCTACGCTCCGCAAATCTCACTGCGTTCGTTTACGGTGATTTGATGAAAACAGTTTGAGATTGCCCAATATACATTATACAGGGTTAAATTATTCATACCATTAAATTGTAATTTTTGATAAATAAAGAGTTATGCGAGTATATTGAATCACCATATTTGTTTTCATTAATAAAACGCAGAAATTTTTGTTAAAAATATTTTTTTATTATAAAGCAAGTAACAAATATCATCATAGCTAAACTAGAACAATACTTTAAATACAAATTTTCATTCAAGTACAATTTACTGAAGTCATAAATTACATGTGCTTAAGCACCACTTTTTTATGAATAAAACATTCCTTAGAGCGCACTCTTTTTTATGAGTTATACAATTGAAGTTAGCTCCACCTTTAGCATAACTATTGCGCAATGTTGCAAAATTAGGACAACCTTTGCCTTCAACATTTATTAAAAAGCAGTCAGAACACAAATCTTTAATCCATTTTTGCTTTTCAACACCTTTCATTATTATGGTTTGGTCCTTTAAAATTGGAATAATTAATCTCTTAAATTCTCTGAAATCTATATTGCCTTGACTCCAGTATATTCCTCTGTTGCGTTCAATCCAATTGACTGCTCTTTTTTCTTCGGCAGATAATTTTAGATACGAATATGGAGGTTTTATTAAAAAGACTTGCGTAAACTCTTTTGTGGCTAACGCAAATTCCTTAATAATAAAATTATTTTTGCAGTCTTTGAATCCTTGAACATCAACAAAAAGTATCGAACTCTTATCAGCACTCATTGTTTCGTTGTATTCCACTGTTTAACATAAAGTTGATGTTTGTTCTTTCAAATACCTTTTGATTGCACTTTATTTAGTTAAGATATTTTCTTCACAATATTGCTCAGAGGTTTGTACTCAAAAATGCAGTCATTTAAAATCAAGCAATATGCTGCTGTCTGATCCGGGATTTCTTGGTCTGTTTCAATCTCCACTCTGACATCGATTGATCCCTTTATCATTTCTTGTTGGTGAGAACAATCAATAACAAATAATGGGGCAACGTCTCTGAATTCCTTCAAGCTCATCAACGGCTCTGGTCGCCGTCCATGATAAGACTGTTGGAATCTTGCATATTGTTCGTATAATAAATTAAATTTATCCTCTGAGAAACTGACATTCAATCCTTCATAAGGGTAATACGATGAATTTAAATATACTTTTACATCTCGTACATTGCAGTGATCGAACTCTGCCATTGACATTTCCGCATTGTGTTTGCGATTGGTTTGCAAGGCTATAATAACGAATCTTGGTTTCTCTATCTGTGACGAAGTTTTGATAGACCAAGTGTGTTTACGTGTCTTCGGTAATAATGGATATTCATACAAATCCCAATTTCGAAATGCTAGTGTAATAGGCCTGTCCTTTTCTAGATGTTTCAACAAATTGATTCTTTCACGATCTGATACTTTAACGTGCGGAACTCGCCAAACAACTTTGCTAATAGTTATATCTTCGACCACCTCTCCGACATTTAATTTCAAAGCATTGAGATTCGTATTGCTTCTTAATAGCACCAATTCATGTTTGGAGTTAATTATAACTTTTTCATAATCTTCTGCAAAACCTAAAATTTTCTTCAACGGCACAGAAGCCGAAAAAATTCCTCCGTTAAGATTGTTTGTACCAGAAGTTGACCATCCCCATACACGTGAGCATTTAGATTCATTATCATTTAACGAGAGGTACGATTTTATTGTTGTAGTTATGCCAGCATTTTTTATTTTGTCTATTTCTATTCCGTTTAACTCATATCGAATATCTTGAAATAAATATAGTATTGGATTGTTGATAAAATACACATTTGATATTTTTTCTTTAGTCGAACTATTATAAACATTGGCTTTACCCTCAATATACAAAGTGCTGAGTGAGGGTAACAGACATAGATCTTGTTGATTAATAGGTATTCTTATTTCATCATTCTTGTTGAAACTTGTTACGTACGGTTTATAAGAATGATATTCGAAACTTTCAATACTATTGTCGTATGATGTTGATTGAGATATATTTAAAATATTCATTTTAACAAGCCAATCAACTTCAAAAATTCCTTATTGTTTTTGGTGAGCTTCTTTTTTATGTGAAGCGGTGTGCTTTTATGAGGTGATCTTCTAGTACTAACTTGAATGCAAGCTGTGTCATGATTTTTATTGAAATTTATCATTTTTACGAAAATGTAGATACAGTTGTACTTCTTCGTCTCGTAAATTGATTTGTTTATTCTCGGCGTCTAATAATTGTATAGTTATTGCACTTATAGAACTTTTATTTACAGGAAAATATATTAGATTTTTCGGCACTTCAATGATCCGATAACCAGGTGGTACGTTAGGAACAAACTCGTGAATAATATGACTTGCAGATCCGTTCACGAATGACCCACTAACTACGTCGCATTCGATGCGCACAATGGTTGTTGGCAATATACTGACAGGATACAGAGATTCGGTCCTTTTTAATGCCTTTATTGTTTCTCCACCAAAACCTAAAATCCTTCCAAGTGAGTCACTTTTGTTAAAATGAACATCTTTAGTACAAAAAATTGTAGTTTTTAAGGTATTATTATTACAAGTTAATTTTAACATTGCATTTCTAATGTATGTCTTTAAATAATCACAGATATCTTGAAGTTCATAAGCTCCTTCAGGTATTTCGATTACTTCGTTATCGTCATAGTAGAATTTATTATTTCTTTTATCTATGTTGGGTATAGAATTAAATGTTGAAAAATACAACAATCCACACTCATAGTATCCACTTAATTCCAAAGTAGGTGAGTAGTTTGTTATCAGAGAGGATCCTTTTCCAGTTATAGACACAGTGAAAGACATTTTACTACTGATAAAGAATTTTATTTCAAGCTTTATATAAATGTGTTTTCCAATACTCCTTTAAAAATTTTATACAAAGGTGGCCGCAATTAACAGAGTCAAATGTTTGATATTGCTCATAGTTATAATTTAAAGAAACATTTCTTAAGTAATCAAGTAGTTCTAACGGAGGTTTCAGATTACCAAAACTATCAAAATAATCAGCATACTTATTTTCTTTCACGTAGGCTACCCAATGTGTTCCAATGTTATTTGAAGTATCTAAATTTATAATACCGCATTCTATCTTCCTAGGTTTTGAGGGCAACGTATCCCTCATGAAAACACCACGAAAAAATGGAATATCACTAGCATGTTCTAATATATCCCAATTAGTTAATGCCCGCCTAGGTAGCCGCTTTATTAGTTTTTTGAGGGTTTCAAATATAGACCTGCACCCTTTTTATAAGGTCTAATATATAATCCTTTTCCGAGAGCAACCGCCTCCATCATCTTATTATGTCGTTCCGATTCTTGAAGAGCTTTTTGAGCTGCTTTTGAATCATTAACCGCTTTTGCTATGCCAGCTGCTCCACCAGCCAGTGAACCTAAAGCTGATAATCCCGCGAAAATAGGAATTAACGGTAACAGTCCTCCACATTTTGGAATAGGAATACAACGAGGTAAACTCAATTTATTTTGATTTCTAAATAGTTTTTTTGCAGCGGCGAGCGCAGATTTAATAGTAGAATTTGTGTCTTTAGATTTTATTTTTTTTAATTTAGATTTGAGTTTTTTCACAGCTGTCATAAACGACCGAGCACCTGCACCAGCTCTTAATTTGGCCTTCATAGCATTTTTTACTATCCATGAAGCAATTTTTTCTTTCTTTCCAGCGTCTTTTGATTTCAATCTTCTTTGAGCCATATTTAATAGATCTAGATCAGCTTTTTGCCTTACGTTAGCGTCGTTGTTTATGTAAGCAATATCGTGGTGCATACAAGCGTTATCCAATTTATTAATTCCTCGCTGACCCTTAAGTAATCGTTTCTGAAGCTTTGTGCCGGGGCCGCAATATTGGTAGCCCGGTAAATGTAACTCAAACGGAATCTTATTTATTAAGCTGTTTATGATACCACTTCCTTTCTTCATTGATAAACAAAAAGTGAATCAATAAAGATATCTTGAGCTATTTTATATCATAAAACCAATTTATTCTTATCAACCCAACTATTTTCGCTATTACTTAATCCTAACCATTTTACAAACAATTTGTTTCCTTTTCTTTTTATAACCTTTTCAATGAGGTATAGGTCTGGAAACTTAGTTTTTTGTAACTCGTATGCATAAAATGAGCCGAGGATTCTTTGATTGCGTCTGTCCTCTATTTGATAAGTTGTTGGGTTAGTGTGATTAACTTTTACTATACGAAATATTTCGGTGGACCAGTTTGGCGTATAGCCTTTGTAAAAATCTGCTTTATATCTACTTATGCGAACATAGTCACCAACACGAAATGTATATCCCCGACTTGTTTTATTCTTTTGAGAATTCATAATATAACCTTTGACTATAAGCTCATTTACTTTGTTAACTTCCACAGGCTTAAATTTTGTTATTCTATGCAAAGTGTTATTGTAGTGTTCTACAACGTCCTTTAAAATATTTTTATACCATTGGTAATTTCCGTTCAAACTAAATAGTTTGTAAAGGTGAGATTTAATTGTTCTTATAACTCTTTCTACTATAGATGCTTTTTTAATAGAATATGTTGAATAATGATTAATATTATACTTTTTCATTAATTGTTTAAAATTATCATTGTAGAATTCTGTGCCTAAATCAGTTTGTAAATTTTTAGGTTTTCGTAATGATGTAGTTAAAATACTTTGCATTGCATCTGTAACATAATTTTTCGCTTTTGATTTTAAAGATCTGATCCATACATATTTTGATAAAGTGTCAATTACGATAAGAATATATTTATACCCTTTATTAAACTGTGAATATTTTTGCAAATCTATGAGGTCGGCTTGCCATAAATCATCTATTCCTTTTATGATCGTACATCGCCGGGAAAAATTCCTTCTTGCTGCTTTGTGAAGCTCATTCACTATGTCTTGTTTGCTCATTATTATCTGGTTTCTCTTGAAGCATGTGATCAATTTCTGTCCTTGTGTAAAACAAGGTGGCTAGCTTATTAAGTATTGAACTTTCAAAATCATTTAAACGAATATTTACATCACTTAAAATATTAGTTCTTAGTTCGTGTGTCTTTTCATCCACATAAGCTTTATTTGCGGCTTCGTCATCATTGCCTGGCGATATAAACCCTTTTAATCTTGATGATTTTAAATCATATTCACCTGTTTCTGACTTCACTAATGTATCGTTGAGATTTCCAATATATTCCTCTAATCGTAAACGTTTATGAACGTGATGACCAAATTTATCTACATTCATTTCCGTATCTATGCGGTGTTTGCTGTATAGCTACTGATTAGTTTTTTAAAATTAGGTTCCTTATATTTGGTGTTTTTAATGATGCCTGCTTCGTACAGCTCTTCTATAATCGCAATAATTTCATTATCTAAGCCGGTATTGCCAGCATCACGAGATGCAAACAGTAATTTCAATCGATCTACTAATTCATTTGGATCATCCCAATAAACGTAATCTATATCTTTCTTTACACTTTTTAAAAGATTTATTCCTTTTCCTACCGTAAGACTTTCTGTGCTGTCATACTTATTTCTAGAGAACTTAAACAGTGGTTTAATAATATGCATGTACTTAAACCCTTTGTTACTATTAATTGGCTTGCGTGGATCACAATTACGCCTATGTGCATTCGTTTCTATTAGAAGCTCTTTATAATTTTGCAAATCTTCATCTGTGATAACATCCAAATTTGGTGTCTTTTCAAATAGTAATTCTTTTAATCCAAGAGTTTTGTTTAAACTTCGATTTCCAATTTTTATAATTTTTCCGTCGTCGAAAACACGTGTTTGGCCGAGCATAAGTTTTCCTCGTTCATTTTTTATTCCAAAAGGGATATTTGCGTCGGGTGAAGCACACCACGATAAACTATTAAGTGAAACATTTGGTGATGATTGAAAGGACTTAAAGGAAGCATCACTCATATTATTGTTGTCAGAAGGTGATACGACAAGGGTTTTTTCGGAATTAATTTTTTTATAGAACTGTTGTTCCTCTTCTTCATTAAAATCGTCATCAGAAAAATTTGTTGCCTCGCTGTCATTATGTTTATTTTTTTTTATTGTATAATGTTCAAACTCATCCTCATCTTCATGAGAAATTTCATTGTTCTTAATGGCTATTTGTTTCAGTGGATCGGTTATAGGTTTGAATATGGATTCCAGAGTGGCATCATTTGTATTTTTCATATCCTTTATCATTTCAACCTTTCTTTTTACAGCAGCTGCAGCTTTTACAATTTGTTTTTTAAGTTGCTTTTCCATTTTGACAAGGATTCCGTTCAATGCAAAATCCAGAGTAATAGTGATTGTGTATTGATGAAACAATAACTTATGTATATTAATCTACTACTACAAAAGTATCGAATGCCATCCTATAACATCCTTTATTTCTTTCGCAGTCTTTATTGATCACAACATAATTAAATGGTTTATTCCAAATAGTTGAGCACATTTCACGGAACTGAGACCACGACATATCTGAACCTACATGCTCATCGTAAACGTGTTTTAAATTTACATCGTCTTGTTTAAATAAAATAATGAGGTTAGAATTGTCCCTTATAAGTTGTTTAGGTACTTTACTGTATGTTTGGTTAATGTAAAAACAATCAATATTCTTATGTCGACCCATAGCAAAATAATCCCGAATGCTATTTTCGTTTTCACAAGCTACGTCGTCGAATATTATAATGGAGTTTGGCAAAGCTTCGTGTGGACTTATGATATCATTATTATGGTTATATTTACTATAAGATATGTCTGCAACTAAATCTAATACTTTTTCTAAGAACACATATTTTGGTTGGTATAATGATTTAGAATATACATATAAGTTACGAAAACGTGCACCATTCTCATGTAATAACAAACCTATTACTAAGTTTGTCTTGCCGCAATTTGATGGTCCACAAACAATACATCGTATAGTGCTCGGCAATAAGTTGCCATGTCGCTTTGCTTCACATAATGATGCAGGACAGATATTATAATCTAATTTTAACGTTTCCTTTTGTTTGAGGAACTTCATAGCAACTTGTCCGCTTTGATTCGTGGCTTTAAACAAAATGGATATAACACTTTGCGTTCGTAATAATAAGAGAACTAGCAGTATATTTACTTTTGTAAGTGCACTCACTCCACCATATAGACTAAGCATTCGACGGCGGTAACAATAGCAAGGAGTAGAAGAATTTGGATACTGTTACCACCCATTATATTAAGTTATTAGACGTGTCTAGAACACACAATGTTAAAGCATCGAGAAGAATGGAGAGAGAAGAAAGAGCTCTCACCCCTCTCGAATCGTGCAATAAAAAATGATATGAGTAAGGAATCGATGCTTAAAAATAAACATTGTTTAATTACTTGCATCCCTACTTTAACAAAGTAATACACTGCGTTCTTTAATAAATAAAACTATATTTTTAATTTTATTACCATTATTTTAAACTATGTATTTGAATTCTAATAAATTTTATCTTAGATTTATTTATAGAGGTAATTCTGAATGAATGTTTTTCAAAATATTTGATTATATTATAGAGGTGTTAAAATAAAAACAAATATTTTCATACAAGTCTTTTTATTTTTAAATAATATTAATTGAAAACAATACAAGACTTAAACTAACATAACTATTTAAAATAACATAAGTCTTAGTTAGTAAAATTTATAAGCATTACTATCATTTTTCAGAAGAATAATGTTGTTGAAATAATGTATCTCCGTGAGTGTACACGTAACTAAAGATAGTAGGTACGCATCTAGCACATTAGAGAATTTTAATATACATCTACAAATGTTATAGGTCAGCAATAGTTATTTAAAAACTATAACTGTAACCACATATTTTCTTAGAGATATTAGTTATAATATTTTCTGCTTGATCCATTATTGGATCAATATGCTCGGTTACCACATATTGTGTTTTTATTAATGGATCATTGCTGGTTGATTCCAGATCTAATATTTCTAATTTAATTAATCGCCGCCCTTTAGTAGGTATTGTTTTAATTAAATAAGAAGGTTCGTTCCCCTTCGTATTCTGCAGTAACTTGCTTCTCCTCTTCATGGGCTTCTTTTTATTAAAAAGACTTTTAACCACCTTGGCATGCAGCGGTGAATCTTTAGCATTCCAATGTGGAAATTCTTCAGAGAAGCCCTCCAACATATCTTGCGCATTTTGCTCAAAGCAAGGAGGATAATCTTCTGTTGCCTCCTTGCTTATGAGTAGCGACTGCGAGATTTCTTGGGTATTCTGAAATTTAATTTATTATGCAACAAAAATAATTTCACATCGAAGAAATGATTGATATAGTGGCGGAGGTAGAAGAGTATATCTAGGATCCACAAGGAGGCTGACTATCTTATACGGAACCGATAGAATATGAGAATCACGATAACAGCATCACAACCATAAGTTTTTAACAACAACATTATCTTCCAACTAAATCAAATATACAAATAAACATTAACTAGTGATCTAACCACTACACAAGAAAAGAGTTTGAAGAAAAATAATTTATACGACTTACCATGATGTATTTGGGTGACCGTAGTTGTCACTTGATTAATTATGTGTGAAACAAATTTTAAAAACATTCGACTTTAATAGCTATTTATAGTGTAAATATAATGCTGACATAACAACAAAGCATTCGCACGGAATCGCAATTGGACAAATTACTAATGAACTATAAGTTGGAATACCTAAATCAGCAATAACATGTCCCAACCAGTTTCGAATTGTTCATTGCGTGTGCTATTTTATTAATAGTTTTATATTTTATGGATTATGAAATAAAAAAAACATGGTAGCTGGTTTATAACGTTATATATTTTCATCGTTACAATACAACATTAAGTATTTGATTAAAACTAGGTAATTAATTTACCTATTTACCATTAAAGAACAATGTATAATACTATTAAACAAATAACTGATGGATAACAATATTAAAATTAAATAACTTTACAATATAAAGTGCCGTGTCGGTACATACTATACAATTTCATGTATGTTTTTATTCTATTAACTTATTCATTACTTAAGCCATATAATAAATAAATAGATGATGGGGTAACATATTTCTCAACTTACAATTTGATTCATGATTACCATTAAAATAATAATAAACTATACAATACGGTGCTTCTAAAGAAAAACTAATGATATTAAACTAAACTATCCCAGTGACCCCATGATAAAGTAGAAATTTTGTTTTTTAATATGATACGTTTATCGTCATTACCTGACAAAGCTATTTTGTTCTGTTCTTGAGTAAATATTTCGTGCTTAAGAGATTTAAATATGATATTTTTTTTCTTCAAAAATGTATTTTCATTTAATACCTTGTAATAATCTTTATATTGTACATCTTTTAATACTTGCTTCTGTATGCCTTTTGCTTTTTTTAATTCATCTTCTGCCGTTTTAATACAGTATAACTTGGACCTTAATCCTACAAACTTCGAAATCAAACTTCCTCCTAGCTCATCTTTAAAGAGACCTGGCACCTTTTTGTTCCGACTAGGAATGTCGTATACGTTATTTACAGAATAATTACTAGTGTCGAAATAGGGAAGAAAATTTGATTTTAAATCAGCATAAAAATCTTTACTTTCTATTGAATACAAAAAACTATCAGTATCCGTATAACAAAGTTTTAACTCTTCCTTATAAAAAGGCTTCATAATAGAATAATGAAAATCAAACATGTGACTCTTAGATATTTCCAAAACGGAAAAACCAATGTATATAGGTTTATCCAAAGTGATTGTTTCAGGCTTCATTTGAATGGCTACCAAGTTTTCAGTGAAAATTGTAACACTGTGAAAATTTGGTCGAGCTATCATTTGCTCTGCACAGAAACTTTTCTTTGTTTTGTTACTATCATCATTCCACTTATTGACTAATTTCACATTAACCCTCTTTTCTGTGTCTTCTAACGTCTTGCCAAATATACTGTTGTTAAGAAGTTTGAAGAAATCTTGTTCAAATGTAGATTTAGCTTTTTTTCGTAATTCAGTATTCATGTCAATATACTGCTTTAAATAAGGACTCTGGTTAAATTGAATAACTCTATGTATTTTTTTTAACAACAAACCATGTTTTATACATGTTTGCAGATGAGCAAAATGTATGACATAGAAATATTTATCGTATAAATTTGGAATCAATTTTGAAGTTTTAGAACCTGGCGGAGTAAATTTTTGAGCACAGAATGGAAAATCGTTATGATCATTATGCAAATGTTCGGGGTATTCTAAATCTACTTCTAGTATATAACCAGTGTCTCCGTTAGTTGGCACATTTATAAAATCTATTCCAGCGATTTCCAAGTCATTCAATAACTTAAAATTGGAATGAGGCAAATAAGCACACATTGCATATCCATAGAGATTATTACAATCGATATAAATTAGAAAGTTATTACTTTTTCTTGGATCGTAAGTTTTTAAATACTTGTTATTGGCTTTTGAATACCTTGTCGAACATAAACATATTCCACCGCGAATACCTTTTTGAATCATTCTTATTATTTCCAGGTCGTGTATTAATTCTAATTTAACATCTGTTTTTAATAGCATGGCATCAAAACTGAGACTCGGTGCTGTAACATAAAAGGCTGGATCTAATTTATAATTCATCTTACATGTCTGGCGAAAACTTTCAAAAACGTCAGCTAATAAAAGAACATCTGACTTAAGATACAAGTCTGTGTATTCACCGAGATTCGATAATTCAAACGTTTGCCAGACTTTTTTTGCATGATCATAATCTACTTTAGATATATTACTATTGCGTAATTTGCTGAAAAAGAACTCCTGAGGCGGAAGTACTTTTTCTTCGTATGAACTCCAAGTAGTCATGTATTCATATGGATACACCCCTTTTCGTTTTATTAAAGCAAAATGCTCACGAGAAGGAAAATAACGCCGCAGATGTTTAAAGTCGTCATTTTTTAAGTTTGCGACAAGTTTCTCTAGACTTGTGCCTAAAAATTTAAAAGAATCAACAAATCGAACAGGTATGATATCTTTATCATTAATTTGAAAAAATTTTGTAAAAGATATGTAGTTTTCCTTATTTTTTGCTATTACTTGTATTTTTCCTGATAGTTTTCCCAACTGTCGTATAAAAAGATGACTGTCATAACCCGCTAAATTATGAAAAAATATAGGAACAAACTTAGGCAAACGATATCTAATATTGCAATAAGAATGAGCTGCACCACGATACCGTCCTGTAAGATGGCAATGATCTTTAACTTTATCGTCAAACAATATTTTATCACAAAGAAAACAATTTGTAGCCCGAGCAAAGTTCGCTTTGTCTTCATTTGTTAAACAAATAGCCACTGGCGACTGCAAAACGTTATAAATATCGGTTATATCCAATAATAGACTTTCTAAAAACTTTTCTACACATGCTGGACCTCGATAAGATACATATTTATTACGCGACTTATCATAAGAACACACAACGTAATAAGCAAATGCTGATGGTACGTGTTTTTGCAATATCTTTGTACAGCCTGATCCAGAATCGAGTTCAGTTGGTTTTAATAATGATTCAAAATCTGCGTATAAGACGAAGGGCATGTCATGCATTCGCTCGTAATGATTAAATTGAATTCGTGTTCCATCACCGGGTAATATTGTCGATACACCACCACAAACATGAGCTTTCAGTTTATCATTACTATCAAAGAATATCATACAATCCTCGCATAAATATATTTTAGAATGATGTTTAGTTAATTGAAGACGAAGTAATTTAGATAAATCTTTAATAAGACAGTAATGGGTGCGTTTTCTGTTTTCCAGGAAAAGCATATTAATGTGATGATCTTTGCGAATCTCGCTTTTGTATAAAGGTCCAACAATGTTACCATTCTTTTGAATGCCGTAAATATTAATACTTATGCGAGGATTATTCTTTTCAAAAACTTTGATGTCCGCAAACCCAACTGGAAAAATCATATTTTTGATATTGAGTACATTTTTAAAGTGTGGGTAAGCTGACGTTCGATGTGCGTTTCTGTTTATAGGAAATAGTGCTGCCATGACACACCATAAAAAACAATAATTATCAGAATTTTGAATGTTGATACATGCTCGTTTACATTTTATGGACTTTGGTAATTCTATAAAACTGGAGCCTCTTAACGGGTTATATTTGTTTATATTTACTTCTAGATATAGGCTTTGTAAATAGGCCCACCCACTATCTCTTTCTTCAAATTCTTCAATTTTTTTACAAATTAAGTGAATAATTTTTGAAAACATATCTTCAAAATTGAAGTTTTGATGCAAGATGAAGTTTTCCGTTGCAAATGACTTGATTGAAATCGAATCATACTTACTAAGCAGAAAGAATTCACAGAAAAGTTCAAAATTAGCTTTAACATTAGTGTGAGCTTGAATTTTCGCTATGAGCAATAGGCGTACGCGAGAGCGCAAGTGCCATAAAAACTCGGCGGGCGGGCGAACACGCGCACTATCATGACCCTCATCTTGATATCGAACACGGTACGATGCTATACGATTACGAAAAGCGCTATGAACTTTTTCAACCCCCTCACTATCAACGACCGAACTGTTGTTCTTATGTAAAATACTTTTCAAATGTGCAGAGAAAACTTTGTTATTTACGGATACGTCACAAACTGAACAGAAAGTAGACCTCGACATTATGATTTGGACAGTACAAATTCTCAAAGTTAAAGTAATAAAGGCTTAAGTATGTAAGTACCTAATCTTTGAGTTTGCTAACGATAAACAATAAGTAAACCAGCTAAATATAATTTACGCAGAGAGAAACAAAAGAGAACCTATTTTTTAACTTTATCTTTATAAAATATCCCCTCTGTGGTAAACTTTGCCTTAGCTAATTTTACAAATTTTTTTAATGCGTAAAATTCTGGAGATTCTGCTTCGCCTTGCAAGCGTACCCAAACGATAGCGCGCTCGCACCGGTCAAGGCCGCTGAGATTAGATACCTCCTTCTGGTTGTAGAGGCGTAGCTCCACTAGCAAGTCGCCGTCGAGCTGTGCAGTCCGACGCGTTACACCACCAGGTACTCGGCGTGTCAGGATACTGGTGGTCTTGTTTGGCAGGTTTGGCGGCCGCGAAACCTCGCTGTCCGACTCTGAGTCGAACAACCACTCAGAAGTATTGGACGACGATGTATTCTTCACTTCTGCACTCTTCGCCTTCGATAGGCACTTTATCGCCTTGCTTCTCTTCTTTGGACTAGGGAGATAGAAAAAGGATACACGATTATTGTACACATTAAACACTTGAAATTTAGATATATGTAAATATAGCAATAAAAGTACCTGATGTCTTCGTCGTCGGTATCAAAGAAAAGGTCAGATTCACAGCTCTTCTTGGCTGACCTTTTGTTTTGCTTGCTATCCGACCTGAAAATAGTAAATGTCATATTAGTATTAAGAGTGGTTACAAGAAAACGAGTTGAAGATTCACATCTTCAATTCATAAGATAAAAAAAATATCATCATCATCAGTCAATCAGCATGCCACTGCTGGGCTTGATGGTCCCTCGTGAAGACAGCACTTGGAGAGGTCACGTCATATACAGCCTGGTCCAACGGCTCAATTTGTTGAAGCATGAAGATGATCAACCACTTATAGACAATTAAAGAATAGATTAACGGCCTTACAAATAAAAAACTTATACCTCGGAATAACCTCGGAATAGTTATTCCGTGTTTTGTCTTATTTTGACATATTACATCTGACATGTGCTAAAACAAGACAAAACACAGAATAAATTATTCCGAGGATTATCCTCGGTATAAGTTTTTATTTGTAAGGCCAATAAAGTATAGCAATAAAGTATAAAAACTTACGAACATTTTTCAGCAGTCTTGGTCTTGAGATTTTTTGATGAGGAGGTACTGAAGCACTGTTAGTGGTCAGAGATAGCACTGGAGTGTACTGTGACTACAGTTTTTCCGGATTTTATATAAGAAAAGTGCAATGCAAGTAATAATTTTACTGAGGTTCTCAACTTATACCTTATCTTTATAATCATTTTTATTTAACATGACTAATCTAAAAAAGAATGCTCATTAATTTTTATATTGTTAAATAAGTAAGTAATATTATAAAATATTATATATATTATCACAAAATTATTAATTTCCGTCCAAATCATATCCACACAAAATATTTATAAGAAAACAAATATGCATTCACGGATATGATGTCTATACGTTATCGAGATGCCTAATGCATTCACTTCCACTTCCATGGTCAGTGTTCGTTTTTCAAACACTAAAGAACTGACACTTTATTAGAGAAAATATTTTTTTTTTCGTGATTTTTTTATCACACCGCGCGTTTTAGGCAAAGGAGACGCGAAGCGCTTTGGGTACTATGGTACCCGGGACGGTTTACATAATTTGCGCTTGGGGACCATAGTCCCGCGGACGTGTGAGTGGAGCAGTTCTCAGGTCTGCAACAAAATTTTTGATCCGCAGTTGCGTATGATCCAAAAACGGTCCGATCATCGGCTGAACTTCGTCAGCTATATAAAAAAAAAAGTACTTACGTAGCAAGAAAGAAACAAAACGACGAACTGATGCAATTACGTGTATTGGATTTTTATTTTCGAGGTAGTAGTAGATCGTTATTCAGCATCACAACATCTAAGAGAAGATTATAGTTTGGTAGTTTACTTTCAAAAAGTCGGTCCCATACTCAAAATATAAAACCTAATAACGTTTTGCACCTCTGACTTTCATGATATTTAGCAAAATTTGATATTTACCCATAATTCTACCAATGTGCAATACGACGCGGAAATATTCAGCAAATTAATTGTTTGTCGTTTATTTCCACAAACTTGCAATACAATACTGTGCATATACAGCAAAATAATTGTTTACCGTTTAATTCTGCTGATGCAGAAATCTTGTGTAAGGCTGCATGCTCCAATTTTTTTTTCATTTCGGGTTTATTATATTTATTTAAATTATACATGTACATACATATTTACAATTACTAACGAATATTATCTCCAAATTAAAAAGTCTTCTTTATAATACATAACGGATGCGATTTCTAATTTTCATTTTTCGATACTACTATTTAAAACAGATAATCAATAGGTATATCGTTCTATTAGGCGAACCGAATGTATCTATAGCATAACGATATTGATACGACATGACGACAGAACCACAGAAGTTTAAGAAAATTATTGTAATAATACATAGGTGGTATTCATCGGCAGCATCTCATACACGTTCCCACCGCACTACCCTATTTAATTAGGATGTTAAGACCTTAGTCAGCCATGTTGACCCAAGGTAGGTAGTTAAAATGTTCTTAATATTTTTTATATTTTCATTTTTTAAATTATTGGAATATTTATTTTCTATTTTTTATTCGTGTGATGACTGGAACACATCTTTCAGGGATTAGCCCGCCCTTTTAAATATTTTGTAAAAATTATCAATTTTATACTTTGTTTTATAATAAAGAATATATTTAATTGAAGTAATTTAATAAACAAATAAAAGTATTAACGTGTGAAAGAAGCCTTATTATTTGAGTAAGCACTCGTAACTGGATATATGAATAATGTGCAATAAATTTATTGCTGATAAATGAATTTCGTGGGAATGCTTTGAAACTGTATGGCAGGCAGAGTGTAGAACGGTACAGATACTTATCCGATAGTTGAGTCCTGAAGCTACGAAACCTCAACCTGTTTTATTTCTGTTGTTATTGCACTGCTACCTAGTTGAATGCCTTAATATTCTGAGATAGAAAACCTTGAAAATGTGTCTAGTAAATCGCAATCAATCAAAAGTATACTGTTTACAGTCAAACAACACAACACAATAGAAACATTATGAAATGAAATGAAATAAAAAATCTTCTTTTCCATTTAACCCTATATAATATATATTGGGCAATCTTAAACTGTTTTCAACAAATCATCGTAAACGAACGCAGTGAGATTTGCGGAGCTAGAGCGCAGCGAAGCGTAGCTCAAATCTCACTGCGTTCGTTTGCGGTGTTTTGATGAAAACTGTTTTAGAATGCCCAATATACACCTACTCGCGTGGATGTCGGAAAATAACAACATGTCGATTTTAAAATCCAACATTTCAATTTATGTAACATAGCTTTTGCGCTCGCAGCTTCGCCCGCGTTATTTTTGATTTCCCGTGGGAATTTTATATTTTCCCGTAGGAAAAATAATTTTATAGCCTATGTTCATCAGAGATAACGTAGGATTCTCAATGTGAAAGAATTTTTCAAATCGGTTCAGTAGTTTTGGAGCCTATTCAATACAAACTTCTTTGTTAAGTAAACGTTGGAGATCCCGTTAGGGGGTGAATGTTAATGAAATACGACACACATCTTCCATAAATTCTGTTAAAGAATGTTTATGCAAAATTTAAATTAGATTGGAAAATCATTTCTTATAAATTCAATTTTAAATACGATTAAGATAATTAATACAGAATCGTATCTCCTCAATTCCATTGCACCCCATCAAGGCATAATGGTATTTTGCGTCCGCCATGTTGGATTTTGATATCGATGTTATTTTCGTAATCTACGACCCAAAAAACCATGAAAACGATAATAATGTCGATATCACATTTTACCACCCCATTTCACCCTTTATTTCATTTATTAGGGGATGAATTTCAATAAAATGCGAAACATGTTCTCCATCGATTCTATTAACGAATGTTTATGCAAAATTTAAAGTAGATTGGACCATGGAATCTAGTTGTCCCATACAAACTTTGCCGCCCTTTTTCACCCCCTTAGGGGAAGAATTTCAGAAAATCCTTTCTTATCGAATTTGATTAAGGTAATAAAATTAATATAGAATCGCATCTCTGTTTGATTGAAACTATTTATTTAATATGAACTACTTCAACCCCATTGCACCCCATCCAGGGATGATGGTATGTGGTGTTGAAATCGATGTTATTTTCTTAATCTACGACCCGAAAAACCATAAAAACGGCATCAATGTCGATTTTGAAATTTTATCAATTTATCACCCCATTTGGGGATGAATTTCAATAAAATACGAAATACGTCTTCCAATAATTCTGTTAAAGAAAGTTTATGCAAAATTTGAAGTAGATTCGAAAACGGAATCACGATGTCCCATACAAACTTTTCCCCCCATTTTCACCCCCTTAGGGATAGAATTTCGGAAAATCCTTTCTTAACGGACGCCCACGTCATACAAAGAACACACCCTCTAAGTTTCAAGTCTCTACGATCAGCGGTTTAGGCTGTACGTTGATCCGTCAGTCAGTCAGACAGTCAGTCATTCAGGACAAAGCATTTTATAGGTATAGATTAAGTAAGTATAGATGCACGCGGTCACTTTTTTCCCCCCGCCGTGCGAAGGACGGGCGCGGCCCGTGTCGGTCGCTGCAGCTATATTATGCTCCCATAAATCTGTAAAAACGATAGTCATCCCAATAAATTAATTGGGATCTCATTAGTTCTTGTCTATTATTACAAGACCATAACAATGGAATTTCTTACGTTTTCAAATTATCCTGGTAAAAAATTTGTTATATCCTGTATTTTGTATATTAAAAAATGTTAATGCAGACCTAAGACCAATTCGGTACACATACGTTATGATTGATCATATTATGTCACTTTTGTGCTACCTATGTGTGGTGTGTGTGGATCATATAAATCAATGTATCGAAGGTAACTTGAGACAAAACTCAGGAAGACTAAGGTCACAAATAGCTCCAATAGTCTGTTTTTGTTTATAATGTGAATGCAGCCTAACGTTGGATTGGGAATTCTGATGAACTCACGAGTTCACGTGGATCCCCAGGGGATCGGGCTAGGGGATCCTGGTGGCCTAACTCCATAATGTGATCAAATTAAGAAATGCAAATGCAGAACTAACAAGAGCTATTTTGTGTCTCAAGTTACCTAAATCATATTACATTTTAAAATAAAATAAGTTTTAATATAAAGGTCTTTCAAATAAAAATCCCGTTTGCTTGTTGCACGACGTAAGCTGCTATAGCATTTAAAATCCAGCGTAACTGCACTTTAGCCGGGATACAGGCTGTCCGCCATTTGTTAAATCCCACTACAATCTGTCAAGAGATTAGCCACCTCAAACACTAGCGGGCGAAATAACTTTGAACATTTTCTACGAGCTGTGAGAAAAATACGTGCATTTTGTACTTAGTAAAGGCTACGATATAGCTTTATCAACGTTTATCGTGAGACAGGCAGCTACTTCGTGGGCTGTGTACAGAAAAGGTTTCAAAAAATAGTCTGATTTTTTGCAAAAATACATAAATTCAGATTTCACTTTGATAGATATTAATATTCATTTTCAAAATGCAATAATGGTATTTTCTCCACGACAAAAGTGATGTTTATTTAAGCATAAAATAATAGTAAATTATACCAAGTATACCAAGGGGATAAAGCCGTGTCTTTATGTTACGGGTGTAGAGTTAAATCGCAAGCGTAACGAACACTTCGTTGTAACAAAGGACTCTATGCCTAACTCCGCAGCGCAGCAAGGATGTTAAAAAAATTAAATCCCGAGCGTAACAAAGGATTTAAAACTAGAGTCCTGAGTGTAGCGATTGATTTAAGTTCACCCACGACTAAAATTGCTTTATATCTAGGGAAAATACTCTACTTTTCGCTCTACCTGCGAGGAAAGAGAAATCATAATTATAAATAAACAATAAATTATTATATTACTTTAAAAAGTCACGAAACTTCTGTATTAAAAAAAACTATACGGAAAAAGTGCTTGTATGTGCTTAAATCCATTGGCTTTTTTTGGAAACTAAAACCTCCTATAACAACATGGCGAGATAAAATGTTTATTTGTTGTTATTTTTATTTTAGTGTCTTCGCTGATTTTTGAGCATAATATGTTGTGGATTCAGCATCATTTTTTTTCGCTTATCAATTTAATATGATTTTCTATCAAAATTAAAGTACTTCTTGTTTTCCAAATACAAATTAATTTTATACCTAGGAAAAGAAGGGTATTACAGTACAATATTCAATTCCTGCTTTTAAGAGCCTTTCAATGACTTGGTTTATGGTCGGTTAACATGACATATAATATGTTATTTTTGGTTCAGTAAATCATTCAGTATTCCAAAAATCTATTACAATGTATAATCGATTTTTGATGATTTATTAAAAATCTAACCATTTGTCGTGTTACAGCGATAAATATCATATCACTGAAATCGCCAATATATTGTATGTAGGATTTTTTACAGAGTTACCAAGCCATTTTCCGTATTCTTTTCGGCTATTGCTTCTTTTTCAGCATACAGTAATTGTAACGGAGAGCAGTGGATAGTATCTTTTGTAAATTTTGAACTAATAAATAGAGCAAACAAACTGGAAAAATAGGTATATACACGGTGTTTCATAATAACCAATAAATAATCAATGCGTTATCTAAAACTAATTATTAAATTGTGTTTACCCGTATTGTCATTCAACCCAAAATTTTCATGTAAATCATAGACATGATGATACTATGATATACATGAAAATTTTGGGTATACGCATTGATTCGTTTTAAAAAGGAGCGTCAGTGGCGCTGTGGATTCAGCACTTGCCTTCCAATCGGGAGGTCGGGGTTTGAGACCCGCCATGTACAACTGTTTTTCGTTTCGAATTTCATATGTACATTTGTCTGACGCTCCTACGGTGAAGGAAACATCGTGAGGCAACCTGCATACATCTGTGAAGAAATTGTGGTGCTTTACATACAATGGTGTATGTAAAGTCGACCAATCCGCACTGGGCCAGCGTGGTTGACTAAGGCCTAATCGCCCTAACAGGGTAGGCTCGAGCCCCTCGGTGGAGACGTATATGAGCTGTGATGATGATTGATTATTTATTGGTTATTATGAAACACCTGTATATATAAAATTCGGCACCCACTTCAAAATTAAAATGTGATGTTATAAGTAGGTATTATTTTTGTTCTTTTTTTGTGTTTTTCAAGTCGGTTTTTATTTTTTGCTAAATATTTTTTATTTCAATTTTTTTTGTGAATTTAATACCAGTTCACCGAAGTAACTTGAAAGAATACAACTAAGGGTCAATAGGTCTTTCTGAAACGCAGATAAGAGTTCTGAAACAGTGAGTATTCAGATTTCGCAGGTTACTTTACTATTAAGTATATCACGTATCAATATACCATATTACTTTTATTTTGTATCACATTTGTTTAAAAGGGCTTAATAAATACTGAATGTTGAAACCAACATAAAACGAGTACGAGACACACATCTAGATGTGCAAGCTTGTAATCCATGAAACAATCAAG
Source organism: Schoenobius gigantellus (assembly GCA_963935595.1). Classification (NCBI taxonomy): domain Eukaryota; kingdom Metazoa; phylum Arthropoda; class Insecta; order Lepidoptera; family Crambidae; genus Schoenobius; species Schoenobius gigantellus. The sequence goes on from OZ012548.1 coordinate 20,778,535, forward strand.
CTTACAAATTGTTCCAACACAATTCAACATAAGTTCCTAACATCCAATACACACGCGCGAACAACAAGCAAACCTGTTTGACGTCATTTTGAAACTAGGGCATACGAGTATGTTCGATTCCACGATAACTGCAAAAATATATTTATTATAATACACGGCGCAAAGGCGACCTCGCAGCACGCAAGTTCACAAACGCTGCACTTTGCATGACATCCCCTATTATAATCGATGTACACTTTTAAAATTATGCATTTTATACGAGGAATGTTTTAATGGCTACGAAAGGCAACTTTTAATTATGCAGAACTTGTTTTCGTACTTTAATAATAGCAGCGGCCAAAATGAACTACTTACACAATTTGTAACCAACATTGTATTCAAAATATTTCTAGCATTTACATACGCTTGTGTTTTAACTCGGCCATTATTAATACAATAACAATACAAACATATTGTATATTTGTGATAAACAAAATCTATTAAGAGGTCTTAGAATAATACCTAGGTATTAATTGTGTCTTATTGGCGTAGAGAAGGATAATGTGAAGAATGTAAATCTAAGTACTGAGATGACGTAATAATAAAACTACATAATAAAGACGAATGAAAAAGCTCCGATGCAAATCCGAATTCGCAGATTTTCTACAGTTAAACCAATATTATAAATTTAAAAAAAACTCTCCATATGAGGGCGAGGTAATAGCCCAATTGCTAACGAGTCGTGGAACAATATATCCCGCTTCATACAAGTAGTCTCATTATATTTATGACCAAAAAATTGAATAGACTCTTGCAACAGACTCATACACGGTAATATTCATGAGGCTAAAACAATAATATTTAAATGGTTAACTGGTCTTAGTTACTCCGATACAGAATCCATACTTAAAATTATATTATAAAAAAGTGTACCTACCTATTAAATAGCATCCTTTATCACAAATATACCCACATATAGTATACATACATACATATATATATATATAATTCTATCTTATATCTCCACTAAGAAATATTGTAATTTTATCTCATATAACTATTTTTACATTTATAATTACTAATTGTATCTATGTACATAATATTTTGTGTAATTTATAAGTATTAACCGAATTGTTAGTTGTCATTTAACTGCGGAGAAATCCAACTACATATTTTTTGTAAATCGCACACATCGGTGCCTGCGATACAAGTAATAATTTACAGTGTAGGTACCACAGATAATCAAATCTAGTGTTAATCTAATTTAAGTAATTCTTTTTATGTACATTTATGTATCAACCCACAGCGAATAATAAAGTTATTATTATTATTATTATATTATTATTACTATGCAGCCAAATGCACAGAATGATTTTTTATTTGTTTTAAATAGTTAAAGATAGAGACAGCATCATGTTTTAACAATGTCAATCTTTACACCGCGCTTAAAAACTTTTTGTAGTAACACCGATGATGTTTCGCGAATCTGGTATATTGCGTCGGAGCTAGAAAATGTTACGTCGACCCTACATAAGAATGGGGGACGGGATAACGTTAATTATTGTACTTGCCTACTAAATTAAGCGTTTGTGTGCTCATTGCGCTTAATATTTATTTTATTTTAATATCCTTTTAATTGCGTGTCTGTCCACCTGCCTGTCAAGAACCTTTTTCTCAGGAACACGGAGAGATCCTCAAAATTATATCAAATACTCGGGTTTTGTTGGTTGACCGTTTATTTTGCATATTTTCGCTTATTTTGCGATTTCACAACGGAATAAAAACCTATAGGGTACACGTTGACCTAGCATCTTGAAATATGGCAAGAAACAAGGTCGTATAGCACAAATTAAGGAAAACATCGTAAAATGTAAATAGTTAAGAACTTATGTACTTAGACAAGTTCTTACGGCAACGGCACTCTCAGTGCACGAATCCAAGTCGCACTTGGGTTTTTTTTTTTAAGTTAAAGAGTTTTATTAAAAATTAAGATGATACTGATGTAGATAATGCACTAAAAAACTAAAAAATAATATCCTTATCAACCTAGGGCATTAATCAAACGCAAAAATTAAATCCTGGGCCGTAGCATAATCTGACTAAATATAAGTAATTATAAATAGCATTTATAATAATTGAGCGATTGACTATTGATACAAATTTCACACTGCTATGATTTGAAACATGGTGGGAACGTATTAAGAACTTCCATAATTTAAAATAAAAAGTTACGATTCACAAGATAACGACATCGTCATGAAACCTCTCTCAACGGCACCTCAAAATGTCATCGTCCAACTTAATACCGTTAAATATTCATAATAACAGAATAGCGTTCCAGGGACCGAGTTACGTAGAAGTTAAAACAAAAGTTTACTCTGGCACTTTACAGCTGGATGGACTGAAGTTTCGGACTACTCTTCATCGCTCTGATACCGCTTGGATTACAGCTTCTTATATACTCACTCACAAAATATTCATTCTATAAATGTTATTAAATGTGAAAATGTTTATTATTTTAGTTATTTAATTACGCAAAATCAGTTGGTACAATGTAATTAGGAATATCAATATCCCAGATGAAAACATAGATCGTCGTATCGTCGGCGATCCGACACTCACAGATGGATTAGAGCCTCTTATGGCCAATTCGACCAACCTTAGCTTAGGGAACTCATAGGTGGCATGCTGTCACATTCAATCTCTATGAATCTATACCATCACTCCTTCGCCACCGCTCTACGTGCCAGAGAAGTAAAGCTCACCCCAAGCGCCCCTAGATATTGGACTCCTGGCATCAGCAACAGCATACCTTGCGGGCGTCTCGTTTGTTTCTTTCACGAACATCTATACCAGAGGGAGACGCTGTCCTATTTCTACCAAGCAAGCCAAGCAGCGGTGCTTGCTGTGTTCCGGTTTGAAGGCACGGTACCCAGTAATTTCACTACATGTCTTAACGTGTAGTGAAATAACAGGGTACCGTGACTTGACATCTTATGTCACAAGTTGGCTATGTATATCCGCGCCTTTGCAAGGGTTGTAGATTTACAAGTCTTACAGGAACCAGATATACTATAGGCTACCTATAGCCACTTGCCATTTAGTGAGGAGTCTGCTTGTTTGCCAGCTTTGTTCTATAAAAGACATGCAAGATATGAAATCAGCTCCTGAGTGATATCACCCAAGTGATCAAATTCTACATTTTTGTGTACTAAAATCACCTGGCACCAAATCACCTGGGTGATGAAATTCCACATGGTTTTAATTTACTTATTTTGTTTCCTTAAATCTTTTGGGTGATGAAATTCCACATTAGTTCTATAACGTCTTCTAAAATCACCTGGCACGGTACAGTTTAGGTAAGATACCAAAAACATACCCATACTGGGTTGTTGTCGAAAGAGACATTTTGTTGGTCGACACGGATACAGTGAACTAAAAATACCGTTTCGACAACAAGCAAATATTGGTATGTTTTTGATATACCTACCTAAGATATACCTGTACCGGTGATTTTAGGAGACGTAATAAAAGTAATGTGGAATTAGATCACCCAGGAGATTTAAGGAAACAAAATAAGTAAATTAATATCATGTGGAATTTGATCACCCAGGTGATTTGGTGCCGGGTGATTTTAGTACACAAAAATGTGGAATTTGATCACCTGGGTGATATCACCCAGGAGCTCAAAGTGGAATAATCCTTATAAACGTAGGTACTTTCGGTTTTTAGGATTTATTATATCTATTATAATTACGATGTAGACACCCCTACTCACCCTCAACGTCTTTGCTTACAGTATTCACACTATAAATTTACATTATAGTATAGGTATAATAGATACTCATACATTCTACTTCGAAAGAACCTATAAATGATACAGTAGATATGTAAATTGGTTCACGTCACTTTTCGTCAAGTATGGGAAACATAAAAACCCTACATATATTTATGAGATCTTATATTTTATACATTGAGAATTTCACTCAGCTTCATAAATATGTATTGTAGAAGGCTTTATTTGACATTATATGGTCTTGTCTTGACTTTACGTTGACAGCTTACGAATTCGCGTCCGAATCTAGCAAAGCTTTATTCTATTTATTACAAGCTTTTATTTATTTACTATTAACTGTCCCGTGTCTAGAATGAAATCTTGCAAGTTAAACATGACCCACTTCCCGGTTTGCGATTGAGCTGAAATTTTGCGTGCATATGTATATTGCATGACAATGCAAAAAGTATTATGATACATGGAGCATGATATACTCGTATGATTGATTTAACTGCTAGCTCTGGACTTCATCGTCCATAACTGCAGTTTTTTAGAGAAAGGAAATTAAATTACCAGTATTAGGATTACTGGTAGTAGGATTGATAAAAACACGGGCAACAAAGGTCCAGATTTGCGTATTTACTAACTAATTTAGCCAAAATATTCTAAGTCTAAATTTATTAAAAAGTTACCAAAATGTTAGAAGTAGGAGTTACTTATTCTTCACTAGCTGACCCCATTAGTCCCACTTCGCTGGGTGTTATTGTTATTTCATCTTAAACAAAAATGTATTTATCACAATCAAATATAACTCTTATGTCACTCAGGAATAACGCAGTTTTCTATAGTGAAACATTTTTCAGAATCGTTTCAGTAGTTCCAGAGACTACTTACTACAAGTACAAACAAACTCACACTTACAAACTTTACCTCTATAGAATAGTTCCATGAATGTGAATTGTTAATTGTCACCATGTGAAACTTATGACGGTAAAGATTGTTTCTCTTTCTGTTTCAGATGTCCTAATATGGGTTGGTCATGCGTGGTGGCACGCGTCGTGGCCTTCTTCCTCATGCTTACCAAGGTGGCTGCGTTGACATCCGACATGTAAGTTGATCTATAATGTACAGGACGTAAGCGTGGTTATGCTATTGAAACAATTTAAATTATTTTAAAAAAACCTTTTTTTAAATACAAGCTTTTAGTACTCGTCAATGCGAATCAAACGAGACCAAATTCGATGATGCTGTGTCAATTTATTACGGGATTCCTATGGCAACCTTCAAGCTCCAGCATTAAAGCAGCTCCATGTCATCATAAAATTGCATTGTCAAGCAATATACACATGCATTCAAAATTTCAGCTCAATCGGAAACCGGGAAGTGGGTCAAAATTAATTTGCAACATTACAGACACCGGGACAGGTGAAAGCTAACAAAACTTGTAAAAATACAACTTTTTCGAAATCAAAGGAATTTTTAAATATCGTACAATAACATATATGTACTCTTTATTATACACATATTGTCGTAAATTTTTTATATACGTGAGTTACGTACAATGGCGAGCTTATCTCTTAATGAGATCTCTACCAGCCAACCCTAGCAGGTGTAAGAGAAGTTAAAAATTGCGGGAAGAAGTGTACATATTACAAAACTATAAATAATTATAAACGTATACATAGTGTAATTTACGAGTATAATATTACTTTTTTATTGCTTACTGCCAGAGACCCCAGAATCTTACGCCCATTGATTTTTCTTTGAGGTTTTTCAATAACCACGTATATGTTGGGAAAATACACAGATTTACATCGCGTAAATATAAGTATGTTTTATAGACATATACTGCCACTATGTTACGTGCCATCACAAAGTTGTAAAATGCCCTGGGGGCATATTATGATCTTTTTAAAATTCAGCTTGTTTCCAGGCAATTCAGTTTACAGCCGTAAAGTTCATATTTACATAGTACAAATTTTAAACGCTTAACTAATAATTATGAGTACTTATAACACACATAAACCAAATATCCCGCCACCAAAGATTTACGATTGGCGTAGGGTTATTACGTAAAAATGTGTGTATTGAAAAAAATCATATGAAACGATATGGTGTTTAGAAACCGAGAGATGCCAAGTAAAATAAGTAGTTAAGGCGCATAGTGGTCCCAATGACCTTGCGTCGATCGTCCCGCACTGATTACATAGGAGTGAGTGAGTGAGGATGAGGGGAATATTTAAGCAAACCTTTACGCGTAAGATGAATTATTTCAATAAAAAATTAATTAAGGCGAATAAGAAAAATCTAAAAAGACCATCCCCTAGAATATTGTTCACTTTATTTATTGAAATCGAAAGTATACGATTTAACCTAATATTTACGACGCGATTAGGTTTAAAGTTTTAAAATCGAGGCATGTTTGGGTCACATTTTAACCAAGTTTTAATTAATTTATCAAAAAATTAAAGAGACCATCCTCTAAAGAATGCGTTGAATAATAACATATCTTTTTTAAAGATTTTTTTATTCAATATATATGAAGAGAACCGGTTTTTTCTGCAGTGATTTTTTATGTTTGACCTTACTATGCGCCTTAAATAAGCAAACACAGTCATGGCAATACGATGATAATAAGTATGTGTATGTGACTGTAACGGGCGTCGAACCGACGGTAATGTGGTGCCTGGGCGCAACCGGTCAACCGTAAAGTTCCTCGCTCCATTTATAAAGCCTCGGGCACAAAATTGTATGTGAACCGTCTAGGGGTGACACTTATACATCTCTATTTATTTATACATATATAACTATGATCACCCTAATACGAACACTGTTCTTGGTCACCTAAGGTAGATAGACAGACATGCCAACGTGCATTTTTGGAAATCAACTTTTATTAAATTTACAATTTGTAAATTTAATAAAAGTTGATTAAATAATAGCTAATATAATATATACAGTTTCAACATTACCAGCCCCCGTAGCATGAACACCGAAAAACGATATGATAAATTCGTTATGAACTGCCAAAATATATTGGATATAATGGCTACCTTGAAATTTTATCGACATTAATATAATATTAACAATGTCCAATCCAAAATAATAATACCAATATCCAAAACATTTGATTTTTATTTTTTAAAAGAAATACGTCGCCCCTCACTAGGATTTTCTCCTGTGTCGTGGGTGCAGTTACAAACATACAATATCACATGCACATACGCCCAGACCATCTTGAAGATAACTGAAAAATCCAACTTTTTACCAGTTTATATCGATATCTCGTTTTATCATATCGCGTTTCGGTGGTAATGCTAGGGAGGCAGGAGCTGTATAACCGAGTTAAAGATAGATACACCTTATAAGATTCAGGACCGGAAAAGGAAAAACTCCGTAATCCGTCTTTCTGATAGTGGAGGTGACGAGCTGAAAATAATATCAAATACGCAGGTCTACAAACATCAACATAGCTGCAATCAAAATATATAAACGTTTATGCCGTATTTTAACACTCTCCAGGAAATCACAGCCCTTCCGTTAACATTATTGGTAGAGCTTCAAACACTATAATACTGAAACCAATCAGGGATTTGGGATAACTTTGCCTTTTTGCTAATTACTTCATACCGACGTCCGTCTCGTGGACCCATGGATTAAATATTAAGTCCATGCATGGACCATATCCACAGATATACCGTGGCGCAGACCAAGTGGCAGTACCTATACCACACGCACGGTCTATGGTCTGTGGAACAACAGTTTAGTCTAAGTCTATATCACCAATATCACTAAGCCACTCTTGGCCACTCTACGTTCAACGCCACAATATGGCAGTATTCTAAAATTGTGTAAAATCGCAAACGCTACTTCAAACATATTTTTATCATTTTCTTGATTTTTATTCTCCATTAACCACCATCTTATAATATTTTTTGGATAGCGACTCTAGTGCATTTAAAAACCTATAGCTTTTTTAATGGTTTCTTATTTTAACGATGTAATTAACAATTCTGAGCAAATGTTCATTGCGTTAATTTAGTGCCTAATTTAGAAAAATATGAAAAAAGTAATTTTCTTAATGAATTCCATTAAATCTTACACATTTATTACAGCTGAAACCATTACGGTACCTGCCTTCGTCGCAGCGTTGATTCACTTTAGCTATTAAGCTCTATTTCTAAATCCTATATTTAACTTAAATAATAGATATTCCTTTTATATCTATCTATAATCTTAACCAGTTAACACGTTTCCTCCTATATATTGTGATCAGATTGTCATAAAAATTAGGCCTTATTATTTCGCCGTTGAGGCCTGCGTGCACGGTTGGCCCCGTGTACGCCGCCGTAAGGCCCTCCGTCTGGGGATTGCCCTGGTGTTCTCGGGCAATCCCCCCTTGGCGATAGCCCGACCAGCCAGGTCGGGCTAGCCCGGGCGCGTTGGTAGTGGTAGTCGCAGTGTGGACCCTACCACGCGCGTCCATAAGGGCAGGAAGAACACCGGGGGGTTTAGTGGGTAGGCCTGGCACTCTGCCAGGAGAGCCCCACACACGCTCGCCGTCTAGCCAACGGCGAGTATGGTGCGGTCACGCATTCCCCTCGAAAAAAAAAAAAAAAAAAAAAAAAAAAAAAAAAAAAAAGGCCTTATTATTTCTAAAAAAGTGAAATTGTTGCGCCAATATCTCGAGTTATTGTTTGCGTAATCAATTACTAACTTATAACGTTTATAACTTGAGATAAAATATGTTTGTAAAGCACTATTTCCAATGTTCTCCCTCACTTTGTTGAACACAGATATCTATCACTTTAATAATTCCAAATAGGTATACATCTAGATGGCATATGAATTTATGTCAATCACATTTAATACTATAATCTGTGATAGCCAAACTAACAAGGTAGTTTCCGACATTTATTGGATAACGGTTTTTTTATACAACTAAGTTGGTAAACAAGCAGGCTGCCCACCTGATGGTAAGTGCCTAGTTGCCTTTAGTTAATGTGGTATGTTCCTGCAAGACTTGCAAGTCTACAACCCCTACAAGGATGCCAATGTACGGACGACAGCACATCAAGGTAAACACTGTGGCATCTTATATCGTTGATATAAGTACTATTTTGCAACAGAAATGTTTAGTCTGATGTGCCAGCGTGTATACGTACGTTGCCAACTTGTGACATAAGATGTCAAGTCACAGTACCCAGTAATTTCTCTGGCTGCCTTTCCCTTAAAACCGGAACACAGCAATGCAAGCACCACTGCTTGACGACAAAAGTAGGTAAGATAAAAGTACCCATTGCAGACGATACTGCTACAGTGCCCCTCTGGACAATCTCACGCAATACATTGATTTAAGGCCTTTCGCTATTTTTTCATTCATTGCATTACAAGTGTCAGAAATTAATTTACACATTACAATCCGACACTTGTTGTCTTCTTAAGTTGTTGCATTCATATAAGAATGGAGATGGCGAAGGGCCGACATTTAATTTTAATAATTCGATATCTTAGTCTTTGTATTTTATTAAAGATAATTATACGAATTACGATAATGTCAAATAAATTATGGTGGTAGGTAGCGGTTTGAACCCCGCCACGTACCTACTAATGTGTTTTCAAATTTTGAATTCATAATGTACGTGTTTATTCGACGCTGTTACGGTGAAGAAAAACATCATGAGGATACCTGCTGCACACACCTGTGAAGAAAGAATGTCTTTACAGGTTGTGTGTGAGGTCGACCAACCCGCACTTGGCGAGCGTGGTCGACTAAGGCCTAAATCGCCCTAGTTTAGGGTAGGCTCGAGCCCCTCGGTGGGGACGTATATGAGCTGTTGATGATGATGATAAAATAATTGATCGATAACGCGATATTACTTAATGTTTACATAAATGTAAATAAGTAGATTGAATAAATTTTATTTGAACAGAATTAAATTGAACAGTACTATTATTTATTCTGTAATTCAACGTCAATAAATGTTATTAATAAATAAATTGAATAATTGAGTTAGTTAAATTTATATTTATTGTATAATTATGTATTAATTGTGGAAAAAATATACACAGATGTATCCAATTTCCTGATTTCGCCTAAACATGCGATACATTGTTATATTATTGGACAAGCTGTGCCCGCGAACTACGTTTCGCCATCCAAATACTTAACACAGTGTTTAGTTTTTTCCTCCATTTTATTCCATAATGATTCAACTTTATTCTGCCTTTCCTGAGCATCGGCCATTTCGAAATTAGGACAATTTTCGTAGGTTCGTAATGCTCTTTTTCTAACAGTTCACAAAATTAAATACATTATATACTCGTATTACTATAAACACTAAGTATAATTATTGTTTTAGAGACATTATTGATATTAATAAATTCTTCTTCAGTAGAAAGAACTACACAGTTGCAAGAATAATCTTTATCGTATTCATGTTTCGAATTAAAATAAACAATTGTTAATAAATTAGAACTGTATACGAATAAAGTTTAGATTTTATAATGGGTGTTGGTAACACCAACAAAATATATTTTTTGGATATGACAACTTGGCCAATTTTGACTGGTCGTACAGTAAGCTCCTTGTCAAGCTATACTGTTTGACCTTTGAACCGTTCTTATGTCGCTCGTAATACTGGCGGTTTTCGTAGAGTTAATGTATAGCATGAATGGGAGGGTTACTGTACAAATACGTTTTCCGTATTCGATATCCGATCACGGAATACAGACACGGAGTTGAACGTAGCGCAGACGTTCGTTTCTTCTCATTCGGGATTTCTACCATTCTACCTAAACGTACGTACAGAACGTGTTCCGTTCGTAATAAAAACGAACGTGTGCGGCAGTCAATTAGTATTTTGTATAGATTTGATGCATTCGGATGCCCGCATTCAGAAAACGAATGCGAAAAAACGTATTTATGCGGTTAGCCTTAAAATGTATTGAGACTTCCGTTTTTGTAACGTGTACTGTGCGATATAGTGTTGCTGGCATAGCAAACTCGCCGTGACGACTAACATCCAACACACAAACTTGGAGTTATCGTTAGTTAGTTCACGATCGTTGCATTATCACGGTCTCGAAGGACACTAAACACAGGTAACATCTAACATCTAACATCGAATATCCAATAGGCCCCGAAGCGGTTCTCAAACTTTTTTGGTGACGGAACCCTTTTGGAAAGCGAAATACTTGACGGAACCCTAAAATAATACAATAGTTTTTAAAAGTGTATTCTTTATTAATAAGCATAATAAAAGTTCGACCAGAGAGGGTGTTTTGATTTTTTCTAAATTATTGCGGAACCCTTATAGGGGTATTGTGGAGCCCTAGGGTTCCGCGGAACACACTTAGAGCATGGCTGCTCTAGGTACCTTTCAGGGCCTACTTTCATTTAATACCCCTATTGCTGGGTTTGAAAAGCAACTGTTATCCGTCTTTTTTGAGCGGCGGCCATGTTGAATTTACGTCAATGTTGCTTGCTACGTTCATAGTGCTCTACTGATCAAGGCCTTTCATTTGATACCCATATTGCTGGGCTTAGAAACGATCTTTTATCAGTTTTTTTTGAGCAGCGGCCATATTGAATTTTGTGCTATTTTCCTAGATTCATAGTGCTCTACTCTTCAAGGCCTTTCATTTGATACCTATATTGCTAGGTTTGGAAACGAACTTTTATCCACCTTTTTTGAGCGGTGACCATGTCGAATTTACGTCAATATTGCTAGGTCCATAGTGCTCTACTCTTGAAGACCTTTCATTTGATACCTATATTGCTAGATTAGAAAACGAACATTTATCCACCTTTATTGAGCGGCGGCCATGTTGAATTTATTTATGTGTTGCTAGGTTCATAGTACTCTACTCATCAAGGCCTTTCATTTGAGACCCATATTGCTGGGTTTGGAAACGAACTATTATCCATTTTTTGAGCGGCGGCCATGTTGAATTTATAGCAATTTTCCTAAGTTCATAATGCTCTACTCTTTTAGGCTTTTCATTTGATACCCATATTGCTAGGTTTGGAAACGAACTTTTATCCTTTTTTTGAGCGGCGGCCATGTTGAATTTAGGTCGATTTTGCTAGGTTCCTAATGCTCTACTCTTCAAGGCCTTTCATTTGATACCCATATTGATAGGTTTGCAAACGAACTTTTATCTATCTTTTTTGAGCGGCGGCCATGTTGAATTTATGTCAATGTTGCTAGTTTCATAGTGCTCTACTTATCAAAGCCTTTTATTTGATACCCATATTGCTGGGTTTGAAAACGAACTTTTATCCATTTCATGAGCGGCGGCCATGTTTAATTTAGGGCAATTTTCCTTAGTTCATAATGCTCTACTCTTTTAAGCCTTTTAGTTGATACCCATATTGCTAGGTTTGGAAACGAACTATTATTCTTCTTTTTAGAGCGGCGGCTATGTTGAATGTATGTCAATGTTGCTAGGTTTATAGTGCTCTACTCATCAGGGCCTTTCATTTGATACCCATATTGCTGGGTTTGAAAATGAACTTTTATCCTTTTTTTTTGAGCGGCGGCCATGTTTAATTTATGTCGATTTTCCTAGGTACCTAATGCTCTACTCTTCAAGGCCTTTCATTTGATACCCATATTGCAAGGCTTAGAAACTAACTTTTATCCACCTTTTTTGAGCGGCGGCCATGTTAAATTTATGTCAATGTTGCTAGGTTCATAGTGCTCTACTCTTCAAGGCCTTTCATTTGATACCCATATTGCTAGGTTTGGAAACTAACTTTATTCCATCTTTTTTGAGCGGCGGCCATGTTAAATTTATGTCAATGTTGCTAGGTTCATAGTGCTCTACTCATCAATGCCTTTCATTTGATACCCATATTGCTTGGTTTGGAAACTAACTTTTATCCACCTTTTTTGAGCGGCGGCCATGTTGAATTTATGTCAATGTGGCTAGGTTCATAGTGCTCTACTCATCAATGCCTTTCATTTGATACCCATATTGCTGGGTTTGGAAACGAACTTTTATCCGTTTTATTTGAGCGGCGGCCATGTTGAATTTAGGGCGATTTTCCTATGTTCATAGTGCTCTATTCATCAAGGCCTTTCATTTGATATGCATATCGCTGGGTTTGGAAACGAACTTTATCGGCAGTCATGTCAAATTAAGTCAACGTGGCTAGGTTCAATGTGTTCTACTCTTTAGGTTCTTCGTTCGATATCCATGTTCCTTGGGTGGATCCAAAAAAATGTGATCCGTCATTTTAGACATTAGGATCAAGAGTCCCGTCCCGTCCCTCTACGCGTAACCTAGAACATTGCGGTCAGATATTTTTTTAAATTATCAATATTAATCTATTACTTTTAATAGTTTTAAATGGATGAAAGAGTTTGATTCCTTAGTCCTAATGTAAAAACATATACCACCTTTCAAAATACCTTGAAAAGAGTATCTTCATTTTTCAACATTTCAAATATTTCAAAAATTGTACCGATTTTGTGAAAATTTGTCAAGAATTAAACCAATCTACAAATTTTATGGTCACTCGATAAGTATTATCATAAAAAATACTTTATACATTGGTTGTATGGCTTGATCTTTTTGCCTTACCACCACGGTACGACATAAGAAAAAGACAATTTGGTTGGCGAAATGCAGTTGGGCACAGCCATTAACAGAAAATATTAAATTTTATTTGTATTATGTGAGACACTTCATTCCTGCCTTTCAATTTTCGAAATCCAATTACTTAAGATCAGGCTGTATGGCGTAGTTCCATTGCCTTTCCTTCGTGGAAGAAAATTCCCTCTCTGTACTATGCTCTTATTCTTCTGAGGTACTATGTGACAGACTTGTCAAAATAATTTCACGTGCGCCATGTTGTTTTTCTACCTAAAGCCAATTCGAAAATTTTATATGGTATTTTTTCACTAAAAATAAAAAGTTAATTTAAACAAACGAAATTATGCCTAAATGTTCTTCCGGAAAATTCTAAGCATTGTGGTGTAAGCCATATCAAATTCTGTCCAGTAGTTTCGGAGATCTTTCCGGACAAACAGACAAACAAACAAACAAACAAACCAACAAACAAACAATTTTTTTAAAAACTATTCTATCGTGTTCTGCTAATGATTTTAAGGCGACCTGTGTATTTTTTTTTCTTAATATTTCGCAATTACAGATTTTTGTACCCCTACGATTTTATTATATATAGAGATAAGGTAATAGTGCTAATCTAGAATCAATACAAACCTATTTGGCACTCACACGTGCTTGTGGTATGATAATCGACTTTGATAAATTGCACTGATATATAATGGCTAATCATTGTACTGATGCTTATTTTTTGCAGTATCGTTGAAGTTTATTTTTATTATTAGGGCGGTCATAGACCTAGTAACAAAGCTTTGAATACTTAACTGAAAGACTTTGCACAAACTTTAAAGTGTTGCATCAAAGCATTCAATATTCAATGCTTTGATTAACACCTCCGTGGTCCAGTGATCGAGACCACCGAGTGTTGATCGAGTAGTCCGGGGGTTCCTATGGGGGCAGTTTTTTTTTCTGCTCCGTTTGGTTGGTTGCAGGGCTAACTACCACAGTCTTACCTAAGTTTGTTGCCACAATAACAATGTTAATAGCATTGTTGTGTTATGATAAAGAGGTAAGATAGCCAGTTTCTTAGTTGTAGAGAAGTTCAGGTGAAGCTCGCTTCACCTTCGGTCTTATCATCACTTACCATCAGGTGAGATGAAGGTCAAAAGCTTCGTCTATGCGAAGATCCTTAGGCCGCTCCCCTCCGCCCTCTGCAAACGGATAGGCAGGAGAAGTCGGGCATTCGCACAAGCAATGCCCCTAATCACCCTGCCATGGAAGCCTGCGTGCACGGTTAAGGCTTCTCCGTCTGGAGGATTATCCTAGTATTCTCGGAAAATCTCCCCATAGAGATATCCCGACCAAATAATCGGGCTAGCCCGGGCATGTGGGTAGTGGTTTCGCATTATGGACCCTACCACACGCTCGCATAAGGGCAGGGAGAACAGCGGGCTAACGGCGGGTATGGAACGGTCACGCTTTCCCCGAAAAATAATGCCAAGAGCTTCTCTGTCGTATGTAAAAAAAGATGTGCGCAAAAGCCAACAACACAACGAAAAGTGTGGCTTAGACTTTGAACACATAGTCAAAGTGTTTCATAATGAGTTCAAAGCTTTGAAACTCTGTCTTGACGCCGCGCTGGCACCATCAAAAAATTTTAAACGTTTTACATTTGCTTTCTTTATTTTACATATTTCCTCCGCACAAAGTTATTCTGGAAGAAACAGCTTTCACTGATAATATATTGTTGTTTTATATTTGTATGTGAAGTACCTAGTTCAAATATTTTGACAATGTGTATAAATAAAATAAAGCTGTAATCGTCAAAACACCTTCAGTCAGTTCAGCCATGTGAACTGAATAAGCCAAAAAGAAAACTAGAGATAACACGGTATAGAAATAAATAAGCAAAGAGACAAACTTGGAATAACATTGGATACAAAAACAGTTTAAATATTAAGAAAGCAAAATAACTGCAAAGGTACCTACAATCTTAATGCAATATTGCTATTATAGTTTATTTATTTTTCAGCTTCGCCGCGGGAAAGTCGGACAAAGAGATACTGGATAATCTACTGAAAAATTCCCGCTACGACAAAAGACTGCTTCCGCCCGTCGATGGTAAATATGTGAAATGCGATATTTTTATATTTCATTGTGACCGTGTCGTAGCCGATTAAGTTGCGATGTAATGTTAGAAACATTATCCCTTCAGCAGTTAGATTCACTAAACATTTACTGTAAAATTCTTTTAACTTTATTTTAAGCCGGTACCTGTTTGTGACGATTAAAAAATAATCTCAAAATGCTCCTGATAGCATGCTTCCGATTTGAACTCAAATGTAGCCAATCTGGTGATAAATCCGCTGGCAAAGTTATATAAACGCCCACAGTTGGCTAATTGATTTAAAGTCCTATGTAATAGAGGACGTAACTTTAGACACTTATCAAGGACGAGCTCTTTATAGACATCGTTCTGGTATGTATTTTAATAGACAAAAGCGAACACTGATACATATTTAATGCTCAGAGTTAATAGTTATTAAGTTCGTTAAGAAATAAGGGCGTCATAATATTTTTTTCCAGTTGACTTGTACTTTGAACTAAAACTGCAATACCATTACAGATCCAGAATTCTGTTGTGGTCTTACATCACCCAACGACTCTCTGGCTCAAAATAGGGTCGGACTGTCCTCGCTACGGCCTCGCTCGCACAACCGTGGTGCGTTGTGTTTCATGTTTATGAAAAGAGACATCCCTCCTTCCTCTTAGCATTCTAATTTACCCATTCCACAGTATCTTTATGTTGTTTTGCAAAGAAATCGCACGCATTTCCAACTTTTTATATCACACGCAATGTAGATTTGCTTTTATTTGCGTTACGATTATTATTATTTATATACGTAAAATGTTATTTCTGCACTTCTTGTTGATGTTTAGAAGTATTATAGATCACTATACGCCGATTCACATATCCCGTAGTAATTTGAAATTTAGATTGACGAAAGACTGCTAACAAAGAAAAGTAGTTATCTTTAACCATGTTCTTAACCATATAGCCATATTCTTAATCAGATATTACGATTTTAGTCAATAGATATTCTATAAACAAGTTTCACTGGCAAAAATCATATTGTTGTTTTGTTCTTTTGTGCTTTTATTGAATTGTAATGAGTTATCTCTTTTCACAAACATCAAACACAATTTACTCGTTGCGTTGGTCGTCATTAAATCCTCACATTATCATTTTTTCCTTGTTGCAAAGTATAACGGTTGATCGATAATTACTTTTATTGTTATGCCTATTTATCGCCTATAATTATGTATAACATATTCTTTGGATCAGCATTAATTTTAAAATGTCAGTAAACTGAGATATTTTAACTATATAGAACAATTTGTCAATAAGCCATCTAATTGTGGGATCATTATATAGATGTCACAGCCATATTGTATCATATCCCATGCCTAAGTTGCAGCAGCGCCGTTTTGTAGCGATTTCGTCTTCAAATTGTTACGTTATGGTATGTTTCGTTTACATAAACAATACAAAGTAACTTAAAAAATGAAAATGTAACAGATCAAAATCGTGCAGTCTGCTAACAAAACTTTGCTGTTATAAACCTGCTGATCTTAATATTTACAGGGAGACGCAATGTGGTACATTATTCAATATGGTTTTGACATACTTGATTGGCACTGTATCTTTTATCAGCATGTTTTGTGTGTTGTACTGTGTCGTGCTATTAGACTATGGATTATCGTATTTCCCTTCGTTTTCAGGTGTCCTCACCGTTAATGTTAGCGTGCTACTTCTTAGTTTAGCATCTCCTGACGAATCTAGTCTTGTAAGTTGCCCTCTCTGTTATCTTTTACAACTACATTAATTTTACGCTGGCTCCAATAAAATTCAAATTGATTGTGATTATTTTGTAGAATTGGCTATCTACGTGTATGAATTTATCAACGCCTAAAATATCTAAACTTTTCGAATTTTCTGATAATAGTGCATATTTGTGGGTTAAACGTTGAACACATAAATGTTTAAGTAATTAATTTAATTCATTGATGAATGAAAATCATTATAGAATTATTAGGTAAGTATCATTCACTTTGAAAGTAGATGCTTTAGTGTGGTGTAGACTAGATATATATCTATTTAATTAAATGTCATCATAAAACTCTCTTAACATGTATCTTCTTTCAATAAAAGATATAATATTTATAATTTCAATACTTTTAAAAAACTTAATATTTCCCGTTGCAACGAATAGATACACTATTTAAGACTATTGTATTGAAATTATTATATATTATATAAATCATATATGTCGAGACACTATTGAAATTATACATATTAAATAACATTCATTTCAATTTAGGGTATAACGTCTGTTGAGGTAGGTACGATAACCAGTTCCTCAGTTGTTGGGGCATCCAGGTGATAAACTCGCTTCCATCCTTGGCCTTATAATCACTAATCATCAGGTGAAATGAAAGCCAACAGTTTCTCTGTTGTGTAAAATAACAGCATTTATTAAAATAAGGAGCCAAATTAGAATATGGTGTCTAAACATCCACTAAATAGGCAGTCTTAATAATTCTTAAATATTTTCAATCGTGATCTTTTTCAAATAACACGCATTTCGAAATATCTTAAAAACGACTCCAGCTTGTTTGTGTGTGTTATCGTGAGTATTATTCTATTGCTTGTAGTTAGCTAAATGTTTTATATTATCTAAACTACTTATGTCCACAATTTTTATCGGCGCATAGAAATAATTAAATTCTTCCAAAGAAAATCTTTTTACGATAATAGGCTATCCGCTATTAGGTACTGATACTAGTTTTTCCTGCAAAGGCCCCTTATTTAAATTTAATCCTATATATGTAATACAGGACTATATAATTACCTGTATAATACATGTTCTATTATAATACATTATACACATATTTTGATTTGTGATTTCTTCAGAAAATGCAATAAGTACAGTATTAATATACAAAGAAATAGCGATAGGACTGTAATAAATATTAACTATTTTTACCACTGATCAATTTTGTTTCTTAAAACTGTACGAGTTATGCAATAATATTCTACATCTGATAACAATATGTCTTAAAGTCTTAATATCTCTATGACTAAGTCTAGTATTAATATCAATTATACAGTGCTAGTTTCTCGTTAAAGGTTTTGGACACAAAATTTATCTGCTATGTTATGCGATCTGCAGAAGTACGAAGTGGAGTTTCTCCTTCAGCAGCAGTGGTACGATCCGCGGCTACGGTACTCCAACCAGTCCCACTACGATTTCCTCAACGCGATACATCACCACGAGGACATCTGGTTGCCGGATACTTACTTCATAATGCACGGTGATTTCAAGGTTGGTACGACTGTTGAGGAAATACTTCATCATTGGGATGGGCGAAGATAAGATTTTCATCATCTTCCTTCAGAAGTCTCACTTTCTCAACATTTGAAATCCATTTCGTTTTTAGATATGTTTGCACGTCGCAAGGATGCTCTCGCTAGTATTTAAATAGTTTGATGGAAGGCCAGGCTTTCATCAAATCGTTTTAACACTAGTTGCGATATGGTGTCCACCTAACTAACCCATTATTTACCATTTTGCCTGATTATTATTGATTATTTCCTTCATCTGTACAACCGTTTTAAATTTTAATGTCATATAAACACTCGTAATGTTTGTTATCCCACAGCACATGTTCAGAAAAATTATGTAAACAGTAGAGTCATTATTTTATTACAGAACAAACAATTACAGCTCACATTTAATGCGGTATGGTGGTTATAACTCAGGAGGCGTAATAGAGCCGAGTGTGTATAACCAATATACCCACGTCTATCGTACAACGATTTTCAACATACTTGTGTGGAAAAAATGCTGAATAAACTAAATTTTTGAATTAAATAACACAAATCATTGTTTGAAAAATAATGTAGTTCGTTGATGTCTTTTATATTACCTCTAGCTTTTAAAAAAAAGTACACTAGCTTTCCGCTCGCGGCTTTACCCGCGTTATTATTGTTTTCCCCTGAGAATTTATATTTTCTCGTAGGAAAAATAATTTTGTAGCCTATTTAAGCCCTAATAATAAATTTCATAAAATTGGAGCAGATTTTAAATATTCAGGATTACATAACAAAAGAAAATGTTTAGAAAAGTCAAGATTTGTAGCAACAAGAGTGAAAAACCGTCACAGGGATAAAATTTTATCGATTTTTTAAATGCTAGATTTTTTTAAGTAGATTTTTTTTTAAGTTTTAACTTAATTTTTTTTTTTTTTTGATAACATATGTGTTAGTCTATCACCCGCTTTCGGTTTGACGTCCGCTTCTGGGACACCCTGTATAAGAATACACACAACATTTTTGATATTGCTGGGTTTTCTTAAGCGCAATTCAAAAGGGTTTAGGATGCTGCGGACAAGGTTAGCTCTGTACAACTACTTGGTTCGCAGTCATCTAGAATATGCTAGCGTGGCTTGGAACCCAGTCTATGCTTCTTCATCTCAGCGCATTGAAAGCATACAACGCTCATTTACCCGTCATCTTGCGTTTGTCACTCCTGGTATTACTCACAATAGACCTTATGAGCAGAGATTAACTTTTTTCAAGATGTCAACCCTGCGATACCGACGTACTGTTGCGGACTTGCTGTTTTTGCACAAGATTCTAAATAACAAGGTTAAGTGTACTAACATACTGGAGATGGTACGATTATCTGTTCCCTATCACTATCCCCGGAAACTCATAACCAAAACTTTTAGTCTGTTTCAATCTAGAACTAACTTAGGTTTGCATCATCCCCTTTCCAGAATTTGTTCTACCTACAATGAAATAAATGCTAAATTACCGGATATTGATATCTTCAATGATTCTTATATACAGTTCAGACGTAAATTGCAGAAATCTATCCCTTAAGGTCGAGTTTTTATTATAGTTAGTTTTACTTAGTTTAGTTTACTTAGTTTTACTTAGATTTAAGAGATCTTTTGTTCATTTACTGATTGTAAAATTCTGCAGCAATTGTTGTGTACACTTTTAAGTAGCAAGCATATAATGACTGATGTATTTTTGAGTTAATTGTATGTGTTTTCATATGTATTGCTGTAAGTGTGCCTATTGGATAAATAAATAAATATTGAAGTCGGTGCCAAGCGATATTCTCCTTAAAAGTCTTAAAATTTGGCACAGACTTCAATACAAAATTGTGATATTGTGTGTACATTTTTTACTTTTAAGTGTTTCAATCGGTTTTTACTTTTGTGAAAAAAAAATATGATAAAAAATGAGTGAATACTCATAAAATACTCATTTTCCAGCAAAAAAAAGTATAGTTACCTTTATCAATTTAGTTATCTTTATCAATTACGGCTTTAGTAAATCGAGATATTTCTTTTTGATATGATCTTACTGAATTGAGTACCTAATCTTCTTCTTCTTCATCGTTCCTTCAATGCTGAGGATCGCGATCACAGACAATACTTCTCCAAGCTATGCGATCTTTGGACGTGTCTACCGCATTTTGCATGCTTCCACCGGCAGCCTTCTTATTATTATCTGACCATCTCGCTGGTGCTCTACCTCTGGCTCGTCCGCCTTCAATTTGGCAAACTCTTTATAATTTTTCGAGACCATGCAATGGCGACCGCATTATGTGTCCGAAGAAGGAAGTTCCACGCTCCTGGCATATAGTGGAGTACCTAATCATCATCATCACAGCCCATATACGTCCCCACCGAGGGGCTCGAGCCTACCCTATGTTAGGGTGATTAGGCCTTAGTCAACCACGCTGGCCCAGTGCGGATTGGTCGACTTCACATACATCATTGAATTTCTTCGCAGATGTATGCAGGTTGCCTCACGATGTTTTCCATCCCCGTAGGAGCGTCAGACAAATGTACATATGAAATTTGAAACGAAAAACACATTGGTACATGGCGGGTCTCGAACCCCGACCCCCCGATTGGAAGGCAAGTGCCGAGTCCACTGCGCCACCGACGCACCTTGCCGAGTCCACTGCGCCACCGACGCACCTACCTAATGCTTATCATAATATTATCTGATTCAATACTGCAAAGATCCACGCTACTTTCAGGTGAGGAGTCCCTGAAAACAAAAAAATCTAAGTAGCTACTACACAACTGGCACGTGCTAATAATACTCGTAGTAAGATGTAGGTACGCCTATACGGCACGAGTTACTGCTTTTCAGCTACTCATAACTATGAACACAATCATAATTAGTAGATTCATTAAACAATACTAGTATCAATATATTTATAATACATAAGTAATCTGAATAATTTAAATTGTAGTTTCGTATTTTTTTATATTTCAGGATCCAATTATACCCATGCACTTTGCATTGCGTATTTACCGGAACGGCACCATCAACTACCTGATGCGGCGCCACTTGATTTTATCCTGCCAGGGGAGACTCAACATTTTTCCTTTTGATGACCCGCTGTGTTCATTTGCCTTAGAAAGTAGTGAGTATTTTCATTATCCTTATGCTAATGGAATCATAAATGATTATGTATAATATTTAATGTATGTTTGCCCCATAGTTCACGTTGCGAGGTGGATCGATGTAATTTGTTATTTTATATAGCGATTACTATTCCCTTTCCAGTATCATACGAGCAATCTGCCATCACATACGTGTGGAAAAACGACGAAGATACACTTCGAAAGTCGCCTTCGCTGACGACGCTCAACGCGTACCTCATCCAGAACCAAACCATTCCGTGTCCCATCAAAGCAAGTTGGAGAGGTAACAGATTAATAAAACTATTACTATCACTTTCCCAACATTCGACATTGCTTTGAATAATAAAGTGTTTTTTTTTTCATTGACAAATTTCGTTATGTTCGAATTAATAGATTTGCCTCCTAATATCCTTATTTTTTGTTCCAAGCACAACCAACAAT
Organism: Schoenobius gigantellus; assembly: GCA_963935595.1. Classification (NCBI taxonomy): domain Eukaryota; kingdom Metazoa; phylum Arthropoda; class Insecta; order Lepidoptera; family Crambidae; genus Schoenobius; species Schoenobius gigantellus. The sequence goes on from OZ012548.1 coordinate 20,800,826, forward strand.
TTGCACAAGAAAGGATCAGTGAATTTTCTATTCGTGCCGGAATTCTGATTAACTCTTTTCAGCTTGGTCTTGATTTGTCTAAAAGGTTGTTTTCAAAATTGTATTTTATTTATGTCATGAAAAGAAGTAGAGCTTATTCGTGTTCGTTGTGTATTACTCGTATTATGGTTTAAATTAGAACATAGCTAGAAAACGCATGTTCATCGTAATACCATTAGTTCATTCTGTCGATAAATAATGTGACACTGACTTTTGTGTCGCAAAAGTCAATTAGTACCACATAAAGTTTAGTAAATTTGAAATGTAGAATGTAAGACTTTGTTAACGTCTTTGCAAGCAGCTGACGGTATTTCACTTTACGAAGACGATGAGGAGCTGACATGTAATCTTTGCCAGAGACGCTTTGAGGAGCAAGGTACTTGAGTAGCGCCGGACGGTTCACCATCCGGTGCGGACATATTTGCCGTAATTTTTCGCTTATGTGTGAGTAAATGCGTAATTGTGTTTTTAAAGTTAAGAACGGTGTGCGATAAATGTCGATTCAGGTACTTATATGATATGTTATGTTTTAACACACTCATAGACCATTTATATTAGTCCATTTGATCATCAATATCATGCATGTGAATTTTTGTGTGAAGCACGTGTTCAAGTACACAATGAGCTCTCTTATCATATAAAAATGTCCGTCGGTGCTAGAATTTATGTTGAAATAGCATACAAACACAACACGCATTACTCATGCATCCAAAATTAAGTAGAAATATTTTATTTCATTTTTATTTAATTTACATATATAGTACAAGGCCTCTGAATAGAGTTATTTGGAATTTAATCTTTATTTTATGTGTGCTCCCTTTTGATATTTTTGAACAAAATACAACTTGATAAAAATGTTATTTACTTACATATTATAGTTGTATGGTGTTTAAAGTGTATCTAAATATATTAACTCCACAGGTAACTACAGCTGTCTAAAGGTCGACCTAATCTTTACTAGAGACCGAGCATTCTACTTTACGACAGTATTTATTCCGGGGATCATTCTGGTGACCTCCTCATTCATCACGTTTTGGCTGGAATGGAACGCAGTGCCAGCCCGTTCCATGATAGGTAACTCGTTTGGCTGGCAGTTGAGAATGTTCTCGGTCTTGCATATTTCATCTTCTTCTCTCTAATAGATGTGGCTGCGGCTGTCAATATAACACGCTGAATGTTTCCTTCCGCGGGTTCTGCTTTACCGTTGGCATTGTATAAATACTTAAAGCCAACACTTTCACCGACACATTATAGTTTCTCTCATATAACATGTTATGATTTTGCTTTAAATTTTTAGGTAATTACAGCTGCCTCAAAGTGGATCTTATCTTCACGCGGGATAGATCATTTTACTTCACCACAGTTTTCATTCCGGGCATCATTTTGGTGACATCATCATTTATAACATTTTGGCTGGAATGGAATGCCGTGCCTGCTAGAGTAATGATAGGTTAGTGTCATAGTTTAGTTTGCTATTCTTCAATCATCCTGGTAGTGTTTATTTTAAGCTCTTAAGCATAATTAGATCTATTGGCACTTTATAAAAGCTTGCATAGTATATAAGTATATTCAGTCAGTATCTTTGAATCTGGTCGAAACATTACTATGCCTAACAGTTATTTTTCCTGCTTTCTGTGTAATAATACGAAGTAGGTAAGCATGTTTGGAAAGCATTAACAGTAATTTAGCAAGAAATAAAAAAGAATCATTTCATTTGATTAGTGTGACGAGCATTATAATTTCTCTGTGTACCTTCTTGAAGGGTGACGTGACATGTTCTGTGAACAGGTGTAACGACAATGTTGAACTTTTTCACGACATCGAATGGGTTTCGATCCACGTTGCCGGTGGTGTCGAACTTGACGGCGATGAACGTGTGGGACGGGGTGTGTATGTGCTTCATATACGCCTCGCTGCTGGAGTTCGTGTGCGTCAATTATGTGGGCCGCAAGAGGCCGCTCCACAACGTGGTGTACCGGCCCGGCGAGAACCCAGTCACTCAGGTACATACCAACTTCAACGCTCAACATAAGTGGGTCTCACCCTGCACTGTAATCCTTGCGCGCTTACTATAAATGATTTGGAGCATGACACAGACCATCCCCAAAAGTATGACAAATGCGTTGAATTCACGTTTGTGCATTTTCGGTGTAAATAATACCAAATCACAAAAAACAATCTGACAGCTAATAGTTACCGCTATCTCTATCATGTCTTGTAAAAGTATGTACAGTAACGGGAGGAAAAATTCGACACTCTTTTTTGAATTTGATTCGTTTAACCTTTAATACATTTTAAAATTAAAACTAATACAATGTTCAGACTGTTGCAAAGAATACTAGATTAAACAGTATCTTTGAGTGTTTTATTCGGCGTCTATATTATCACGCTAACATGAACATTCGCTTTGTTGCGACAGCAGAGGTTTAGCATTTATGCGAACAGTACGCCATTGTCGCCGCACCATTAAAACTGCTCTTTATCGACAATCAACTTCAAATTTGTTTAGATGTTAGCAGCTTTGTTCATTGTAGGTACTACGAGTAATTTTGGTAATTTGGTATAATTGATTGTTGCATCAGCAAGCGAAACCCGCCCTTCAGATAACGAACCTTTTTATTCTGCAAATGACAAAACATTGTGAATTTGGTATGATTGCGTGCTTAATAATCTGCACTTTAATTTGCTCATTGTTGTGAGCACTTGTTATTACTACAATAAATATAGGTAATGTATTTTGGAATATAACTGGAATAGACTAAATTAAATTTAAAAAGTAAAGTCTGTTACGACTTCTGATATAGTGAAATATCAAAGAAATTATTTTACCTATTTTAAGCCATTTCCAACATTTATTGAGTTCTCCGCTCTATCTCAATGCAAACTCTATGGAAGCAGGTACAAAAGTGCCATGCCTACTGATTGGGGGTAGTCTGTATTTATAACCAAACGAATCAATCCCTGTACCTATAATTGCTTGATTTACGTGATTTCAGTGCAATGCAAGATCGACTTTTTTTAAACTTTTAAACAGATACTGGATGTTGTCTTATTTAGCTCCGCGTAGTGGCGGTACTAATATAGCTCGTCTCACACGTTGATGTTTATTTTCACTACATATAAGTATCGGTATAATTAGAACATAAGACGTTTGAAACGTAACAGTCTCTATCTACAATTACAGATTATTTCTTTTCTCTTTAAACTTTTAAACAAATTTAAAATCTTAAATAATGCGTTATGATTCTTGTTCCATATACACGCTAATGATTTTTTATTTGCGGATTTACCTATTGTCATTGTTCAGCGTGTGTGATGTGCTGTAGCACTGTTTTAAATGTATTTTTTCCGAATTCGCATAATGTGGCTTTCCAATTTTCCTTTTTATATTTATGATCAAACTTCATCATTTGTATAACATAATCATTGACAAGTACCTTTAGGTTCCGTGTGATTTTTTTATATTTACATGTAAATATTATTTGACATACCTCCACTTGTTTGTTTATTCACATTCGATAAAATTCCTTATATTTTGTTTAATTGCTAAAATATAAACAATTTAACTACCAACATATGAATATACCGAACACGTGTTCTTTTAAATAAACGTAGATAATGTTATGTATACCACACAACAACAAAAAAATATATTTAAACAACTTTTGAAAGTTTCAAAAATACAATTGGTTTGTATTCGAGCACTTAAGTCTAAGCCTTTTTTATTTATATCATTTAGGTTTAGTCTTTGAGAAACAGAAATAGATTCTTAGTAAAAATATGTGTTTTAATCTTTTACTCTTTGCAATGTTTTCTTTCAAGACAATATCAGACATATTCACTTGTTTTTTTATTTTTCAAAATGTCATGACATTGTTAATTCTTCTGAAGATAGCATGTGTTAAGTTTCCTATTTGCATGTATTTCCTTCACATTAGGGTAGGCCAGAATCCATCACATATGTTTGTTTGCGTTCGTACCACTTCATATTTTATTCTATAAAGGGAAACATGACTATTTTGTGTGGCCATTGCATTATTTTCTATATCTATTATAACATTTTCATTTCTGCTTTTACTTAACAAATTTTACTTAATAAATACAATTCAGGTTTTGCAAAACATTTGTAACTGTGCTATACTTACCTACTTAATATGTACATCATGCACATACTCAGGAAAACATTGCAAAGGTACCTATCTCATAGTAATGTAAAATTTTTCTTTCAATACAATGTAAATGTTTTAAGCAGAAATCTAGTATGTTAATTTTTTAAAAATAGCACTCAGCGTTTTAACAGTTGCTAGTTCTATCAATCCACAAATTAAGCGAATAAATTGTATCAGAAAAACGTATCATGCTATTCTGGTGTTAAATGTTTTGTGGCCACAACAATTTAGTCTTCATTCACGTTGGCACCCCGTCAGACCATCTGTCACGAGTGAACAAAATGTGTGTGTGATGTGTTCACAGCGACTGCCCGCTGTCCTGAGCAGAATAGGCATTATACTGGCCAGCCCTTTGGTAAGAACCTCCGCCACATTCATTGGCACTTCCCAAAATGTTCTCTGTTATATTTCTTTTACCGTTAGTAATCCTAAAATAACCAACGATGAAAAATTTTTTTTTATCAATCAAATCGTCACAGCTGGCTCGATGAAAGTTGTCAACACGACGGGTTCTTAGTGATAATAAATTTTTAGCACGCCACAATCCTCTTGGAACTTTAAACTGGATATTTATCAAGTAAAAAAAATATAACAGACACTTATCAAATAAAACATCACAATTACCAGTGGCACGGATTTTTGAGAGCATGTGTATCTTTTATACTTTGTACTATTCCCAGTTTTTGTAGGTATTCATCCATTATATCTAATCGCTAAGGTAAGTGCTTATTGCTTATAAGTATTATTGAATAGTTTGTTTAATGAACTAAGTTAAATACATAAATAAAGCTTAAGCTGCATGAAAATATAAAAATGACAATTAAGTCATAGCTTACAAGCGGGACAAAATATTGCTAATAAGGTTACTTAAAACCCTGTTAGATACATATACCCACCTAAATTATTAAATTGCACATAGAAGGTAGAGGTACCCGTTGATATTTGAAGACTGAATACTTTCAGATCTAAATAAAAGTAACTACCTATAATATAAATCTACTTATCATGGGTAAAAACAGAACAGGAAAGCGAAGGTATCAAAACAAGTGTAATAGGTAATTGGTCGATATTATGTTGGATACATTCTACATGGGGCTGGGGCTGGGGCTTCACAATTTAAGACGCATCATATCGAAAGAAATACACGGACGACGAATTTCTGCTCGCAGGGATATATTCCATACAGATAACTTTTCTTTAAAATGCTAAACGATTAGATAAAATAGACGGCGGCGTACAAAAAAAATATAATTATCAAAATTTAAAAACCCCGACTACATAAAAGTAAACGTTGTATACAAACTGAAAAGAATAAATAATTCCAGTAGTAAGTAGGTAGGTATATAATTCTAGCAGTAGTGGCCCATTAATCTAGATAAGCGAAAATATTCCCAATCATGCGACCATCAGGCGCCATATTGGATTTTAAAAACTGTTATATATTTAGTGACACTAGCAAGATTAAAACGAATCGATTGACATCCGAATCATCAAAATCGGTTTTCGCGTTTGGCCAATATACTGCCACAAAGGAACAAACACACATACATAGACTGATGAACATATTAATAAAAACAAACGACAATCAACATTTATCGACTTTCAGTCATCGCAAAGACCAAAGACCACAAAAAGAGCTTGAACTCATGAGCGATTCATTGAGAAAAGAACTGCTCACTTCAAATGTATTAATATAACACACTCAATACTTATTCGCGAAGCGTATAATATATTGATAAGAATCCGAATCTGTATTGCCGATTCTGTAAATGAGCGATTAAAATATAAGCAATCGGATTACGTTAATATTTCATCTACATATACAGAAGTTTATTAAGTAGTAGGTGCTCTCTTCCAGTAATCAGTCGTTTTTGTGTTTTTCTTCAAGTGTTTATTTCTAAACGAAAGTGATTTTCAAATACACCTTAAAAAGTTAATTATAAGTATTAAGTTATATTCAATATACTCGTCAGTCCTAATATTAGCGAGGCGGACTTGAGACTGATATTTTGTAAACCTAAATTTTGAATTCTGAGTGTGTTTAGTTTAAAGTGTTGAGCGGTTGCCCGATAAATGATTTTCACGTTTCATGACGTTTTTCGTACGTGATACCAATAAACTACTCAGATTTAGTTAACTTAATTGAACGACTAAGCGATTAAGAAGAACGAGTTCAATTTAGTGAACATTTATTTAAGGATTTCCTTTAAGGAAAATATTGCCCAAGTCTACCAGAAAACCTCAATTTCAATGTTTCAAAGTAGATATTTTATTCATTCATTAAGTCATCATAGCTACCATTAATATGGTAACCTGGTAACTACGAATAGGTATTCAGCAGCTACAGCAGTTTGAAACTTTATAAATTACCAACATTATGAGAATTAATGTAATATTTTGTCCTTATCCTTTTTGTTGCGTTTAACGTAATTCTTAATAATTTAAACTTTCACAAACAAACTTGCTTAACAACTTTTCTTGGCAGTAGTCTTTAAAGTAATTGCCAATTTCCTGATCAAGAAAAAAGCTATACATTAGCGCTAATCTCAAATTTACTGTAACAAATTTCATCCAACACAATTGTTTGCTTCAAAACCAATCAAGTAATAAAGCTTTTGTCAAACTACCAAAGCTTACGCACACGAGCATTAGAATTTTGAGATGGAAATTAAATTCTTGACCAAATCAATATAAAATCTTGAGTTGTTGTAACAAAGTCTCTAGACTATCGATAAATAAATGCTTAACGCTTAAGCTGTACTAACAAAACGTTGGGTTTTTTACACTAAAAAGAGTAAAAACAATTTTTAAGCTGATACTCTTCCCACGTAAATCTAGGCATATTACTGATTCATGCTTTAGCTAAAGATGTGATATCATTTATGTAGGAGGCGATGGCATTCCTCAATTGGGCAAAATCAGATACCCCTCAACCGGAAACTAGTGGTGCCGTAAGTGATGTCCCTGAACAAACATCATAGTTTGCCCGCATCATTGACCTGATTATCACGAAACTAACGCATCATTTTTTTAACGCTGCTTCGGATTTCAACAGCCTGTAAGTATGCTCATTTAATGAAGTAAATTTGACCACAATTATAAATCGGATTGTGTATTTAGTAGAGTGGTTTCAGTGTATACATGAAAATATAATTTTCCGAATCTCTGCAGAATATTAATGTCATCCTCCTCCATTTTAGAATATTAATTCATATGAGGCATGAATAATGTTGAATCGATTTATTAACTTTTTTCATTTCATGTATATAGATCCAGTACCTACATTATGTATCCTTTACATTTTTGTAGGATTCAGTGAACGCACATAGTATTCGACGATCACTTTCATTTGTTTGCTTGCCGGATCTTTTAACGTCATGAATATTTAAAGTAACACTGGTGTTACAGGGAGATAAAAAACGTGAATCTACTGGTGCTGCAGATTTAGTTACGTGTACTACGTGTACAGGCCCCCCGGGCTCCTGTACACACACAGCCAATAATGGAGGTGTATCAGAGGTAGGAATACTTCATCAACCTTATGCCATACATTTCTGATTTGTGCATTTATTTTGTCACTATTTAGTTCACATAGTAGGAACCTACATTACATACACATAAGCATAAAAATATTCATATATGTCTACCTATATACACCGCTATTTTTAAGTTATGACAAAAATTTTGTGTGCTTGTTCAGACAAGCAAACTGAACAACTTTCACTATGGGACCAACTTCGAAATCGCAAAAAAAAAGCAGCTGTTTCATACATTTAGGTTCAGTGAATGTTGAACATTTGTATGGAACAGCTGATATTTTTTTTTGCGATTTCGAAGTTGGTCCCATAGTGAAAGTTGTTCAGTTTGCTTGTCTGAACAAGCACACAAAATTTTTGTCATAACTAAAAAATAAACTTGTATATTTTTCTTGTTGTGTATTTATTTTGATAGAGTCCATTCAATTTACACATTCATTCAAAAATTTGATTTGATCTTAGTAGACTATTTGTTTGTACATAACAATTTACACACAATGTACCTGGTGATATATACTTAAATCGTTGCGATGAATCGTCGAATACAACTTTATTTAGCAGTAGTTTCATAGTACCATATACATATAGTATCCTCGTAGTCAGCTTCCCGTATCACCATTCACACTTTGCATATTAATCTCTTTCAGCCATGTTTCGTCCAGGTTCGCAAAAAAGAACCACCGCACCCGATCCGCGTGGCGAAGACCATCGACGTGATCGCGCGTATCACCTTCCCGACTGCCTACGCCGTTTTCCTCATCTTTTTCTTCATCCACTATAAAGCATTCTCTTAATGGTGCCTCCTGTAGCAGCTTTCTACGGCCGCTTGTGCAAATGAACTCCTAAAGTGTGGAAGATCTCACAAGAATTACGTTGCGTCAGCATTAGTAAGAAGAATAATTGTGATCTACCATTAGTGGTCTTAAAGACTTATAATGAGGCGTGCAAGAAATGTAGCTAATGTTATAATCGCGCCTTTATCTTATTGAATTCATAGTTGAAGACGAATTTCTGCGGGTTTTGAAATAGTTTTCGATTCATTTCTCCAGTAGGTATGTAAACAAAATCATTGTCAAGAAATGTTGATGTCTGGTAAGCGATCATGATACCAACACCTTTTTAAAAACAATTACTTTTGTGAGGGAGGAACAAAGAAAAGAAGACTCAAAAATTAATGATAGGTCAATGTGGGATCAATAATTTGTATGAAAATTGCCGTACCGATCGATGCTATTAAAGTCTTTAGTGATGGCTGATGGATGACTCGTGAGATAATCGTGGAATAATTAAGGGTGATTCTAAACTAGAGCGTTTCTACTGCGAAGAAATAGACAAATATATAAATAATGAAATCTATTTCAAACCTAAAGACAGTCCAATTGTATTTTACGCTTTAAGTTAAATAATTTATTGCCTTAATTCTAAGATATTAAAAGACATATATTGTTATATTTACGTAGTAATTATTAGGGTAATCACTTTAATTAGTTACGCTATTATATTTATTTGTATACACCCACATGTGATAATATTAATTGTCGTTCAAAGCTGCTTTATGAGTAGAAGTGATTCTAAGTGAGCTATCGAATAAAGCAAATTACTGCAGCATTATCGATCGTTTAACTGATTGATAAATTTGTGGTTCATGTATAAAAACGTAGCGTTATGCATAAGTAGATAAAGCTCAAGTCGTTATTATCTTTAAAAATTATTAGTGATAATATGTTACACTTAATCACGTTTTGTAATTTTCAAGTTATAATAATATAAGGCCATGATATTTTCATTCGTACGAACCATGAACATGCCTTCTACATTCAGAGTTATTTTTGCCTGATATAATTACCTAGCCGTTAAAAATATTTGTCGTATGTAGCTAACGATAGTCCCTACTGTAAATAACATTTGAGATGAATGTATCACTAGCTGTTATATAAAAATACGTTTTTTGTTAGAAACCCAAGGTATATATTTGAGTGATTAGTCGAAATATATTTCGGGGAAAAATTGGGAAGCTGTTCCACAATGAATAAAGTAAAAATGTTGTTATTTAAAACAAATCAATAATTATTACAAATGGAATACCAGTATGTAGAGTTTTCGCTTAGAGAAACAAATTAAAATATATCAAGTAACGCAAGTTGAGCATGAATTTTTGCATTATTGTGATAATTTAGCTATGTAATAATATTCTTATACCAACCCAATATTTTATAATTTTACTAAGTATAAATAATACAAATATAATATAACGATAGGTAATGTTAAAGAACGCCAAAACACACTGCTATTTAAAAAAATATATTTTATAAACAAATACCTACGTACAAAAGTTACAACTATTTTTGTAATAAGTAGGTACATAACTGTATCAATTTTACTTATTAATAAATTGGTAATAATCAAATCTAAGCTTTTTTATCTATATTGCACTTAAATTTAATATAATAATAATATGTTATGTTTTAACTTCGAAATAACGAAAAACTACTAAATAAAGCCTATATTATGGTACATATCGCACCCTTAAGATTTTTACTTTTTGTTATAGAAAGGTATAATAAACATAATAATAATAAGGGCACAATTGCAAGTATATCCCAAAACAACAAAGCAAAGTACCGCGTAACAGACTTTATCTAAGTATATAAATAAAAATCAATGTATTACTATGTTTGTTTGTCCTCTATGCGTTCCAAAACCATTCATCAGATTGTAATGAAACTTTGGTAGGGTGTTATGGGGACACCCGTGAGGGTTCCTAGCAAAAAAAAAGGATTTACGTGGCATTGCAACGCATGCCGGGTACAGCTTGTATATAAAAATTAATGTAATACTATGTTTGTTTGTCCTCTATGCGTTCCGAAACCATTTATCAGATTGTAATGAAACTTTAGTAGGGCGTTATGGGGACACCCGTGGCATTGCAACGCATGCCGGGTACAGCTAGTTTTTTATAAAAAAAAATATTCGAAACAAAATCATCTCATATTAAAGCACAATTGACAGAGACTACGTTTACAAAATTTTATTGCTATAGCTTTAAAAATCAAGATAACTTATATACAAAACCGTACATTTTGTTTAGGTAAATGGCTTTTTCAGAAATATTGCTTTTTAAATTGAGCCCATACATTATTATTAAGGATGCGATATGTACCTACCTACATCCTTGTTTGTAGGTAAACCCCATGTAAACCCCGCTACTCAGCTCTACTAGAAAATTAAATATTATTCTCATTTACTGTTTTATTTTGTAACGAAGAATCTATATCATTGGCACATACTCGCTGAACTCATGCCCAACCCCAGCATCACAAAATAATTCCAATATAATTATTTGAATAAAATACAAAATTACCTTCTGATATTACAATATCTATCATTGTTTTATATAGTATATTTATTTACTAACCTATAATTACACTTACAATTCACATTTTTTTAAATAAAAATTGAAAAAATTTGCTCTCAGGTAAAGATTGGTTAAAACAGTTAGGTAATATCAGAAAACATCTCTATAGACAAGGGACTTGACAATTCCAGTTCCTAATACCCAAAATATTTTTTGAATATTCGCCGTTGCCTTCTTCTACCTATAAGACTTGTTCGTATGACCTATTCTAAGGAGATTTTGAGATGAATCATTTTTTACATAATTATCATCAACTTCATATTTCTTATTTGAAATGATATACATTTATTATTATTTGCCACGAGGCCCGGCATTGACGGTCTCGTCTCGAAGACATACGTTTGTTTTATTAGATGATAATTGTAAACGAACAATTTTAAAGTCTTACTTAAGGTAAGCACCTCACAGAGAGCATTCGCCTGTAATGTAACGCAATTTCAGATTCGTCTGAAATGTTACATACGAGTACCTCCAACTAAAAAGCTGTTTCCACAATGCTCGAATCGTATCAAATGATATCATATAATGTTATGTTACAGAATATGAATGCTCCCGATGAAGGAGCACTTTTAAAAATATAATAATTAATAGGTCAACCCTATCAAAATACCACTACGTCAGGGCAAATTACACACCATCAACACAATCATGCCTTTTGCTTGTCAAAAACGTGGACCAAAGAGTCAACTGTTTTGGAAAAAGATTTTATATTATGTAATTCTATGTAAGTAAGGAACGCGTTATGGCTGTGCTTTGGATTCAAATAATCTTTACACTATTTTGTAGGAAACGCTAACGGCTACTCTTTAATACTATATGTCCCGGTCCCAGTATTCACTTAGGCACGCGCGACCTTTCAAGGTGCATACTTGAGAAAAAAATAAGTACGTCAATTACCTATAGTTTACTTTTGCCGTACTTACCCAATACATTTAAAAAACAATCCCAAAAACAACAACAACTATTCAAAATATCGTTCGTTTAAGCATTCCCAAAAATTGAAAATTTCGAAGTGATACTTTTACAATTTGCAAAAATTTTATACTACAAATATTTATAACACGTAAGAAAAAAAATTACATATCATTCGCTTTATAAGACAACATTATATGTAGGAACCTATTTTAGTTATGCTCTAACTAAACATTAAAGCAAAGCTTTCTATTAAGGGTATACTTATATGCTGCTGAGATAATTATTATATTTCCGGAAGAAATTTACTGATTAAAGATTGTTTTTGCTTATGCTATGCGTAAATACCATTGCCATTGACAAAAAAAAACACATTAGATAACCTTTCCCTTGTATACTGTATAGAGCTATTTATTGCTAAAGTAATATGTAGTGTAGGTAACTATACCGTTAGACTATGCTAAAGATTAAAACCCAAAGGTGTAAAAATTATATCTTTCATAAAAGGCGAAAACCTGATAAGCAATTAAACAAAATATTTTTAATTAAAATTGTTAAATGACCGTAAAAATTTCATAGGCTTTTTTGAATTTTTATAGGCCTAAGCACCGCCGGCATCAATATTCACAGTCTGCCATTAATCTTGCAGTGCGCTCTCTAATGTAACCTTATTAATATGCACTTACATGTAAACAATAAATAAACAAGTACTTAATTAATTTATCAAGATTTCCTATTATTGAGCAGGCAAAACTAACTAACCCATACGGTCAATTTATTTTTTAATAATCTAATTTCTATTAAACTGGTGATGGCTTCAGATTAATGAAGTGGCAAATTTTTTGTCATCATTCAAGTAACGATTTTACGACATGAATGACGCTCAGATTTTTTGTGTGTGTGCAACCTATTTTACTCCAAACACTTTTTAAATTAATATCAAAATAAAAAAAAAAACAAATAAAATATGATTCTACCACCTGTGCACATACCTACACATATTACTTCCCTACACATATTAAAATATGTTATTCATAATATTATGTCAATGAAGGTACCTACTTATACATGTATATTAATATACCTACATGTATTGTTGTAATTACAACAGTCGATCACTGTGCAGACAAAATCTTTAGATATGCTAGGTATAGTTAAATCTTTCCTTGTTTTGAAAAACTTCAATGAATAACATAATTTTTACGTCTACCTACCTCCTCAAATCAGATATTACCATATACCTACCTTCATTCAGAGTATGAAAATTGTTATTTAGGATATAAAAGCAATCTATGCTTTTATATCTATTTAGGTCTTTTATAAAATTTAAAAAATAATATAAAAGTAAAAAGATTATTTTAAGGAATTATGGTTTGCTGTATTAAATTTTCGTGTGGGTATTACAGTACCTATATGTAAAGATATGTAGGATATATTTTTATTATATAAACATAAATAAGTAGGTAAGTAGGTACCTACTTATTAATTACAAATAACACAATTAATTAGTTTCTAGGTACCTATATTACTGTCCCTATATATCTCTGTTACCTAATTATTGATAAGTAGAGTCTGGTCAACGAAAGCTGAACCTGACATTTTTTCATGTTGCAAGACTTATACAATGTCCCTTTGTAGATTAGTTAAACATGATGATTTTGATACTTTGTACTAAACTTTAGCTTTGTAATTTAACTTTCAGTTTTGGTACAGACGCACAAACCTGAGCCAATATAATATGAGAAAGATGAAATTTTAAGGGTGCATGATTATGATCTGTTGAGAATTCCTCCATCCAATTGTAATGTTAACCCTATGTAGGTATACTTAGAGGTCATAATGGAGTTTAGGCAAGCACAAGGTTGCAAACAAAAACTTGTCTGTGTCAGCAGTGGAACTAGAAGAAAATATAAAAAACTTTTTCATAAAAATACAAAGCATTTGCTTTACGTCGAAAATCGGTAGAAGAGCAGGGATATGATCACGGAAGCAATGGAGCAATTAGTTATAAACGTCAATGATGATGAATCAAGCAGCTCAGATGAATCAGATATGGGTATTTAATATTTGGTAATTGATTTTTATTACAGTGATTATTACAGTGAATAAAATGACATATTTATTTTGATTTTATACTACTATATATGTAACAATTGACTTGTCTTAGTTTTTAACATTTCATATTTTGTCTTAACTTCTGTCAAAATATAACAGAAATTAAGTAATTTTAATTTTCATTGAATTCAAATACCGCGTTTTTGCTATAAAAGGTTCAATGTTGGAAGTTGGTTAAAACTAAACATTAATCTATATAAATAAAAATCAATGTATTAGGTACTATGTTTGTTTGTCCTCTATGCGTTCCGAAACCATTCATCAGATTGTAATGAAACTTTGGTAGAGTGTTATGGAAACACCCGTGAGGGTTCCTAGCCAAAAAAAAGGCATTTACGTGGCATTGCAACGCATGCCGGGTACAGCTAGTTTTTAATAAAAAAGTATCAACGCCGTTTTTTCCTACTATATTCAGTATTGCCCTCCCCAATTTTTTTAAAATTTCCCGCTTTTTGCTAGGTTCAGCTTTCATTAGCCAGTCTCTACCTAGCTTTATCCAAAATACATTCTCAATGGTTGTTGATTAAAATTATTGTACGGACGACAGCACATCAAGGTAAACACTGTGGCATCCCATGTCGTTGTAATAAGCACTATTTTACAACAGAAACATTTAGTTTGATGTGCAGGCATGTGTACACTTGATTTAAACAAATTATGTAAAGTGACCCGGCATAATTTAATTTATTTTTTCGATTTTCATTTGTGTCAATGAATAAGTATGTCTTATGTACTTTTTATTATAATCATAAAATGTAAGTTCCATAGTATACATATTCATGATTATTGTTCTTCAAATTATATTTTGTAAGATGTAATTATATCGAGATTATATAAATGTTAATCGATCAGAGGAAAATTTAAGTAATTTACAAATAAATATTGAAGCTGAAGTAAATAAACCTATGGCACTGAAATCAAAAAAGTATTTAAATTGAGGCAAAACACCACTGTTTCCGCTTTTATACCGACTGGTTTTGATGAAACATATAATACATATATTTTTATAGTTTTGGCTCTTTTGTACAAGAAACAACAACTGATTATTATATACAGACATCAAATATTAACTTTAGAATTAAAGTTAATAATAGTTACCTATTATTATATAGTTAGTATATAAATTATAGCTTCGCCCAACACGAGAGAGCAGGCTGATTAAGCCGCTATCTATAATATTTCGAAGATATAATTATATTAAGCCTATAGAGAAAGTAACTACAAATAATGAAGATTAAGGTATAAGTACAATTAAATCTAATTAAGCATGCTGTACCACTAAAACAATAATACGAGTAGTAAGTAGTTTTATTCGTCTTCGAAAACTTATTCTTTTTGGAGCCTAGGGGACATAATATTTTAAATTTGTGTTGATGGTTAAAATTTAAATGTTGTTTCATTCAGTCCATCTTAGCTTTAGAGACACAAACCCTTAGCAGCCGTCATTTTTTATGCTTAGATATACCTATTAAATCAATTTTATAAGGTGAAATCGCTGCTTGTAATAATTGTATTTTTGGTACTTCCTATTATTACCTTCAATAGCAGTTACATTTTAAGAGACTCATTGTACCTAAACTAAACCTATAGGTAACTTTTTCTATATGTTTGTATATCTTGTTCTGTTTGTTCATATACAGAAAGCAATGTAAGTATCTACAGTAGTGGCTATAAATTTCCTATGTTAGCCAGCACGCTTGCTTGCATACATAGGTAATTAAACTTTAGGTATTACCTACTATTATTGAATTATGCTTAATCATATTACATAATAGAATAAAGGAAGAATAGAAGGACCGTTATACTAAAATTTCGTTTCTAATATCAATGACAACAAGTGGACAACAATATTAAAATCATCTGATTTTTTTTTTCAAATATTTTTAACTCCATTCTTAGCACTTTAGCGTAAATTCTGGTTAGCTAGGGAAATATGAGAATAATTATCACAATTGAGATGCACGAGAAGACATTAGTGAGATATAAAAAAATGTAAAAATCAGTTACATACGTTCTTTGTAAATGGATGGTGTATAGCTTATTATAGTTTTTATAAACTATTCTATTAAATATTGAATGCTAATTGTAAGTGCCGTAAACATACTGTTATTGTAACATTGGTTTTCTGATATATTACTTACATAAAATGTAAAATAATTAAAATGAAACCATACTAATGTATCTGTATATTTTAGTCCTATTTAGATTTTTTATAAATTACCAAATTATAAATGAAATTAATTACTACTTGGACTTCGACAATTAATTCTTAGAATTAGATATCTGCCTGCATTGTATTTCCCAAAAAGATGTGTTGATATTTATAAAGGTTGTTCTGACCGCCAAATTGTTTAACTTTCACTACGGGACCAACCCTGAAATCACGAGATAAATTAACTATTTCATACAAAAATTTACTACCATACGATGGGAATGTATTGTGAGAGTTTTTCAGTAGGTATGATGGTCTGAATAAAACCTTAAATAAATTCACATTTTAGAACAACTATTATACGTATGATGTATTAATACTTTATGAACCTTCTAAAGTTACGTAAAAAAATAACAGATTTCATTTTCGTCTGCACATTATTTAACAGTGTGTATAAAATATGTACCTATTATACGAGTATATACATGTACTAAACATGTAGGGATATCAGGAAAGCTTGAGAAAAATGAAAGAAATAAGTAAAAAAAAATAAGGCAGAAGTAAACATTTACTAAAATAACGTTTCACATATTATTATGATTAGAAATCTTTCCGTGCGCAAGGCCGTGCGACTTAAAATCATATTTATGTTCATTTCTAATGGCAAAACATACCACATATTTGAAGGGCTACCACAAAAATAAGGGCCGCCACTAAGGAATAACCTTCATTAATACAAGCTGATGTGTAGGGCACCGACGCGCCCTAAGCATAATTGTTAGGGGTGGTCGGGAATAGGCAAAATACTGCTTCTAAAGAAGCCTGTTCTGAAAAAAAACAGTTTGTTTCGAAAGAACATATCTTCTTTCGAATGAAGCCTGTTTGTTCCGAAACAACAGCTTGTTCTGAAAGAACAAACTTATTCCAATTAAAACCCAACATATAGCCATAATAGTAGATTATTAACCAAGGGTATAAAAGCAGTGTCTTTGTCACGGGTGTAGACGAACATTTAGACGAAGGACATTATGCTTACCTAACTCCCAAACGCCGCGAAGGTGTTAAATAACTAAATCCTGAGCGTAGCGAAGAATTTAAGACTGCCGGTTGCACCAAGTTTCACGATTTCGTAAAAATTAACAACTTAATACATAAAAATGGGTCGTTTCACTATTAAAATTATATAACTCGCATTATTAATTATTATTATTTTTTTCGCGCCATACATTAAACCTTTTTAAACGTAAAGGATTAAATGAAACTACAATTGAAACTAGAGTTGAGACATTATGGTGCAATTCTTAAGTATTTATATTGACTTTTACTGTTACTTTAAACGTAAAATTTATCGTATCAATAAATAGTCGTCGTAAGTACGAAGTCGATCTTGAGCTGTTGTTTTTGACAGATGTGCCATACAATAAACTTCAAAACTGCTACTCAAGATCGAACTCTGACTTGAAATGCCACTATTATTACGAGCCTTAATGGTCAATTGCACTAACCTTGTCTTAGCTGATACTCCTAGGAAGAATGCTGTCACTTGTTGTCTTCAATGAAAAGAATGTGACAGCATGCCACTTAGGTTAGTGCAAATTGGCCATAAGAGTCTGAGTATAACGAGGGATAGAATAAAAAGAATGCTTTAACTCCGAGTAAAATACTCTGTTGTTCGCACCACCTGCGAGAAAATAGAGACAAATACATAAGAAATACAACATTTATTCAAAATCATTTTAATTTGATATCTAATCATAAATTATTATATGACTTAAAGTCGCTTCGTTAAAAATCTTCTGTATACAGAAGAATTGGCTGTATAGTGTATACCTATCTACTTAAATCCGTTTGCTTTTTTAACTTCGTAAAAACATGGCGAGCCCAAATTTTTGCGTGATATTATTATATTTTAGTGTCTCCACAAATTTTTGAGCATATGTTGTCGATTCAGAATCAATATTTATTTACGCTTAACAATACCTAAGTTGGGTTTCTATCAAAATTGAAGTAGTGCCTACTTTCTGTGTTCCAAATACAATTTCAACATTAATTCTATACATTAATTAATTCGGTGAGCATCGGTGGCGCTGTGGACTCGGCACTTGCCTTCCAATCGGGGGGTCGGGGTTCGAGACGCGCCATGTACCAATGTGTTTTTCGTTTCGAATTTCATATGTTACGTTTGTCTGACGCTCCTACAGTGAAGGAAAACATCGTGAGGCAACCTGCATACATCTGCGAAGAAATTCAATGATGTATGTGAAGTCGACCAATCCGCACTGGGCCAGCGTGGTTGACTAAGGCCTAATCACCCTAACATAGGGTAGGCTCGAGCCCCTCGGTGGGGACGTGTATAAGCTGTCATGATGATGATGATTAATTAATTCTATCCCTAGGGAAAGAAGGGAATTCAGTACAATATTCATTCATAGTTTTTAGAAGCTTAAGATTACCTACTTACTTTTTGTTGGCTTTACACATGGATTTAATAATGGGTTTACATGACATAGAATATACGAGTCATTAATGTCATTTTTGAGCAGGCGGATTCGAAAAGGTCATTAATTCTCACTTACCCATTTTTTGTTGCATATCGATAATTGTAATGTAATTACATATCAAACTTATGCTTGCTTCCACCGTCTAGTTTTACTATATTTTTTTCACTTTCTGTTCTATAATTTTGTAATTCATCATTTGTGAATGTATCCGAATCCGAATACCAATAAAAGGCCAGTCAAATCTCCCAAAAACGACTCGGATGAAAAAAGTTTTCATTTTCATCCGAGACAAAATCAAAACTCGCAACAGGAAGATAAGTAAGTATAACAGGCAGTTGAGGCGGGATATCTATTTCCAAGAGCGGTACCTAACGTTCATAGATTTGCATGCATATAGGAGAGCTTGTTCCGAATGAAACAGTATGTTATGGAACAAATGGAACAGTTCTTATAGTGTAAGGAAACAGTTTCCTGTTGCTACTTTGTTAGAATATTATGTTCCACTGTTCCGATATACGCACTCTTACTTTGTATAGGTATGTAAATAATTTCAGCAACGACTGCCCATTTGTTAACATTGAATAGTGGCAATGTAAATAATTTTACTGTAAAATTTATGACTTACAATTTTCATCAAATAAAACACAAATTCCAATTTACACAAATCTTTTATTTTATTTCCAGGTCTGTTTCCTGCTTAAATGACTTGGAACTTAAATTCTCGGAGCTGTTAAAATATCATTTTGGTATCTTAATGAGTTCGGGTTCCTTTTATAGTTCATTATGATTATAGAGATATTTTGAATTCGTTATTTAAATTATTATTGCATGTACAGAATGGCCCAAAAAAACGTTGACATATTTTGGAATAATTTTTAATGCTTTCAAGTTTATTACAAAATGAAATTTAAAATAAGAACGTCAATCATTAAACTGTAAAAAACACTAACTATCTTCAAAATATCCTCCTTTACACACTCGATACACAGACGCAAACGTTTGCTAAAATTATCCAAAATATGCCGCAGCTCCAACGTTATTTTTGCCCACTCTTTCGTGAGGGTTGCTTTCAGAGCGTCAACACTTGTATGTTTAGTGGCACAGGCCCTAGTCTCTAAAATTGACCACAAACTATAATTCATTGAATTTAAATCAGGCGAATAGGGTGGCCACTCTTTGAGCTTATGAATCCAGGAAAATTGTCTTTGCACCACTGCCCGACACTAAGGGTCCTGTGAGATGGAGCAGAGCCCAGCTGGAATATCCAATGTTGGTTACCAAATGTTGCTTACTCCAGGGAAGTACTACAGCTTCAAGAATGTCTCTTTTATAGATTTTCTGATTCATTTGACACCCTTTTCTATAAATATAAGGGGAGTTTTACCAGTAGAGCAAATACCACCCCAAACCATCACTGAATCCGGTTTTTGGCGGTGAGGAATGACTGCGGTCTCTCCAGGACGTCTAGAAGAATATATTCTGTCATTTTGATGATTATGAGCCGGTTCGATACAATAAAGTTTTTCATCTCAAAAAAGGATGTTTTCCCATTTTTTTGTAGCGGCGCGCTTCCTAATCAAACGACATCTTTGAAGGCGAACTTTTTTATCTTTATCTTCAAGAAGTTGTGCTTTACGCAGTTTGGACGCTTTTAATTTGAGGTCATCAACGACAATACGTTGCACCGTCGAACGACTCACACCCAATTCCCGAGTCAGCTTTCGCACTTTGGTCCGTGGATTGCGACTAAGCCATTTCTTGATAATGTTGCGGAGCCTGAGAGTCCTAACAGTCCTCTTTCTTCTTCTTCCTGGGCGGTCTGCATCATGCCCGAGCTCATTAAATCGCTTAATAGTCTTTGACACTAGTTGGCGGCTAACACTAAGGAATCGAACAATCTCGCACTGTCGTTTTCCGTCTTCGTGTAAGGAAATTATTGACTTGCGTTGCGAAGACATGGCAAATAACAATAATAATTAAATATTTTTAAATAAACGATCCACTGCAAAACGATACTAACATGTGAGAAAATGTAACAAAAAACAAAAGAATATCGTGCCGTGTTCCATTTAAAAAAAAATGTTTTTAATTTGTCAACGTTATTTTGGGCCACGGTGTACAGTCGATTAAGTTGCCGGTCTACCAGTAGAGTTTTTTTGGTCAGCGATATTTGAAAATGTAAAAGCGTTAAAACAGGTTTTAATATTATACAAAATATAAGTATTTTAGGATTTTCATATATGATTTAAATGATTGCTTTATATCTCTTATTGTTTGAAATAATGCTTCCCAAAAAAACTCTACTGGTAGTCCGCGAACATTGTCAACTGTACATTAGGGTTTTGTACATTACATAGGTACTCTTCTGAACATACTCATACATATACCGGTCATTGTGATACCTACACAGTGATATTAGAAATATCAAGTCCAGCTAGCCTCAAGGCTCCTTAGCCTGTTAAATAAAAGGCAAGAATATTAATTCATATTAATTAAAATTACTAACTCTCTTGTCATAAACAAATTTAAGTAAAAAATGTTTATGTCTTTAACAGCACTTTTCTTCAAAAGGGCACTACCGACTACAAGATAGAATACTAAGACCTATCACGCTTTTGAGTCATGTACCTATACAAGCATTTTCGAGAGTCATCACGCAGGTTGCGTCTTGCGCGCAGGTTTGGCGACTTCCAGCTTCCCGAACAAACCGGATTCCGAGAAGGATGTAGTACCATACGCTGCGGCAGGTTATACAGAAGACCGAGGAATATAATCTGTCACTATGCTTGGCGTTTGTGGACTATGAGAAAGCTTTCGATTCTCTCGAGACCTGGAGAGCTATTTTTGAATTACGTATGCGACTTCGAAATCACCGATGTGACTAATAATCACCGATTTTCAATAATTCTTATTTTTGAATATCACCTTAGTCATGGATGTGATTTCATTACGAGTGCCCTCACCCACTCGTAAACAAGTCATACATAACTGTGGAAACGTTATCTGTGTTTTGTTTAGAGAACATATTGACAAGTTTGAAGTTGATGTGTGTTGATTTTGAGTTGGATTTATAATTTTTAAAATTTGTCAAATAGTTAAATATTATTTTAACGGTAATAATAATTAACGATTTTTTATCACCCTGGAAAATTTAAGGGACGCTTCACGACATGGTATTAGAATGATTTAAATATAAATAAAAAAAATAACTCACTTAAATTTTTTAATTTTTTTTAATACAAAAAATGCTGCACTAGTTGAGAGCAGCATTTTTAGAGATTTTTTTATTTTTTTTTTTTTAAACCTAGATTTTTTTTTTATTTCTTTTTTTTTATATAATATTGGATGTGTCCTGAAGCGTCCCTAACATTTTCCAGGGTGATAAAAAAATAACCATGTATAAGTTTAAAATCTTTTAAATTTGTGTCACAAACAAACTTAGACCAGTATTTTCTTATATTTTGGCCTAGTTGCAATGAATTTCTAGCCGTATAATAACCGGTATATACCGAAAACAGCTACATTCTGCGTGGAACCGAACCCTTACGTATGTGTGTACTTTATCTATGTTGGCAGCTCTGCGTTCGACTTTCAAAAATAGGATGTTTAGGAATTCATGACTTCAAAGTCATCGCTGACTATTTAGTCAGCGGTGATTTCTAAATCGCATACGTAATTCAAAAATAGGTCTCCTGGGCCGTGCTTAGATCACTCCAGCAGGCGGAGCACGGGCTGCCAAGACTGGACTTGAGTCACGCATTATCTCACAATTTCAGTGACAAAATCTCTATGTCTTAAAGAGTAGCACGGCGACGCGTATTTAGTGTGACTGACGTGATAAAAATTTCTTGACGCTCGTCAAGGGACATGTGTGAGTGTGACACAGACACAATGAGCTGGGACTAAGCACCAAGGGAGGGGTCAACAGGTTACGCGCTTTCCACGCTGCGAGCGACCCCCAAGACGGGCGACTAGTAGGAGAGCTATTTTTGAATTACGTATGCGACTTCGAAATCACCGATGTGACTAATAATCACCGATATTCAATAATTCTTATTTTTGAATATCACTTATGTGACTACCTTAGTCACGGATGTGATTTCATTACGAGTGCCCTCACCCACTCGTAAACAAGTCATACATAACTGTAGAAACGTTATCTGTGTTTTGTTTAGAGAACATATTGACAAGTTTGAAGTTGATGTATGTTGATTTTGAGTTGGATTTAAAATTTGTCAAATAAGTAAATATACACGGTTATTTTTTATCACCCTGGAAAATTTAAGGGACCTTCACGACATGGTATTAGAATGATTTAAATATAAATAAAAAAAATAACTCACTTATTTTTTTTTTAATACAAAAAATGCTGCACTAGTTGAGAGCAGTATTTTTTGAGATTTTTTTAGTTTTTTTATATTTTTTTTATTTTTTATTTCATTTTTTTTATATTTTATATAATATTGGATGTGTCCTGAAGCGTCCCTAACATTTTCCAGGGTGATAAAAAATAACCGTGTATAAGTTTAAAATCTTTATAATTTGTGTCACAAACAAACTTAGACCAGTATTTTCTTATTATTTTGGCCTAGTTGCAATGAATTTTTAACCGTATAATAACCGGTATATAACGAAAACGGCTACATTCTGCATGGAACCGAACCCTTACGTATGTGTGTACTTTATCTATGTTGGCAGCTCTGCGTTCGACTTTCAAAAATAGGATGTTTAGGAATTCGTGAAAAATAGGTCTCCTGGGAAGGAAAACGTAATATCTCCCGGCCGGTTGTCGATCGGTCGGGCCAAGGGCTCAATTCTAATTAAGGCCCCTATAGCCGCCAATGGCCTTGAGCGTACGGGCGTGGCCTAGTGTTCGCGCCGCGCCACCCGCCGTTACCTCGCATCTAAATATCAATAGTAGGGTGTACGTCGGTGTTACATTTTTTGGGACTATGTAATGCAATAATACGTGGGGCGCACTAAAAGTTTCCGGAATCAGTAATAAAAAAATACTACTAATGGTCAAACATTTTTTTTAATACAGCCTCTTCTGGTGATGAAAATCGTTGATCGCGTAATTGGTTTTTGATTTTTGGGAACAGAAAAAAGTCACATGGTGCCAGGTCAGGAGACTAATAGCAATAAATAAATGTAGTTGAATTGGAATTAAACTACGACTAAACTACAACTTTTATGATCTTTCGTATCGCGGTAATGTTTTGACAGGAGATTGAAACGCAACCCGATTGATATTGGTACGAAACTGCTGTCAAAATACAAAGTTCATGCGGCGCTCCTTTTTTTGGATTGAAGTTTGGCTTTTATCAATGTTGAGTGTTTTTCTGTTCTCTTTCTCTCTGTTACCTCTAGAGCTCCAAATTAGATCCAGCTTCGCTTGCGGTTCAACTCTCATGTAGAAATTAGCGCGTTACCAATTTTGTCCAAAGTTGAATTGTAATTAGAACTGGATTGGAGTTGAACCTCAGCGGTCCGTTAGAACTGTAGCGCGATTGGCCCCCAGGACCGTATGCAGGATAACTCATCATACGTTGTACGTTTTTCGCCTTCAAAAACCCATTTGTCTGTCTGGCCGTGTGGGAACTTGCATTGTCGTGGTGCAAGATGATACGGCGTTGAGCGTTATTTTCACGGAGCTTATAAATAATTTCCGGTAATCAAATGGTCGTGTACCAGTCACGGTACGACAATTTTCTAAAGCAACAGTAGTCTCGTGTCCAGTTTGAAGTCCAGTCCAGTCCGAACGCGTTTGAATTCTGCAAACAGCTATTAAAAGTCGTCTTGCATGTTGCTTCTTCACCTAAAGCAGATTAAAGCCGAGCGAGGCTCTGCTGAGCTGTCAAATTACACATAAAATCGTAAAAAATCATGCCAATTTCCCGAGATAATCCATTTTATTGTAATCACGCAATTTTTAAAATGACGCCACAATGTGAAAACAATTGACAGTCGAATAAAGCAAATTGTATTCTTCAGCTAAAGCGTTCAATTTTCAAATGTAGTAATAACTTTTTAAATCTATACTTACTAATATTATAAAACTGAAGAGTTTGCTTGTTTAGTTGAACGCGCTTATCTCAAGAACTACTGATTCAAATTGAAAAAATATTTTTGTGTTGGATAGCCCTTTTATCGAGGAAGGCATCAACAACATCGCGCTATGACTAATAGGAGCTGAGCATCAATGAAAAATTTTGTAAAAACGGGAAAAAAATATATGGCGAAACGTAGTTCGCGGGCACAGCTAGTATTGTTTATGTAAGTGACCAATTTCGGAAACTTAGTGTGACCTATGTAGATACAAGGTTATCTTGTTTTTTTATTTATATGTATACAATCCTGAGTAAAAATAGCACATTATTGATGTGTTACAGGTATAGTTATGAAAAAAGTAACTTCATTCAAGTTGTTCAGTCAGTCAGTTTGAATAATAAAATGGTCATGCTGATGAATCGAACCCAGCTTAGCCAAGGGGGCAGTCAAATGTATATTTAGCAAGGTGTTCATTGATATACAAAGAGACAGACAGACAAACAACATTAGTTTTATGACAAAATCGTGAGCTTGAACTATATTATACACCGTGTTTGGTCAATACCCTATCAACCCGAAACCTACGTAGGTAGTCATGTAAAGATATGGCGTCATTGAAAATTCGAAATTGTATAGGTAATTGTATTTGTATGCGGGATTTCAAAATTAATTTAACAATTTCGATTTTTCAATGCCGCCATAATTTTTTTATGACCTTGTTAACACGGGTTTCGGCTCAACTCACGATTTTCTCATAAAAGTAATGAAAATGTCTGTCTTTTTGTATGTCCATGAAAGAAAAATTCAAGAATAAAAAAATACTTTATTCATTGAATTATCTACAAATATTAAAATTCCGAAAAACCTTTCACGTAAAGGACTAACAAATTCGGTATTGTGACTTTTTGTCTCTTCGTTTTCTACCCTTCGCTATTTAGGGTTCCGTAGCCAAATGGAAAAAAACGGAACCCTTATGGATTCGTCATGTCTGTCTGTCTGTCTGCCCGTCCGTATGTCACAGCCACTTTTTCCCAAAACTATAAGAACTATACTGCTGAAACTTCGTAAGTAGATGTATTCTGTGAACAGCTTTAAGATTTTTCCACAAAAAAAAAACAATAAATTTTAAGGGTTCCCCATACTTAGAACAGAAAATCAAAAAAAATTTTTTATCAAACCCATACGTGTCGAGTATCTATGGATAGGTCTTCAAAAATAATATTGAGGTTTCTAACATCATTTTTTTCTAAACTGAATAGTTTACGCGAGAGACACTTCCAAAGTGGTAAAATGTATCCCCCCCCCCCCCCCCCTCGTAACTTCTAAAATAAGAGAATGATAAAACTACAAAAAAATATGTGATGTACATTACCATGCAAACTTCCACCGAAAATTGGTTTGAACGAGATCTAGTAAGTATTTTTTTTTAATACGTCAAAAATTGTAAACTGCAATTTACCTTTTATTCGATCAACTCAAATCAAAAAAAAAATTCGTAAACATAAACCTTATGCATAAACCGTGAACCATTATTTTCTAATAATAAAAATCCCATCATTTAGGTACCTAATTATAATGTTTACTTATCAATAATTTAATTTAAAAAAATACACTATTATTAAAACATCGACCAAAGTTACAACGAACTACAAGAACTTTTATATTATGTTACTTGCTGCTACGGAACCCTTCATGGGCGAGTCCGACTCGCACTTGGCCAGTTTTTTGTTGATTTATTTCTTCAGTGGCTTTATTGCTCATTTCCTGATTTTTTTCAATAGGTGTCTTTTCGTCTTGATTATGCCTTCTCTTCGAAGCAACTTTTTTTTATTGCGATAGGATAGCAAACAAGCAAACTGCCCACCTGTTGGTAAGTGGCAACAGTTACCTATAATACATGTGGCTCCTGTGAGATTCGCAGCAAAACTGCAACCCCCACAAGAACCACAGTGTACGTTGCCAATTTGTGAAATCAGATGTAAAGTCACTATTGCTTTTTTTTATAGCTTATTCTATTATATTCAGGATCTCTAATTCGCATACTTCTAGACTGCCTTAGACTAAATTGTTCTTATAATCACAAAAAGTGTCATTTCGCACACAAGAAATAAATTACACGTCTTGCACTAAAGAAGCGCGTATCGTATTCACTATCGCATGTGAGAAGTGTAAGCACCCTAGCAATCGATTTTACGATTTCGCGTAACAAGTGGATGGCGGCAGCGCAGCGCGCAGCCTTCCTCCTTGAATGTCAGCGCTACACTGATTCTCGTCGCCCGTTCACGACGGTTTGTTGTGCAAGTGAAAAAAAAATATTTTTGTAAAAACTAATAATTATTTTAAAATAAAAAATGTACAGTTTCAAGAGTAATTAATTTACATTTAGGTCTATAAACAACCATAAACATATCATTTGTAGTTTAGGAGCAGTTCGAAATTAAATTTGAAAACAGACTCATTTCAAAAAATTTTTTTGCATACTACTTAATATACTTCAAACTTTTCAAATGTACAGTTTATAGAGCACATATCAAAGCGTAAAATATATTTTTTGGAGAATTTTTTACCGGCTAGTTTAAGAGTAGTTCGCCTCCAAAAACCACCATTTCAGGTCTCTAGTCGCCTAACTAAACCGTTGCAATCGACCAATCAGAGAGCCTATGTTGCCTTTCAACTGTTCGATGACGTGATAATATGGCATTCTGATTTTGGTGCGCGCCCAAGAAGGCGCGCCTCCTACCCAACCGCCTTCGGTAGAGCGCACCGGCTTGAGAGTGCTCCTCCCGCACCCGCTCTGCTGCCCACAATTACTAAACTTTTTTAAGGCGGGGGAATCTCTTAACGATTCGATAATGAACTGAAAAGCTGACAAGGCGGCCCCTTGAATATGCCATTAGACTCGGGTAAAACCCCATACCTAGCTAAGCCACCCTCCAGTAACATCCACCCCCCGTAGAGGTACGCTTAGGATCGAACTATAGTCCGGTCAATTTAGACATTCACCCTTCAATTATTTATGGAAAGATGATTTGAAAAAAAAAGGTTATGTAAATTAAATATTGCATATAAATTACATAACACCGACGCTATTATATTAAACGGAGTGTGGCTATTCATTAGGGGAATGGCTAGTAGTCCGGTCAATTTAGCCGTCAGAATAGGGGTACCCTTGCATAAATTCCCAGAAAGATGAAAATTTGTATGAACGTTAGGGACACCATTGTAATGAAATTGTGAAAAGTCCCCATCACTCCCATGTCTGCAAAATTTTTTATTCAGGGTCAAAGTTCGCAAAAATGGGTTTGTAGGATTTTTCAGCGAAACGGAAGGTCTATCCACACACATCCAGGCCGTGCCCGGGACGTGACCGGGACGTGTCCGTGGCAAGGGTGACGTTATATCGCCGACACTGTTCACAGCGGCGCTGGAGGATGTATTAAGCTTTTGGACTGGAGAGGACTCGGCATCAATAGTACATTGAAACGCTTGTTTCCTGCAGGACTTACTTAGTTTGCAAAATTAAACTAAGCTGATTTAAATAAGTCGTTTAATAAACCTTCGACCTTCGACTCACCTTCGTTTTGCCGATGATATCGTAGTCATGACTGAGACCGTGGAAGATCTAGGCACAATGTTCAAAGACCTCTGTAGAGTTTCCCATCAAGTGGATCTTAAAATGATCATGGACAAGACCAAAATCATGGTGAATTCCCACGTAGTAGGTACCCAGTCCATGATTATGTTTACCGAGGGCAAATAGTCCAGCTCGGTAATCGGGCGCGCCGCACGATTGCTAAAAGTTGTAAATTGTATTGCAAATGACAAAAAGTTCGTTTTCTTAACTTTTATTGACAAAAGTAGATGTTAGTAGAGTCTGGCTAATGAAAGCTGAACCTAGCAAAACGCGGGAAATTTAAAAAATTTGGGGAGTGCAATACTGAATATAGTAGGAAAAATCGGAGTTGATACTTTTTTTATTAAATACTAATGTTTAGTTTTAACGAACTACCAACAATGAACCTTTTATAAAAAATCGCGGTATTTGAATTCAATGAAAATTTAAATTACATAATTACTGGTATATTTCGTAAGAAGCTAAGAAAAAATATTATAAAATGTTCAGAACTGAGACCTAAGTCAATTGGTACATATAGTTGTTAAAAATAAAAATACATTTAAAAAATATTTTATTTTATTCACTGTAATTAAAATCAGTTTTTCGAATATTTAACACCCATATTTGATTAATTTGAGCTGCTTAATTAATCATCATTGACGCTTATTATAAATATGCTCCATCTCTTCCGTAATCCTATCCCTCCTCTTGTTCCGATTTTCAACATAAAGCAAATACTTTTTATTTTTATGAAAAGCTTTTTTTATAATTTCTTCTAGTTCCGCCGTTGTAACAGAAATGTTTTTGTTTGCAACCTTGTACTAGCCTAAACTGTATGTGACCTCTAAGTATAGGGCTAATATCACAATTGTAAGTGTTCGCTCAGTGTTCGGTTGTAATTCGCTCTGACACTCTTGAACGGGCCAGATTGTGTTCTGTGGGCCAGATGTTTCACCCGGGCGTCACGTCCGATCTCGAAGGCATTGAACGGGGCTAGAGCGAGAAGTTGTACTTCGCGCGAAGGCTCTGAACGCGATCCAGGCACTCCGGTTCAGCCCTCCTAGACAAGATGCCTTTCGATAATCGCTAACGCAATCGCTAAATTGACAATGTATGAGATTTGACAATTGCGCTCGAAAGCTAAGCGAGGGCTTATGTCAAATTGCATACATTTTCCTTCTAGCGATTGCGTTAGCGATTATCGAAATACGTCTTGTCTAGCCAAGAGAGATAGCCAGACCGGCTATCTCTCTCGGCTCGTTTTTGCCTTTAAAATGTTGGTGGCATAAATTGAGTCATAGGCGTATGGGACATTTTTTTTCGGGGGGAAATGCGCAACCGCACCGTACCCGCCGTTGGCTAGACGGCGGGCGTGTGTGGAGCTGGTCCGGCAGAGTGCCACTAAAACCCCCCGGTCTTCTCCCTGCCCTTATGGGCGCGCATGCTAAGATCCACACTGTGACTACCACTACCAGCGCGCCCGGGCAAGCCCGACCAGGGGGGCTACCGCCTAACTCATAGCGATCACTCGCTATCGCTTTCGTGACATTAGAACAATAGTTTAAATGTCACCTGTGACATTAAAACTTTGTAATATCACGATAACGATAGCGAGTAAATGCTTTAAGTTAGGCGGTACGGCCGCAGGATGGTCGGGCTATCGCCAAGGGGGGATTGCCCGAGAACACCAGGGATAAGCGTATGGAATGGTGTATTTTTGCATACGTCATTTTTGATGGAGCTCAATCCTGTTTGATTAATAAGTCCATATTCTGATGAAAAGTCTGATTTTTAATTCTACGGAATTATGACAGATGAACAATTGGACAACAATAACCTTTTCTGCTTAAAATTTTTTGAATATAAAACAACAAAAAGTATATAACAGAATTAGATCAAGTAAACTATATGTATGACATTGTAAATAGTGTTAATTTTGTGCATTCAATGCACACTAACTAGAATGTACATTTTTAATAGCTAAATAGAAAACAGAGTAGGTACATACCCAAAACAACATATTACTAATATGAAAAGATTTAATAATTATTATAACACATCATCATTGACGTCATCCATCACCATCGACTCGGATTATTAAGGAATCAAAATCATACACAGTACACACTATCCATCAGATCATTGAGAGGGCATTCGAGGGCATTTTATTATCTTTTTTAATAATAATATGGTTTATGCATTCTTGCCATTTTTCAGCTGTGATGTTATTTATACCCTTTAATATTAATTGTTTCATTTCCACCATCTTAAAGGTTTATTATTTTTAAACCACATGCCCCTTTGCTTGAGCCCAAATCAACTACATATATATGGGGTTGAGTTCCTGAGTTCACAGTAGTAGTGTGTGGACAGTCAGAGCACTGTATAAGGGTTATAAGTGTTAAGGGTCCATACCTTGTGTGTCAGCCATCTCATCTACAACACATAAATATTTATGTTTTTCATTTTTTACTATTTAACATTTTACGTTTGAGAACGAGTATATATTTACTCGGGGCGTCTCGGGGTAGAGTGAATTTCATCCGATAGCGCTCGAGAACCACCCTAGTCAAACCGAGGGTAACCGATCAATTACTCCGCTCGTATTTCTGAACGCATTAGTGAAGAGCATAGATATAGAATGAAATAGATGGGCTATAAAAGCCGTCAAACATGAGGAAAAGAGATAAACTTATACACATTGCCAAAGGAAAGAAGAAGATGGCATCATTTTTTTTTGTCCTTGTTACCGTATATAGGTGAAACTGGTAGTGGGGATTGTTTATCACCAGCGTCTGGTGCTAAACAAATACGTGGAAGAAATTTGTTGTGTGAATTATAGCTTACTGTGTAATTATTTAACAGTTTAATTAGTGTAATTGTGAACTATTTGAACATTTAAATCATGGTGCACTGCTCCGTTTTAGGTTGTAATAGTGATAGTGCTAGAAAACAGGAAAATATAACCTTTCACAGGTAAGACCTAAATTGTGTCAATAAAAAGCGCCAAAACTATTTTTTAAATTATAAATACAAGTTATATTGCAATATTTTATCCTTCTACTATGGTTCTCAATCATATTATGGGATTAAACATGAAATTTCAAACTAAGTAGTAAGGTTACTGTTAACCTAACAAGCTAGGAATGTCGCCATACAATATGGCCACGTATACAGCCAACGCGTATAACATTTTGCCGGGTTATAATGATACCAGTCACGCTACGACTATTTTTCCTTGATTCGTAGGTAATTTTTTACGTGAAAGGGAACTTACATATTAGTTTCTGTGTTACATTAATATTGACATATTTAAGTATAAAATTTTGAGCATTTTAGATAACAAAGGTAATTCTTTTGAAGTGAGACTTTCCATTTACTTGTTTGTCTGTATTTAACAGATTTCCTTCGGAGATAACTACTCGAAAACAGTTGGGTTAAAGCTACTGGTCGATTGAATTGGCAGCCAACCAAGCATACCCGAATGTGTTCTAAGCATTTTGAACAACAGTGGATTCAGAAAAACAAAAAAGGCACTTTTCTTAGGAGTGGTGCTATTCCTAAACTTTTTTTACAGGTCAGTAACTTATACATATTATATCTACAAGGTACATACCCTATCAAGCCAAAACCTAAATTTATTTTTCACAAACCCAACTATTTTTATGGGGGATTTCGAAATTTATTTTACAGTTTTGGATTAACATGGGTAGGGTAGGTACCAAATCCTTTTCTACTATTTTGATATGGCCAAACATATTATTAATAGTTTAATTTTGGTCATTTTCTATTAATATAACAAGTCTGACCATTAGTACAGATACAGTTTAAAAATTTATTAATTAATATTTTTAATGTTGTAAAATTAGAACCTGCTTTTATTTTTAACCTGTATACATATTGTTTCAGGTCGCATCGGTGTTGGATTTCGGTTCAAATTTGAATACGCCCCGAAAGAGAAAAATGCGGCTTCAAATGCTGGGTTTGAAACAATCAGCGAGGTCATCAAATAAAAAACTACGGCTAGTGCGTCAATCGCTTAGACGATTGGGAAAAAAGTAGTCACACTTGAAAATGTGTAAAGTGATTTGGAGTGTAAGTTAATGATGCAAAATTAGTAGTTGGATATTTTAGATACTGTAGGAGGAACCAATAGAGATTTTCTGAAAAGAGTTTTAGGAGTTGACAAAAGAAAGTATTCTGAACCTTTAAGGAAATTCGCCACCCATTCACCCAGCCCAAGTGAATTTTTACCTGTATTGTAGTGAATTTTATCTCTGTAAGCCGAAGTCCTTTATTCGATGACAATAACGGTGCTATTGAAATCTAATTTTAGAAAATGTTTATTTAAAATTTAATATTATACATTTTCTAAATCTTCACAAATATTTAGTAAATGTGTAAATATTGGATTTTAAATAAACTGCAGAGATAAAGAAAAAACAATGATTATTGCCCGCTGTATTCTTAATCGAGCGACGATCTTCGCAAGGTACTTATCTGGCAAAAGCTGGAAGCGAGTGGTCGCGGATCGTGCTTAGTGGCGAGCACTTGGAGAGGCCTATGTCCAGCAGTGGACGCGTGTGGATGATGATGATGATTCCTAATATTTTTTCTTATATTTGTAAAGATGTTTACATAATAGCTTAAATAAATAATTAAGTAAAATGATTTAAAAGAAATATACTCGAGTAAATCCGAAAAGTGTAGTTTTATTTAAAAGTGTAAATAACTTTAGACTGCGGCGAAGGTTGAATGAAGAATTCAATAAAAAAAATCGCAACTTCCTCCCACTTTTATTTTTTGAGACATATTATTGAGCGAGGGGCGCTCATTAAAATGTCTCAAAAAAATACGTAGATCAATCAACCCTACTGTATGTTTGTAGTGGTAAAAGCCACTATAAACATAAAGTAGGGTAAAACTTAAAGCAACACTGGTATACCCATCTACTTTAGGCAGGTATGACGTCATCTATGTCTGTCCCTTACGGGTATACGGTCACGTCTTATCTATTCATTCTTTATCTAAGGTGAAGAGCAATGTTCGCCTGACAGGAGTGAATTACTCACGGCGGCCCCCTGCCAGTTAAACTTCTGTTTCTCGCAATATATCTATCCTTTTCTTTTTTACCGATTGAAAACTTCACGGGTTTTCAAACGGCCCCTAAATAATGACATTGACAGCGGTGGTGCATACGATCACGCTTTAAGTGGTCCGAAATGATTGCGTGCAAAGGTGGTGCAAAGTTTGCACGTGGTTTGCACGCAATCATTTCACTGCAAACTAGTCTTGTTTAATACACGTACGATGTACGAATAGCTAACGTTACCCGGCACCACACCCCGGACACTCCATACAACGTTCGCAAATCAATTACCTATTACTACTACATAAGCAAATGACGTTTCTACACGTGCAAATGTGTCCGTGGAATCTAGTAGGGCTGAGTGCGCGGTTATCAATCGAAATGACGCGAGGAGTGCAGCGACTGCCTTGTTTACGTGTCAGTAATGTCTACAACGAAGTGCGGCGTGGGATGAGGTATTTGAAATGAGTGCGGGGAGGTCTGTACTTAGTACTATTATCTATTCTGTGCCGGCACTGTACTAAAAGAAACGTTACCAAGCGCGAACTCTTAATCGTACCCATGGCAGACAATCTTCATACAACGGAATTATATCCGTAGCGCCATTTTGTTTTAGTGTTATATGACGTTTCTTTTTTTTAATTTACATGACAGGATCGATTCCGGATTTCCTTCCGGTCTTAGACAAAAAAAACTTCCGGTCGACCATATTTGTTTTTATGTTTGTTTCTTGTTAGGTACCTTGTGCGTAACTTCACTTTTTAATGAATTGAGTTTACAATTGTTTCTCGTAATTTTACGTAATTTATGGTGATACTAACGAGTACTGTGTGTACAAAAGGTCGCGACAGGACGCTATTACTGGGCTTTGAGAAGCGACGCAACGAGTGGTTAGTGTCTGAACCCGGAATGATTTGAAGGAATTGCTCCAAGAACAACTTTGATAGCTTTCGTTTGCCAAAAGCACTTTGAAAGACGATTCTTCGCAAAATCATGTCTTACGGGCGTTGCTTACCCTTCTTTGTTTACTGAGGACGAGATTATAAGTGGAGTACTTTCTCGACATAATAGCGGTAAGTCTACATTTATTAGAAAAGTAGAAGCAACCGTAGTTTGCCCTAGTATTAACGTTAAAATTACTACATACCTCTTTCATTTTAACTTAAATTAACCTCTAAACATTGTCGCGATAAGGTGTGTTGAATCTCCAAAGATTCACTATGGCTCTTTAGTTTGTTAGTTGCTGAATATTTTTTTCAGTTAGGTAATTTTTGACAACAGTATAGAACAAAACAAACTTCCTATATGCTGCATAGAGTCTCCAAAAAAACTGCATTCGGATCTAAAGATCAGCACTCCGAAAATGTATAGTATTAGTCATTACTTTTCATGCAGAAAAATGCTGTTTTTTGTAATTGTAATCTGTCTGCTAATAAAAAGCAGCAATATGTTGGATTTTTAGTAAGCATTCTGCAGGAAATAATGTATGGAAATCACATTAGCCACAGGAAAGAATTATTATTCTATCAGTTGCAGTTAACTAGTCCAATGATTTGTGGGTAACAGTTCCAGTTATTTGTATTCCATTTATAGTTTAAAAAAAAATTACTCGAGCATGTTACAATTCATCTTTTCAATTAACTATTTTAGGAAATAACTTATCAATAATTTTAACATGATTATTAATTGTTTCAGAAACCATTGCTCCAGTCCAAATGTACTAGAAACTTATCAGTATTTGAAACCTATTGAATCTTCAGGTAATAAAAACTTCTTGCTGACCAACACATATGCAAAGAAGATGACTGAAATGCAAATTTACCTTAGCACCAAAAGCAAAAAAGGCTATCAATTTTCTTTGCAAGAAAACTTGATTGCTTTTGTGTTAGTACACAACCTACCAGATGTACCAGGTAAGACAAAAAGCTGTCATTTTTCAATGAACAAGACACACACACATACAAATGTGCTGTCATTTGCATGCTTCACTCGTGATTCAACAACGCTCTGTCCGTCTTTTTTTCAGGTATGTGGCCATAAGGCTTTAAATTTCTGCAGATAATATTTTTCTACCGTCCAGGATAACATTAAATAAAATGGTGTCAAAACTCAACATCCAAACTGGAAGCTGTCCTCAAGTTTTTGAAGTGCTGACAAAAGAGGTAAATCCTATATTTTTGAACTTTTCACTGTTAAAAAATGCCAAATAAAATTCTGTGACAAATTATAAATAAGTAATTAATACAATAAAAATTAAAAAATGTAAAATAAACCAAGAAATCAACACAAGAAAAATTTGGCTTTGGCTTCAACAAACTGAGTTCGTGTGTTGACTCCATTTCCATTATGCTACCTAGTACCTACTTATCTGATCCAACCAAAATTTCAACTATGTATATTGAACAACTTATTTATTTTATTATATTTGTCACTTGGCATTTTCTTTGAAAATGCTTTATAACAACTTTTCAACCTTTATCTTGCTATGCCAAGGTAAACTTTATTCATTTTGATATGTATTTATCTATAGTGAGCTTACTGTAGAATAAAAGAAAAAAAGCTAATTCTTTAAAGCTTTAAATATGCCACATTATCTAGGTTGATTTATTAAAAGAAAAGAAACAATTACAATTGAACTTATTTTCAGGTTGCAGAATGCAGATGAAACTGACTTATGATAAAAAGAGGGACTCCATTGTTTGGATGTCAATGAAAAGAAACAGCAATTTGTCGAACACTCTGTCGTTCTTATGTTGAGAGGGGCCATATATAGATGGCAGCAACCAATTGCTTTCTATTACTACGAAGACACTACCACAGGCATAGAATAAAAAAAATATTTATTTTTAAGGAGGTAATTGCTGCTGTTGTGGATTATCAAATTATTAAATTGTGATGTAATTTTTCTAAATGCCTGATTTTATTGATGTTAACTCTACACATATTATTATATGTATAATATTAATTTACAATTTCAGATGACACTGTTACAGTAAGTGCATATTTAAATATTGTTTATAACCCATATCACCTAATTAAAGGGTTAAGAAATAACTTCCTCAATAAAATTATGAAAATGGATGGAAAAATATCAAAATGGAATGATATTGTTGTGTATCAAACAGACTGCAGTCACACAGAGTTTAGATAACTACACAAACAAACAACATGTTGTTCCTGAAAAGATAAAGAAAATGAAGGTATGTTCCTCTTTCTTTTTATTTATTTAAATTTTGCTATCCTAGTATGGTTTCACTTCAATATTATATTTGAATTCGATTAACATTAATATTTTGTTTTTAGGTGAAGAATTGTGTGAAAGTATAGCAGTACCTGGCAGCATTATCATGCAGTCCAAAATTTTGTAAGTATTATTTTAGTAGCTTTCCGCTCGCGGCTTCGCCCGCGTTATTATTGTTTTCCCGTGGGAATTTTATATTTTCCCATAGGAAAAATTATTTTGTAGCCTATTTAAGCCGGGATAATAAATTTCAGCGTCGGTGGCGCTGTGTACTCAGCACTTGCCTTCCAATCGGGAGGTCGGGGTTCGAGACCCGCCATGTACCACTGTGTTTTTCATTTCGAATTTCATATGTACATTTGTCCGACGCTACTACGGTGAAGGAATAATCACCCTAACATAGGGTAGGCTCGAACCCCTCGGTGGGGACGTATATGAGCTGTGATGATGATGATGATGATGAATAAATTTCATAGAAATTGGAGCAGATTTTAAAAATTTTCCATAGAAACTTTCAACCCTTATTTTGCTACCTAAGGGGGTGAATTCCCATAAACCACGAAACACGCGTTCAATGAAATATTTTTAAGAACATGAATCTCAAGTTTTATCAAAATCGTTGCTAATTTTAAGATTTTTCCATACAAACTTGCAACCCCTATTTCATCCCTTTATGGTAATTTTTTTTAAAATTCTTTCTTAGTGTCCACATTTTGAATTAAAACAACTGTCCAAAATACCCGTTTCTACCATTAGCGGTTACGGCTGTGCGTGCGTCTATAGATGGGAACACCTCCTTTTATACACGGTTATTTTTTTATCACCCTGGAAAATTTAAGGGACGCTTCACGACATGGTATTAGAATGATTTAAATATGAATAAAAAAATAACTTACTTAATTTTATATTGTTTTTTTTAAATATACAAAAAATGCTGCACTTGTTGAGAGCAGCATTTTTAGATTTTATTATTTTTAAAATATTTTTTTATTTTTTTTTTATATAATATTGGATGTGTCCTGAAGCGTTCCTAAAATTTTCCAGGGTGATAAAAAAATAACCATACATTTAATCATAGTATAATTTAATACACGGTGTTTCAAAATAATCAATAAATAATCAATTCTTTATCGAAAACTCATTATTAAAATGTGTTTCGCGTAATGTCATTCAACCCAAAATTTTCATGTAAATCATAGACATGATGATGATGATGATACTATGATTTTCATGAAAATTTTAGGTCAAATTACAAACGTGTAAAACGTGTAATAATGAGTTTTCGATAAAGAATTGATTATTTTGAAACGCCGTGTATATAGATTAAAGAAACACAAGAATTGTAGTTCAAGTATGGATGTGAACCAAAGTATTTGATGTATTTCCCTTTCGCTGATTTCATCTTAGTATAATGATTACACAATCACCCAGATCACAGACATTAGCTAATTGTATAATCTTACAATGTGTAGACTACCCCATAACAATAGGAGAACGATTTACAAAAAGAAAAAGGTTTTTTTTGACGCTTAATGTCTTATTTTTTCAGCTCTAACTATGCTGATGGAAAACTGATGGATGCAGTAAGTAACCCTAAAAAAACTGCAAAAACAGTTTTACTTTTTGATCAACTATTTGACAGTTTGAGTGGGATAGCAATTTATTGCAAAGAAGCTAAGGGAAGCCTCTACGGACAGCTGTTACTACACCGTAACCTCATCTCATCATGTATTCTGGGATGAAGCCATAAAATAATTACAAAAAAATATGTATGTGCATTCCGCAGAATACGAAAAGTCAGTGCCCATTTTGAAAAATTCTATTACAACATTAAAAAGTTACTAGAGGCTGTAGCAGTTTTTTAAAAAAGAAGGAATAAAAATAATGCAGCTAAGAGATTTAAATTCAGATCCAATTGAGAATTTAAGTCAGTTGCGGGTATACAATTATAGAAATAATAACCCAAATTGCCACAGTCTCAACTGCACCTTTAAGTCATTATTAACAACTAGAATTACAAAATTTCTTTAAGAAATTTAATTGTGAAGATGAAAGTAATTACTTTACAGACTGTAACAACATTTTGCATAAAGCTACAGACATTATTCAATAACACTGATGATGTCATGCTTGGTTATCTCAATACAGAATATATCTTGCAACAGGCCCATCGAGAACGAGTATGTGTGCACTCACAGGCCCACACATTTGGGTGGGTAGTGCGAAAAGTATTAATGAAATTGAAAAATAATTGCAGCTCCTCCAAAAATTGCCTCACTACAAACGAGGAAATAAACATGACCAACAGAAGTTTTTTACAAGGAAAAAATTGCTTGCACTACCCACTCGAAGGTGCAGTGAAGTGTTTCGGCACAGTAATTACTGAATCAAATGAACACCTGGAAAGAAAAGCTCATGAAAAAAAACATATGCCAAAATATAAAAGAGCTAATAAAGTCCAAGTATTTAGTTGATTTTATTGACTGTGCCAAACACACAAACATTATCCTAGATCATTTTCTCTGGTTACAAAATTTACGATTGTGAATTGGTACAAGAAATAAAATCTGAGCACTGTAAACACAAGAAATAAAATCTGTATTTAGTTTGAGAAATTGGAATTTACCATTAATGCACAAATGACTACAAAAATATGATAAAAAAATAAATAAGTTTTTGTCAGTCCTTTTACTCGAGTGGCCTGTGGGTAGAATATACGCGGCGGGCCTATAACGCTTTACGTGTACAGTACAACAATGGCTTTAGGATGCTGTTGCGGCTGCCATGGCGATGTAGTGCTTCAGGGATGTTCGCCGAAGCTCGTACGGATGGCTTCCCAGCTATCATTCGCAAAAAGGTGGCATCATTACTACAAAGGCTACGTAGTAGTTCGAATAGCATTCTAAAGGTCATTGCTGATAGGTTGGACTGCCCTATACAAAAACATTGGGTAGGTTTGTTGATAGGTCTTACTAACAATTAGTTTATAAGTACTTAAATTGTTACTAACATATAAAATGTATGGACTCTTGTATGGTCTGAAATAAAGTTGTATTATTATTATAAATTATCTTGGTTTTTATTTAATTTCCTTAGTAAGTTTGAAATAATATGAAATAAAAAATAACTGGCTTATAAGCTTACAAGGTACGCAGTAGAAAATTTTTGGCTGTATATCCTCCCACTTCCTTTGCCGCTTAGCTAGAGATGAATTAAAAAAGAACAAACGTCATACAACACTAATAATTCCTGGTACTACGTTAAATAATCTTTATATGGCAGTCGGCAGTCTGATACGTAGTATCTCTAATAAGTCTGTGATCGTACCTAATCGTACTAATCGTACACTACACCGCCAAAGCGTTAAGCGTTAATGGTTGATTAAGTACGAGTAAGCGAGGTAACGTGCGCTGCAAGCCTGCAATGTATTCAATGCTTAAAGATGACGCATTACATGCCATCTAGAAAAAAACTTTAGCAGTACTTATAAAAATGTCACTGTATTTAGTATGGAGCCGGGACTTAGAATATTTTCGACTGTTTTTGTAAGGAATTTTAACCCTGCATAACTTCATGAAAAATATTTACAAAAATGCTTATATCTCAAAAACGATGCTTTGAAGGTAAAAAATAACGAGATTTTTGAGCCCCGTATACTACTCACCTATTACCCTGATCAAGTGTGAGTTTGACTTTTTTTCATACTTGATTATAAGAAGATTAGTCCAGATTCCACCTCGGGCAAAGGGAGTGCGAATTTTAATTGAACTCATCCATACTAAATACGTTGCTTTTTTAATTGCTGGCTCCATAGAAAAATCAGTTGAAAATTTTCCAAGTTATTTGCGTGTAAGTCATTATGTTTCTTTCCCCATATTATTAAGCTGAATGATTAAATCAATATTCGTAGCTATTAGTACGGTGCTATTCACTGTATCGTGGTTTAAAACAGTACTAATAGCACGAATAAGCTGTACTAGTACATTCAAGATAAGAAAGTTCAAAAAAGAAAGTTCTTGACAGGTCGAATTTTTCCATTTCATGCATACTAGCTTCCGTGATTAAAACATTATGTTTTAAAAATATAATTTATCTCTTAAGGTTATTTTTTATCAAAAATGCAATAATTAATTCCACATTAAATAAAAACAAGAATATCAGTCTAGTTAAATAAATTATAATTCTGAAAAATATTTGTTTATTTACAAGAAAATATTTGTGTCTGTGTAAAGTATAAGTTCCGATTCACGACACAAATATATACTTAATTAAACAAATATTTTATCTGAATTATAAATAATTATTTTGAACTGGACTGATATTAATGTCTCTATTCAGTGTGGAATTAATTGTGTAGAGATCTCTTTAGAGATAAGTCCACCATTGCATCTTCTGTTTTTTACTTGTGTTTCCCCATGTGTATTTTTTTTTGCAATAAAGAGTATACTACGCTTTCGGAAAGCATGGTCATTTTCTAGAAAAGTTACGATGAGGAAATATTATTTTCTAAAATTATCATTAAGTACATGGCGAATAAAATACTATTTGTTTTTTATATCATACTTCGAACTTGATATAAAGTGACATGAAAATTTAACATTAAATAATTTAACTTCGCAGTAGGACTACGAGGAACTAGGCATCCTCGTGGACCTACCGTAAGACATTATTATCTGCAGTAGGACCACGAGGAACTAGGCTTCCTCGTGGTCCCACTAGTAGGAGAAATTAGTAGGACCACGAAGAAACAGCCTAATATTGTTGCATTGTTGTTAAAAATAACCGAAGGAGAGTTATATTTTTATTAGAAAATAGTATGCATGAAACGGAAAAGTTCGACCTGTCAGGGGAACCTTCTTATCTTGAATATATTATACTATAGTACCTTACTCGTACTGTACGATTAATAATGTACAAATAAGGACAAGACTAATAATGAAATGCTTTTCTTCATTGTTAGTGATTATACATTCGTTGCTTCGTCCTTTGAGATTAGGTAATAATTGTAGTAACACGTATCATGTCGCCTTTCATCCACTAAGTTAAAAGAAGGTATTCACACTTTTTTTTTTTTTTTGATGGTGGTACACAAACCTTCCTAGAGACACCAACCATATAGTCGCTCATTCGCGTTTTAGTGCTTCGCCGATCACCACGTATCCTACTTAATTTCTTAGAAAACGTTACTATGCCGAAACGAAGCCATAAGGAGGAAGATAGTGATTACTTACGCAAGAAAATAAGAAAGAAAGAAATGATGTTAAAAAAGCGCGAAAAGCGTACGCGCAATCGAATAATTTCAAACAATAGTAGCTCGTCGTGCCCAGCCTCACCGGCGGTGGCACTTCTGACGCTATCAGGAAACGAAGGTACGCAGTTGTTAAATAATATTATACTTATTTATTAAAAGTGGTAAACATTTGTATCACTTAATGTGATGTAATGTGTTCCTATATTTATATGGGATTATTTCATAACGAAAGACCACCACTGGTTTTTAATATCGTGTAGTGTACATCTATACGGGGATGTTACCGGCACAAAATATTATACCTAATAATATTAAAGTACCTGCCTGTTATCTATAACAGATAATCTTTAGTGATGTGTATATCTATATGGGATATTACCTATCGTCACAAATAATTACCACTGGTATCTTGTATGTAGTGTACATCTATGCGGGATGCTACCGTCACAATATTTTTTATGTACTGTGTACATTTTATATGTTATGTTACCTTCATGACTAATAAAGTATGTGCACATTAATGAAATGTTGCTTTTTAAAGTTTCATACGGCACTAAATGGTTTATTCTCACAAACATTGGTCGTTGATATACAACCGCATTTAAAAAATTAAGCAGCTGTTATGGATATCTGACAGAGGTGTATTCTTCTGTGTCATATGTATTTTTGGTGACACAGTTACCTGTATGCGACACAAACGTATTGCAGGTGAAGGTGAAGTGCAATCAGAGGTCGACATAGTCTCGATTGTAGAAGAGATCAATTCAGATCCATCCACTTCTATGGCTGCAACTGCAACAACAGCTTTACAGCCTTTAGATTCTACCGAACTACCTGCACATGTGAGCAGTGAACCAGTTCGTGTTGAATTGGATGAAGAGATTTTAAGTCTTTTGGGTGAAACACCCTCCAAAAAATATATATTTTTTTTTTTTCTTTTATATTATATACCAGTGAGTCTAAAAGTCTGGTGCTGAGATAAAGACTACTTCATCAACCAAGAAAACGCTTGCGGCGAGAAAACCAAAGCAACCTTTAAATCGTCCTTTAAAGCAGAAGCCCCCGTTTCCGAGGTCCAGGCAGATGGGAGCACCGCGGAGGACGGAGCTGACCCCGCCGCAGGCACCGCGCCCGCCGCGACAACAGCAGCTGCCGCGACCGCCGCCGCGCTCGCAGCAGCACCTAGGCCCACGTCGCTAGATTCGGTATGTACAGCAGGTCGTTTAAATAATTTTTACGATAATTGGCAACTCTTAACTGATGACCCGGTTATATTATGATGGATAAGATCCCTTTTTCCAGACCTATTCATAAATTATGGGAACCTAAACTGCCGACCTTGTCAGCTTCTGAATCTTTACAATATAGAGTGGCCATTACTGAATTGATTGATTCAGTAGCTATTTCACCTTGTCAACCAAGTGAAATAAACAGTTCTTGTCCAGCTGTTTTATTATTAAACAACCAATATGTAAAAACAGTTTTTTTTTAAACTTAGAACCTATAAATAAATTCATAACAACACGGCATTTTAAAATTGAAGATTACAGAACTACAATGA
The DNA here is from genome assembly GCA_963935595.1 of Schoenobius gigantellus. Taxonomy (NCBI): domain Eukaryota; kingdom Metazoa; phylum Arthropoda; class Insecta; order Lepidoptera; family Crambidae; genus Schoenobius; species Schoenobius gigantellus. The sequence goes on from OZ012548.1 coordinate 20,844,474, forward strand.
AATTAGTTTCAAAAAACAGTTTCATGGCCACCATAGATTTAAAAGATGCCTATTTTTTAACTCCAATCCACCCAGCTCATAAAATATATTTTGGGTTTATATCTGAAGATAAACTATACCAATTTAACGTTCTTCCCTTTGGCCTTAACACCGCACCATTGGTATTAACAAAGTTTCTTAAGACGGTGATGTACTTACTTCGATCCTTAGGCCATATATATGTGTACCATTTTCTTAGACTATATTTGTGTCATTGCTAGGGATTACCAAAAAATGTCTAGCAAATATTGCTGAAACTAAAAATATTTTAGAGTCTTTTGGATTTATTATCAACATTGAACGACACGGTTAGCGCAGAGGTCGAGTGATCGCCTACTGCACAACGGGTCGCGGGTTCGATTCCCGTACGGGACAAATATTTTGTATGGCCTACAGAAATTTGTTCCGGACTAGGCGTATGTGCATGTGATATTCTATGTTTGTAACCCCACGACACAGGAGAAAATCCTAGTGTGGGGCGACGTTTAAAAAAAACAAAAAAAAAAGCTGTATGATTCCTAACACTAGTTGTAGTCGAAAAACTTTCATATATGTTTATAGTACATAGGATAAAATAAATATTATTAAAAAGGAATTGCTTTATTTTCAACATAAGACAAATTGTAAAATTCGACGTTTCGCTCGACTGCTGGGACTCCTCACCTCATCCTGCCCAGCAGTACAGTATGGTTGGTTGTATACCAAACAAATGGAGAGATGCAAATACCTTGCTTTATGCAATAACAATAGCTACAACAGCTACAACAATTGCAAACAGATATTTCCTGGTGGAAAATTCCATTGATAAAACATTTAATCCTATTAGACAAGAATAGTCATTAGTGTAGTGTAGTCTTAATGCTATCTAGACAACCTGAGACCGACCCGACTATTACAATATTGAAATTTTTTCGGATGCGAGCAAAAAAGGGCGGGGTGTAGCATGCGGTGAGGAGACCGCTAGTGGACAATGGAGTATAGAGAAATCATCCAAACACATAAATTATTTAGAACTTTTGGCCGCTTGTCTAGGCTTTCAAATATTCGCAAAAGGAGAAATTGTCTAATATTATTGCGCATTGACAACACAACTGCTATTTCGTATATCAACATGGGTGGAGTTCGATTTCCACACCTTACTGATATAACCAGGAAACTGTGGCAACTTTTATATTATATACCAGTGAGTCTAAAAGTCTGGTGCTGAGATAAAGACTACTTCATCAACCAAGAAAACGCTTGCGGCGAGAAAACCAAAGCAACCTTTAAATCGTCCTTTAAAGCAGAAGCCCCCGTTTCCGAGGTCCAGGCAGATGGGAGCACCGCGGAGGACGGAGCTGACCCCGCCGCAGGCACCGCGCCCGCCGCGACAACAGCAGCTGCCGCGACCGCCGCCGCGCTCGCAGCAGCACCTAGGCCCACGTCGCTAGATTCGGTATGTACAGCAGGTCGTTTAAATAATTTTTACGATAATTGGCAACTCTTAACTGATGACCCGGTTATATTATGATGGATAAGATCCCTTTTTCCAGACCTATTCATAAATTATGGGAACCTAAACTGCCGACCTTGTCAGCTTCTGAATCTTTACAATATAGAGTGGCCATTACTGAATTGATTGATTCAGTAGCTATTTCACCTTGTCAACCAAGTGAAATAAACAGTTCTTGTCCAGCTGTTTTATTATTAAACAACCAATATGTAAAAACAGTTTTTTTTTAAACTTAGAACCTATAAATAAATTCATAACAACACGGCATTTTAAAATTGAAGATTACAGAACTACAATGAAATTAGTTTCAAAAAACAGTTTCATGGCCACCATAGATTTAAAAGATGCCTATTTTTTAACTCCAATCCACCCAGCTCATAAAATATATTTTGGGTTTATATCTGAAGATAAACTATACCAATTTAACGTTCTTCCCTTTGGCCTTAACACCGCACCATTGGTATTAACAAAGTTTCTTAAGACGGTGATGTACTTACTTCGATCCTTAGGCCATATATATGTGTACCATTTTCTTAGACTATATTTGTGTCATTGCTAGGGATTACCAAAAAATGTCTAGCAAATATTGCTGAAACTAAAAATATTTTAGAGTCTTTTGGATTTATTATCAACATTGAACGACACGGTTAGCGCAGAGGTCGAGTGATCGCCTACTGCACAACGGGTCGCGGGTTCGATTCCCGTACGGGACAAATATTTTGTATGGCCTACAGAAATTTGTTCCGGACTAGGCGTATGTGCATGTGATATTCTATGTTTGTAACCCCACGACACAGGAGAAAATCCTAGTGTGGGGCGACGTTTAAAAAAAACAAAAAAAAAAAGCTGTATGATTCCTAACACTAGTTGTAGTCGAAAAACTTTCATATATGTTTATAGTACATAGGATAAAATAAATATTATTAAAAAGGAATTGCTTTATTTTCAACATAAGACAAATTGTAAAATTCGACGTTTCGCTCGACTGCTGGGACTCCTCACCTCATCCTGCCCAGCAGTACAGTATGGTTGGTTGTATACCAAACAAATGGAGAGATGCAAATACCTTGCTTTATGCAATAACAATAGCTACAACAGCTACAACAATTGCAAACAGATATTTCCTGGTGGAAAATTCCATTGATAAAACATTTAATCCTATTAGACAAGAATAGTCATTAGTGTAGTGTAGTCTTAATGCTATCTAGACAACCTGAGACCGACCCGACTATTACAATATCGAAATTTTTTCGGATGCGAGCAAAAAAGGGCGGGGTGTAGCATGCGGTGAGGAGACCGCTAGTGGACAATGGAGTATAGAGAAATCATCCAAACACATAAATTATTTAGAACTTTTGGCCGCTTGTCTAGGCTTTCAAATATTCGCAAAAGGAGAAATTGTCTAATATTATTGCGCATTGACAACACAACTGCTATTTCGTATATCAACATGGGTGGAGTTCGATTTCCACACCTTACTGATATAACCAGGAAACTGTGGCAGTGGTGCGAACCTAGAGGTACATTTGTGTTTGCTTGTTACATAAGCTCTAAAGATAATATAATTAAATAGCAGATGCGGAGCCAAGAAAATCTCACCCTGATACTGAATGGGAGCTAAAAAATCATGCATTTAATCGAATTCTAAAGGCGTTTTGCAAGGCTGACATTGATCTTTTTGCCTCTAGAGTCAATAAAAATGCAACTTGTATGTTTCTTGGAATAAATAAGGATCCAGATTACCGTGTTCATCAATTGGAAACATCTTTTATTTTATGCATTTCCGCCTTTTGCTGTAATACTAAAAGTTTTACGAAAAATAATAACCGACCAAGCTGAGGGAATAGTATCGTTATTCCCTTCTGGCCTACACAACCCTGGTTTCCTTTATTCCAAGAGCTTCTTTGTTCAAAGACTGTACAATTACAGCCCTTCAGATAACGTTTTGTTGTCTGTTTCTAACAGCCTGCCCAAGCTCACATTGATAGCAGGGAAGTTATCCGAAAGGCACTTCTGAAGAGGAGCGTACCACCGTCATCCTTAGACATCATGATGGCTTCCCTGTCAAAAAATTCAATCAAAGAATATTATTCGCAATACATCGCTGGGTAAATTTTTGTACAAAAAAAAAAAGATATTGACGTGTATGAAGCATACACTTTCTCCGCAGGTTATTTATTTTCTTACACAAATATTTTATTCGGGTTTACAATATGGATGATTAAAGTAATAGTCATCGCTCTGCTCTATCTTTGATTTTGGGATCGAGAGTAAGGTCGAATGACCGCATTACAAGACTGTTTAAGGGTTTTTTCAGACTTCGTCCTCCAGCCCCTAAATATGATACATTACCTGGAATCCTTCTCTAGTTTTAGATTACATGTCAAAAGCTTATCTAAACACCACGTTGAGTTTAGAGCAATTGTCAAAGAAGATTGCAACACTTCTTGTACTCGTAACAGCACACAGAGTACAGACGATTACAAAAATAAAATTAGATAACATAATTATTAGAGATCAAGTAATTATTATTAAAATTAAAGATTTGATTAAAACATCACGTCCAGGATCAAATCAACCAGTGTAGGTATTCCATTTTACAAAGACCGCCCACAGATTTATTTATTTATTTAATCTTTATTGCACTTTTTTCTGCCCACTCCGTCAGACGTGCAGCTATACCTCAACGGCGCATAGGCAGGTGTCAGTGTTGCCACCTTGGTGGTTTTGTCACCAGATCTGGTGGTTTTTCAAGACCTTTAGCGATATTTTTTCATCATTTAGCGTATTTATTTTTTTAGTGGTTTTTAGCGGTTTTCTGGAATGGAATCTGACAACACTTCTTAGAGAAGAAAATTTCCTACTGTTCCGAATAGACACGAAAATCTATACCTAGTTATAAGCTTAAAGTCTATGAATGCTCCCACTTTACATTACAGAACAGCAGTTTCGTTTCCTGTAGGTATTGATCATTTTCTCCATAGACTTAAAATATATACTGTCGTATAGATATAGACCAACTGACAGTGCGAGCGAGAATGTATATAGTCTTATCACAAGTCTTATGAAGTTCTCTAGTTCTAGAGTTTGAAAGAGACAGTGCATTTAGCTACTTTTTAACCGATTTTGAAGGACAGATCAGCCACATTGGATATTGGAATTCAGCCACATAGTATTGGAATTGACAATTCAAATATTTTGGTCTCATTTTATAATTAGCTGTCAGTACGTCTATACGCCAGTATATTCTAAGTCTATGGCTTTCTCCGGTTCCAAGGCAACGGATGATTTAAAAATGCATCGGACTAAATGTACTGAAGTTATTAAAATGTCTTGGCACCCCATTTCGTTGATGAACTAATAAAAGATAAGAGGACAGTTTTGCTTAGCTATTGTTTAACTACATTACATACTTTATTAGTATTTTATTTAAATTAAAAAAAAGTTAGCGGAATTTGGTGGTTTTTTTCTTGTCCACATTTTAAGAAACTGGCGACATTTTAATGTGGATCTGGCGCCCTAACATATTTCAAGGTGGCAACACTGGCAGGTGTCAGTATTGACACAATACGCAGAACTGCAGGGGGGAGTGGCAGCCAATATGTTTGCTAATTATTACTATAGAAATATTCAACCAGATGAATCAAATAGTTTTGCATTGTCTATCCTTAATAGCTAACATTATGCCAATAAATAATTGATATTATTTGTTGTTGCCTTGATTCCTTTATAGATTTGATTTTTTTGGTTACAGAATGAATATCATAATATATTTTAATTATTATTTGGTTTTAATATTTCACTTGCTTTCAAAATCTACAATTATTACCTAATCTCAAAGGACGAAGCAACGAATGTATAATTAGTGATTAAACGAACTTACCTTAAGTGAAGTTCTATCATAATTATACGAGTTGCTTCGTCCGAAGAGATTAGGTCGCTCCCTCCCAATATGCCCCCTTTAAAGTGAAATATATAGGTTTTGCGGGACTTTCAACTAAATGAGCGACTAAGTATATGGTTGGTGTCTCTAGGAAGGTTTGTGTACCACCATCAAAAAAAAAAAAAAGTGTGAATACCTTCTTTTAACTTAATGGATGAAAGGCTACATGATACGTGTTACTACAATTATTACCTAATCTCTTCGGACGAAGCAACTCGTTATTATGATAGAACTTCACTATACGGCCCGTTCCAGATAAGCATTTTTAGCCATAAATACCAACATTTTTAGCATCTCTGCGTTTCATTAGCCGGTGATGCTAGTTTTTCTTGCTGGTTGTCATGCGTTTCATTTAAGCATTTTTAACACGAAATGCTAGCATCAAATACCCATGCTAATAGATGGGTCCTCTGATACCACTTTTTGACAGCTTTCAAATTTGACATTTGGAATCTTTTTTTCATGAATCAAAAAGGATTTTCAGCGGATTTAAAAAAATATATTGAAAGATATTTATAGTATTAGCCAATTCTGATTTATATTATTAAAAATTTTAAGTGGCTGGACTAATTAAGTGAGGTGTCAAAATTCAGCACGAAAAATCAGTACCTTGCGTTTCATTTGTAACAATTAGCGTGGCTAAAAATGTCAACATTTCTTAAAAGAAACGCAAAACGAGGCTAACATCAGATGTTAGCCTCAGAAAGTAGCAGTGCTTTATCTGGAACGCAGGGTTAAGGTAAGTTCGTTTAATCACTAAGAATATTCCAATATGGCAACATACACTTCTGAAATGTCAAAAATTATATTACTCAGCGGTCAAAATTCCCTCGAAATCGAATTTTTTAACAAATTTCTTTAATTACTTTCTAAGTAAAAATTGTGAATTAATTATGTATGATTGTGGGTTTCGTTTATTATTAATTTGTGGTTCGATTGAAATATTGTTTAGGATTTACTAAACCTGAACTCCAAATGAAGGTGATTGTGTTGTGATCTTATTTGTACCAATTTATGCTGTGGTCATGACAACAGTAAAACTACAAACACTGAAAATCGAAATGAAAGATAAAATTAAAACAGAAGCAACTACAATCCTAAAAAAATGATAGTACTGAAAATTTGGTCTGTGCTTCAATGGTATTTGAGACCTTTTATAAAATGGTTCCTAAGAAAAACTACTAGACTTTGTGAATTGCAAAGAATCTGTTATGGTGAAAGGGCTGGAGCACCAAGAACATGTGGTGTGGAAAATTCTCTTATGTTATCACGTACCCATTGCCTGAAAGAAATAGTAGCTTATCTAGATACTGTTGTAAATGAAAAGAGATTCATACCAGAATACTTCACAGATATATTAGATCCGTCAATATCCATAATCATGAGGGCTAAGCAAATTAATCCTAAGCTACATAGATCTTTTGGTGTCAGCTTTCGAAAATGTCTTGAACAAATTTGGAGCTACAAAAGTTTGACTATTGCTATTGAAGAACTTCGTTGTTGCCAGTTTGACAGTAACAACTTAGAACATGAAGAAAAATTGCTAAGGTTATGGAACTTATTGGTTCCAAATGACAAACTCGAAGCAAGAGTAACAAAAAAGTGGCAATACATAGGATTTCAAGTAAGCTATTTACTTATAACATTTTTATTTCATTGTTTGCCCATGGTAAAGTTCAGTGCTCAAGTCAACCAGACTAATGGCCGGTTAACACCGTGATTAGTGCGAATGGCTTGTTTAGTGAAGTTTTGTTAGATAAAAATGCATTTGGACAGTTTCTGTTGTGTTAAATGTTTAGTGAAGTACAGTGTTTATGGCCAGTATACACTTTGTTTAGTCCGAGTGCCAAGTTCCAAATGTTTAGTGTGAACTGATTAGTAGTTGATGTCCTACACTGTTTAAAAGATTTTCTTGGACAGAAAAATTAAGTATGGACTAAACACAAAAAAACCTGTCCAAATGTGTTATTTTATTAACCATTAAACAAGCCACTCCCACTAATCACTAACCAGTGTATACTGGCCATAAAGAAATAAATTATCTTCCATGGTTACAACAAAATAGATACAGATCTGTGTAGGGTTTGGAAACAATTTTTATAATGGCATGTGTCATGTAACAGTAGCCATTTGGCAAAAAACAATGTGGGGTAAACAAATGAATATCATAAACACCTGAAGAGCAGAGTTAATATTGGGGCAACAAAAAATCTAAGTGGAATACTTGAAGTTAGCAGAATCCTTAAGGACAGTGCCACCACGCAAAGAATAGAATGTCATTAAAAAATGAATGTTGGGGACAATTTAAAATATTGATTGTCGTTTGATCGCCAATGAAATATCGAAGCCCAAATGATTGAATGTTCATCTCATCTAAAGCTTAACCCTTAATTAGAGCATGGGGTGTCATACACACCAAAGCAAGTTATGTAGTGATCATAATTGTAACTTATATAACTAGTATTTACGAGTGTGGATTGAAAAGTTTGCGGCATAGTCAAGAAATCAAAATAAAAAATTAACAAAAATATTTTAAATTTTCGATTTAATCTGCATCAAGCTCTATACATTTTTTTCCTTAGGTGTTTTTAATTTGGTAAAAGGTCCAAGTCCGAAGCTGCCAAATCTGGTGAATAAGCCGGATGAAGCAGTATTTCAAAACCACAATCATGAATTTGAGCCATGGATTCCACAAACGTGTGGAGAAAGCATTGTCTTGGTGAAACAACACTTTCTTTCTCAGTAATCTGTGTTATTTTTCTTTAATTTTTTCACGCAAACTACTAGAAGAGTGCAATTAGCGTTGCCATCTCTAAAAATCAAAAAGCGAGTCAATCAATCTCGTCTCGCTCGCTCATTCGCTACTTACTAAAGTGATTGATTGGATTGATTGAACGATAGTATAAAAAGCCTAACAAAATCCAGACGGGCCGGATGTTGTCAAATTTAGCCAGACAAGAGGTCAAAAAGCCTAACACTGTCCGGCCGGACGGATGGCAACACTAGGTGTAATAATACTCAGAGTTTATTGTATTTTCTTTTTTTTTCAAGATAGTCCACCCCTTAGCATCCCAAAAAACTGATGCCATCACCTTGCCAGCTGACAAAATTGTCTTTGCTTTTGGTGCTGGTTCATCCCTTTTTTTCCCATTGCTTAGATTGTTATTTTGATTCCGGAGATGAACCCAAGTTTCATACATTGTCAGTTGTCACAAATCTGTAAAAAAAATCTAGCGGATCAGCCTCAAACATCGCGTGAATTCGTGTTTGCTCAACTGGAAGCAATCTAAGGACCCACCGAGCATTGAGCTTACTCTTGAACTAATTCCAAACGTTTGACATTATGATTTTTTGAACAGAGGGAAATGCGCAACCGCACCGTACCCGCCGCTGGCTAGACAGCGAGTGTGTGTAGGGCTCTCTCAGGATAGTGCCAGGCCTACCCGCTAAAGCCTGCCCCACGAGTGCATAAAGGAGGCACTCCGCTTCCACCGGGTGCCTCTGTACCTCTGCGCCCTCATGGAGCACTACATACAAGGCAGGTCAGTCCTCTACGAGGGGCCGGATGGGCGAGTCCACACGTGGACAATGGCGGCGGTTGTACCCCAGGGTTCCGTATTAGGTCCTCTGTTATGGAACCTGGGGTACAATTGGGTCGAAAACGGGAGAGGAGGCCTTGCCTCGGTCGGCGCCTCACTGGTCTTCCGACGCATCCGCCTCCTGGGCCTGGACTAAACCCCCCTGTATTCTCCCTGCCCTTGTGGGCGCGCATGGTAGGGTCCACGATGCGACTACCACTACCAACGCGCCCGGGCAGCCCGACCAGTTGGTAGGGCTATCGTATCGCCAAGGGGAAATTGCCCGAAAACACCAGGGCAATCCTCAGACTAAGGGCCTTACAGCAGCACGTTTTGGGGCTAACCGGGCATGCAGGCCTCCACGGCAGCGTCATTAGACGGGCATCGCTTATGCAAATGCGAAACATGGCCACGACCATGCTCGGTAGCGAGAGGTTTCCGCCTCCCAGCGCGCAACGTTGAGTTCGCTGCGCTGGCGTCGCCAAGCAGGGCACACCAATAGTGTATGCTCGGCAGTGTCGTCGGCCTCGTCGTTTCCTCCTGGTGCAACTAGTGACCGAAACAGCCATGGCAGGTGAGTACCTACCTCCCTGCCACGCCCAACCCACTCCTCCAACACCAGACGAATCGTCTCGATTGTCCGGTAGCCGGCAGACCTTAAAACATCCTAGTTCCTTGAATATGATGTTTTGTATTCGTTCATACGAGATGTCTGTTTAATGTCAGCAATCTCCCTGATAGTCAATCTTTGGTCTGCCATTACAAGATCACACACTTTATCAATGTTTTCTTTAGTCGTTAATGTTGTAGTGCGAGGGTCCTGCATTTCCATGTCATCGTGAATCTCTTATGGTGTTGTTTTTTTTTTAACATGACAATGTATTTAATGACCGCGCGTTGCTCAATTTTCTCCGTTTTCTAAAAATGCTACACTTGAACTCAATTATCTTGTTGTAATTTAAAAACCAAAAACGCTACCGTAATAGAATTCTGCACGTTGACAACCAGGTAACGAGTGAACATCATGACATGACAGTAGAAAAATAACAATAAAATCAGTATTTATGTGTGAGGCCGCGAACTTTTCAATCCACCCTCGTACATTTATTGTTTCTTGTTTAAAATTTATTCATCATTTTAAAAGTAGATTGACATGCATGTTTAAATGTGGTTGCCAATAAAATTCAAAATTGAATTTGTTTATAATTTTTTTGTAATTAACAGGACCGCGTTCAGAGCCTTCGCGCGAAGTACAACTTTTCGCTCTAACCCCATTCAATGCCTTCGAGCGTGACGCGCGGATGAAACAACCGGCCCGTTCAGGACCTTCGAGTGTCAGAGCGAGTTACAATCGAATTTGATGATTGTAAAAGCCGTTTATTACTGAAATACTCTTACGTGATTGGATAATATAATCTACAATGTCATCTGATAGAAAGAGAGGGAAATAAAAATTCATGTGAAAGAGGGAGATAAAAGATTTGGTTGGTGCAAACCGTTCAACGCCTCTGAGCGAATTAAAAAACAACCAGACAACTAGCCGTTTATTACTGAAATACTCTTACGTAATTGGATGATATAATCTACAATGTCATCTGATAGAAAGAGGGAAATAAAAATTCATGTGAAAGAGGGAGATAAAAGATTTGGTTGGTGCAAACCGTTCAACGCCTCTGAGCGAGTTAAAAAACAACCAGACAACTACAGTCCGAGGCTCTGAACGCGCTCCTGTCTGTGGAGTGCTACTCCACCTGCGCGACTATTTACAAAACTTTTAGGTGCACCTAATTTTAAGGGTTAATAAATCGAATGCTTAAGATGGCAGATTTAATGATCAAATGTTTAAAAACTTGGATTCTACGGTGATTTTGAATTGTTAAACATAAGTACTATAAAAGGGCAAGGCCCAAACTACTGGTGGTTAGGGCTACAGAGAGAGGAATTTCCGGTCAATATGTGCAGTGTCGAGAATCACTGCTTTCTGTATTTGACCCTTGATCCATCCGTCAAGCGAAAGCCTCTTAACATGCTGGTCGAGAATCTTCACTATCAAATCCTTTGCCAAAATGACTATCAGAATAATGATCATCGAATCAACATTCCATATGGCGGTTACCCTGTAGCCCAAGTCGTGGTACTTACCTTGCTGTCTTTCACTAGATCGACATTAAGACAAGTCCACCACCATGATATCAGGGGCCTAATTCCGCTAATCTCAACTTCGTTGTCGTGTCTTAATAGCATTGCAATAAAACTGCTTGTTTCACTTTAATATGCACTTCCTGGTGCAATTTATTCGTAATTTCTTGATAATATAATAAGAATATGGACTTTACACGTAAAGTCCATATTGTTATTAAAAAAATACCTTTATTCTGATGGACTGTTGTTTTTTTCAGGGTGATGATCCTAAAACAGACTTCCGGGGCATGGGAATTCTTGGTCTGGAGAATTTACTATTTTTTGCAACTGAATACCCACAAGCTTCAGGTCATGTTCTGAGTCATTCACTTCATCCTAAGTATGGCTATACATTTGCAATTGTAGGGATAAACCTGACTTCTATGGCATACTATCTGCTGCAAGATGGCTCAGCCAAAACTTATATGTTTAACGCTATAAATCATCTTCCCAGTATAAATTTGTTTCATAGGTTTTATTGCTATCTATTCTTTGAGTTTGACAAAATGTGGATAGATTCAAAACCAGAAAATATCATGGAGTTCTCTATCATTTTCAAAAGGTTTGAAAATGCTATTAGGACTGAGCTTGCTGATCCTGCTACTGTTTTTAGAATAAATATAGAAATTGACACAATATAAATTAATATGGGAATCAGTATAATGATTCCCATACCCCAACTGTTATTTACTAGTCAAAAGCAATAGTAAACTAAAAATCGCTAGTTAGGTATTTGCTGTGTATAATCAAGATGTTTGTATGTATATTTTTTTTGTTTCTATCTGCTATAATGGCATTCTGTTTAGGGGCAATAAACGTGCATACATCTGTCAAAATAATATCTCTATCGAATATATTTTTTCTAATGTTGAAATAATATCTCTATCGAATATATTTTTTCTAATGTTGTGAGCTTTCTGATATTCGCAAAAATGTGGTATTCAATTTTGTCATTTTATGTCTGGCTGACCCAGCACAAAAAAACTGTGACAAATAGATTGTTTGAATATACCATTATAATGTCTAGTTTGCCAGAGTTTGACAGCAAGTTACAGAGTTTGTCGTTTGCGCGTTTCAGAGATATGTGTGGCTCAGCTGGGGTAACGTTACCAATAAGCGGCAAACAATCAATTTTTCAGCCACACTCATTTTATAGTATATTCAGGATAAAGATTCGCGTGACAGGTCAAAGTTTTCCATTAAATCCACATTAGTTTCCATTAGTTTTTTAAAAATATAACATCTCTTTAGGTTGTTATTATCAGAAATTATAAAAAGAAGTTACCATCTTATAAAAAACAGTTAGCGCATTTCCATATTCCTATATTTCCATGTTCCTTAGAAGAACGTAGAAGTATAATTGACCCAACATTTTCATATAAAACACTCAATAGCAAGATTGACTGTCCCCAGTTACTAAGTAAGTTTAAATTACGTGTGCCAGCTCGATATCAGAGAAAAAGAATTACTCCTTTCTACGTGCCACTTCGGAGAATGTATTTGGCCCAAGTTCACCCATTCCCAGATTATGCAAACTGATGAATGAATATAGCGACCGTTTTGATTTTAACTCTGTCCCTCTTGGAAGGCTCTATTCTATTATGAGAGCATCACCTAGAATGCAATAGATTTTGTAATTTTCTTTCTGTTATTTATTATTATTTTCTAACTACTTTAATATCGATAATTTTCAAACTGTTCAAATTTAAATTTATTAATAAATAGTTGAATGTACCTACTCGAACATGCTGTATTTGCCTGTGTTTGTTTCACCTAACAGTCCTAGATAATTTTTTTAGAATGTAATAAATAAATGTATTGGTGTGTAGAAACGTTGGCAAATCAATTAATTTAAAAAATGCAATAGGTAAGTAATTCCACATTAAATAGCAACAAGAATATCAGTCGAGTTGAATATAAAAAATATTTGTTTTATTAATATGTATGAGGACAGATTCCTATCTCTATTTAATGTGGAATTAATTATTGCATTTTGATCATAATAACCTAGAGATGTTATATTTTTAAAACATAATATTTTTCATCATAGAAATTAATCTCTATGCATGAAACGGAAAACTTCGACCTATCACGGGAATCTTCGTAACCTGAATATATTATTGTCTCTCAATCATTAGGTACATCTCCCATCCATCCCTCCCTCCACTCCCTCGTTATTGAAGATACAAGCAGGCAAGTCTGGCAATATAAGTAGTGAGAAGTTGGATTGTTTATCTGGTACTTACTATTTGATGGGATATTTCATGTTGATATAAATATTTTTGTGGAATTTTAACACTTTACCAGAGAATATTTTTTTCCCCAACAATTTTTGTAATATTGTGCTTTGAATTTAAATAAATATATTTGTATCGATATCACCTTTATTGAGTATTCGTAAATAATAAAAACAATAAAAATAAATGCATTTTTATTTCCCTATTTTATAAATGAGGTATAATTTTTTTGCCTATCATTTGATATATTATAATGACATTAAAAATCTCGCGAATAATTAAATAACAATCACACAAACTTGACAAATATAATACATAAATTATGTACTAAGTCATATATATCCATCATGGTCACCTAAACTAATGGACGGTTTAATTACTACAATAAAAATACCTATCTAGAATGTCGAACAGTAAAAAATACATCGTTGATTATTCTTATTTGTACGTAAATAATATGTATTACAAAAATAATGTTCACACATTTAAAATAATACCATTTAACTATAAAAATACAAAGACAAGTTTTACATAAAGGAACAATAAAAAAAGTAAGATTATAAATGCACAACAAGAATGTAACAAGCTCAGTGGTTATTTGCTTTTCTTATCCTTCTTCGTATTTTTTGTGGATTTCGATCGACCAGCTTTAATCAAAGCAATCAAAGCTGTTAGAGCCACTAAACCAAATCCTGCAACGCCTATTTGCCATATCCAGGGGTATTTTGCTAAAATGTCAAATGCTTTTTCCACACTGAATTTGATCATCTCCACGCACCAGTCGACAAGATCATCGCTGAAAAATTAGAAAATGGTCTGAATACTGAATCCATCTACCAAATACTTACTAACAAATGGAAGTCGCGTTTGCGATCTAGTATCCGTATCAAAAGAGAAACAAAACGAAAATAAAATTAAAAAATATAAAAACCGACTTAAAAACACCATCCCAAAACCAATAAATATTGATATATCGACGTCCAAATATATCGATATTTACCGATATCGATATATCAGTATCGAAAAAAATTTACGATATTATGACGAAATATCGAAAACCCACATTAAAATACCCACAAAACCATAAAAAATGCTATAACTGGCAACACTGAAGTCTAAAAAATTATTCTGTTCTCGACTCTATCTATTGTTGTAATCTGTGGTGAGTAGAGTTTGTGTCAAAGAGATACTACACTATTGGGTCAACAGTGTAGTTTTTTTTATGGGATAGGGGGCAAACGAGCAAACGTATCACCTGATGGTAAGTGATTACCGTCGCCCATGGACACCCGCAACCCCAGAGGAGTTACAAGTGCGTTGCCGGCCTTTAAGGTAGGAATACGCTCTTTTCTTGAAAGTTTGAAGGTCGTATCGGTCCGGAAATACCGAAGGCGACAATTCATTCCAAAGTTTGACTGTACGAGGCAGGAAACTGTGAGAAAAACGCACAGTTGTGGACTGCCAACCATCTAAGTGATGGGCATGGATTTTTTGTCGCGTGGAACGATGGCGGAAAGATGGCGGAAGAGGTATGAGACCGAACAATTCCTCGGAGCATTCCCCGTAATATATGTGATAGAAGATGCATAGTGAGGCGACATCTTTACACAGGGATTGGAGTCGCTCACGTCCGTAGGTTTTACCCACGAGACCCTACACGTGATCCCCGGGTGGTGCTAATCGAGTGACCAACTTCTGGTGGTAGGGCTTGAAAAACCCGACTGGCTAGCGACCACCGTGCGCATGACGTAAAACCCGTCAAGTGGGCATTTTGTGTCCGCGTTTCGGGATCAGTCATCGCACAGCCAGGGCTTGAGGGGTCGTTGCTGCGATTCGTGTGGTTTGTGTGGGCTTCCGTCGACCCAGTGCCAGGTTGACTGCGTTGACCCTCCGCCCAGGAAGACCCGAAGAAACGGCTGTTCCGCTGGCCGCCCGTGGTACAGTACAGGGGCCCAAGCGGACCTAACCAGTCCGTGAGGCTGCCCCACCATGCCACGCATAATCTCGGGGTGGTCCGTCGTGCCGGTTGGTGACCGGACGGTGGGTCCCGGCGACCACTTCCGGGGGGGTTCGGGGGCCCTTTCGTGCGGAGAGTCAGCGCAAATCAGCTGTCGGCTGTTCCCTGGCGAAACAGGCCTACATACGTTAACTATGCTAATCGCTGCAACGACACCTCAATTTCACACCTCTCACTCCAACAAACATGTCAGCGCACAATATTAGGACTGGTCGTACAGCGGTGCACTATCCCACCAAAACACCACTATTCGAGGTGGGGCTCGCTAACATCCACGGGCTCCATTCTAACCTCTTGGCTGTCCACCACCATCTCGAGACAGCCCGTCCAGCAATGCTGTTTTTGACAGAGACGCAAATTATCTGCCCGGCCGATACAAGCTACCTTAATTACCCCGGCTACGCTCTTGAGGAGTCCTTCAAGGCAAAGGCAGGTGTTTGCTTGTTCGTCCGGGCGGACGTTTGTTGTCGTCGCCTGCGCTGTTTGGAGGAACCTTCCTTTTCCCTCCTTGTGGTACACGTCGATTTTAGCACTCATTGCAGTGTCTACGTGTGCGTCTATCGTTCCCACCGTGGTGACTTGGAGAGAACTCGACTTTTTGAACACCTAAGTCGGGTGGCAGATGACGCGCAGGAGCAATTTCCTTCCGCCGAGCTGGTGTTTTTAGGGGACTTCAATGCTCACCACGAGTTGTGGTTAAGTTCCTCTAAAACTGACCATGCGGGTAGGACTGCCCACGCATTCGCTCTCACGCACGACCTGACACAATTGGTTACCCAGCACACCAGGGTACCAGATATTATCGGTCAAGCGCCCTCTTTGTTGGACCTTCTGCTGACAAATCGCCCCGACGGATATCAGGTGGTGATTCGAACTCCACTAGGATCTTCAGATCACTGCCTGGTATCCGTCTCAGTGCCTCAGGCGTCGCGACCATCGCCTGTGGTTGCAGCACGCCGTCTGTGGCACTATGCGTCAGCAGATTGGGACGGTATGCGGGATTATTACGCGTCTGTCCCTTGGTGGCAGCGCTGTTTCAGTGGGATGGATCCGAACTCCTGCGCTACCTCTGTTGCTGACGAGATCAGACTAGGAATGGAATATTATATTCCACATTCCAATCTCGTCAGTAGAGGGAGACGTAACCTCTGGTTCAATCGCGAGTGTGCCTCTGCTGTTGAAAACAAACAGCTAGCTTACCGCGCTTGGATCAGAGGTCGAGCTTCTAGGGATCCCAATACTAACCTACTGAAAACAGCCTATAATAATGCCACCAAGTTGTGTAAGAGGGCTTACATTAGAGCGGATGCTCAGCGCATTGCACAAGTGGGTCAGGAACTGCTAGCGCACCCTACGGGTAGCCGTTCTTTCTGGCGCCTGGCCAAAGCTGTGCAATCAAACTTCTGCCAACCCTCGCTGCCACCGCTGAGACATGCCGATGGCTCACTTGCTCATCAGCCGCAGGAGAAAGCCGACCTCCTGGCAAAACTCTTCGCGGCCCATTCCCGTATCGATGACTGTGGTGCACAACCTCCGACACTGTCCCATTGTGGCAGCACTATGCCCGATATCCGCATCAGACAGCGAGATGTGCGGGCGGAGCTACAGTCGATTGATATTCGAAAAGCAAGTGGACCAGACGGCATTCCTGCGATTGTACTTAAGAAGTGTGCAGCGGAGTTGACTCCGGTCCTGACGCGTCTATACCGTCTGTCGTTCTCTGCTGGTTGTGTGCCGAAATCTTGGAAAGAGGCCAATGTCCAGCCGGTTCCCAAAAAGGGAGATCGTTCTGATCCGGCTAACTATCGCCCTATAGCCGTCACTTCCATTTTGTGTAAAATCATGGAGAGGATCCTTAACACCCAGCTGATCCGTTACCTGGAAGGTCACTCGTTGCTTAATGACCGTCAGTATGGGTTTCGTCCTAAACGGTCAACAGGTGACCTTCTAGCGTTCCTTTTGCACAAATGGGGTGAATCTATCGATAAGCGCGGCGAGTCTGTGGCTATTAGTCTCGACATCGCCAAAGCTTTTGATAGAGTCTGGCACAAGGCTCTCCTTTCCAAGCTTCCGGCATACGGATTGCCCGCTCAGTTCTGTACGTGGATTGCCAGCTTCCTCCACGAGCGTAGAATTCGCGTTGTCGTTGACGGCTGCGCTTCGCGGTTCGTGGCAGTGAATGCTGGTGTTCCACAAGGCTCCGTTCTATCCCCAACATTGTTTCTTCTGCATATCAATGACATGCTTTCCTTGGGAAGTATACATTGCTATGCAGACGACAGTACAGTGCATGGGGGATATCACGGAAGCTCAGGGGCTGCTCGTGGCAATATTGATAGGGAGAGGCAGAATCTTATCATTGAGCTCAACAGGACGCTGGACCTCATCTCCGAATGGGGTTCCAACAATCTTGTCGAGTTCAATGCTAAGAAAACACAGGTGTGCGCGTTCTCGGCGAAAAGGTCACCTTTCCTCCCCCCTCCTTCTCTTCAGGGCACAACCCTTCACACACAGAGTAACATCACCTTGCTCGGAATGAACATTCGCTGCGATCTGAACCCCAGAGACTACATCGAATCCGTTATAACTGCTGCCTCACGGAAACTCGGTGTCCTAAACAAGGTGCGTAGGTATTTTGCGCCGGACCAACTATGCCTGTTGTACAAAACTCAGGTTAGGTCTTGCGTGGAATATTGCTCGCACCTTTGGGACGGCTCCGCTCAGTACCTCCTCGATGCTCTGGACAGATTGCAGCGTCGCGCTATTCGAATAATTGGCGATGTAGAGGCAACTAACACCCTCGAGCCTCTACAACTTCGTCGTGACATCGCCTCTCTTAGCGCCTTTTACCGAATGTTCCATGGGGAATGCTCTGAGGAGCTCTTTAACCTTATCCCTCCCTCTCCATTCCTTAACAGAAACACGCGTAAGGGCCTTCGGAGTCATCCGTACACTGTGTCCTCCTTTTCACACCGTACCAAGAAATTCCAAGATTCCTTCTTCTGTCGTTCATCCCACACTTGGAATTCTCTACCTGCGCACGTGTTTCCTCCATCCTACAACATGGGTTCCTTCAAAAGAGGTGTGAAAAAGCATCTTTTAGGCCGGCAAGGGGCGGGCAGGTAGGATAGTGGATGTCGTCCCTACTCTATCTGTCAACTCATTTGGGCCTCTTTCACCGCTTAACATCAGGCGGGAGGAGGTCATTTGCCGGGCCATACATAAAAAAAAAAAAAAAAAAAAAAAAAAACAGCGCCAAGGTATCAAGCCGATTAGAAATTTCCTGGCAGTCGACGATTCGAGTCGCTCTCCGCTGAATGCGGTCCAGTGGGAGAAGCTGGTATTGGGGTGCCCCTGCCCAAAGATGAGAACAGTGATCCATATGAGGCCGAACCTGCGCCTTGTAAAGCTGTAGGCGGTGCGCTGGACTGAAATACCTTCTCGATCTATTGAGCACACCAAGCTTCTTAGAGGCTAATTTAGCCTCACCCTCCAAGTGGCCACGGAACTGGACTTCGCTCGATATGTCGACACCAAGGATCTCAATATTGGCTGAGGCAGATAGGGGAATGCTCTGAAAGCGAGGAGATACGACAAATGGCATTTTCTTGGCGGTGAACGCGCAAACCTGTGTCTTTGTAGGGTTAAAACGGACTAAATTAAGTCGACCCTAGTTAGAGACTTTCTCTAATGATGTATCAATTTTAGACACATTCCGGCACTCAATGACGTTTTCGCGAGAAATATTCGCACAGCCGTTATAGGAGGTATCTTTCGTGCTGTCATCTGCATAACAATGAATGCCGCTGATTTGCAGCATATCATTAATATGCAAAAGGAATAGTGTAGGTGATAGCACACATCCTTGGGGGACACCAGCATTTATAGACAGTGAGTCTGAGAATTCACCATCAATTAAGACCTTTATGCTTCTGTCTAATAAAAAACTGGTGACCCATCCACATAGTTTCTCGGGAAGCCCATACGAAGGAAGTTTAGAAAGAAGCGCTTTGTGCCAGACCCGATCGAAGGCCTTCGCGATGTCCAAACTTACTGCCAGTGCCTCCCCCTTCGCTTCAATTGCCTCTTCCCAATGATGTGTCAAGTAAACTAGAAGATCACCAGCAGAGCGACCCCTACGAAAACCGTATTGTTGGTCACTAAGCAGCTGGTGATCCTCTAGGTACTGAAGAAGCTGGCGGTTGATAATCGATTCCATTATCTTTGAAAACAAAGAGGTTATAGCGATCGGCCTGTAGTTGGACGGATTCGAGCGGTCACCTTTCATAGGGATCGGATGCACTAAAGCTGTCTACCATGAACTTGGGACTACGCCAGATGAGTAAGAGAGCCGAAATAGACGCGTTAAAACCGGTGCCAACTCTGGAGCGCACGTCTTTAGCACGATAGGAGGGATACCATCGGGCCCACTAGACATATGGATATCCAGGGCGAATAATGCTCGACGCACTGAGCTTTGGTGGAACCGAATATCTGGCATAAAGTTCTTGCACTGCGGTATGGTCGGCGGTTCCTGGCCCCCGTCATCCAAAGTCGAGTTGGAGGCAAAGAGTTTCCCAAAAAGATCGGCTTTCTCATTTGTATCATGGGCTAACGATGTGTTATCCTTGAGCAGTGGTGGAAAAGATTGCGTGCAGAAATTTCCCTGAATAGCTTTGGCAAGAGACCAGAACGCACGAGTACCCGAAGGAAGACGCTCTAGTTTCTCGCCAATTCTACTGATGTGCTCCGACTTCGCATTTGCAATGTCTCTTTTGAAGGATCTGGAGGCATAGCTATACTGCTTTTTTAAGGCACTGGTATTTCCATCCCGAGACGTCACCGCATTTGCCCAGGCTTGGTAGGTTTCCTGTTTCCAGCGAGAAGCCTTTTTGGAGGATTGACCAAACCAAGGTTGGAACCTGCCACCAATGGGGACTACTGAGGATGGAATAAAAATTTCCATACCCTGCAACACCACATCAGCAACAGACTCAGCGGCGATGTTGGGATCATCCGGCGAAAAGCAAACCTGCCTCCAAGGGTAGGACGCAAAAAAGGACCGCATCCCATCCCAGTCTGCTGACTTGACACACGGCGACTACGTGCAACTCGAGATCGTTGCAAGCACGTGAGTGGCACCGTACTCCTTATAAGGCTGTGGTCCGAGGAGCCAAGAGGGGCGTCGACAAATATGAGGTAGCCATCAGGATGAGAAGTCAGCAGAAGATCCAACAGTGAAGGTTCCTGGCTCTCCACATCGGGAATTCGCGTGGGCGTAGTGACCAGTTGCGTCAAGCCATATGCAAGAGCGAAGGCGTGAACAGATCTCCCTGCATGATCGGTTTTGCTTGAACTGAGCCATTCGGTGCGGTGAGCGTTAAAATCGCCAAGTATCACGATCTCTGCGAGTGGGATCTGTTGCTTCACAGAGTCTGCAGCCATTTGGACGTGCTCGATGAGTCGGTCAGTTTCGGTATCACCGCTATGGGACCTATAGAGGCACGAATAGACGCGGAGATGGTTGTCGCTGTCTACACGGAGCCATAAGGTGGAGAGGTCCCCACTTTCAAGATGACTGAGGCGCCGAGAACAAATATCGTCTCTGACGTACACGCACACACCGGCCTTAGGTGCAAAGAGGTGTTCCAGTCCGTACCCAGGGTAGGAGGGATAAGAAGTGTCCGCCGGGGACGATATCTGCGTCTCGGTCAAAAAGAGCAAGGCCGACTTTGCTGTCTCGAGGTGGTGGTGGACAGCATTCAGGTTGGAGTGAAGCCCCCTGATGTTGCAAAGTCCACAGACAGTCTGGCAGGGGATGCCGTGGTTTTGCTCTTGCCCCAGGTATGGTTGAGCGCGGTTTTATCAAGCCGGCCCATTCGTGCCGAAGCATGGCTCTCCCACGGATTGAATGGTCATCCATCATGTTGACTTTCTAAGAAAACCGAATTTCTCTCTAAAACTATAGTAAACCAGAATAATGTACAGCGAATGGTCACCATCATAGCCCACCGTGTAGAGGGACTATAAAATTACATTGGAATTTAGTCAGCTTTTAAAAAAGGAGAAATATCGATAAAATCTCAATATATCGGCGTACTAGACCGATATATCGATAAATTAGTATCGACTTCATTCGATATATATAATCTTTGCATCACTAGTGCTGGCGGTCGGTGTGCCGGCCGCGTTATATAGCCGGCGGCGACGGCGCGCGCGAGAAGGCGAGCGCGGGGTGTGGTGCGGTGCGCGGTGCAATCAGCCGGTCGGCGCAGGCGCCTCGTACGTAAGTATCACGCGGGCGATGCGTGGCTCGATGTCGCCGCTTGTTACACATAAAACCTGAATGGGAGCTTACTGTACCTATTCCCATATTATTTATTGTAAAATATTTTTTCATGTATTAATTTTTGCTACGACAGCGACCAGAAGTCCGTAAGGTTATAAATTATTGCAAACAAAGTTAAGCATTACAATAAATCACATTTTTCTTATAATTTAAGACAACGACGTCCATTTGTTGATAGCTCAATATAATCTATTTTGCTAATATTTTAAAAACTTACAATGGAGAACTGAGAAGCGGTACCGTATCTCCTTTTGCATTTTTATACCATTCTTGAGCAAATGACACGTAGGATTTTATGTCATTTTTAGGTAAGTCGTATTTATACACTTTGCCAAGCCGGAAACTGAAACACACGAAAATCGTTGGTGTAAAATAAAATGTCAATTATCGTATAATAATCTTCAATTAGAGGAAAAATAGCCAGTTGCTCGCTTTCACATTTAATTATTTAACATCTTCGCTGCGCTCGGGAGTTATTAACCATAGAGAGTTTCTTTACGCTAGCGATTCAAGTCTACACACGTGACATAAGACACTGTTATATCCCCTTGGTTAATAATCTACTATTATGTCGCACTATTAATTAGCTTTCCCGCCGTCACACGTCTTTTTGTGAGTGAGTTTTCACTGTGAACATGGTTAACCCTTCGAGACTTAAGTGTCCGCTGCGTTAAGCGCGGCGTCACAGATTGGATAATAGTTACTACGTAAGAGATACATCACTTCCATAGAAACTATCGAATCACTGTGCCAATAATTGTCAGAAGAGACGGACAAAAGTCGCTGCAAGGTAAAACGGTCTCTACGAACGCGCGCCGAGAATCGAGATTCCCGCGGATCCCGCATACACAGCGTGATCGATTGCGTCATCGAGCGAAAACGTAAGGGTTGTGTGCAAAACAAACATACCTACATATATTAAACAAAATGGTCAAAGTAAAACTTAAATGTAATTTTTACATTAATTACTATAAAAATCTCTCATATCTAATATATAAAAATCTCGTGTCACACACAGTGTTTGTTATCGAACTCCTCCGAAACTGTTTGATCAATTTTTATGATTTTTTTTTGTGTACCTATGTTTGGTAGTTCTGAGAATAGGTCGTAGGCTATTTTTTATACCCCTAAACCCTCCAAATTTTTTTTAACGATTATTATGGCGAAACGCATTTCGTGGGCACCAGATGCCAAGCTATTCGAGCGACTGCTGCTGAAGAGGATCCGCCATTCGGACACTCATGCACGGACGAGCAAATCAGATTCCACAGCGGCCACTTCACCACGCTCCAGGTGGCGCGCGTACTCCACCACCTCGCGGCCGCAATGATCCACACCGTAGAGGTCTTGTGACATCCCGGTCTCCTTTACAAGCTGGCCGCCACCAGCATGTCGCTTACATGAGACTTTGAGGCGTCGTTTCTCAAGGGTCGGAGATTCGTGGTCTTTGTCAAGGAGGCCACCTTCCAGCCACACCCCATACTCGCAGGTGTACCCCAAGACAGCTGCCTGTTGCCGTGCCTCTACGCATCCTACACCGAAGACATCTTCACCCTCCAGGACCAGCTCCAGGAGGGGCAGTGGAACGTATTTAGCCCTGCTCGCCGACAAAAGCGTCTTCTTCGCCTCGTCGCGGATGGTGAGCCTCGAAACCAGGCCAAGATGGCCCAAGGCATTCTGCGCCCGTTGCTGGCTTCCTGGCTGCCGCAGCGTACGAAACTGTTGGTTTACAAGTGCTATGTTCGTTCGCGAACGGCGAACCCACTACGACAACGTATAATACGCAGTAAGCTTCGGGTGTTGCGACAACCGTAGCTCTTCTTCGAAGCATAGGTAAAAGTACTCGTCGATATCAACAGCTAAGGTCGGCCTTCTACATCTAGGTATTTGTGGTTGAACCGTGGATCGACTTGCCCCTCTATCGTGTATCTCCAGTTGATGGATTGATCTGTCGTTTATACATCCATTTTACCCTTTTTACATCCAATGCTGCTACTCACATAATCAATGTCGCCAAAATACTACCTATTACAGAACACAGAAGTTAGAAACGTCTTGTTGTGTACGAAACCTTTGACTACAACTACCAATGTAGTTATTTCGTTATGTTATTATTATATTAATATTAATACTTTGTTATATATATAAAAATAATGTATTATATAAAAATAGTAATAATATTTTAATAGAACTGTTGAAGTTATTCAAAACGTTAAAAAATATAACTGCGGAATATTTAGTGTTAAGCTCGTGTATTTTCAATCACCATGTGGATTGTATGTTATATATTTTATATATATTTTCGGACATTTACATTTACATGTTGTATATGTATGTTGTATACCTTTCTAGCCTTTTTTGTGTTCTGTGATACTAAATATCTAGTTTAGTACGTAGGTAGACACATGACAACTCGCTGGATTTTACAAGTTGTTTAACTCTTCCCTTTGTCACGGAACACCATTTTTTACAAAGTCTGTCTGGCTGTTTCATGGACCTATTTCTATAATTAGGCACAATGCAATATCAAGGCATAGTTGATTGTCAAAACAAACACGAATCGGTCGCCAAATAAGTTTAAAGCAACAATAAACGCCGTGACCGCCAACGTCATAAGTCCCGTGACCGCCAACGGGCCGTTATCGCGATACTGTGCGCCCGTGCCAAGCGTAGGCACGGGCGCACAGTATCGCGATAACGGCCCGTTGGCGGTCACGGGACTTATGAGGTAACGCTCCCTTGCCGCGACTTCTAGCCGGGTGGCACATTCATTTAATCGCTACTCACTCATTTTCGGTCTTGTAAAACAACTAATTATACCAATGTTCAGGATTTTTTGCGGACTATAATTTTACATTCAAAACTAAAAACCGGGTTGATCCTCATTTTAGTCGTCTTGAGTGCAGCGCGCGGTGGCCCTCTGCCGGTCGGCTCGCCGGCGAGCTTCTTAGCGGTAGATGCTCCTCATAACGGCGAGTGTACACGCTCGTCACACCCCAAGAGAGGCCAAGAGCGAGTATGTACAAAAACCTCCAACCAACCATGGCCCTACTCAACCGATCCTGGTTATACGGGCCGAAACAACAGAAGATGTGCGCGAAACCTGCTAATCGCACTCTGCCGCGCCGCACTTCTTGACTCTCTACAAGTTACTTAAATCTGTCACTGTTTGTCCCTGTGTCCCTCTCCCCTTACGAGTAGGACAACACACGTCACGCCTTCGGTGTTCGCCACCAGATCGCCGTGTGCCCACTGTTCGTGGTGCCGCTGGCTTCGTCTACCTTTCGCCTCCTCTTCTTTCTTCGGGCGGTTGCCCTCTTCGCTCTTCACCTATATCGTACCCACTCCGGATCTTAAGCCACCGTCGCGTCGCGCGAAGTTCCGTAACCCCCGAAAATTCGCCTCCGTCCCCACGAGATCGCAGTAATAAGCGCTTTCACCATATCAACCAAGGGCCATACTAATAACCATTGTATAAGCAGTTAAGCAGTGTTTTTGTCTCTTTTGTTCGAATTTGAAATGTTATTCGAGTGAACGTGACAAAACACTGTTTAACTAAATCAGGCTTATACAATGGTTATTAGTAAGGCCTCAAGTCTTTACGCGCCTCGCTGTACAACCTATATTCCCACAGTGAGTGTATGTAGTGAGTATGTATGTACATGGTGCTCTCGTGTTGTCTCGGTCTCTCGCGCGTCGCCTCGGTCGGTTATGACCGCTTGTCTGTTTTTTGTGTCCATAGGCTCTCTGGATCTCGCGAGAAAAACGAGAGCGAGCAATACATACTCCGATACTCCTCCATTTAGTTGCCCGCTGACTGTTTGTGGGAAGACACGTTTTGCTATTTTTACGCTATGTGACCTAACGAGCGTGAATTGAGATGATGACTGAATTGAAATTTTTACGTCTCGTCATTAAATATTAAAATACCGTGGAAAAAGATGCAGTCCTGTGAAATTAGAATTAAAATCAGCTTAGAAATACATTAGATACAAGCATTTCAAGTTGTTAATTTGAAGGCGATTAGACAGAGAGATCCGACATCAACCGTGACGTCAATGTTGAGTACGGTCATATAAACTCCTTGTAAATTGCCGTTTTGCTAGAAAGAGATGGAGAAAAATCTTTAATGCCTATCTATCTAATCTTTAATATCTTGGTTGTTTTTATAATTATTCGAAAACCGATTGTTTCTTTCTGTTTATTATATAAATGAGCTTCTATTATTTTCTGTTTATTATATAAATGAGCTTCTATTAGAACAAAAACAATTTTTTTGTCATCTAGCCTATTATTGCTTGAGTGATATCATGGAGAACCGGTATTATGGAACTCAAACACAAGGACAAAGCAATTTATCTACGATGCTTTGGGTATAAGCGAGTAAGTTAGAGTTCACGTAGCAGAGTTAAATTGAAGTGGGATTCACTATTCTATGCAGTCTGCAGCAGCAGTTTCCATGTTTTCGCGAGTGTTCAATACAACTGACAGAACGAGTGTGTATAGGAATGCTCTCGTCGAGGGTGTTCTCGGCCGACTCTCGACGAGAGGCTCTCGTCGAGCATGTACAGTCACTATAACGCTGCACTGAGCGAGTGCCGAGGGCCTAGCGGCGTGCTGTTATACGTAAATTCATAAAGCAACGCCGCGTGTAGGGATGCCACGATATATCGAAAAACCAATAAATATCGATATATCGACGCCTTAATATATCAGTATCGAAAAAAAACTCGACATTGTGACGAAATATCGAAAACCCAAATTAAAATACCCACAAAACCGTAAAAAATGCTGTTACTGGCAACACTGAAGGCTAAAAAATTATTCTGTTCTCGACTCTTATCTATTGTTGTAATCCGTGGTGAGTAGAGTTTGTGTCAGAGATACTCTACTATTGGGTCAACAGTGTACAGTGAATGGTCATCCATCATGTCGACTTTACTAAGGAAACCGAATTTCTCTCTAAATTTAAAGTAAACCAGAATAATGAACAGCGAATGGTCACCATCATAGCCCATCGTGTAGAGGGGCTATAAAACTACATTGGATTTTAGTTAGCTTTTAAAAAAGGAAAAATATCGATAAAATATCAATATATTATTAGACCGATCGATATATTAGTATCGACTTAATTCGAGACACACTGGCTAACTGGCTATCGGGTCACGTGAGCGGATCAGCGGAGCCACCTGGCCCGCCGCTCAACGCAGCAGACGCCCTTAAGAGCGGGTATAAAGCTAGAAAAATATCAGATTTCACCCGCGCGCCTCACACGTTCCGGTCTCGACCATCGCAGCGATAAGTTCGCTCCCTCTTCATGTTTTGTGTGATCGCGCACAGTATAACCTACCTTAGGCAGATAAAATTGGCTAAGTGTGAGTCGGACTATTTATCCGTACTTTGAACTGTGAATATAAAATACTTTTCACTTGTGATAAGTAAAACGAAAAGGTAGGTAATAAATATTATTATTTATTTAGAATATAGGTATTTAACATAATAAGTGCTTTATTTACATTTACCTGCTAATCACTCGTCGGATAAGCATAGGCGTAAACATATTTCAAACACCAAAAATACATGGAGTACAGATTTAAATAATACGAAAAGGTAGTGACAAATATATTTATTTACCTCTCTTATAATGTCGCTTTCAATTTTTGAAATTGTTAACCGTAAGAATCGCTTTAATTTACAATAATTAATGTGTGTATGTTAAAATTCTTTTTTTTTCAGAATACGGTCTATACCTTGGCTATGAATGATAAGTCGTTCACTTGCATCATACCTAGATACTTTGGTCTTTTGCTTTCTTAGCTTTCCGTTTTTTGAAAGCCGTCTTTGCCCGATTAACCGATAAACCCGTCGTTCGGTGTTACTGAAATCAAACAATTGAGTGTGAATATGGTGGCACCATTTTATCATTAGATATAACTTTTAATATGGAGCCAAAACAAATCTAGGCCAGTGTAAAAATCATGATGGCACTAAAATCAGAAAATCACTTAGATATCGCTATAGTACAGTCGCGAAAGTTTATGCTCGACTACTGTTCGACTCTATCGCGTAGCAATAAGGACAAAAAGCAACCGATCATAAACTTTCGCGAATGCACCTACAATCTTAACTTTTCCACTGGGCAATAAAACTTCTCAGTGGTGACAAAATCTATATAAATCGCAAAACGTTTTATTTTTTTTTCCTAAATCTGGGGGCACGGCAGTGTCCCCCGCCAAGTCGAGCGCGAAGCAAACACTGCCGTACCATCCTTTACTGGAACCATTTCGCCGCATTTTCAGGCCCCTATTTGAGAATCTCTGGATAATATCGGAACGCAGAAATTTTCGTCATCCAGTAAGCTATAATCACGTACTTAAAATCCAAAATTTCAAGTCTGTAGGTCATTTAGTTCCGAAGTTAAGCGAAAGCAAAGTTTCGCATTTATGACAGACACTCACTCACTCACGCATGATCATCAAAATAGAACTTGTACTTCCCATAAACTCAGAGAGCTGAAATATGGTACAGAGTTAGGGTTTCATGGCCACATAAAGGGAAAACTATAAAAACTAGGATAATCGAAGATCTGGAGTACCTGGTGACCCTGATTAGAAAACACAAGAGCCCAACCAAACTATTAGAGATATCGACATACCGCCTTTACAAAAAATATTCAACTTGGTGGGCCGCTTCCAATAAAGAAAAAAAGAAAAGAAAGATTTGTAATAATAAAAAAGCTACCCCTAAAAAGAAAAAAACTGTGTCAAATAAGAAAATCTAATAAAATAAATCAATAAGCTCACGTTTCTACAAAAAGAAGTGAAATCCCACCAAAAACATTCTGTAAAAAACTAGCCAAGTCTCGATGGAGCTGCTTGTTTATCTCTAAAAAGTAATGAAATCTAGACAAAGTCGTGCCAAGTCTAAGATTCCTTACTGCGATTTGTTTATTATTATAGTTAATGTTGTGTGACTTGGTCGTTGAACATTCTTTATACGTTAGTGGGTACAGTTCATCCTAAATGAAAAAAAGTCAAACCCACACTTGACCATTTTTGTAACTCTATTATGTGTGTCCTCATTAGCTGTGGGAGTGCACGGGGGTCAAAAATTACATAGGGTTGAAATTCCTTACTTGTCTGACAAACTCCGACAAACTGCCGCCTATCTATATCAGCAAACAGATTTTTGCTATGCTATGTTTTTCCGTTTTCGATATTCGTGTGACTCAGGGTCAGGTAACATTGCCCCACCTGAGCCACACGTATCTCTGAAACGCGCAAGCGACAAACTCTGATGCCGACAAAGTCAGACATACTATATCTATCTCTGGACATTATAGCGGCATACTCAAACAATCTATTTTCCAGTTTTTTTTTGTGGCCTAGCTGGGGTCAGCCACACCAAGACTAAGTAGTCTGGGTGTGACACAGATAGTCGTCTCTTACGACATAAACAGAAAGAAAGGTAGTGGCGTCTCATATATTCTAGAGTTTGTTCATAGTCAAGAATGAACTATACATAATATGTACTTGTGCATACCTAATCGCACTAAATTACCTTATTCGTCTCTTACAACATACACGGGAAGAAAGGTAGTGGCAACACATTTACGAGAATTCTAGAGTTTGTTCATAGTTTAGAATGAACTATGAAATGAACTATAGAATGAAATAAAAAAATAACTATAGAATGAAATATAAATGTATCTTATGGCACTAAACTCCGTCGTCGCTCCCTTAGTCGTCGTAGCCACGACGACTAAGGGAGCGACGACATAATTAGAGTTTATGCGTAGGTAGTTGAAAATTAACTATGAACAACACAAAATGAATGATTTTCAGTTATATTACTGAAATCATTCATTTTGTGTCGTTCATAGTTCCATCTCTAAAAATAATTCTCATGTCAAATCAAATCGATCAAAGATTAGTAAATTTTCAGTAACCTAAGTTTCAGAAACTCGAACTGATTTAACACTACTGTCAAATGTTGCAACATGTTAGTTGAATAATGATTTGATCAGCCTTTCGGAAATTGGGTGTAAGTAAGCAACATTTTGCTTTGCACAAGTTAGCAGTATACTTGTCTAATTTGCAGGTTTACGCAGTCTTTGGATTGCCTCGATAATATTAAACTGTATTTAAAATCATCGTTGAAACCAGTATGGAATAAAAAAATTTTTAGGAGAGAAATTGGTACTAACTTATTTTGTACAAAATTTTTTTTAGACTTTAGACGTCGGAATTTTGTCTAAAGTTGAAGATGATCTGAAAAAAAAACCAATATATATTTTTCATCCTATTCACTTAATTCACGTAAATTCATTCATTATTATATCATGGTGCTATTTACGTCTATAATATTAATCTCTATCTCTCTTATTCTCTCTCTCACTCTATTAATCTATCTATAATTTTATAACAAAAAAAAAACAATAATTTGAACGTCTAAAGAAATGAAATGCCTCAAATTTTAACCGAAATTTTGAAGCGATTTTGGTTAGAAATAGATTTTCACATCAAAATATATTTTGACAGTAAATTAAGTAGATTTCAGTCCCCAGAAAAATCTACACAACATTTATTAATGTCCTAACTTCAACAATTGCAATAAACTTCCAAATTTGATGAGAGCTTTCCGCTTACGGATTTGACTAGATCGTATTTGTCAGCTTGTGTGATATTTCGTGTTGCAGCAGCTCTGAAATACAAAATTACTATAAATAATTAACAATAATAAATAAATAAATATTTTTTTCCCATTCACCCCAATTATATAACCCAATAAGTATCATTAAGAATTTGTAGATTTCATAGAAATAACGGATAAACATACATAAATAAATAAAAATGAATAAAGCACAAGTAAATATAAATAAACATACACGTCCATGGTTCGAGCACATACATATATTCATATTTATCACAAAAAATGTGCTCCGACCGGAATCGAATCCGGGACCGTTGGCACCTAAGGCGCCAAAGGTCCACGTTCTAACCACAGCGCCAGACGGTCAGTTAATTTAAATTTGTTACAGTAATGACGCTTTGAATTACTTAACGAAGTATGATGCGATAATTTCGCGACTTTATATAATTAAAGTTTCGCGTCAAATTGATTTAATTTATGTTAACACTATAAAAAGTTTACATACTGTCACCTACGTCCAGCACGCGAGTAGTCAAACGCATCAATTTGTTTTACATACACTACCCGCGCCTACGTTGCACCAGCGCTTGTGCATTGTATTGTGTATTAAAAGTCAACGCGCATGGGTCTATATTGTAAGGTGAAACTACTTATTAATGAAAAAATATTACGTAAACATAATAAAAGTAAAGTAATAGGTACATACCTTCTACAATACGCCATAAGTTGAATTTTTGACTTCTTAAGTTCTTTTAGACAATTTTTTTTGGTTTTTTCATTCGCCATAATTTGGTCGATGTATTTTCTCGGGCTGGAGCACAGAAGCACAGTTTACTCGTCTCAACGGAGCGATCAAGACTGATTGATGAAATAAAACATGCCTGTTACCTCGGGTCAGGTGCGACAGACGATAGCGTTCTGCGCGGAATAAGAACGTTGTAAGCGCCGAATTGCTTTTATTTTAATTACTCGTAAAATATACATTATTTTTGAAAATCGCTAGTACAGTCCCTAGGTAATATAGTTTTATATTATATATTAAAAAATTGACGCAGTTATATGCATCACATTGAAAAGCAATCGATTTTGCTTGAAAATTAGACGTATCTTCGCGATTTTTTTCTATCGATAAAATAATTTAATTTTATGTTTTCACTCAGTGCGTTCACTTACAAATATAGTTAAATATCTATTAAAAAAAAATTGGGTAGTTCATTATTCAATTTCAAGTGTAGATATCAAATCTACGATTAGCAATTTAGCTTTATACCCCCTCTTAATACTTACAACAAGAAAGTTGGCAACTTTGACACTTTGAATCTCTTAGCAGTATTGATTCCAGCCACATTCGCATCGATGCGCGCAACGTTTATGCGCCCCCGCAGAGTCGCTCCCACGCCTTCCCAGACAGCATGCAACCTCTGACATTCAATACAGGAGGCACCATAACTAAAAAAAAATAAAAGTCAGGTAAATATGAATTGTCAATTAAATAACAGTATTATGGTAAGCAATAACAGTATTATGGTAAGCAAACGAGGCAATGGATTATTCTAATTATACATAACAAGGTTCCGCAACAAGGACAATGGTGGCAATTCTGTTGGCACTAATTGGATAACTAAATATAGGTAGTTGAAGTGCTATCAAATAGTGTTTTATGTACAAAAATTTTAATCGAAAACACAATTTGACAACTAAACCAAAGTTTAGTTTTTTCCAATGAATGCCAACAGAATTGCCATCATTGTATCCTCAATAAATCACTTGGTTTTGTACTTAAGTGTTTGACTGAGGAATCTATACTTACTAATATTATAAAGCTGAAGAGTTTATTTGAACGCGCTAATCTCAGGATCTACTGGTTCAAATTAAAAAAATCTTTTTGTGTTGGATAGTCCATTTATCGAGGAAGGTTTTAGATTATAATATAACATCACGATATTGTTATTATCGGACGTCCACGCGAACGGAGTCGTGTGGACGTGAACACGTGACACAATCATTCTTCGCAACAGCTTGTCTAGGTAACTTATATGTCAATGGGGACGGCAAGACTTTTGATGGGTCCTCAAGCCTTGCGTATCACAGGAGCAGTTTTAGACTTAATGTAATTAATAGTGTCAAGACAACAATTAGATACTTACAACATAACAAACCAATCTCCGGTTATGGCTCCAGTAGCAGCTTGAGTCATATGTTCAAAGATTTTATCTGTTAATTCCTTTACCGCTGGAGACTGATTTGTTTCCAGGAAACTGTAAATTTCAGTCTCATCAGCTTCACCTGAACAATTAGTATATACTTTGTATAAATATATCAATTGGAAAATTATGGACCTTTAACATAAAATTATAAAATCTGCCAAGTGGATTGAAGAATATTTCAAAAATATCCCTTCTTATTACCTAAATGGAGACAGGATTGGTGGGAATATAGGAATATTTAGGGACATACCAATGATTGGCTGCTATATATCCAATCCAATACAATCATTTGCTTTGTTTTTCGCGCGTTCTTTTAGTGAATATACACTTGTTTATATAACAAGTGTATATATTCACTAAAAGAACGCGCGAAAAACACAAAATATACTACTTATAAATATACAACAGCTACATAATTTGCAAAATGCAACATCAGGATCCTCGTTATAACCCAAGAAAAAACAAAGGGTTCTGATGCCTGTGGGAACTCTACACTCAGGTCGATGCGGACGCTCGTATTTTATTTTATTACGGACAACAAACAGTATTCACAATAAGATATAACAAAGGGTAGGTATAATGCATGTTAGTTCATTGTGATACCCACACCGTTATCCACAAGTTACTTAAAGCAGTGTTACTCTATCTATACAAATATTTTAATAATAATATTAACAATCAGATATTACTTAACATATTATACACGGTTATTTTTATAGCACGCTGGAAAATTCAAGGGACGCTTCACGACGAGAGGCGCGTTCAGGGCCTTCGCGCGAAGTACAACTTTTCGCTCTAACCCCGTTCAATGCCTTCGAGCGTGACAACCGGGTGAAACAACCGACCCGTTCAAGACCTTTGAGTGTCGGCGCGAGTTACAACCGAACAACCATCGAGTTTGATGGTTGTAAAACGCTCTGACGTTTATGACTGAAATACTCTTACGTGATTGGATGATATTGGCGGCCATATTCTATAATGTCATCTACTAGAAAAAGAGAGAAATAAAAAATCATGTGAAAGAGGGAGATAAAAGATTTGGTTGCTGCAATCCGTTCAACGCCTCTGAGCGAGTTAAAAAACAACCGGACAACTACACCCAGAGGCTCTGAACGCGCCTATGGTATTAGAATGTTTGAAATATGAATGAAAAAATAACACTTAATTTTATATTAATTTTCTAAAAAATCCAAAAAATGCTGCACTACTTGAGAGCAGCATTTTTTGAGATTTTTTTTTTTTTTTTTTACATATAATAATGGATGTGTCCTTAAGCGTCCCTAAAATTTTCCAGGGTGATAAAAAAATAACCGTGTATAGGTACAAAAAAAGAAAAGAACGATCATTCTCTATGAGCCGTGAAACAATTTTTCCACAACTTGACATCATTACAAGCAATGATGTCAAGTTGTGGAAAAGTTTTGTTGTATGTATCCAGTTATCCACCAAGTGACATAAAGGTACGCGCTCACCAGCGTTGGATTCAGACCCTCACAAAATTATTGTCTATGGAAATGAAAAATATACTACTTGTCAAAAATTATACTACGTTTCGTTTTTTTTTGGCTAACCGAGATGAGATAGTAAAACACTATGCAACGAATCCCCGGCCGGAGCTTGTCGTTGTCAGGGTACGAATCCGCTCCACCATCATCGCCGTTTACGGAGAGCAGCCCGATGTCGATACACCTTCGCGAGGACGCGTGCATCAACATGCCACAGCGTTTGGCCCTCAAGAACGCTAGCCGCACTGTGGCTGGCCATGCCGTGCGAAAGCTCGCAGGATCCGGGTTGCTATGATCCTCTGCAGACGTCGCAGACGGGCCACCGTTATACGGGGGTTTATTAATGACTTCTAGCCCATGGCTTATTTTACCTGCTATCACATGGGCAAGGACGAGAGAGATTGGCGATCTCAACAACAACGTTTCAACATTGATTGAGTGTAAATGTTTGAAGGCTGGCTCACAAGCGAACCTATTTGAATCTACTTTACACGGTGGTTTTGACAATGCTGAATGACATTCTGCTGGTGCACATGGCTCTGATAACCATATTAGGGAGAGTTGTACAAAAATATGTAATTCTTCACTTTGGACGGTGGCCATCTTGGATTAAATTTTTCAGTGTACTGGTATTCTACAAATCAAGCCCTTTCATTTGATACTCATTAAGAACTACTAACAAAAATATTTAAAAAATGTTATTGTTGTAACATTTTTGAAATATTTCTCAAATGGTATAAAATTTCAGGCAGGTGGTCAGTTAATTGTGCTCAAGTTTCAAAATAAAAAATTGTTTATATATGTTCTTACCATTATACAATAAAGGAATCCCATGCCTAAAGAAAACTAAAGCAGGCTCCTTGCTGGGACTATACAATTTTGCCAGATGGCTATTAAGAGATAAAACGGTAGGAGCATTCAGATGTTTCTCAAAGTCTTCTTGCAGGCTTTCTAGATGTGCTTCATACTTTTTACATACATTACAGTTTTGCTTTGCTGAAAAATAAAATGTTATGATTTAAATTAAAACATTGCTTGTTTGTCTATAATTATGTGTGATATTTATTTTTCTATCATACTTCACAATATTGGTCAAGCACATTATTGCTGGTTAAGAATTAAAAATTTGGTTAAACTTAAAATTGACGACATGAGGAGGGAAAGGGAGGAACCACTAGAGCGGACCTTAAAATTTCCCCAATCTCCCCTCCTTTTGGATTAATTTTCATATTAAGATAATCATGTTTGCGGCTTGTGGGTGCCCCTAAAGCCACATTAAGGTTCCAAAATGTAAAACCACAAATTTACATTTAAAAAAAATGTCTTTCCAATAAGAAGTACCTGAAATAGAAACCCATTGACAACAGATAACCATAAACATTCTGATAACCTTATAAAAAGTGAAAGGTATGAAAACTTAATTAGTATGAAAATTACAAAGCATTGACAATTTTGAAGAATAACTATAAACCTCAGCACCATCAAATTTTGCAGTGACTTTTCAAAACAATATCTGCGAAAAACCTCCCAACTCCACAGTCATGACCTAATAAGGTACAGTATCTGTTCTAATGCATCCAAGTGGTACAGTAAGCTCCCATTCAAGCTATACATTTACATTATGAAAACCGCCACTATTATGAGCGATATAAGAACGGTCCAAAGGTCAAACAGTATAGCTTGATTAGGGGCTTGCTGTACAAAACAACCAATGCATTATTCTTTGCACTACGCACAGTAGGTTTTGACAATACAATTTGATATGAGTATATTTTTATTTCCCAAGTTGTACAAAATTTATGATTATGAATATAGCTACACTTTTTTATTTAAAAAATATATAGATTCAAGAGCCCATACTTAGAATCCTACTCTGTTTCTTTTGTTATAAATAAATAAAACTAAATGTTAAATTATGAAATTTGTACTTTATTATTTTTATATGGTGATATCTTTTATATTACACAGTTCAGTTATTGTAGCACAGTGTCAAAATATTCCTTCTTGATCTTGAATGTTAGGAGACATAGGCTTAAACTGTGTATGAAACGTAGGAAGGGATGTTTCCACAGTTCTGGGAATTGTGCTATAATTAAGTTACTTAGAACTTATAGACAATTCAAATATGTTATTAAGATTTAAACATAGAGAAAAGAGTTTTATGAATAAAAGATTAGATACTTGTAAAGATGAGATACCATGCAACCCCCTTTGGTTGCATCCAATGAATTTAAAACTGGCTTCAGATGGTATAGTTACGCCACTGCAACTATCTAATGCAATATTTTTCGATGATATAGATGTGTTTTTATAGCACTGTTTTTGCAACCATTGAAGACACAGCAATATCTCAAAGAGTTATAATTTTCTTTTTGTGGAAGGAAGGTGTGAAAGCGTTAGAAATCAATCAGCATCTGCAAGGAGTATTTGGTGAGTCTGCAGAATACAAAAGTACTGTTTATCGGTGGATTGATCTATTTAAAACCAAGCACATCAGTAAATGAAATAAATATTATTACTGTCATCAAAGACCTACTGAAAAAGCACAGGCAAATGACTTTTCCTCAAATTAATATACGTCTATAGGTACACAAGTTCATGATATCTTGCATGATGTTTGAGCGTTAGCAAGGTTCGGCGTGCTTGGTCCCAAAGCTGTTAGGAGCAGAACAGAAACTCAATAGGTCTGATACTTGTTTTCCACTTCAACGGCTGTTAGCCTGTTACAGTGATGGATTTTGGCAATGAATAATAACCACTGATGAACCGTGGAATCCTTTTTTTTAATTCTGAGACCAAAAGTAAATCCAAAGAATGGCACATACCTGAAGAAGGCCCTCCATTTAAGGTGTGTGCAGTTCTGTCTGTTGGAAAGTAATGCTTACTGTTTTCTGGGATTGCAATTCATTATTTAGCAAAAGGTACTACAATTAACAGAAATATTATTTGAATTTATTTTCCACACCACTGCTACAGGCACTTGTCAAAAAACGGTCTAGAAAGTTGCATAATCATCCGTTATTGCAACAGGGTAATGCAAGACCACACAATGCAAGCAAAATGATGTTTTGAAAAATTTACGATGGGAATTGCTTTCGCACCAACCTTAAAAGCCCTAATCTTGTATCCAGTGCTTATCATATGTTCCCAGATAAAAAAATCCTTAAGGAATGTTGGATTTGAATGTTCAACTGACGTTAAACGTGATATAAACAGGTGGATTGAGGAGACACAGAAAGTTGTTCGAGGGCAAAAAAAATTGTTGAATGTTGGAAAGTTATCAGTTATTTGGAGATTACATTAAAAAACTACATTATATTGGGTCGGTGTGAACGAAAGGAACGAAATTCCCAGAACTTTGGAAACATCCCTCATACCATCCATTATTTATTAGGTACTGGGAAAGCATTAAATTTGTGGCACGTGATGTAACGTCGACGATTTTTGTTAAGAATAATTCAAAAATAATTTACAAAAGAAATTAGGTTAGAACTTACTAAAGAAAACAATCAATTTAGCATTGTCTTTGATGAGTTGTAAAATATCATCATCACTGACGCTTTGAATAACACTTTCAGTATTAACTATGCTCCACATACAAAAAATAATATAAAAAAAATTCATTATAGCGTGAATTAGGGTATAAAAAATTATTTTTTTGTATATTTATTTAATTAAAAATAAATAAAAACATTGATGGTAAGTACCTAATCATGAACACAGACTAAAAGTTGGAGATAGATCATAGAACACATTTACTCAAGAGAGATCTTAGATTCTATGAGAGAGATAGATACGGTCTCAGAATACCTACGGTACAACCGGTACATGTACGGAGGCGCGTTCAGAAGGCCTATTCGCTAACTACGGTTGGTAACTAGAACTGTCATTTTTGAAAGCCACTTTATATCCATTACGGGTTTAGTGATCTTATGTGTTACGGCAGCGTTCATGATAGGAGTAATGGATGTTAAGTTCCTTTCAAAAATGACAGTTCTAGTTAGCAACCGAAGTTACAGAATAGGGGGGCTGAGCCTTCGCGCGAAGTACAACTTTTCGCTCTAACCCCGTTCAATGCCTTCGAGCGTGACAACCGGGTGAAACAACCGCCCGTTCAAGACCTTAGAGTGTTGGCGCGAGTTACAACCGAACAACCATCGAATTTGATGTTTGTAAAACGCTCTGACGCTATGACTGAAATACTCTTACGTGATTGGATGATATTGGCGGCCATATTCTATAATGTCATCTACTAGAAAGAGAGAGAAATAAAAAATCATGTGAAAGAGGGAGGTAAAAGATTTGGTTGCTGCAATCCGTTCAACGCCTTTGAGCGAGTTAAAAAACAACCGGACAACTACACCCAGAGGCGCTGAGCTGCGTTCAGAACCTACGCTCGAGTGCACTCCGAGTGCACTCTGACAGCAACCGAGCCGTTCAGAGCCTCGGGGTAAAAAACGCTCTGACGGACGGTTAGTACACTCTGTGCCCATTCAGAAGCTTCGAGTGATGCAACCAAACAACCAACTCGAGCGTAGGGTGAAAAACACTCTGACAGATTTTATGTCAAAGTCGATGTCAAAAATACGCTAATTATTTATTATTTTATTAAATAACACTACTTTGAACTCTTTTAAGTCTAACACAAGGGAAATATAGTGATTTTTATGTGTTTTAATTATTTTTAAGCAGAAAAATGGATATTAACTGTTAATTTCATAGTAAGGATTAATAATATTTTGCCCTTTGCTTGATCTTGATCGGCAAGATACAAACTAAAAAAAAAGATAGCAAACGACCCGTTCTGAACCTCGGAGCGAGTGTGAAAATCACTCTCGGTTGCATTACTCTGACCCTCGGAACGCAACTCTGAACGCGCCTCTGGGTGTATTTCTCTCTCTTTCTAGTAGATGACATTATAGAATATGGCCGCCAATATCATCCAATCACGTAAGAGTATTTCAGTCATAAACGTCCAAACCATCAAATTCGATGGTTGTTCGGTTGTAACTCGCGCCGACACTCAAAGGTCTTGAACGGGCCGGTTGTTTCACCCGGTTGTCACGCTCGAAGGCATTGAACGGGGTTAGAGCGAAAAGTTGTATGTACTTCGCGCGAAGGCTCTGAACGCGCCTCGGTACGGTACGGTCGTATGCACAGACGAATGATTATTAATTGTTCAGAACACAGACATATTGCTTTATATGTCTGTGGTTCAGAAACGCGCGTTTACAAATTATTCTAATCGCGCGTTTTTTACCCTGCCCCGTTCAGCAGGCCTATTCGCTAACTACGGTTGGTAACTAGAACTGTCATTCTTGAAGGAAACTATATCCATTAATAGTTTAGTGTTCTTATATGTTACGGTGGCGTACATGATAGCAGTAATGGATGTTAAGTTTCTTTCAAAAAGACAATTCTAGTTAGCAACCGAAGCTCTAGAATAAGCTAAGGATATAATATGAAGTGGCCCTATTTACTTTTCCGCAGTCGTTCCGCAGAAAAAATGTATGGAAATGACATACTTAAGCTTGTGACAGTTAGTGCGGTCCATAATTAGATGTCAGTGCTCTGTGTGCTATTTGCACGCAAACAGTTGGTCCATAATTGCTCATATTATGCGCATTTGTAAGCGGTATGACGTATTCGATGACGTCACCGATTGATGCTGACATTGCTAACAGAAAAGAGGTAGTGCGCTGTCTCCAGAACTGTGAATGTCAAAGTCAACATTAGTTTCTTGGGAGTTTTATTTGTATTTAAGTTTGTTCGAATTTTTTTCTCATTAGATTATCTTCTTCTTATACAGTGTGTCTCCGGATAAGGTGCACAAACGAAAATGAGTGAAACTAGACTACAATTTATCGATAAAAAAATAGTTTTTTTTTATAAAATTGTATTTAATATTGATTTTTTACTTTTTTATTCTCTTTTTAAGACCTTTGTAAAATTGTTTGTGTTTGTAAAATTGTAACATTGTAACCTATATTGTTATATAGGTTACAATGTTACAATTTTACAAATTTTACAAACCGTTTGCCATCATTATTGTTTTTATTTGAACCTATTTTGTTCAAATAAAAACAATAATGATGGCAAACGGTTAACACTGTATGGTAAATAAAAAAAAGTACATAAAAGCAGTGAATAGGGAAAAAAACATTTTTTTTCACTAATTTTGAACATAAAATTGTAAAATTTTGAGTAAATGTTTATTTTTACCAAATAATGCCCCCTATAACAATTTCTTTTTATTACCTCTTATTGATCCAGATCTTATAACCCTTTCAACAAAAAAAAATCAACATTCTTTCTCTAATACATGCTTAGCTACGAGGCTTACTTATGGGGCCTGCTAACGCGCCGTCCCCTGGCGCCCGCACCGCTGCCTTTTTGTCAACCGCTGAGGTAGCTTTTCTTAAATTGGAATTTAGTTAAACACACTTAAACATTTTTTAGACTTAAGCTAAGCTTTTTCAGTGTAAATGAAATTGATTAAAACAAGAAAAACAAATCACAATAAGTATTTATTACAAAAAATCTAAAAAAAACACTTTTTATTAAATTAATGCATTAAATGTTCAAAATGGCCACCACGTTGTTGCAAGCACATCATTACACGTAAGGAAATCTGTTGCGTAGCCCTGCGGACCATGTCGGTGTCATTTTTTATATTTTCCGCACATTGGACAATGCGATCGTGAAGTTCGGCCTCCGTATTAACGGTAGTGCTGTACACCCATTGTTTTATCACACCCCATAAAAAGTAATCCAGTGGTGTCATGTCAGGTGAGAGTGTTGGCCATCCCACAGGACCTATCCAGCGATTGGGCTAGGTTTGATTCAGGAAATTTCGCACAATCGTGGCGTAGTGAGCAGGATATCCGTCCATTTGGACAAACATGTGTCTTCTTCTTGCCAGCGGCACATCTTCTAACTTATGGGGGAGATCATCTCTTAAAAGGGACAAACACCGGTCGCCGTTTAATGTCCTTGGCAGAATAATCGGCCCAATCAATGTGTTGTCAATTAACACCGCCCACACATTTATTGAAAACTGCAATTGAATTCTTAAGGTGCGGGTTTTCGTTACGCCATTGGTGCTCTATAATTTGTTATGCCGGCTCATGTGAAAAAAGCCTCGTCTGTCCACAAAATCCGTTGGGGAAAATCAGGGATGTCCCTTATTTTTCTTAAAATCCAAGCTGACATGATGCACCTGGGCTGCCTATCAAAATCTTCATTGAGGTGTTGCACTCTCTGATAGTGAAAAGGGTGCAGTCTTACTTTTTTTAAAATGCGCCATACTGCAGTTTTGGAAATACCATGACGTGCCGCAAGACATCTAGTACTGGTTGTAGGATCAGCGAAGACGTCGTTCAAAACAGCTTCTTCAATCGACGTATCAATGACAACGGCGATGTTCTCGAGCTAATTCAAGGCCAACATTACTAAATCTTCTATGTACTTCTTGAAAATTCCGAGTAGAGGGTTGCAGGGGGTTGTCACTCCTCGGCACATTCCGTAATAAAAATGAATATCTGCGATTTCACACGGAGAAAACTCAGTTAATATCGAAAAATCTCGAGAAAACACGTGTTAACTGCGAGCGTTTCGGACCCTCTGAGTCTAACACATTTTAAAGTCCCTAACGTACTCCCCTCCCGCACTCTTTCTTTGTTCCGCGATAGTGAATAGCTGAACACAATGTAAAAAAATCTACCTGAGCGATAACGTAAGCGGCGCGTTAGCAGGCCCCTCAATTAAAGCCTCGTAGCTAAGCATGTATTAGAGACAGAATGTATATTTCTTTTTTGTTGAAAGGGTTATAAGATCTGGAATAATAAGACGTAATAAAAAGAAATTGTTATAGAGGGCATTATTTGGTAAAAATAAACATTTACTCAAAATTTAACACTTTTATGTTCAAAATTAGTGAAAAAAAAATGTTTTTCTCCCTATTGACTTCTTTTATGTACTTTTTTTTTATTTACTGTGATGTATGCAATAATATCTAAGTGGGTAGGCAGGTAATAAATAGTCTTTAGCGAGTACACAAGTCAATCATTAATCTCCTGTTTTATCGAATATTACAGTGGCGACGAGGAGTTTTTGTTGATAATAGGTCAACATTATTGATAATTGATCAACGTGTCGTAAATAGTGTTATGCAAAATGTCGATTTACGGGAGTGTGCCAACGTTTGACTACAAAAGTGACGAGTGGTTAGTTCACAACGCGCAACTCAATAACTTTTTCGTTGCAAATGCTATCAACGAGGAAACTGATCTGGGTGGAAACCGCAGAAGAGCGATTTTATTAAATTGTGTGCCGCAAGATTCATATAAGCTAGTGAGAGACCTGTTACATCCAAATACGCCTGAAAATACATCTTACAGTGTCCTTGTAAAAACGCTCACTGATCATTTTGTTCCAAAGCGGTGTTTATTTGTAGAAAGGCAAAAATTTTATTCTGCGCAAAAGGACATACATGAATCACTCTCAGAATATGCCGCGCGTTTACGTGGTTTGGCGTCGACATGTAGTTTTGGTACTTGCTTAGATATGTGCCTCATCGATCGGTTCGTTTTGAGCTTGGATTCTGCTGCTGTTCGCGAAAAATTGTTTCGTGAAGATCCCACCGAGCTCAAGTTTACAAGAGCATTGGAGCTGGCTTGTGCTGTAGAGAGTGCTTTGCGCGTCGCGAGCGGCGGCGTCGGCACGGAAGCGGCGATGCTTTACGCCAGCTCGAGCCGCGCGGGCTCAGCTTCGGGCGGCGTGCGGCGCTCACCCGCTAGCGGAGTCGGCCGCGCTGCGGGCCGTGCTAAGTGTGCAGTGTGTGGCGGAAAAACACATAAGACTTCCGAGTGTGGCTATCGTCATTTGTATTGTGATTTCTGTGGTCAGCAGGGTCATTTGAAAAAAGTGTGCGAAAACAAAGATTCGTCCAGCGGGTCGAAGGGACGTAGGAACGTCAAGAAATCGTATTATCTTTGTGACGAAAGTGAACTTGACTGCGAAGATTTAAGTGATCCTGCGGCTATTAATAATATATCATGTAAGGGCGATAAACTTATGGTTGTTGAGGTATGGCTGGACAAAGTCATGCTTTCCATGGAGGTAGACTCGGGTAGTGCCGTGTCTGCGTTGCCGGAGGCTATGTGGCGTACGTATTTTTCAAAATTTTCTTGGTAAGTCTAATAAAATTTTAAAAACTTATAACGGATCGCTTCTTAAGCCGTTGGCATTATGTAAGTTACCAGTTACGTATAATGGTGTCACAAATAATATTTCATTTTATATAATTCAGAACGGACCGGTACCGTTACTGGGTCGAGATTTCATGTCAATATTTAATTTGGGTCTAGCTAATTTTAACTATTGCATGAGTAATGAAAATGAAAGTATTTTAAATAATTATGCATCATTATTTTCTGACACGCTTGGCACTTTCAATAAATATAAATTGTCCCTTCATTTAAAAGCTGACGCCGTACCTAAGTTTTGTAGGGCGAGGTCCGTCCCGTTTGCGATAAGAGATAAGGTGAGCGCCGAGTTGGACAGGCTAGTAAGTGTGGGCATATTAAAACCGGTTTCTTATTCAAGGTACGCGTCTCCGATAGTGGCCGTGTTAAAAAAGAATAATGAAGTGCGTATTTGCGGCGACTACTCGGGTTCTATTAATAGGGATTTAAATATTGATTCTTATCCTTTGCCAAAGCTAAGCGACCTTTGTGCTTCTTTGCACGGGTGTCGTTATTTTACTAAGCTTGACTTGTCAAGTAGTTACAATCAGTTTTTGCTTGATGAGGATTCACAACAATACACTTGCATCAACACGCACAAAGGATTGTTTGTTTATACGCGTCTCGTCTTCGGACTAGCTAACGCACCCGCTCTGTTCCAACGTGCTATGGTACAGTTGATGCAAGGTATTGAGGGGGTGGAATGTTTTTTGGATGATCTACTTATAGCCGCCCCAACCTAAATTACATTGGGAACGCGTGGATCAAGTACTTAATCGTATTTGTGACGCAGGGTTAAAATTACAAAGGCCAAAGTGTTCATTTTATCAAGATAGGATTGAATACTTAGGAATTGATAGTGAGGGCGTGCATAAAGATACAAATAAAATCAAAGCTATTAATGATGTCCGCCCGCCATTGAATGTGAAAGAGCTTAAGTCCTTTTTAGGATTAATAAATTTTTATAGAAATTTTGTACCCAATGACTCAATTATTTTGGAACCCCTTCATAGTTTGCTTAGGAAGGGGCAGCAATGGATCTGGACAGACGAACATCAAAATGCATTTGATGCTGTCAAGAAGGAGTTAGTTTCTCCAAGAGTGCTTGCGCATTCCGACCCACATCAGCAACTAGTCCTGACTGTAGACGCTGCGCCGGGCGGCCTCGGCGCGGTGTTGCCTGTTCGTTACGCTAATGGCTATAATTTATGGCATAAAAAAATTTCACGATTACTTGTATGGCCGGCAGCAACCGTTCATTTTAAGGACTGACCATAAGCCCTTGCTCTCAATATTTTCCCCACATAAAGGTGTTCCCCAAATGACAGAAGCTAGGCTTCAGTGCTACGTCCTTATTCTTGCTGCCTATAATTATAAAATAGAATATGTTA
Source organism: Schoenobius gigantellus (assembly GCA_963935595.1). Classification (NCBI taxonomy): domain Eukaryota; kingdom Metazoa; phylum Arthropoda; class Insecta; order Lepidoptera; family Crambidae; genus Schoenobius; species Schoenobius gigantellus. The sequence goes on from OZ012548.1 coordinate 20,889,310, forward strand.
GTGGCGAAAAAAATGTTGCCGATTATTTGAGTCGGTCACCAGTAGAAGTTGGGGGTTCGGCCGCAGATCATCAGGAAACGGCTAGTTATATCAACGTACTGGCCGTATCGGGGGCCCCGCTCCCAGCTACTGTTGACGAGCTGCGTGTGGAGACAGCGAACGACTGTCTTTTGTCCCGTGTACTAGAATTCATCGGAAAGGGGTGGCCGAGAAGAGTTTCCTCGGAGTTACTACCATACCGACGATGTCAACATGAGCTACATATCGATAACGGGTGTCTTATGAGAGGATATCGCCTCGTCATACCCAAACAATATCAGGAAGCAGCTTTACAAGAACTTCACGCTGCACATATAGGCGTTGTGAAGATGAAACTCATGGCACGCGAACGATTTTGGTATCCCATATATTGATAGAGATATCGAGAATCTTGTGGCTAACTGTGACAGGTGCATTGCATTACGGCCTACCCCGACTCGGTCTCAAATCGAACCGTGGTGGTGGCCTAAGTCAGTATTAGAACGGGTACATTTGGATTTCTTTGGTCCATTCCATGGTAAAGTGTATCTCGTACTCATTGACGCTATAGCAAATGGCTGGAGTGTGTTGAAATGCCTAGCCTTACGGCCGAGCAATTAATCTTAAAAATAGACTCAATCTTTACGCGGTTTGGTTTTCCTATTTGCATTGTAACAGATAATGCTAAGACATTTGTTTCTACAGAGTTCAATAAGTATTGCTTAGACAACGGCATTGCTCACATTTTGTCACCGGTATATACACCTCAGTGTAACGGCCTCGCCGAAAACGCTGTTAAAACTTGTAAGTGGTTTTTAACAAATGCTATGAAGGACAACTCTAAAAAAGATTTGAATCATAGATTAAACCATTATTAATTCTATTATAGAAACACGCCACACTGCACGACTGGTGTTTCGCCGGCCCGTTTGATGTTTGGGCGAGAACTTCGTTGCAAATTAGATTTATTGTCAAAAAGACAATGTTCTGTATTACCACAACAACCAGAGGTTAATGAGCATGTGAAATTGACGCAAGCTCGTCAAAAAAATATATTACGGTGGCAGTAGGGGTAAACAATTTTCTGAATCGGATAAAGTTTGGCTAAGAGATTATCGCGACAATCCTAAAAAACCTGTTTGGATTCGTGGTATTATTGTAAGCCGTTTGGATTCGTGGTATTATTGTAAGGACTGACTGCCTAAAGGCTGGACCAAACGTGTAAGTGCAGCGGTGGCGTGCACGGTGGCGATCAGTTGTTGTGTACGAACTTGTAGCGGACTGTTCACATTGCTGCGTCCTCATCAATGTGAACACGTCAATGTGAACATCTTTACATGTGGTAAAGTTGCCACGCATTTTTGAACGATACCTTTAGTCTGCTACCCTCTATACGTCTGTGCATATAACACTGAAGAAGTTAATTTACATATTATTGGCATAAAATCAAAAGAAAAAAGCTAACTGCCCCACTAGACAAATGCCACTCGCTAACTTTTCCGCTGTCGTTTCGCAGGAGCACGTTCAGAGGTCCTAGAGGCTAGACAAATGCCACACGCTAACTTTTCCGCAGTCGTTTCGCAGAAAAAATGTATGGAAATGACATTATCTTACTACAACCTCACGCCCGTACAATGCCTTCGACCGTGACGCCCGAGTGAAACAACCAGCCCGTTCAAGACCTTTAGAGTGTCAGAGCGAGTTACAACCGAACAACCATCGAATTTGATGGTTGTAAAACGCTCTGACGTTTATTCCTGAAATACTCTTACATGATTGGATGATATTGGAGGCCATAATCTAAAATGTCATCTTACAGAAAGAGAGAGAAATGAAAATTCATGTGAAAGAGGGAGATAAAAGATTTGGATGCTGCAATCCGTTTAACGCCTCTGGGCGAGTTAACAAACAACCAGACAACTATACTCAGAGGCTCTGAGCGTGCTCCAGAAGAAAATGCATGGAAATGACATGACATTAACCTACTACAACCTCACGCTATTTTTTCCGCAGCTTATGTCATCACAATACATTTTTTCTACGAAACGACTGCGGAAACGTTAGCGCGTGGCATTTGTCTACGGATCCAGATGACTTGTCGGCGAGGCGCGTTCAGAGCCTTCGCGCGAAGTACAACTTTTCGCTCTAACCCCGTTCAATGCCTTCGAGCGTGACAACCGGGTGAAACAACCGGCCCGTTCAAGACCTTTGAGTGTCGGCGCGAGTAACAACCATCGAATTTGATGGTTGTAAAACGCTCTGACGTTTATGACTGCGGCGGCCATATTCTATAATGTCATCTACTAGAAAGAGAGAGAAATAAAACATCATATGAAAGAGGGAGATAAAAGATTTAGTTGCTGCAATCCGTTCAACGCCTTTGAGCGAGTTAAAAAACAACCGGACTACTACACCCAGCAGGCCTATTCTGTAACTTCGGTTGCTAACTAGAACCGTCATTTTTGAAAGGAACTTAACATCCATTACTGCTATCATGAACGCTGCCGTAACACATAAGATCACTAAACCAGTAATGGATATAAAGTGTCTTTCAAAAATGACAGCTCTAGTTACCTACCGTAGTTAGCGAATAGGCCTGCTGAGGCGCTGAACGCGCCTCAGCATATTCGTAGATCTCAGCCTGAGGCGCATTCAGCGCCTCTGGGTGTAGTTGTCCGGTTGTTTTTTAACTCGCTCAAAGGCGTTGAACGGATTGCAGCAACCAAATCTTTTATCTCCCTCTTTCACATGGTTTTTTATTTCACTCTCTTTTTAGTAGATGACATTATAGAATATGGCCGCCAATATCATCCAATCACGTAAGAGTATTTCAGTAATAAACGTCAGAGCGTTTTACAACCATCAAAATCGATGGTTGTTCGGTTGTAACTCGCGCCAAAACTCTAAGGTCTTGAACGGGCGGTTGTTTCACCCGGTTATCACGCTCGAAGGCATTGAACGGGGTTAGAGCGAGAAGTTGTACTTCGCGCGAAGGCTCTGGGGGCCGATTCTCAGTTTTTTAGAGATATCTCTAATTCGACATATCTCTATTACATTGCATCTCTACTAATAATCTCTCAAAAATCTCTATGATATGAAAAAATCGTATTCTCGCTGGCAATAGAGATGTATGTCGAATGATGGTCGAATGACTATGAGGGTGCGGTCCGAAATTTGATATCAGTGCTCGTGTGCTCGTTTTGCGTGCAAAAAGTCGGTTCAAAATTACTCATAATATGCACATTTGTAAGCGGTATGACAGAAAAGAGGAGTGCACTGTCTCTAGAACTGTCAATGACAAAGTTAACGTTAGTTTCCCGCGGAATTTAATTTCTTCGAATTATTTTTTTCATTAGGTATATCTACAATAGATACAGAAGTGCTCTGTAAAGATACTGGAGGGACAATACACGTCGCCCTTCAATTTTTCTTTTCAAATAACATTGATTGATCAAATTGACATTTGACAGACTCAAAGATCGAAAGCTCATTTAAAAAATTGATCTTAATGCCTACTACGTCCGTGAGCAGTGCAAACGATTTGAATGGGTTTTTTTGTTTGCATGCACGCAACCACACCCATCAAAATGAATGGTTACGTATTATTGATTTATACGATCAAAAAAAAACAAAAAGTAGCGTCCAAGCTGTCATCAAAGTTACTTTCTCAAAGCAGACTTTGAGCATGTCAACGCGGCTTTACGAAGCGTATCAATGTGAACCTTTTTCACATCCTTCGAAACGTTGAAATGTTTCAAAACGTCGTGTTTTGTATTTGTAACATTTTTGAATATTTTTAGAAAACAGAATTATTAGAGATGCAGTAATAAATCTATAATGGACTATAAAAAACAATACCCCACTTCAGCACAGAATTCGTGGCTTTGTCAGTTAAAGGTTGAAGAACTTTGTAAAGCCAAATTTTCGGGGACTTTTACTAAAAAAATCCGAACAAAAGTGGAAATGTATAGCAGAGGAATTAAATTATTTGGGAGAAGTCAATAAGACTTGGATTGACTAAATATATTACAATGTTAACTTTAGATCTTAAATGCATATAATGTAATGGTAATTCCACTAAAAACCGAGCTTCTTCTACTATACATTAACAACAGTTGTTATAATAATCATCGATTATTCATATTAATTAAATGTGTTAGCAATTAAAATACATACATAAACTAAAATCGTAAAAAAGTTCCAACAAATTATGTAAAACAGACACAGAAATAACCAATTACTGTAGCTCGTACTCGACTTTTCAAATGTCGATTGCTATCTACCACTCGTGACATGTCGAACGCTAGGCATAGACATATCTCTAACGTGACATTTTGAGAATACGGAAACTGAGAAATATTCGACATCCGCCATTTAATTTAGACATATGTCGAATTCGACATTATCTCTATGGCTTGAGAATCGGGTCCCTGAACGCGCCTCTGTTCCTTGCGGAGCCAATGGATACAAGTATCTCTAATAAGTCTGTGGTCTGTGGCCAATGGAAAAAAGTAGTTTGACATTGACACATTTTTTTCCCGTAAAAGTTTGATCGAAGAGAAGTTTTACCGTTTTACCCAAGGATTTATAAGGAAAAGTCCCACAATAATTATAATTTATAAACTAAATGAACACAGTTATCTGTTAATAAAAGTAGGTACCTAGTTGTTATAATTACGATTGTAGTGACGATTTCATATTATTTCCAACATCTATATCCAGAAGTAAACACAGTCATTTTCTAAACAAACAGCACGTTGGGTGTGTTCGTAATGTACCTACCTACCTAATTTATAAAAGCTTGTTGAAATTCTGGCTTTTGTACAGTCTTCCAGCAAATATCGTATGTCCAAAATCTACATATTTTTTTAAATAGTTATATTAAACCAGTTTGAAAGACAAGCTTCAAGTCTGACTAATCATTATGTTTGTAATTCTTCAGTCTCATAACTTGAAGCAATGGCTGATGCTATAGAGGAAAAAGTTGTAATGACACCTAAATGTAAAACGGAGAATTCTACTACTCTGGTAATTGAAAGGAAGGCAGTTGAAGCAGAAGCCAGTGATAAAATTCATGTGGCTGGCGGAGATCACACTGGCATAATCATAAATAAAGAAAAAGTTTATGGTGAGTTACTGTTTATTATTATTTACTTTATTTTGATTACCTAATAAATCTGTAAGCTGTATCAGTTTGCAAACAACACAGTTAAGCTGGGAATACACTCACCTCCCTGCACTAATTTCAAATACCTCACCCCACCCCGCACTTTGTAGACATCACTGACACATAAATAAGGGTGTGCACGATCGCTCGGGCGCGGCGACACTTCACGTTCAACGAGTAGACGCAAGCGCCGGCCGATAACAGAGATAGCACTATGCGGATAAAAGAGAGGTCAGTCGCTGCACTTCTCGCATCATTTCGATTGATAACCGCGCACTCACCGTCATTTGTTTAATTAGTAGTAATAGATAATTGATTTGCGAACATTGTATGGTGTGTCCGAGCCTACTGATAAAGGACTTCGATATTTGGTGTAACTGAAAAAAGGAAGTTTATATAGGTATTTAAATGCAATTATATGGAACATTTGGGGCCACATTGCTGCCAAAATAAAAGGTCTAGAAATGGACAGAAATTGGTGAACTTAGCATTTGAACATCTATTAATGATTCTAAACACAAAGTTCAAAAGAGAGAAAATCAGCGGTGGACCTGGATATCACCCAATGGCAACCACAAAAATGAAATCGATTACATCCTAACAAACCGCACTAAGCTATTCCAGAACTGCAATGTTATTAAGAGGCAGAGGCGCGTTCAGCGCCTCCGGGTGTAGTTGTCCGGTTGTTTTTTAACTCGCTCAAGGGCGTTGAACGGATTGCAGCAACCAAATCTTTTATCTCCCTCTTTCACATGAATTTTTATTTCTCTCTCTTTCTGTAAGATGACATTTTAGATTATGGCCTCCAATATCATCCAATCACGTAAGAGTATTTCAGTCATAAACATCAGAGCGTTTTACAACCATCAAATTCGATGGTTGTTCGGTTGTAACTCGCGCCAACACTCAAAGGTCTTTAACGGGTCGGTTGTTTCACCCGGTTGTCACGCTCGAAGGCATTGAACGGGGTTAGAGCGAAAAGTTGTACTTCGCGCGAAGGCCCTGAACGCGCCTCTGAACTTCAACACTAACCACAGGATGGTTCGCTCACAGTTGAAGGTAACACCACTGTCACCTTGTAGGGAGACTCTGTACCAGGGTCGTCTGCTTAGGTACCTCCGTCTTACCTATTTCTGCCGCAAAGCAGCAGTGCTTGCATTGCTGTGTTCCGGTTTGAAGGGTAAGATATGGCAGTGAAATTACTGGGTACTGTGACTTTACATCTTGTGTCATAAGTTGGCAACGTACACTGTGGCTCTTGTGGGGGTTGCAGTTTTGCTGCGAATCTCACAAGAGCCACATGTATTATAGGTAACTGTTACCACTTACCATCAGGTGGGCAGTTTGCTTGTTTGCCAACTTTCTGCAATAAAAAAAAAAAAAGTGAGTAGAATTACTAAAATGCCAGCATTATTGACGTTAACATAAAAGTTCCACTATACATTACTAGGTGGCAGCAGTGTTAGTACAGACTAAAATGCCAGCATTATTGACATTATCATAAAAGTTCCGCTATACATTACTAGGTGGCAGCAGTGCTAGTACAGGGCCTCACTAAGGGATTTAATAAAATAAATCATTCTAAAATAGATAATCTAGTTATAAAATTTTCTATCATTTACAATGCATTCATTATTTGTGAAAACTTATAAATGGACTTCAGTTTATTTAGCTGCAATAGTAGTAGTTTTGTAGTTTCTTGTGTCTTTTTGTTTTTTTTGTGTAATATATGTGAAAGAAACTAAAATTTCGGATTTTTGGAAAAGAAATAATAGAAAAATATTTTTTTAAAATAATATTTTTTACCTTTTTTAGAATTAAAATTAAAATTAAAATTTAAATTAAAATCTCATTATCAATCATAAAAAAATACCTGTTTGTGATCCGCAATATTTGGATAAGCACCTTCTCGCAGTTTTTTGTATGCTTTTTTAGTCTTAACAATATCCTCCTCATCAAAGTGAAGTGAACATATTTTAGTGTAGGTATTTTGTTGGTGTCCAACCGTCCCTATTTATTATTTTAAGCCATGTATTTCTTAAATTAATTTCCGATGGAAATCTATAAAACACCAAAAGATTTTTGTTATGTTTTCATATAACAATAAATCTATGTTAAAAGATACATTCGTAGGAGAAAGATAATTTTATTAGATGCTGTGTCAATATAATCTAAAAATAAAAATCGTTAAAACTGCTTATTTTAATTCACGTGTTTTGTTTTCGCCCTTAATACATCCTACGTTTTCGTTAGTATTTTTACTCGCCACTAGAGGGCCTTTTGTGCTTTATCGGCACATTGACAGCAGCGTCCATGTGGCGTCGAACATTCTAGAAGCAATACGTCAAGTAATAAATTAATAATGCTTGTTTAATGTACTTACAAATGGAAAGAGATTTTTTTTCGTTCACTTTGTTTCTGTCGTCTGTGTAATTTTTGCACGATAGAATACAACATTTCATTTTGAATTTAGGTAATTTAAAACTAAAATAAAGGAAGAGCGTACGACGTACTAATCCGGCAGATAAAAAGATCGACTGATGTCAGCGCCTCTGGCGTTAAGTAGCTAAAATTAAAAATGCGTGACGTCAGGACTGTGTTGATTGGAGCTGGGCCTAGTTGCTTATAACATCTCTTTGTTTTTGCTTCATGGTTTCCAGATACAAGTGAAGTACCCTATACAGGGTGGAAACTTTCAGCGGGGCAGTAAGGAGAAGTTCCTTATCTGTTGCAGCTACACGAAAATGATCTTATGAGACTATCCATAATTTTTTATGGAATTTTGATCCCCATTTACAGATTTTCAAAAAATGTATAGTTAACAAGAAAACAGCCATTTTACATAAAAACATTTTTTGATGCCAATCGATCCTGTTTCAAATACTGATCAAAAACTTCTATGGGACCAACCATCGTTGGAGTACTCAAAAAGTCTCAAATTGCAAAAAACTTTTCCCGTACATTTTGTATGAAAATTTTACGCAAAAGTTTTTTTTGTGAAATTGTTTTTTATTTAATAAATGAGAAGCAGCAAAAATAATGAGAAGGTCCTGAAATAGAAATACAAAGAGGAGTGAGCCAGGGTGACCCCCTGTCCCCCAAATTGTTCACAGCAGTGCTAGAGGATATATTCCGGAAACTCGACTGGTCACGAAAAGGACTAAATAAAAACGGTGAAAGACTGAATCACTTAAGATTCGCCGATGACATAATCATCTTTGCCAGCTCTTGAGAGGAACTACAACAAATGGTGAAAGAACTTGAAGCAGAGAAGTGAGCAGAGAAGTAGGACTTACTATGAATACACAAAAGACTAAAGCTATGACTAACGCTACACCAGACACCACCAAAATCGGAATAAAGCTAAATAACATTACAATAGACTTTGTAACAGAATATACATACCTAGGTCAACTAATATCTACTCATGACTCAACAGGGAAGGAAATAGATAGGCGGGTGGCGAATGCATGGAAAAGGTATTGGTCATTCAAAGCGATAATTAAAAATAAACAAACCAACATACACATAAAGAAAAAACTTTTCAACACATGTATTCTGCCAATCCTCACCTATGGCTGTGAAACATGGGCACTCACCAAAGCACATAGTAAGAAATTAGAGGTATGCCAAATAGCTATGGAAAGGAGTATCATTAACAAAAGTAGAATGGACAAAATCAACAACAAAGAGCTGAGAGAAAGAACAGGTGTGACTGACATTTCTTATAGAATCCGACATTTGAAGTGGAAATGCAGGACATACATTAAGAGGTCCAGAGAAATGGAGCAAAGTTCCTACAATCTGGTATCCAAGAAGCAAAAAAGGAAGAGGGGCAGACAATTCAGGCGCTGGGACGATGCAAGTAACTTGGACTTGGATTAGTAACAAATAGACACGAATGGAGAAGACTGGGGGAGGCCTTTGCCCAAAAGGCACACAGAAGCAAGTAAAACCGGTTATCGTATAATTATAAATATATCGTATAATTATAGTTTTATTTTTATTTATTGTTATTTTTCTGAATAAAGGCATATTATTATTATTATTATATGGAACATTTACATTATGACAATTCTGTAAAATATTCTTACCCTTATGATTTCATCAGGGAATTTAAAATATTTATAGGTGAGTCTTTTAGGTAAGTATTTTTTTTTTCAGGAACAGCAGTTTTTATTTCAATATATCATGCACTCTGATCGTCGTCGATAAATTATCATAAATGTCAAAAGTTATCGGCGGACATGTTTGCTAATCTCCTTATCAATATCGTATCTCATCAAAGTAACATCACTGGCTAGGATATGCTTGCTGTTTCGAAAAAATTTCAAGATGGCGGTTGTATCTAACGTTTTCATGGCAAAAGTGTTGAAGTGGAACACGAAACTAGTTTAAAAAATGATGAAAAATCTGCAAAACTGTGCTTATCTGGAACGCTCCTTTGATAGTTTTATATTATCTGTGGGTTCAGTGACAGAATTACCCAGTCAATTTAAGAAGTTACTGATTTCTTTTGTGGAAAGTCCGGTAACTAAAGGCTAATTTACACTTTGTTAAGTAGCAAGTGCAGGTGTTAAGTCACAAGTAAAAACAACGTGTAAACGGCCACGCTGTTAAGTGTTAAGTGCGTGTGAAGTAAACTGATTAGAAGCGAGCTCTAACTTTTACTGTTAAGTAGACACCCCGCCCACCCGCGCACTCCCCGCACTCGCAGTTTCACCCGCACTAAACAGTGTGTAAACAGTATCGGTTTGATAAGTGCAAAGTACATTATGGACTTGCAAGAAACAAATACTATACACTGTATAAACGCTTCCTTCGTACTTAACAATTACGCTGTGAAGTTGTCACTTCGCACTCACACTTACTACTTAACAAAGTGTAAGTAAATTAGTCAAAGGCATTAAGGCTACTAAAATTAGTCGGGTAATGCACAGTGACGTGTTGTGTTTTATCGATATTCACTGGGGAACTTTCGTTGTACACCGATAAACCACGTGATTCAAATGCCTTACAGAATAGCGATTAGTAGTTTTGATGGGTTGGCCACTTCTGACGGTGGACAACTATAAACAGTTGGTCACTTCGAAATGTCAAATCTATACTTACTAATATTATAAAGCTGAAGAGTTTGTTTGTTTGTTTATTTGTTTGTTTGTTTGTTTGCTTGAACGCGCTAATCTCAGGAACTACTGGTCCGATTTGAAAAATTCTTTCAGTGTTAGATAGCCCATTTATCGAGGAAGGCTTTAGGCTATATATCATCACGCTAAGACCAATAGGAGCGGAGCACCAATGAAGAATGTTTCAAAATAGGGGGATTTTTTCCCTATTGAGAGCTTCCGCTGCGTGCGCTGCGTAAACGGTTAGAGTTTCGCAAAAATCATGTATGACAGAATTGTTCCCCTTTAAAAGTTCTAAAAAGAAGTCCGCGATAGCATATGTCTATCTTTTAAGGTTAGCTCACTATAACCTTTTTTATGCTAACCAAATTTGTTCTAAAATAATACATTATTTGCGAAGGTGTTTTTATAAACATGATATTAATCCTTATCCAAATAAACACGTTATTAATCACAAGTATTTAATTTAAAACAAAATTGCCCTTTACATCATTTGATTTTAATGAATATCTTAGGAGATATCGCAGTTTTAAAATAACACCACAGCAAAATAATGATCGAGTACTGCGCGCACAATATGCAAAGCCGGCGGGCAGTCATGAGGGAGAAGGGCGGTGGCCCCAGTTAGCTATACTTCTGCCGGAAGAAAACAAAACTAAAAAAATAGTGTACGCATAAGTACTTTAAAATAACATTGGTTTAGTTTTTTGAGAATAACTTCAATCTACATGATATAAGATTATAAGACCCAGTACTTACTCACCTATATAAACAAAGTCGCGGGTTAAAGTTAGAGTTAGCCCAAAGTAACTATTCCACGCGGACGAAGTCGCGGGCGGAAGCTAGTTAGCGAATAAGGCTGCAGTTTCCTATGGCTGCGTTTTGGCCTTGTATAGATTGGAAAGACGCGGGCGGCGCTGCGTGGTGTTACAACGCCTACACCCTGTCAGGCCTCATCCCGCTCCCCCATGCCCATTTATTAAGGCGCTACATCGAAAATGAATCAAACAATGGGAGGCGTGGTCTATACGTGAACGCGGGGCGCCCCCCGTGCTCAAGCAGCTAGTCTTTATATCTATGTCAACAAAGTCGTGAATGCGTTGCGCCCGCATGCAATCAGATCGTTTAGAAATTATCGACGTAAGCGACAAAATACAAATTGTTTTATTAAAAAATAACTATAATGATTAGAAAAAAATGCTTCTGTACGATTCTAGATACTGATGATGGCTACCTATTTAAGGAACTTTTTAATGAATACCTAACACCGTTTACTAGTAATCCTGAATATTCATATTTTAAAGTGGTAATTTCAAAAATAAAAAGTATCGAGGCAAAATCTTTAAATCGCGTTTTCGGTTCTGTACGTGACTAGCTAAAGATATGAAGAAACACATATTTGACTTTCAGATCTGTAAGATCTCTCAGTTACCTATGACATTACATTAAAAATAACCAATATTTTCGATATAGCGCCTTAATGATCGTGTGCAGGCGCATGCATATCGATATGAGAGTGAGTGTGAGTTACTTTTGAATTAAATTTAAATAGTTTGCTACCAGACGTGCGTAAACCCGTAGTAAATATTCTGATTGACCATTTTTTGAGTTTTATAAGAGATATATAAATAAATTATTCATGTTAATTATTTTTCACTTAAACCACGGGGACCCATCACGAACAAATGTAAAATCATTCGATGAAAGCATTAACAGATGGCGCTACTTTAATCGATTTTTGTAATGACTTTTTTGTGAATTTAGTAAAAGTCAACAAGGAGGTTCAGAAAAGTATTGATTATATTTAAAAAAATCACTTAGCACGTGGGTGGTATCAAAATACGTTTTTAAGTCATGCTAGAACGGTTTAACATATCTTTTTATAAATTTATAGCACTCCTAGCGACAAATTATGTGAACTTCAATGTATCTCTCAAAAGCATAGCTCAAAGAAGCACGCAATGTCTGCTTTGACTATTTGATTACATACTGCTCACTCATAGATGGCACTATTTATGTATGCTAGTTCGTAAGGTCACAGACCTTACGAACTAGCATACATAGCATTGAGTTAAATTATTTTTACATATTTTTTTTGACATAATTATAATAGTAATGGCGTCATTGAAAATTCGAAATTGTAAAATTAATTTTTTAATCCCTATACATTTGAAAGTGTAATGTCGAATTATGGTCGAATTACACAAAAACATGACATCTTAAATTTGTTTTTTATTTATAATTTTCATTTCAGAACAAAAAGATTTAGGTTAAGATTAAAAACGCGATTTTTATAAGTAAATACCCTATTTAATAATTTTTCGGATATTTTCAGTTAAATGCCTACTAACCGAAAAAAAGTCTCACTTGCATGTTCGTTTCATAAAACCACAGTGATTTTTTTCACTGACCTAACTATTTTGTATGGAGGATTTCAAAACTTTTTTTTTTTTTTTTTTTTTTTTTTTTTGGGAGGGGGGAAAATGCATTTACGCATTCCTCGTGGTCGAGCCAAACCACGAGGATATGTGGGACTCCCCAGACCGTACCCGGCCCGGGCCTACCCACTAAAAACCCCCCCAGCAGCTCCTCCGTCCGTCACAAGACAGAGGGAAGGGGACAACAGCCAGGCCTTATGCCCGCTGACACCCTGCCCGTGACATGTCCGTTGCCGGACTCTCCTCCTGGCTCTGCTGCTTTGTGGAGCGGCGCAGAATTGCGTCGCTCTACACCCCGCAACTGGTTTTTTACTGTGGTTGTCTTCCACGCGGCCCGACGCTCAGTGCGCCGGGCCCCCGGCCCGCTCAGTGCGGGTAACGGGTTGCCCGACGGCAGATCCCACTGGATCCACCGCCGCGCGGGTGAGCCGAAGCTCGGGGAAATCCCCAACGGGCGCGAAGCGCCATGGCGAGAAACTCGCCCCGTCCCTACTACCACCAGAGGTAGCCGCCGGGATCGGCTTCCAGCGAGAGCCACACCTCTTCTTATCATAAGAAGAGGGGACTTCGCCCTTCCCCGCATGAAGCGGGTGGCCACACGAAGTGGCCCGCCGGGTTGAACCCGGCCATCCCACGCCCCATATGGGGGTCCTCTCGTCAGACTATTAGCCCGCGGCAGAGAATCTGCCGGGTTGCCCAGGGTGCACCACAAGGAGGTTGTCTGACATCGCACCCCGAGGATTTCAAAACTAATTTAACAAATCTGAATTTTTAATAACACCTGTGGTACATTCAACTATGTTAGGTACATACATAGTAAAAGATAATATAGGTAAGTAATACGTAAAGATTATTAATGGACATTAGTTGCCTGACTATAAATAAATAAAATTAATGTAGGTACTAATACTAACTACTTGAATTATTTTTTATTCTCAATGGTGATCAGGTATATTTTGAATTTTGGCAAATAGGTACGGTGTTTTATTAGATTTTACCATTTAATAGGTAGGCTATTAATAGGTAGCTTTCCGCTCGCGGCTTCGCCCGCATTAATATTGTTTTCCCGTGGGAATTTAATATTTTCCCGTAAAATAATTTTGTAGCCTATTATATAGAAGACTGTTATTTATATTTAGGAGCTCGAATAATAAATTTCATAGAAATTGGAGCAGATTTTAATTATTTTCCATAGAATTTTTCAACCCCTAATTTGCACAATAAGGGGGTGAATTCCAATAAACAATGAAACACGTGTTCAATGAAATGTTTTTAAGAGCATGATTCTCCAAGTTTATCAAAATCGTTGCTTATTTTAAAAAAATCCATACAAGCTTGCAACCCCTATTTCATCCCTTCAGGGTTAAATTTTCTTAAATTTTGAATTAAAACAACTGTCCAAAATTCACGTTTCTACCATTAGCGGTTACGGCTGTGCGTGCGTCTATAGATGAGAACTTCTCTTTGTATAATATACTAGCTGTGCTGGCGAACTACGTTTCGCCATAATAAAAAATAGTTTACGACCTATTCTCACACCTACCGAACATACACAAAAAATTTCACAAAGGTCGGCCAAGCCGTTTCGGAGGAGTTCGGTAACAAACACTGTGTCACGAGAATTTTATATATAAAAAGATATATAGATTGACAGTACACGTACACGTCACAATTTAAATAAAAGATTCGAAATTTCAACATCAAATCTAAGCGAACGGATGGCTCATGAGGATATACTGCGAAATTATTACGCTATACCGCTAGAGGTCTGCGGTTCGAACCCGCGTAATGCATGTTGTTTTTATGATTTTTTATCACAGAATTAATAACAACATTCTTTAAAATGAAATAGAAAATTAGATAACTGGTAAGAAAGAACAAGGAAAAAAATTGTTTAAAATTTCGGAATTTGATAAAACAGTCGAATAAATTAATTTCAGCCGGCTATAAGCATATAAATTTTGCAATTTAATTTCTCAATGATATTTTATATAATAAAATTTGAAATTAAATTGCTTAGTTTTTTATAGGTAAGTTTGTATACATACCGGTTATTTTTCCAGCAGGAGCCAAATTTTGTGTCCTTGTTCAGACAAGCAAAATGAAATTCTTTTACTATGGGACCAATCTTGAAATCGCGGAAAAAAATCAGCTGTTCCATACAAATGTTCAACATCCACACCTAAATGTATGGAACAGCTGATTTTTTTTCGCGATTTCGAGTTTGGTCGCATAGTATAAGTTGTTCATATTGCTTGTCTAAACAAGCATACAAAATTTGGCTCCTGATGGAAAAATAACCCGGTATAAAAATAAACACTTATTTTATTTTAGTATAAAAAACTAAAATCACATTTTTAACAATATACAATATGTGACTGTATTTTTTTTTAAATAATAAATAAATTGTAAAATGATGAATACCTAAATCAGTGAAAAAGAAATCGTCTTGGGCGGGATAAAAAAAGGTCACATAAATATGAAAAATTTGCAAGTTTGCTTTATTCTTAACCAGTTTTTTGAATTTGAAGTTACAGATGATAACCTTGCGATAATAGAAAGTACCCACTACCAAAATGACTTATCTCCAATGATATATTTACTTTACATCTTAAATATCAAACGTAGGTATATAAAATGTATGACATAAATCCAATCCATGGCGGAACAACCCCTTAGGTATAACATGGATTTATACGTCACTTTCTTACCAAATTATAACACATTTAGCGTACCGTAAGCGTATGATGTTTTATAAGACCTATTTACGCATAAGTCATTGTAATGAACTAAACGAAGCATAAATATGAATTTGTTAAAAAAATCATAAGCATAGCAGGAGTTTAATTAAAGTGCCATCTGTTGAGTGCGTGCGAGAACTACTGAGCCCAATGTAGCAAAGGTTCGATGGCCCAAGCTTGCTTAGAATTGTCAGTGGCTTTTTAGTTGCGTCATCTCGCGGTGAAATGGTGAAATAAAACAGCTCGAAGAATTGCCCGACTTAAGTAGGGACCATTTCATTATATGGGATGAGGCATCTGTACTGTAGTATTATATTATCTGTGCTTAAACTTAGAAATATCGTAATAATAATTGTAGTCGATATTGATAACGCAGTTTTATTTTTTATGATAATTTTATTTAAGTGGTGTATAACATCATGCTACGACTAATAGGCGCTGTGCATCAATGAAAAACCGGCCAAGTGCGTGTTGGGCCACGCGTAGTGTAGGGTTCCGTAGTTGCAAATGCCAACTTTCGAGTTTGCGACACTCGAACCCTAAAAATATCGCGAAAACGGGAACAAAATTATAATGGCGAAACGTAGTTCGCTGGCACAGCTGTACTAGCTGTTAAATAAAAGTATTAGTTGGTTGGTGTGACATGGTACTCAAATGCATATCTACTTTGAAGCCGGCTGTACAGTACAGGAGTGAAGCGCTGATATTTCCGTGGGGAATATCAGCAGAACTTTTGCACAGGCTGCATAATATAGACTACGCGGAACCGTTTTTCGATCAAATGTGGTAATTAACCACATGTGACCCAGAATGTACGAAATGGCTAAAGGCTCTGCCAATGAAGGTTACGACAACCAGAGCAACAGTACAGAGATTAAATAATAACACATTTGCGACCTTCAGAATGCCAGTGCACATAACTTTCGTCAAATGTCCATCTTCCAGAATCTTCCTCTGATCACATTTGCTTATAGTCTCTGATTTATCGCAGAAAACCACATTAAATTAATAATGTTTAAAATATTTAAATCAACTAAAACAGGTATAAAAAATGAATTAAAACGTAAACTATAATTTGAAAAACGATTAAAATCAATAAAGAAAAAATTTCGCCTCGCGCGGGATTTGAACCCGCGTCTCCAACATACCGTGTTGACGCCTAGACCTCTCGGCCACCGAAGTCTTACCAGCCTCAACGAAATCTTGAACCTATTGATCTCTTTTGAATTTTGTTGAGCCTACTTTGGCTCAACAAAATTCAAAAGAGAGTCTATTCACTGGGAATAACTACGTATCGACATCCAATTTAGAATTCTGGCTGGTAAGAACTCAGAGCCCTGTGAGGTCTAGGCGTCAACACGGTATGTTGGAGACGCGGGCTGAAATCCCGCCCCAGACGATTTTTTTTTCTTTATAGATTTTGCAATTTTAGTCAGTGTATTTTCGTCAGTGGGGCTGTGGCCTCGGCACTGGACTGTGCTCCGAGTAGAATCGAGAGGCCCGCGATCGATCCTGCCATGTACATACCAATGTGTTTTTCGTTTTACGAATTTCATTTATGTACATTTATCTGACGCTCCTACGGTGAAGGAAAACATCGTGAGGAAACCTTAAATTTACAAAGGCAAGAAAATATCTCTTTTTCTTAAACTTATGAGCCCCATTGCATTTGTTGGTAGAGCAAGCGCCAATTCCCTACATTGTGCCTTTCTCTTGATGTTCTTTGTTATAATACCTCAAAATTTTTTGTTTTGCAGAAAATGGCGTATCTGAACCTTGCCATGCTCAATTGGAATTTTGGGTGTATTTAGTATCTGTTGCAACTGGATCACATACTAGAGAAGCACGTGCATTAAGGTTTTGGTTTAAAGCCCAAACACCACCTAATGAAAGATCGCATGAAGCACAAGCTTTCTTCCGTGAGCTTGTTAGCCCTCAAGATTTTCCTAAAGGTGAGTATAATTATATATTCATATATAGCCATGCAATAGTACTTTTAAGATTCTCTTAAATACCTTAAACATAATGTAATAAGTGTATGTCCAGTAAACAACAAAACTCGGTGTCTTAAACAAGTTGCAGCGATTCTTCTTGGCTTTTCAGCTGTGTTTACTATACAAAACGCAAGTACGGCCTTGTGTAGAATATTGCTCGCATCTCTGATGGGGTTCCGTTAAGTACTTACTCGCTGTTTTGGATGGGTTGCAGCGGCGGCGAACCCGCATCATTGGCGATGTAGAGGTTACTAACAACCTCGAACCTCTACAATGCGCCTTGATGTTACGTCACTAAGCGCATTCTATCGCTTTTACCATGACGAGTGTTATGAGGAGCTATTTTCCATAATCCCACCGTCTCTTTTCCATTTAAGCACTACACGAGTCTGCGTTGTCACCGTGTTACTTAATTACAATTCCAATGTGAACTAAGAGATTTGGGAACTCATTTCTCCCACTTATAGTATTCCACTAAATTGAGTATTACGTATTTTTGACTATTTAGGGCACCTACATTACAAAAAAATAATCAATTTTTTGTTATACTGAAACAATGACAAAAAGATCAAGTATACATCATTCAACGATGTCATGTGTGTCTCAAGACGAAAGTCTTCAATTCGTGCCTGTTGACAGTGATTTACGAAACTGAGACGTGGCCGCATACAATAGGTCTCATAAGAAGACTCGAGGTCATTCTAAGGGCAATGGAGAGGGCTATGTTTGGGGTTTCTCTGCGTGATCATATAAGAAATGATGAAATTCGTAGAAGAACTAGAGTCACCGATAAAGCTAAAAGAATTGCGAACTTTAAGTGACAGTGGTCAGGACACATCGCTCGCAAGACTCCTTTGGGGAGGAAAGTTCCAAAGTTGAAAATGTTGTTGAAAGTGATAGCTCTAAAAATACTTATAATATATTTATATTACTACTTTTCAATACTTTTAGAGTTTTATGACA
Organism: Schoenobius gigantellus; assembly: GCA_963935595.1. NCBI lineage: Eukaryota > Metazoa > Arthropoda > Insecta > Lepidoptera > Crambidae > Schoenobius > Schoenobius gigantellus. Next base: position 20,907,757 of record OZ012548.1, read on the forward strand.
TTATGGATGGTATTCTTTTTTTTATAGATTATGTGGGCTTTATAAAAAAAATAATGAAACTAATGCAGCACAAGTACTATCAACTTAAACTGTTGGAAGTAGAACTGAGGCAAGAAGGCTGCGGATCGCCGCCTCCAGGTTAGTATCAAAATTGTAAAATGTACAAGTATAAATCATTATAAAATTATTGATTGTTATGATTTTAGATTTCTGAAATTTAAACCTGCAAATAAATGACAAGTCAAAGAATGAGTATATTTTAATTTTTAACTTATTGTATATTAGTGTATAAAATATATATTAAATATGAAATATTTTTATCTAAGATTTATTTACTATGCTTTTATTTTATAGGTATCAGATATTTCCACATAAACTGTGGTATTATTTATTACACATAATGTTAATATAATGGTTTATATTGATATATATTAATGTATTTTTTAATACTTTTATTGCACAGACACAAATGGAGTTATTAGGAGTAATGGGGTTGTATACAACTTTTGTAATGGGTGTATGTATAATATATATATTTATTTAAGTACATATTGTATTAACATAATTGCATGGTGATTTTCTTTATTTTTCACCTACCGAACTCATCTGTACTTATAGAGCTTTAATTTTTTCTTCAGTATGTGTAGTATTTACTAGCTGATCCTCTAATGATTTTTATTACAAAGTAAATCAAAAATGTGTTCAAGGTAGTTAAATAGATTCTAGTCAGAACATAATTGCTGCTAGTTGTATGTCATTATAATATTTTTTTACTAAAGTATAAACAGTGTGAATCTGCATAAAGTGCACATACGAGGCAGGGGGCAAAAGGGGGTCATTTTAGTGATAAAAAAAAATCAAAATTTTTGTGTATTTTTTAGGGGCCATTTAATTTTTTTACTCTTCGTTGCGAACCTGACGTGCATAAACCGTTATAACTCTTGACTGAATAGACAAATATTAATGAAATAAACGGCAACGTTATCCTTAAATATCAATAGTGCTGTCAAAACACAAATTTGGTCAATTATTATTTATCACATACAATTAATGACAGAGGATTAAAGGAGAAAACAGCATTATTTGTTTTTATAAAATCCAATTTTTACACAAAATATACCCCCTATATGGTTTTAAATAAACTCTTTGAGATTTATTAATTTATTTATATTTATTGCCTATACCTACCGCTCTCAAGGAGAATAAAAATTATTGTATATTAAATTATATACGAGACATGTTTCGGTAAACTTCTATTTTCAAAAAGGAAATATCAAAATACAGTCTGTCATAAACAACATACTTATAAAAAACAAACTAAAAATAAGGTTTTACAACAATGGTATTGTTTTCAATTATAACAATAGCTATGATCGTTCGAAACGAGGTGTCGGAGACCGCAGTACCATTAACTCTGCAAATTTTTCTATCAGAGTCGTGGGGCTCTATATTTGAATAATTCATCCGGCATCAAGCGCTTTTCAAGCGTCATCATCAGTGCTCGATTTCTATTGATTTTCGTTTCTCTTGCGATAAAAATCAATAGAACATTACGACGACGATCAATATTGTTTTGATTTTCGTCGAAAACATAACGAAAATAAGTAGAAATCGAACACTGATGAGCACTCGATGCCGGAAGAATGTTTAAAAAATAGGGCCCCTGATCAGGGGTCCTGTTTCGTCGAATTCTATGTTCCAGGGGAAGCAATCACTGCTGCGTGATGAATGAAATTGTGCAAAAAAGATTAAATAAATAAAAAAATTAAATGACCCCTAAAAAAATAAAAAGTGTATTTTTAATATTTTTTATCACCAAAATGACCCTCCTTTGCCCCCTGCCTCGTATGTGCAATTTATGCAGATTCACATTGTATATCCTATACTAATATGTAGATATACATATTTGTGTATACTGATTTTGTAAAGCTACGCTAGGCTTAGGCGGAAGCTTAGGAAGTTGGCATGTGGTTCAGAGGGTCAATCGCGCTAGCTATTAACCAAAGCCAAATCAAACTAAATCATTGATTTTGTAATAACCTTTCTAATAAGAGTCTTTTTATTTATGAAAAGGCAAATCACCAACATTTTCCTATAAATGAGCCTTTAGTTTTTTAACCTGAATGTAAAAAATTGCAAGTTTATTAAGTGCGGAAGTGGACGCGTTGTTATTATCAAAGAATAGAACTGTTAAAAAAGATGCCCAAAAGCAGCCCATGTTTCATCAACTTACTTCTTCCATATTCACATTTCTTATAAAGCAAGCTTTAAACCACATGTTTGTCTTGATAGAAGTTAATTTTACAAATACTTACAGATTTAGTTGATGTTGTAACTTTTGAAGAGATTTTTAGTAGAATTATGTGAAATGTCTTGATTTCAGCTTTCATCGAAGACAGAGTGGCTTGTCAAACACCTGTGATTTCGGAACAAAGAGTATTAGATATGATTGAGAATGCTTATCCTAACCCTTTGTCTGTGGATGACTTTGTCACGTAAGTAAATATGTATATGCTTAAGTATTTATTTACAAATGCGTGCCGGTTGCCCAGGTGCAAGATAAGTCTTAAGAATCCTTTTTATTGTCTGAGCTCAAATGTGCCTCGCAAAAGTGTAGATGTACGAGTAAATTGAGTATAGGTTTAATGAGGCAGAGATTCGAAAAATACGTAAATAAAAAAGTTATCTATTACTTTTTCTAAGGCAAAATTTTAGAAACCAACACAAGTTCTAATGTAACCTAACCTAAAGTGCCTTTTTATGCTATGCTGAATTTAGTGCCCTAAATTCAGACAGATTAACTCAGCATTTTTGGGGCCTCCTCTTTATGACAGTGCACTTTACACTTGTCTAAATTGAGAGTCTTTCTCATTTAGTGCACTGAATTTAGCCAACTGTAAAAATGTTTGGACGTCTAGCCTGTTAATGTTACAATCTATTTAATTATGTGTCTCAGCAAATTAGTAATTATAGTGTATTTCTTTATTATCAGCGCGGGAAAGTGGTCGAAAGCTGAAGTCAAAGATGCACTGGAATCATTGGAAGAAAAAGGTTTAACTAGAGCTATGTCTGAAGGCTTGTATATTCGGCAGCACAGTGTTGATACTCAGGTAATTATTTACATAATTCACTACAAAATAAGAAAAAAGTAGGTTCACATAATAAATAAGATGAATACGAGCTGTAACATGCTACATAATCGTGTGGACCAAATATTATAGGTCTGCCAGTCGTCATAATTAAAGAGTGACTCAGAATTTTGTCAAATCCAGATAGCACTGATAATCGAGCTGGCTATGAGTTGCTTACATTATTTCGTTGGATAGCTACTATTGTCATGCTATTTGCTTTAATTTTATTTTGATTTTTGACCAAAGTAAAGCCTACGGCACTAATGTTGGGAATAGAGGATACTGTTGGGAATAGAGGAATTACTCATGACAACTTTAAAATTTGACTCTCTAATCACATTAGAATATAGCTAGCTTGTCTATCTTTTGGTGTTCCACAGGGTAGCGCACTGGGTCCAACTCTCTTCTTGTTATACATGAATGATCTGTACAAAATGTACTTACCAAATTGTAGCATTATTACTTATGCAGATGATAGGACATTGATTGTTTACGGAAAGAACTGGACAGATGCATACAAAAGTGCTGAGGAGGCTGTTAGTGATAACTTTGAACTCGAGTAAAACGAACTACGTTACTTTCTCTAAACGTCCGAGCAGCCAGCCTACACTGGCATACCGCATCGAACTCCAGCAGGCCTATTACCGATCTCATGGTTTGCAAATGATATCATGATGACATCATAGTGCAAAACGAAAAATAAGATTTTCGGTCAGATTTTTGATCATTCGTTAATTATATCATGATGACATCATTGAAATTATGCCACAGTGATGATATTATTGGAAATCGGTTATACCAAATAAAGCATTTCATGACTTCTTTATCTCAGAATTTATACCATGTCATACGATGAAGAGATCCATAATAGGTCTGCTGAATACGCTCCTGCATCCAGAGAAATAATTTGTAGACTATTCCAATTGACGCGCTCCACGTCGGTGAAATTCTTGGGTCTTATTGTTGACGGTTGTTTGGATTGGTCTCGCAATAATTTAACTGGGCGTATAAACTTATATCAAGGCTTAGATGTTAATTACGTTCTCGCCCAAAGCATCTTTCAATATTGTATTGTTGTTGGGAGTGGTCGGTCCTTCTACTTTGATGCCACTTGAGAGAGCTCAGAGGACTGAATAGCAGCATCTGTTACACTGAATACTGCAAATCCGTTTTGGCCAAGCGACTTTTACGTGATGAGTAGTCGTCATTCGACATCAATACATTTTGTTACTCTTGCCATCTAACTCCTTACACTTTAAGACATAATGTCATATAGTACCCGGAGTAGCATTCACATTGCTGACATTCAACCAAAAAACAAAAGAGGCTATGATAATGTCACCTGATATTCAAAAGGCAATTAAGTATCGCAAAGCATTTTGTTTAGTTCACGATGGAAATTGCAATGCGATGGGATATTCGCATACGGAATCTTCTCAACTCAACACAACCTTCAATGGTCTTTCTTTGTGTATGAACATAAAGAAAGGTCATTTCAAAGGAGTATGAATAATCCGAATTCGTTTAAGCCAATTTGAGTGCAAGAATCTAAGGTGTTGCCCAGTATTGAAGGCAACGGCAACTAGTTTAGATGATGATTATTAATTATCTTTTAATACTCGTATATTTGCGGCACCTAACTCTCCACGTCTCGATGAACTTAGCACATGTTATAAATGCCATTGTCCATGTCCGAGGGGATCGGGCCTACCCTAAGTTAGCGTGTTTAGGCCTTAGTCAGCCACGCTGGCCCAGTGCAGATTGTTAGAATTTACAATGCACCTTTAAACTGCTTCGCAGATGTATGCAGGTTGCCTCACGATGTTTTAGTTCACTGTAGGAGCGTCGGAAAAATGTACATATAATATTTGAAAAACGAAAAACACATTGGTATATGGCAGGATTGAACACTGGACCTCCTGATATGAAGGCCACTCCCAAATCCACAACACCACCGACGCCATTACATGTGTGAAAAAAAATCTATCGATGAATTCTAGTCGATAATGTTTTAAATCTGGTAACAATTTTTGTTTTCTGAGAAAGGAAGTCAGAATCCCATTCTTATAAGAAAATATTTTTTCAGCATATTAAATCAGCATCCAATTTTTTGGTGATATCATTATATCACCAAAAACATTAAAATTACGCCATTAATTTTGAACAAAGCGTAGTCTAGTAACGGCTAAGTTCAATTTCACCTATCTCCTTTACATAAATTTTAAACTTTTACTCATTTTACATAAAAAACGTTTAAAAGTTTATTTTTAAACAAACTATTTTGAATATTTTGTTCCAAAAATTACAATAAATACTGTCCATAGCAGGCAGTTTAGTATAAAATATTTTATTGTCATCAGGAGCAAAGCTTTTCTGAAAATTTCAGCTCCGAAATTTTTGTGGAGGACTTTTTTCTACCGGATGACTCCTAACTAGAACGCTCATTTCTAAAAAAAGTATACCCATTACTGTCATAATGAATATAACAAAACTACTCATTTTAACAAGAACTATATTAATTTACTGTTTCCCGATGTTTGGGTCCAATCAGGGTTGCACTGCACACCAACCTCGACCTGGTCCACCATCACCTGGAGACCGAGAAGCCGCACCTGTTCTTCTTAACGGAGTCGAAGATAGCAACTCCATCTGACGCGGCGTACCTCAATAACCCGGGATATTCTCTTCAACATAAATTAAGAAAAATGTTGGGGTCTGTGTGTACGTTCGAGATGATATCTGCTCTCGGCGGCTCCGTAGCTTTGAGGATTGCGGGTTTTCCGTACTTTGGCTTCTGGTGGACACAGGATTGGATAAAGCTATCTATATCTGTATCTATATCTGTCTACCGTTTGCACAGCGGTAACCGAGAGATGACCAAGCTCATGAACTACCTCACTGATACGGCAGATATAGCTCTGTCTAGGTACCCAACTGTTGAGCTTGTTTTCCTAGAGGACTTCAATGTTCTCCATCGCGAGTGGCTGTCCCCCTACCGGGTAACTGACCATGCAGGCTTAGAGGCACGCATATTTGCGTTATCGCTTAATCTCACTCAGTTGGTGAATCAGGCCACGAGGGTACCTGACGTCGACGGGCATACGCCCAATTGCCTTGACCCTCTGCTCACAACTGATCCAGTCAGACACTCGGTATCAGTCTCGGCCCCGCTGGGAACGTCCGATTACTGCCTGGTGAAATCTGTATCGAACTACTCTCTACCGGAATGACAGCTTTAGGGAGACGAGGCGAGTTTGGCGTTACGATTCAGCAGACTGGAATGAGTTGCGGCACTTCTTTGCATCTTATCAATGGCAGCGGGTATGCTTCTGCTCACTCCGAGCACTCCTGCGCGACTAATGCGGTTACTGATGTGATCCGGCAGGGAATGGAATTCCGCTCGGTCACAAAGTCCGACCTTGATACAATGCGGACTGTGCTCAGGTTGATGCGCGTAAACAATCTGCTTTCCAAGTCTGGGTACAAGCTCGCGACCGCCAAATTCGGCCTCGGAGGGTTCGTGCTAAGAAGAGAGCCTTTAACTCTGCTGCCAAGACTTGCAAAAGGGTTCTACGAAAGGCACGTTTCGACTATGTCAGCTGCATCGGGGCCAAATTGGCATCATAACCCTCAGGTAGTAAGCAGTTCTGGTCCTTATCCAAATCAGTGGAAACTAACTTCTGCCGTTCCATGCTGCCACTAATGCAGACACCTGATGTTTCACAAAAAAGAGGTTCAGTGTTTCAGTGTTTAGACGTGAACAAGGCCATTGGACTTGATGGCATCCCTGCGAGAGTACTGACGAACTGTGCGCCTGAGTTGTCTCCCGTGTTGACACGCCTGTACCGCCTCTCTCTAAAAACAAAGACGGTTCCAAAATCTCGGAAGCCTGCAAACGTGAAACCTGTACCCAAGAAGGGTAGCCGTACCGACCCCTGCAATTACCGACCAATTGGGATGATGACTGAATTCTAATTTTTACGTCTCGTCATTAAATATTAAAATACCGTGGAAAAAGATGCAGTCCTGTGAAATCAGAATTAAAATCGGCTTAGAAATACATTAGATACAAGCATTTTAAGTTGTTAATTTGAAGGCGATTAGACAGAGAGATCCGACATCAACCGTGACGTCATAGTTGAGTACGGCCATATAAACTCCTTGTAAATTGCCGTCTTGCTAGAAAGAGATGGAGAAAAATCTTTAATACCTTATATCTTGGTTGTTTTTATAGTTATTCGAAAACCGATTTTTTCTTTCTGTTTATTATATTAATGAGCTTCTATTAAAGCAGGAAATTTTTTTTAGTCATCTAGCCTATTGCCATCACCTCCATTCTCTGCAAAGTAAAGGTACTAAATGGCAAGCGTCTGTCATACCTTGAGCTGAATGATCTCCTTATGGCCAGCCGCCAGTATGGCTTTCGCCGAGAGCGGTCCACAGGGCATCAGAGTAATCTTCTAGTGTATTTCACCCACTACTGGGGTAAAGCCATCGAGAAACACGGTGAGGCACTGGCCGTGTCGCTGGACATCTCGAAGGCCTTCGACAGGGTTTAGCACGCAAGTCTGCTGAGCAAGCTTCCAGCATACGGGATCCCTGCTGGTTTTTGTCGCTGGACTTCCTAAGAGAGCGGTCAATTAGAGTAGTCATTGATGGCTGCTCCTCTGACCTCATGGCAATTAATGCTGGGATTCCTCAGGGGTCTGTGCTCTCTGCGACTCTTTTTCTGTTGCACATTAATGACCTGCTGATCCCAGGCATTGTTGGGTATGCAGATGACAACACAGTCGTGGAGAGGTATTTCTCCGACGCTAGGATCAGCAAGGATGAAGTTCACTTGTCTAGAGAGGCCATGGTGGAAGTATGAACGCGATATTGAGTCTTGTCTCACAAAAGCGCAAAAAAGAGTCCTTTTGGGCTGACTCCAACTTTCTGGGGAGCAAATGTTCCTGTGGCGGATAGCCTCGAACTTCTAGGGATGAGCTTGACTACCATTCTCAATTTTGGTGACACCATTGAGTCTTTAGTGTGTGTTATGAAGGGTGGTAAATAAAGTTCCACTTACGGCTGATAGATATGTAATCCAAATTATTACAGCAGCGTAAACACACTAATAACAATCACAGAAGGTACGTTACAATAGTCACATAAAAACAATAAGCACAGCACGAGATGGAGAGAGTTCATATACACAATACAACAGATAGAAGGAGAAGAAAGCGACAGATAAATAACTACGAAAGCGAAGCGTAGGCAAAAGCTTAGGGCGAGAGACAATATCTCAATGTCGTAGTCAAGCATCGACTGGCTGAACGACGCGCGCGCAGGTAACTCATTCGCGAAGAACAATAGGCGATGATTTGCATCGCGCCTTAGCGCTGGGGCCATGTCGATATGCGCTATCGATGTTTTACCGAATTTATCGACACCGACAAACTGATACGTTAGATGTTAATAAATATGTAAATAATATTAGGTAAGTGTGCATAAATATTTATAATTATATATTATATGTATGTATGTGTGTGCGTGTATATAATTAGTGTTAGTTTTTGTGTAGTAATTTATTGTAACTTAAGTATATGTAGGAAAGTAGCCTACATCACCCCCCTCCAGAGACCGTCAAGGGCGATAAAACTGTGTAAATTTCACACGACGACCAGAGCGAGTAGTATACTCTTTCTGGGGCTCTGAAACGGGTTCTTCAGTTTGGTCGGACAGTATGAAGGCCGGCTTAATGCGGTCTATGGATACTGTGACCTCCTTACCTTTAACAATAATTTTAAATGTTTTGTCTCCTCTAGACAGAACCTTATGAGGGCCCAAGTATGCTGGCTGAAGTGAACCATGTGATGCATCTTCACGAAGGAACACGTGATCACAGGTTGCCAAATCTTTGTAAACGAATACTTTGGGCTTACAATGACGTGAGGCTGGGATTGGTTGGAATTTATCAGCTATAGATTTAAGACGGGCTGAGAATTCCGCTACGTCTGTCGTACCTTCAGCGATAAGGTTAAAAAATTCGCCAGGTAGTCTTAGCGGTTCTCCATACACCAACTCAGCTGACGAAGATTGTAAATCTTCTTTGAAGGCTGATCTTATGCCTAGTAAGACCCAAGGAAGTGACTCTGTCCATCTATTATTCGCATGACAGACTATTGCCGCTTTCAGTTGGCGATGGAAGCGTTCCACCAAGCCATTGCACGCAGGATGGTACGCTGTTGTGCGTTTGTGTTCAAAGCCAGTAATTTTTGACAACTGCTGGAATAATGTTGACTCGAATTGGCGACCACGGTCAGTTGTTATGTGCGTAGGACAGCCAAATCGAGCAAACCACGTCGACAGCAGGGCTTTGGCGATAGTTTCCGCAGTAATGTTTTCTACTGGTACTGCTTCCGGCCATCGAGTAAATCGATCAATCGCCGTAAGGCAATACCGGTAGCCTTGTGAAATTGGCAATGGGCCCACAATATCTATGTGAACCTGCTTAAAGCGTGCCCGAGGTAAGTTAAAGGTACCAAGTGGAGCAGTCACATGACGATGTACCTTGGCTCTTTGACACGAAAGACAAGAACGCGCCCATTCCCGACAGTCTTTTCGGATCCCAGGCCACACGAAACGTTCTGCTACTAACTTGGCAGATGCATTCGCACCGGGGTGGCTTAATGAATGGAGGCTGTCGAAAACTTGCCTTCTATAAAATTTGGGAACATACGGCCTGGTAGTGGATGTACTAACATCACAGTACAGGGAAATGGCACTACCAGGTAAGTTCAACTTTTTTAACTTTAGGGAGGTACTACCACTGATTAGGGCAGGAAGTTCAGGGTCAGACGTTTGGCCTTGGGCTAGTGTCTCGAGGCCGACAGGTGCTCCCAGTTCCTCTATCCGTGATAAGGCATCGGCAACAACATTATTTTTGCCAGATATATGCCGTATATCAGTTGTAAACTGGGAGATGAAATCCAGGTGTCTATACTGCCTAGGCGAACAGTTTTTCTTCCGTTCATGGAATGCAAAACTGATTGGCTTATGGTCAGTATAGACGATAAAATGTCGGGCCTCGAGCATGTGCCTGAAATATTTAATACCTTCGTAAATGGCAAGTAACTCCCTGTCGTAAGGAGAGTATTTTGCTTGCGAAGGACTCAGCTTACGCGAAAAGAACGCTAGAGGCTGCCAAGCACCGTCCTTAGCTTGCTGGAGTACTGCACCGAGCGCTTTATCTGATGCATCTGTGACTAAAGCGAGCTGTGCGGTGCAGTCAGGGTGAGCTAATAAAGCAGCGTTAGCGAGACTCTCTTTGCAAGCATTGAAGGCTATTAGGGTATCACCTGTCAGATTGATGGGTTGGTTTCCCTTGACTGAACCTGAAAGCAATGCATGCAAAGGAGCGTGGATTTCTGCAGCTCGAGGAAGGAATCTCCTGTAAAAATTGAGCATGCCCAAAAACGCTTTAAGTTGGCGCACGTTCAAAGGAATTTGGAAATTCCTGTATTGCTCGTACTTTACAGTCGAGTGGTCTGGAGCCATGCTCCGAAATGGAATAACCTAAGAAGGTTATTTCACGCACTCCGAAGACACATTTGGAGGTGTTTACAACAACGCCATATTCCTTAAGCCTGCTAAAGATTTGGCGAAGGTGATCCTGATGCTGCAGCTCATTTTTAGAGAAGACTAAGATGTCATCTAAATAACAATATACAAAGTCAAGCCCCCTTGTTACTTCGTCCATAAACCTTTGAAAGGTTTGGCCCGCATTCCGAAGTCCGAAGGTCATAAAAGGGAATTCGTATAACCCGAACGGTGTAGTAATAGCGGTCTTCGGAATATCTTCAGGACTGACAGGTATTTGATTATAAGCCTTAAGTAGGTCAAGGCTGCTGAAGACAGTGCAGCCAGTAAGACTATGTGCAAAGTCGTGAATATGCCTAATCGGATACCTGTCAGGCACAGTGCGGGCATTAAGCATGCGATAGTCACCACATGGACGCCAACCGTTGTCTTTTTTTGGTGCCAAATGGAGAGGTGATGACCATGGACTCTGCGAAGGTCTAGCAATACCACTTGCCAGCATAGACTCGAACTCCTGTTGAGCAATTTTTAATTTATCAGGTGCTAGCCTACGAGGTGTACAAGATACTGGTGGCCCTGGTGTCGTGCGAATGTGGTGCATAGTATTGTGTGCTACTGTGTGATGTGTACCAGTTGGTCGGGTGATCTCGGGGAATTCTTTTAGAATTCCATGGTAGCGAGAATCACCAGTCAAAACTTTGACAGATTCTATATTGTTACAGTATACAAGCTTAGCTACTGAAGAAACAGAAGTAGTGCTATCTAATAAGCGTTTGTTACGGCAATCTACAACTAAATAATAATAATTAAGAAAGTCAACGCCTATAATTGGTTTGGTTACATCCGCTACTACAAATCTCCAGTTAAATATTCTACGTAAGCCAAAATCTAAATTTAAATGTACATAACCGTATGTAGGGATGTTGGAGCCATTAGCTGCACACAAGTTGAAGTCCACTCTGGCACGACGATCACGAAGCAGGGACCGAGGGAAGACGCATAGGTCGCTGCCGGTGTCGACCAAGAATTGCACCTTCGATGAGCGGTCCGTGATGAAGAGGCGACCAGTGGAAGATGGAGGGCAGTCAGCAGTCGCCATTATCGACCGCCCTGGTCGTTTCCCGCCTTGAAATCGCAAGGCTGGACGCACTTGCTAGCCTTCTCGCCAAATTTATGATGGTACCAACAGGTTGGGTACTTTCTGTATCTGGAGTGAGATCGCTTCGACCTGGATGAAGATCTGCCTTGAGGTTGCCTAGGTCGGAACTGTGATCTGCTATTCCTTTCCGTCGTCAGTCGCTGGACTTGCTTGGTCAGCTCTGCCACCTGTCTTGTTAGTTCAGATATGGTTGGATCGGGGCTGCTGTGAATAGTTGAAGCCACTACCGGTGACGGTGCTGTGATTTCCTGAATCCGGTCCGCTAAATCTGCTAAATCGTCTACAGATGTTGATGGAGGTTGACCTGCGATCACCGTCTGGATCCCGTGTGAGAGACGACTGACCCAAATGGTTTTCAAGAAGTCATCCGGTACATTGATTCCTGCAAGGCTCTTGAGATGGCGAAGGAATTGTGAAGGCTTGCGATCGCCTAGCTCCTCGTGCATAAGCAATTGCTTGAGCTTTTTCTCTTGCGAAGCTGTCAGCCTTTTGATAAGCTCGGTCTTCAGCTTGAGATATTTATCAACAGCTGGTGGATTGATGATAATATCCTTGACTTCACGCGATATTTGGTTATCCAGCTGGCCTATGACGTAATAGAATTTTGTGGAGTCGCGTGTGATTCCAGATATCGCAAATTATCCTTCTATTTGCGAAAACCAAATTTCGGGCTCCTCTGGCCAAAAAGGTGGGACTCTAATGCCAACTTTAAAAACATCGATATTTTTTATCGACTGGTTCCCATCACTATCGTCTGGCCGGTTACTGCCACGTGCATCTTGGAAATCGTTATTCATGCTTGCTTATGTTGAAAAGTAAAGTCCACAAACAGGGGTTACCACTTTAGTGTGTGTTATGAAGGGTGGTAAATAAAGTTCCACTTACGGCTGATAGATATGTAATCCAAATTATTACAGCAGCGTAAACACACTAATAACAATCACAGAAGGTACGTTACAATAGTCACATAAAAACAATAAGCACAGCACGAGATGGAGAGAGTTCATATACACAATACAACAGATAGAAGGAGAAGAAAGCGACAGATAAATAACTACGAAAGCGAAGCGTAGGCAAAAGCTTAGGGCGAGAGACAATATCTCAATGTCGTAGTCAAGCATCGACTGGCTGAACGACGCGCGCGCAGGTAACTCATTCGCGGAGAACAATAGGCGATGTTTTGCATCGCGCCTTAGCGCTGGGGCCATGTCGATATGCGCTATCGATGTTTTACCGAATTTATCGACACCGACAAACTGATACGTTAGATGTTAATAAATAATATTAGGTAAGTGTGCATAAATATTTATAATTATATATTATATGTATGTATGTGTGTGCGTGCGTGTATATAATTAGTGTTAGTTTTTTTGTAGTAATTTATTGTAACTTAAGTATATGTAGGAAAGTAGCCTACAAGTCTAAAGCGCAAACAGCGGTAAAAAAGATAAGCGTCCTGAACAAGGATAAGCGGTACTTCACACCAGGACAGCTTCTTACACTTTACAAAGCACAAGTTCGATCGTGTATGGAGTACTGTAGTCACCTCTGAGATGGCTCAGCAAAATACCAAGTCGCCGCACTTCACTCAGTGGAACGCCGAGCCAGAAGACTTCTTGGGGACAAGAAGCTGATGAAAACCAAGCTTCACAGCCTGGCTCACCGGCGCATTGCCTGTCTATCTGTATTCTACAGGCTCTACTTCGGGGAGTGTGCTCAGGGGCTGCATGAGCTGATCCCGTCTTCTTTTCGGGAATTTAGGCACACGGCTGGATACTACCCTCACCTGGTTGACATTCCCGCTGGTCGCACAAATCGCTACACGTCTTCTTTTATAGTGCGCACAGCCAGGGTTTGGAATTCTTTGCAGACATCTATATTCCCGAGTTCATACAACCCGGAAAACTTTAGAGCAAGGGTGAACAGACATTTTCTGAGCAAAATCGTCCCACCGTAATTCTCATCAATGCCCCAAGGCTGGATTGAGGTCAAGAGTAAGCCCATTTTAAGTAAAAAAAAATGGCGGCACCGTACATCGAAATAGAACGAAAACGGTAAAGTAACTCCTTAAGACACCAAGAAACGCCGGCTTGCACGTAAACAATGATAGGTAAAAATGAAATAAAAAAAAAACATGTTCTGACAAGTAGGTACGCCTGGCCGCTGGGCCCGGGGCGCGCCGGCACCTACGAGCCGAAAGCAGTCTCGAATATTGCCGATGTCACCTGAACTAAACCGTAAGCAATTTTACAGCCGACTAGTCAGCTCGTCGGCCAAAGTAATGGTCGGCCCATTTCTAATTATTTATATGTTATTTTACACACAACAGGAAAGCTCTTGGCATTCATCTCACTCACCTGATGTTTAATTAACAACTGAGAAACTGGTTATCTTACCTCTAATCGTCCAAACACAACAATGTTATTACCATTGTTATTATGACGACAATCTTAGGTAACATGGTGGTGGGCAGTTTTATAAGTCCCACAACCAACTAAATCAAGTAGAAAAACTTCTGACCCCGTGATGAATCGTACTCTGAAGGACCTGAAGACCAGCCTCCAGATTAATACCTGGTACCAACTACTAGACCATAAAGGCGGTTAATATTCTGTCTCTATTTTGTCAATAGGTAGTGAAACAAATGCCAACACTATGTTCTTCACGACAACCGAGTATAGCCGTTGTCACGGCGCTATACTGCGAAAAACAAGCTGTTGATGCCATGATGGACAACCAAGAGACATACGTGCGATTTACTACTGTAGGTAAGTACTATAATGTTATTTTGAGATCTAGCACAGACGCATGAAAAAAAATTGTTTTCTTTCTGTGGTCTCATTAGAGAATCACAAACTGATACGTCTTAATAAAAGAAGATCATAGGATCACGTATGTCTATCTGGTTATTGTCTACAGATAGTTATTGATTTTTTGTGCCAGTGTGGTTTTACATCACCTTTAATTGGCAGATGATGAATACACATCAGTTCCAAATTTTAAAGATTTTTGAATTAGTTGAATGCAGTGTTGTCGTTTAAAATAATTTCTATATTAGATTCCGTTTGACTCAGAAATAATACAAACCGATTCGCAATGAAGGATGAATCGCCCATAAAATGGAACATACTCTTTATACGTTGCGTATATTCTACAAGTAGAAATCAAAAACGAGTGGGTAGGACCAATCGTTGCAGAATTTGAGGAACGTATATTCAAAAATAGTGAATTTGGATATTCGTATTCAAATCTGGCGATTTCGAATGTGATTATGAATTCTATTGCTTAAAAATGCGTCACCTGTACACAATGACGGAAAAGCTCGCAAATCTCCGGCCAGCCTTGGTTAATCACACGGCCCTGTTTCTCCTGCTCCTGCATGACAACGATTAAACTCACACGTTAACGTACGGGCGATAGTTTAGAGTCACAAGTAAAGTAGGTTTCGAGTTTGGTATCCCTTTTTTTCGGGGGAAATGCGTAACCGCACCGTACCAGCCGTTGGCTAGACAGCGAGCGTGTGTGGGGCTCTCCCGGCAGAGTGCCAGGCCTACCCACTAAAACACCCACGGTGTTCTTCCTGCCATTATGATTATGAGAGCGCATGTCACAGTAAGGTGCACACTGTGACACCACTACCAACGTGCCCGGGACAATGCAACGTGCACGTGACAGCCCGACCAGCTGGTCGGGCTGTCGCTAAGGGGGGATTGCCCGAGAACACCAGGGCAATCCCTAGGAGGGCCTTACGTCTAAGTATACTCACCATGGAATTTCGTTACTTCATAATTATGCCAAAAATAGTGGTAAAAAGTGCCAAGTGAAAAGAATAGTACTTTCATATTTTAAAAGTTATAGCCAAAGTTAGTATGCCCTGCGTAACCTACGCCGCAGCATACTTACCTTCGTTTAAGAAAACCAATCAAGTGACGAGTATGCTTGATATGTCAAAAATAGTGCTCAGATTCAAGTGCTCTTCAGTGCCCAAAAATAAAAAACTGTGCTCTCATAATAACAGAATAATAACATTCATTAGGTGAGTATGCTAGGCTTAGGTTCTTTGTCTAGCATACTCACTTTCAAAATTCAATTCAAAAATCTTTATTCAATATAGGCCTATACAGGCAGTTATTGACGTCAAAATGAAGCAAAAAATTCTAACTTAAAGTTTAATAAAAATTCTATGCGGCGTTAAGGGGATTAAATGAAAGATTTAATGTCCTTAAGCACACAAATTTATTTAATTCACGGGTCAGGGTACGGAACCGGTCACACAATCCCTATTTCCTGTGAAGGGCAGACACGCTAGGTACTCCCTTGCGGGTCGAAGTCCACAGCACGGAGACTGGTCACAGGTCTTCTGTGTTCACGCAGAGGAAAACGATGGGCAGAAAGTGCGTAGCTCATCGAAAGTAGCTACGGGTTGGCCAACCGAAACTTTGGACCCTGGAATTCACCAATTCACCGTGTCTTATAAATGCAGAGAAATCACTCCCTCTGATTGTGACCACCAGCTACGCATGAAGAAGCATAAGCAGGTGAAGAGTACCAACTACAAGTGAGTGTGGCTTTTTTTAAATAAATTATCACAATCAGAACGGAGTTACAAGAAAATTGCGATGCGGTATGAAAATGTGACAATAAACAACTATAAAATGAATGTTCGCTAAGATGAAAAGCATTAGCGGTTAATTTATATAAATGCAGAAACAATAAATCTATGCAAAATTAGATATTACATAATATTTTGTAACGGTTCTTAAAATAATCAAACTACCTGAATAACTTATGTTAAGGCAAAATAAGTTAATGAATTGTTCAACACTTACCTAATACGTAGGGTGTAAAACTTGATAATAACGAAAAGGCGATATTTACTATAGCCTTGTTAATTATTGAAAATGTCAATGACTACTCGTAATAACGCGTATGCTAAAAGGTAGCGGCAGGAGAACGTAGGTCTCCTTTGGTGTCGAAATTTCTAATGTCCGGCGCTGGCCGCGCTGCTCACACATCGGCTCGGCGAAACAATAGAACTGGATTGTGGAGCCACAGTATAGCTGTTAATAATTCGCAACAGAGTAGGTGTAACGCCAGTTGGACAACAAGAACTTTAAAATGGTTTATTTCGTCTTTTAGTATTATTTAATATTTATAGAATAAGTTTATTTAAGTTAGAATAAGTATCATTTTGTATTTAAATTAATGTTAGTTTTAAGTAGATATTTTAATAAAAGACGTTACAACGTCACAATACCCCCTCGCTTACTGAAGGGTTTTATTGCTATAACCAATAAAATCCTTTTTTTATCAAATCTCAGTATTTGTTTGATGTTTTGCATTTAGGAATCATCAACTTTCATACCTCTATCTTATATTATTTATTTAAGCCTATTAATTTTATATCTTTTATATGCCACGTGCCTAGATCTTTACCGGACATATCTTTTAAGACATAAACTAATGGAGACTTCTTTGCTGTAATTTTAGCTTTAATAAATTTAGGTGCCAATTTCTTTGTAAAATTATTTTCTTTGTCGCTTAAAAAGTAAGCGCGCTTCATTACTATATCACCCACATTAAATTCAGCGAATTTACGTCGCAAATTGTAGTGTGATGAATTCTTGACATGAGCTTGCCACAACCTAGACTGCACCGTGTTAAAAATGTTGGACAAACAACCAAGATTTTCGGCATAGACCTCTCGTGGCAGAAAAAACATTTCGTCACCCAAATCATTATCTAAGTAATGAGAACCACACGGTACCAATTCTCTACCAAACACAAGAAATGCGGGTGTGTAGCCTGTAGCCTCACTGACGGAACTATTTATGGCAAATTGCACTCTTGGGAGATAAAGATCCCATGACCTATGGTCATCTTCTACAAATGTGCTAACACAGGTTATAATAGTTCTGTTATACCGCTCAACGAGGTTAACTTGAGGGGTATATTTTGGTGTATAAAATACGTTGGGGATGTTATATTTCTTAAATAAAGCGTCTGCAATTTTGCCCGTAAACTGAGTACCATTATCCATTAGAATGGTTTGGGGTATGCCATGAACAAGAAAGACATAGTCTTTAAAAAATTTTGAAATTACTACGGCTGTAGCTTTTTTGATTGGAAAAATTAAACAAAATTTTGAAAATCCGCAAGTTATAACTAAAATGTAATTATTTCGTAATTTTGTAGTGGGAAGAGGTCCCATAAGGTCTACTGAAATTAATTGGAATGGACGGGAACATTGTTTAGGACGGCCCATTTCGCCAAGCATCTGGTGATTTGGGGCTTTGTAAGATAGGCATTTGTCACAAGAGCTAATAAATTTTACCACATCTTGATACATGCTAGGCCAATAATAGCGTAATGCTAGTCGTCTATAAGTTTTAAATATACCCATATGTCCAGCTGTAGGCACTGAGTGGTTTTCGTGTAACACATTTTGGCGAAATTTCTTGGGAACAACTTCTTTCCAAGAAAATTCGGAAGTGAGATTATCGCTATCTTTATTTTTGCAAAGTCTAAATAGGGAATTATTTTTAATAATGAAATTAGGAAATTGAGAAGGTTGTTTTAGGCAGCCATCAAAAGTGTTTTTATACCACAAGTCTGTAGCGTCCGAGTGAGAGTCGGAAGTACTTATGGCTGTTAATGGAACGCTTCTAGAAAGAGCATCAGGTATAACATTGTCAGAGCCTTTGCGATGTTTGATGTTGAAATTAAATGTCGACAACCGAACACCCCAACGAGCTAGACGACCAGTTGGGTTACTCAATGATAAAAACCATTTGAGGGCACTATGGTCTGTATAAACGGTGAAAGGAAGACCATTTTCAACGTAACAGCGCCAATGTTCAAGGGCAGTAACTACGGCTAAAGTTTCACGTTCGGTGATGCCATAATTCTTTTCAGCAGCTGTTAGTGACTTACTCATGTAAGCGATGGGATGTTCTTTGCCATCTATCATTTGGGTCAGCATATCACCGATACCATAGCTACTCGCATCCGTATGGACTTCAAACGGTTTACAGAAGTCGGGGCAAGAAAGAACTGGAGCAGAAACGAGGCTTTCTTTTAATCTCTGAAATGCAGAATCTGCCTCAGTAGACCATTTGAACGAAGGAGTACCCTTCTTACTTGATGTTAATTTATTTAAGGGCCCTGCAATAGTACTGAAGTTTGGAACGAATCGTCGGTACCATGTTGCAGTTCCTAAAAAACGCTTCAGATCTTTGCGGCAGGTAGGGGTCGGAAAATTTAGTATAGCCTCTACTTTAGATGGATCTGTACGCAGACCGAAACTATCCACTACGTATCCTAAATATTTGAGTTCCGATCTAAAGAATTCACATTTTTCGAAATTAATAGTGAGGTTGGCTTGTTTTAGCTTCAAGCAAACTTGTTTAGCTTGTTTTAGCTTTTAGCAAACTTCTGCTGTGAGGTCAGCTTCCAATTGACGACTCTGTAACAATACAGGGAGAAAAAAATAGCCCTTGCTGGTTTTCTTGCTGGTTCTTTCCAGTACAAGGTCTCCCGCCGTAGACTTGTGAACCAATGGCGATGCTGCTTTGACGTTCAAAAGAGATTGTAACAATCCAATTTGAATAAAAGATATTGAATTTGAATTTGAATTTAGCTTTTCTAGTACACGTAAAAGTAATGTCACGTGACTACTAAAGTCCTGCGAAACGCAAATTATGTCATCTAGGTACGCAAAGACTTTATGATCGAACTCTGCAAACAAGAAGTCAACGAGTCTCTGTTGAGTTGCAGGAGCATTGGTTAAGCCAAAGGCGGTTCTTTTGAATCGAAATGTACCTCTACCAGGAATGTAAAATGCCGTTTTGTCGCGATCTTCTGTAGCAATACTAATTTGCCAAAAAGCTTTTGATAGGTCTATACTTGATAAATAACGAGCGTCCCTCAGATTATCCAAAATCTCAGAAATATAAGGGAGATTATAAGCGTCTTTTTTGGTAACTGAGTTTAACTTTCGACTATCGAGGCAAAATCTTGGTTGTCCGTTCTTTTTATTCACAATTAGAACAGGAGATGACCAAGCACTCTCACAAGGCTCAACTACATCTAATGAGTGCATCTCATCTATCTGTTCAGTGAGAATTCTCTGCTTTTCTGGAGATAAACGGTAATAGCGCTGACGAATCGGCTGGGCATCTCCTGTGTCAATGTGATGTGTAATAATTTTAGTACAACCGAGGCCCTTTCGTTCGGCAGAAATGTGCTCGAACTGTTTAATAACTTTGTCAGCTATTTGTTTTTGAGAAGAATCTAAATTATCGTAACCTTGAATGAAAGTTTTTGATTTTGATGAAACTAATAAACAAGAGTCATTATTTTTGTCTTGAGCAACAATGCTATGAATATATTTAGGACACAGCTTAAATGCTCGCCAAAAGTCAATACCTAAAATAAGATTAGGTTTTATTTCAGGAATAACGAAAGCTTTCAAAATGTGAAGCTGATTTTCAAAATTAATAGGGATATTAATGTATCCAATACTTTGAAAACTCTGACCACCGGCAGCAGTGACATAAATACATTCATCGTTTACAAGATCTAATCCGTTGCTTGTAAAAATTAAGTGTGAATCTTTGCCTAAGATAGTAATAGCAGATCCAGAATCTAAGAGGCCAGAAACAGAAACACCATTAATTTGAACAGTGACATAAGGTCTGTCGTCGGCGTCATAATTGTGCTTGAGAATTGTGTGAGTTTTATAAGACTTGAAAAAAAAATTTAATGTGCGTAACCAATTTTGCCAATCTTCTTTATTAAAATTTTTATTGTTCACACAATTCTCTTGAGCTAGTTTTTTGAACCAGAAGCTTTATTCTGATTGCAATTAGAACATGAAGGAGTTTTAACGTCTTTGTTGCCACAAACAAAACAAAAAATGTTGTCCTTGTTAGCAGTACACTGACGAAGATTATGTGTGTCTGTACGACAACGAGGGCAAAAACGACGTTTATCATTGAAAGAATCGATAGCATGTACATAACTAGGGATTTGATAACTTTTATTTATTTGTTTATTTGATTTTTCATTACTATTATAAGAATAGTTAGTAATAGGTTTTTGTAAATTACGGTTATAATAATTATAGGAAGATTTATTAAAATATTTGTTTTTATTACTATTACCTGTATAAGCAAATTCAGGTGCTAATGTATCTGATGTAGGGCCAGAAGGTTCACGAAAATGAGCTAAACGAGCTTGTATGTCTTCATAATTTCTACAAATAGTTTTAAGTTCAATAATAGATTTAATTTCACTGGCTGAAGCAATGACATTAGCATAAATTGGTCGTATGTTGTGAAGAATAATCTCCAATTTATCAACTTCAGAGAGAGTTTTAGATAAACGTGAAAATAAACCAGACATAACCGCTAAATAAACCACAATCGTTTCTGATTCTCCTTGAGTTCTTGAGCGAATCTCGGAAAGTAGCCTGTAGTCATAATCAGACTGATCGAAATCTCTCCTCAAAAACTCAATTAGTTCAGCCCAGCAACGGATTTTGTCTTTAATACTCCTGTACCAATGAAGAGCGTTGCCTGTAAAAATCTCAGTGGCATAGGAAAGAATAGTCGAATCGGATATATTTTTTGCGGTACATAATTCGGTAATGTGTTCGATAAAAGACCGAACACAAGTCTTACCATCGTATTTTATCTTTGTGATTTCACTTGATAAACCACGGTCACAGTGCACGGTAATATTTAAAGGTGGTTGTTCTGAAGTCTCCACTTTTGGACTCAGTAAGAGTTTATCCAAAGTGGTGTCCTTAAAAGTGTCCAATTTTGTTAAATAAAAGTTAAAATCCTTCACACATTCATCAAACAAGGACTGCGAAGCATCATCAGCAGTAATACGGTTAAGACGGTGGTAAATATGATGGAGAAGATTCTGTGTGCGCAGAAACGTGCCCTTATCTGGTTGTGATTCAAGACAACTAGAAATCTTTTTTAATAACTCGACGACTGCATTGAGATCATCGGAAGTGCTTAAATGACTGACCAAAATATCTTCAGATGGAAATGTTATTCCTAACTTTGATATCTGTCTGCGTAAATCCTGAACCGTAGGAGCCGGCGTTGAACCTCTAATAGCTACCTCGTATTCTAATTCGCTGTTTTGTAATGACAAAAATTTTACGGGGAATGACATTGTAAAAAAAATAAATGGTTAGATAAATGTTGAACAATAAAAAAAAACTACTCCGTCTGTTACAATTGATCAGAAAGAAAAATTAAAACGTTATGGTTGATATGAAATGAATAGCAGACAAAAAAAAATTCAATTGCAAAAAGCAAAAAATATAAAACCAAACACAAAAGTACAAAACGACAAAGAAAAAAGCAAAACAACAACTAATGTGTGCGCACAACAAAAATTGAAAAAATAAAAAATATACGAGCTCAATTTTTATGGCCGGCAGTGGAATGTTAATAGTGAGTACTGTATGTATACAAAACTATCAAAATAACTAAACAATATGAATAATTTGTTTATTTAAAACTGATACGCATTATTTATTGTTAACTGCCTATATAAATGTAAAGTTTTATTTTTTGAAAAAAAAAAATGAATAGCAAACAAAAAATATGTATAAATTTAAAATAATACGTGGCGTACACCTTAGTTGTGAGCAACCAAAATAAAATAACGTTTCACAAAACCACAAATAACGAATAAAGCACACAAACACAATAGCACAGCTACCTTTCACCAAAAAGAGGAAAATGTGACCTTTTAAAAGAGAACCACGTAAAAGGGCGCCAGTGCGGCGTTAAGGGGATTAAATGAAAGATTTAATGTCCTTAAGCACACAAATTTATTTAATTCACGGGTCAGGGTACGGAACCGGTCACACAATCCCTATTTCCTGTGAAGGGCAGACACGCTAGGTACTCCCCTGCGGGTCGAAGTCCACAGCACGGAGACTGGTCACAGGTCTTCTGTGTTCACGCAGAGGAAAACGATGGGCAGAAAGTGCGTAGCTCATCGAAAGTAGCTACGGGTTGGCCAACCGAAACTTTGGACCCTGGAATTCACCAATTCACCGTGTCTTATAAATGCAGAGAAATCACTCCCTCTGATTGTGACCACCAGCTACGCATGAAGAAGCATAAGCAGGTGAAGAGTACCAACTACAAGTGAGTGTGGCTTTTTTTAAATAAATTATCACAATCAGAACGGAGTTACAAGAAAATTGCGATGCGGTATGAAAATGTGACAATAAACAACTATAAAATGAATGTTCGCTAAGATGAAAAGTGTCATAGACCAAAACCGTGACCTAGCAACGGTTGTTGATGATTTTTGCTTGTCAATAAAAATTAAATTATTACTAAAATGATATCGTGAATATTTATTCTTACATAACAAATTGGCGACGATGTCGTTCGATTTAAGAAAAGGAAAACGCGCGCGAGCCACCCTACGCGGTGTGCTAACAAAAACAAGCAATATATTCCAAGAAGACGAACAAAACTTACACTCGTTTGAAGAAATACAAACAAGATTG
The DNA here is from genome assembly GCA_963935595.1 of Schoenobius gigantellus. Taxonomy (NCBI): domain Eukaryota; kingdom Metazoa; phylum Arthropoda; class Insecta; order Lepidoptera; family Crambidae; genus Schoenobius; species Schoenobius gigantellus. The sequence goes on from OZ012548.1 coordinate 20,931,179, forward strand.
ACTACATTACAAAATACGTACCAAGGATTACAAAGCTTACAAACTCAAATAGAACAAGAAACAGAAGATGAAAATATAGAAACAGAAATACAATACAGGTATGAAGTAGATGAAATGTACACAAATCTAAGAACGAAACTACTTCGTATTTTGAATTCATACAAAACGCCGGAACCGACACCTAACCCAAATCAAGCGACTCCCACGACAAATACACAGCGTGAGACCCAGCCGAGACTCAATTTTCAACCCTTCAATGAAAAAGAGTCATTCAAAAACTTTATAAAAAGACTCTCCGTATACCTCATGCTCAACAATATAACTGATCCCAAAACGAAAGTCTATACCTTACTGTCTACATTACCTCCCGATATACATGAAAGAATCCACGACCTGTGCTCTCCAGACGACCCGATCAACAAGACTTACGAAGAACTGACAGATATTTTAGATAATTTTATCGACCCAAAACCCAGTGTATGGGCAGCTCAACATACCTTCATATCACGACGACAACAAGCAGATGAAACTGTTGCTGTTTACGCATCAGAACTGAAGAGACTCTCATTAAATTGCGAATTCAAATGCCTTCATTGCAAGAAACCTACTATTGAATCTTTTCTGTCATTACAGTTCATACGAGGATTAAGAGATGGAGAGATCCGAACTAAAATCATACAAGAAAAAGAAACAACACCGTTTGCACAATTAGTTCATACAGCTACGTCAATAGAAATGGGAAAAAACGAAAATTCCAACATATCTACATCTATCGGAAAATCTTCGGTAGACAATATCAATAAGGTATCCGAACTACAAAAACGCCGACTTTCACCGAAGACCCAGGTTAGATCACCTCCATCTATCAGAGACTTAAAGGGAAAGTGCTACCGCTGCGGAAAAGATGATCATAAAGCGAATGAATGTGGTGCCTTAAAAAGTACATGCCGCAACTGCCAAAAGGAAGGACACCTCGCTCGAGTCTGCCTACAAAGACGTAGACGAAATGAAACGAATCTACTTGACGATTCGTCAAGCAGCCATTGCGCTGAAAGCATCGGGGATATCAACTTGATTAAAAGCGAAACATCAGACAAGTATATAATAACAATTGACATTGAAGGAAAAAAAGTCAACATGGAATTTGATACCGGTGCAACACTTTCAACAATCTCGTTTTGCGATTATAAAAGACTAAACATAAAGAAGAAAATATTCACTACCAACATGAAACTAAGGACTTACACGGGCGAAGTCTTTAGACCCATGGGCGTAGCATATGTTAAATGCATTTATAAAAATCAAACATTTTATGGAAAATTATACATAATAAACAAGGATGTCGACCCTATTCTCGGTAGAAGCTGGATGAAACAATTCAATATACGACTCGCCGATATGAGAACTGTTCAAACCTGCGTCAAGATACCGAAACTGGAAAAACTATTAGAAATATACGAACACACGGTATTCAACCCTAATTTAGGAGAAATCCCAAATATCAGAGGCCATTTAACACTTAAAGAAAATGCCCAACCGATTTTCATAAAACCACGCAGAATACCCTACGCATTACGAACTAAAGTAGATGAAGAAATTGAACGCCTGGCGAAACAAGGAATTATAACAAAAATCGATCATTCCGATTGGGGGACACCTGTTGTGCCGATCGTAAAACCGAATGGAAGTATCAGACTGTGTGCCGACTACAAAGTCACCTTAAACAAGGTGATTAAAGACGAACAGTATCCAATTCCTATAATTGAAGACATTTTAGCAGAAATGAATGGCGGGCAAATATTTTGTACCTTAGACCTCACGCAAGCATACCTAAACATGGTTATGGATGATGAAAGTGCCATGTTGCAAACCTTAAGCACGCATAAAGGTACCTTTAAAGTAAACAGACTCATGTTTGGAGTGAAAGTGGCTCCAAGCTTATGGCAAAAGTTCATGGACCAATTACTACAGGGCCTTGACGGTGTTAAATGTTTCTTCGATGACATTATCATACAAGGCTCCTCAGAAGAACAGTTACTACTAAGGCTGAGACAAGTTCTAGAAAAACTGAAAGAAAGTAATCTCCAAGTAAATAGAGAAAAATGTCACTTTTTCAAACGCAATATCAATTACTTAGGACATACAATAGATAAAAACGGGTTACATAAGAACCAAGATAAAATCAAAGCAATCTTAAATGCTCAACGCCCTACAAATGTCAATGAATTACGGACTTTTTTAGGTATGGCAAATTACTACAATAAATTTATACCGAACCTTGCATCGATCACGAACCCATTGAACGAACTATTAAAGAAAGGCATAAAATTTATTTGGTCAGAGAAATGTGAAGAAAGCTTCAAAAATATAAAGAAAGAACTAATGAGCGAAAAAGTTCTAATACACTTTGATCAGAAGAAACCATTACTCCTAGCTACAGATGCATCACCTACGGGGCTGGGTGCAGTGCTGAGCCACAGATTACCAGACGGCTCAGAAAGGCCGATAGCATTTGCATCAAGGTCATTAACTAGCAGTGAAAAAAAATATAGCCAAATTGACAAAGAAGCGACAGCAATTTTTTGGGGACTAAAAAAATTTTTTCACTATTGTTACGGCCGGAAGTTCACGCTAATCACAGACCATAAACCTTTAACATCGATCTTTCACCCACATCAGACATTACCAACTCTAAGCACCATGAGATTATTCCATTACGCACACTTTCTATCAGGATTTGACTACAACATCGAATACAGAAGTTCTTCAAAACACTCTAACGCTGACTACCTGTCACGCTTCCCCGTAGAAAAGCTTAACGACAACGTTATTGACCAGCATTACATATTCCAAATGAACCTAATAAACACTCTGAACATCTCACCTCAAATTATATCGAATGAAACAAAAGAAGACCCAGATCTTCGAAGCTTGCTTGAAAAACTCCAAACTGGAAATTCACTTAGAGAAACTGGATATAAAGACAATGAATTAACAATACAAAATGGTTGCATTCTGAAGGGCACCAGGATAATGATACCCAACAAATTAAGACAACAAATTTTGGACGAACTTCATACCGGACACATTGGAACTCTAAAAATGAAACTTCTTGCACGAGGCTATGTATACTGGAAAAACATCGATAAAGATATCGAAAATAAAGTTGGGTCATGTCGAACTTGTCGATTGGAACAGAACGCACCACCGAAAGCGCCTCTCCATCACTGGGAAGATCCCAATGGACCGTGGCAAAGAATACATATCGATTTCGCAGGCCCTATATCTGGCCATTACCTCCTGATCATCGTAGACGCATTCTCGAAGTGGATAGAAATCATCCCAACAAAGAATACGGCGAGCACATTTTGTATACAAAAATTAGACGAATTATTTGACATTTTTGGATTACCCTACACATTAGTTTCAGACAATGGAAGACAGTTTGTATCACAAGAATTTGAACAGTTTTTGACAAAGAATGGCGTCACACATAAAACTATTGCCCCATACCATCCGGCAACAAACGGTCAGGCAGAACGCTTTGTACAAACGGTCAAGAAGTCACTACACAAATTAGAGGGGGAGAGTGGCGGATTAATACAGAAAATCCGCACAGTCAAGACTACCCTCAGAGCTACACCAGTAGCCACGGGAGATTCGCCCTACATGCTGATGTTCGGCAGGGAAGTAAGAACGAGACTGGCTGCTAAATTACGAGCGCCTCCGAAGGCCATCCCTCGGCTCAGTGGAACGGGGAAGAAGTTCGCTCTCGGAAGCAGAGTACAAGCCCGGAATTACTCCGTATCTGGACGCAAATGGGAATTTGGTACAGTGACCCGCCACCTGGGTGACCTCCACTACGAGATAGAGACTGACAGCGGCCGAGTATGGATCCGGCATCTGGACCAGCTGCTTCCAGCACCTCTGGTTCTTCGAAATAGCGGCGGAGGTCTGTCATAGACCAAAACCGTGACCTAGCAACGGTTGTTGATGATTTTTGCTTGTCAATAAAAATTAAATTATTACTAAAATGATATCGTGAATATTTATTCTTACATAACAAAAAGCATTAGCGGTTAATTTATATAAATGCAGAAACAATAAATCTATGCAAAATTAGATATTACATAATATTTTGTAACGGTTCTTAAAATAATCAAACTACCTGAATAACTTATGTTAAGGCAAAATAAGTTAATGAATTGTTCAACACTTACCTAATACGTAGGGTGTAAAACTTGATAATAACGAAAAGGCGATATTTACTATAGCCTTGTTAATTATTGAAAATGTCAATGACTACTCGTAATAACGCGTATGCTAAAAGGTAGCGGCAGGAGAACGTAGGTCTCCTTTGGTGTCGAAATTTCTAATGTCCGGCGCTGGCCGCGCTGCTCACACATCGGCTCGGCGAAACAATAGAACTGGATTGTGGAGCCACAGTATAGCTGTTAATAATTCGCAACAGAGTAGGTGTAACGCCAGTTGGACAACAAGAACTTTAAAATGGTTTATTTCGTCTTTTAGTATTATTTAATATTTATAGAATAAGTTTATTTAAGTTAGAATAAGTATCATTTTGTATTTAAATTAATGTTAGTTTTAAGTAGATATTTTAATAAAAGACGTTACAACGTCACATCTAATAAAAACTTTAAAATATTATTAACCTTGTATGTGTATACATATATATGCACTTAAAGGTCCGCGCCGCAGTCACAGAAGCCGGCGGCGGCGCGCCGGTATCTTTACCCGGCGCGGCGCGGCGCCGCCGGCGTGGCATTTTTTTTGAACCTAAATATTGGTATGGTAATTTAAAGGTGTTATTAAAAGCAGTAAGTCAGCAATAAGTCATTAAAATGTTTATTTTCTCTTTAAACATGCTTACAGTGTTTGTAGTTGTCATGAATAAAAAATATTTTATTTAGTTTACTGGGGGTTAAGCGCGGTTTAAGCGTGTTGAAATTATTAACGAACTTATTTTAAAATTATTAACATTCGTCATACTTATTGAAAAAATAGAACCGACTTCAAAACACTGAAAACTTGAAAATAATCTTCTATATTGAAGTCGGCGCCAAACGATGATCTCCTAGAAAGTGTTAAAATTTGTCACCGACTTCAATATAGAAGAAGATTATTTTAAAGTTTTCAGTGTTTTTGAAGTCGGTTCTATTTTTTGTAAAAAAAATATTTTTAACTTTTTAGTGAATGAAATCTTTTTAGTGAAAGAAACCCTAATTTACCTCATTTATTTATTTATTTAGTGTTTTCCTCGATTTTCTATGGGATCCCATCATCCCATCCTGACTTTGGTGACCATGGGACCACCCTTGCAGTATACTCTATCAAATACAAAAAGAATTTTGGAAATCGGTTTAAAAATGACGGAGTTATGAGGTAACAAACATAAAAAAAATACAACCGAATTGAAAACCTCCTCCTTTTTTGAAGTCGGTTAAAAACGTAAAAGCGAGCAATACAGTTACAACACGCGACACGACAGTACGGCAAGCGAGGCGAGTGCACAAATTGGCGAGTGTGGGAGTGAACAGAGTAACAGCGCGAATCTTTGGACCCGCCACCCCCGCGGCCCCTGCGCGCGGAGAGCGGCGCGGGCGGTGGCGCAGTGGCCGCCCACACGTTCGTTGCTACGCAACTACGCAACGACGACGTTTGGTTGTCATTCACTGCTCTGACATCTAAGGCGCAAGCCAGACAGAGGCGGCGCGGCGCGCATCAGTCGCACCCGGTGGCGCACTCGCAGCGCGCCTTCAGCGCGCTGCAGGCGCGCCCGTGGGCGCGAACAGCGCTTGTATGCTACGGTGCGCCAGCGAGTGAGTACGTTGGTGCCATTAAAGAGTTTGATTTTGATCGAACAACATGTCTTCCTCTGACGACGAAGACACGTTAGCCCTGGTACAACTCGCCAATTTACAAAGGAGAAGATATTAGGTGCACCCTGTGTGGAGAGTTGGACAAAAGTACAGATTATTCAAAGTAATGAAACATCTAGAATATTATCCTGATCGCTTTCAGGACGTATACATATAAGATGTCCCCACAATGTTATTACGTTATTATGTCTAGAGTGTCTTGTCTTGTACGTAACGATTACAGTATTCAGAACGATTATAATCATATAGTGATTATAATTATAATTATATATAAATATATAACAGTTATAACAGTTAAATATAGAACGATTATAATTATATATAAATATATAAGTATGAATATAATCAAGATGTCCTGTCAATTAGAGGTCCGCGCCACGCCGGCGCGCCGCCGCCGGTCGCACTCGGCGCGCCGCCGCCGCCGCCGGGTGACTCGAATTTTCGCGCCGAGTTAGATGTCAGAGCAGTGAATGACAACCAAACGTCGTCGTTGTGTAGTTGCGTAGCAACGAACGTGTGGCCGGCCACTGCGCCAACACTGTAGTGATTGTTCTGAGTCAGGGTTTCTTCCGCCATGGGCGGGTGCGGGCTTCGGGCATTTGTCGCCCATTGCCCGGGCATCTTCTCGGCGAGCGGCAGCTCGCCGGTGTTGTGCACGTCACGTAGTGACGGGCCCCTCTTCGCCACCCCCCTGTGCTACCACTCCGGGATCGAGGCACGGCCCTCCGCGGTCAAGCACACCGAGTTAGAGGGGCTTGTCCCAAGCCCAGCGAGCGCCGGCGAGCAGGCCGCGGCTTACTCTGCGCCCGGAGGAGCGGTGGGGGGAGGAGGAGGCCATTGGTCTTGTGGGATGGTGGTGTCATGTCCGGTGGTGGTGTCGCTTAGGCGAGTCACGCGCGCGAGCGGTGGGGTCCCGCGGCAGACTACAAGCCGTAAGCGACACGAGGTCTGGTCAGGTGGTGGCGTCTTGGCCGGGGTGGGTCGCCTCGTCGTGGGGATGCAGCTGGTGATGGTGGTGGTGACGATGGTAGGTCGTGGTCTCTCTCCGCCCTGGGCGACAACAAGTCGCGGGGCAGCGCTCGTCCGGAAGAGTCTGGAGGCCTGGGAACATAGGGAGCAATGTTGTGGAGGTGGAGGTGGGGCCCGTTGTCGGCGCTGTCGAACATTCGACGCGCCAGACGGGCGACGAACTCCTCCACCGTCGGCATCCGAACGTCCCGGGCAATGACGTCATTCCTGACGTAGCGCCCCGCGTTCGTCACGACACGGAGAGAGACGTTCTGGACCACCTGCAGTCTGGAACGCTGGGTCGGGGAGCACAACGCATACCATGCTGGGGCGGCGTAGGTGAGCCGCGTACGAACGTAGCTCTTGTAGACCATCAGTTTCGTACGCAGTGGTAGTCGGGATGCCAGCATCGGGCGCAGGATGCCACGGGCCATTTTGGCCTGGTTGACGACGTGGTCAACCTGGGGCACCATGCGCAGTTGGCGGTCGATGCGGCATCCGAGGTACGCAACTGTGGTCTGCCAAGCTACGTCCTGTCCGCGGAGTGTCAGCAGCGGTGGCATGCGGCGCTGCGACCCGACCAGGATGGCGGCCGTCTTACCCACGTTGACGGCCATCCTCCAGTTGTCCAGCCATGTTGGCAGGCGGTCCAGAAGTTGCTGCATCCGGGCGGAGGCGAATCTCACCTTCCGCGACGAGGCGAAGAAGGCGCTGTCGTCGGCGAATAGGGCCAACACCTCGTCCCGCTGCCCCTCCTGGAGCTGGTCTTGGAGGGTGGGGATGTCGTCGGTATAGGCGGCGTACAGGCACGGCGAGAGGCAGCTGCCCTGGGGCACTCCTGCGAGGATGGGGCGTGGCTGGGAGGTGGCGTCCTCAACCGAGACCACGAAGCTCCGACCCTGGAGAAACGACGCCAGCAGTCTCACGTGGGCGGGCGGCATGCTGGTGGCGGCCAGCTTGTAGAGGAGACCGGGATGCCACACACGGTCGAAGGCCTTCTCGATGTCCAAGAAGACCCCCACGGTGTGGTTGTCCCGGTTCATGGCGGCCGCGAGGTGGTGGAGCACGCGCGCCAGCTGGAGCGTGGTGGAGTGGCCGCTGCGGAATTCGAATTGCTCATCCCGGAGTGGGACGAACGGGCGGATCCTCCGCAGCAGCAGTCGCTCAAACAGCTTGGCCACGTGAGACAGCAGCGTAATGGGTCGGTAGCTGGACGGGAGGCGCCTGTCCTTACCCGGCTTGGGGAGGACGATGATACGCCCCATCTTCCGTAGCAACTAACGTGTGGCCGGCCACTGCGCCAACACTGTAGTGATTGTTCTGAGGTGCCAACGCCCGCGCCGCTCTATGCGCGCGGGGGGCCGCGGGGGTGGCGAGTCCGAACCCGAAGATTCGCGCTGTTACTCTGTCTGTTCACTCCCACCCACACTGGCCTCGCTTGCCATACTGTCGTGTCGCGTGTTGTAACTGTATTGCTCGCTTTTACGTTTTTAACCGACTTCAAAAAAGGAGGAGGTTATCAATTCGGTTGTATTTTTTTTTATGTTTGTTACCTGATACCTCCGTCATTTTTAAACCGATTTCCAAAATTCTTTTTGTATTTGATAGAGTATACTGCAAGGGTGGTCCCATGGTCACCAAAGTCAGGAGGATCGGATGATGGGATCCCATAGAAAATCAAGGAAAACACTAAATAAATAAATAAATGAGGTAAATTAGGGTTTCTTTCACTAAAAAGATTTCATTCACTAAAAAGTTAAAAATAATTTTTTTTTACAAAAAATAGAACCGACTTCAAAAACACTGAAAACTTCTTCTATATTGAAGTCGGTGACAAATTTTAACACTTTCTAGGAGATCATCGTTTGGCGCCGACTACAATATAGAAGAAGATTATTTTTAAGTTTTCAGTGTTTTTGAAGTCGGTTCTATTTTTTCAATAAGTATGACGAATGTTAATAATTTTAAAATAAGTTCGTTAATAATTTCAACACGCTTAAACCGCGCTTAAACCCCAGTAAACTAAATAAAATAATTTTTATTCATGACAACTACAAATTTTTTTTAATGCCTATCGATCCTATTTCATGTAGAGATCAAAAGACTCTATGGGACCATTTAAGGTATGAGTACTAGAAACGACAGAAATCGCCAAAAACATTTTCCATACATTTTGTACGGAAAATCCTCGGATTCTATTTCTTACGGTGATCTCTCTATTAATTCTATTTCTTACTTTTAAAGGAAACTATAATTGAAATAAATACTGAATTAAAAGGATTTTCCGTACAAAATGTATGGAAAATGTTTTTGGCGATTTCTGTCGTTTCTAGTATTCATACTTTAAATCCACATTAAATAGGATCACTAGGCATAAAAATTTTTTTTTGTTATCTCAGCATTTTTTTTGAGGACCGTAACTTTTTCCAATATTGAATTGACTGACATTTCAGAAGTGGTGCCAACATTGAAAAATTCTCACTAACATTTTACCAAAAAAAAAATAAACCTTTCTTGAATTTAAGGTTTCAATTAGAAAAACTAACAATCTTACAAATAAAAATGAGTTATACTTCATTTATTCTACCCTTATACTAGGTATATTTATACTTTGTATAAAACGAGAATAACCCTTGAATATTTTGTGATAAATAAACGGAATTTATCTTCGGTATATCTATTCTTCCAATCTACCAAAATGCACAATATGGCAACAACGCAACCAAAGAAAAATCTATAAAAAAAGTAACATCTTATCTGTGGAAGCTGTCAGTTTTTCGATTGGGCGACCGTTTTGTTGATTGATTTGTTTATATTTTCGTGTAAACAATGGTATTAATTTGAAAAATGTAATTTTTTATATACAACTTTGCATTTTCTTTAAAAAGCTAAATAAATTGACAAATGCATAAATAAATCAAGAAAAAACGAACTCACGTCTCCAACATGACCGTGACGCCTTGCCTTGACCACTTCGGCAATTGGGATGGTGACTGAATTCTAATTTTGACGTTTCGTCATTAAATATTAAAATACCGTGGAAAAAGATGCAGTCCTATGAAATTAGAATTAAAATCGGCTTAGAAATACATTAGATACAAGCATTTTAAGTTGTTAATTTGAAGGCGATTAGACAGAGAGATCCGACATCAACCGTGACGTCATCGTCGAGTACGGCCATATAAACTCCTTGTAAATTGCCGTTTTGCTAGAAAGAGATGGAGAAAAATCTTTAATACCGTATATCTTGGTTGTTTTTATAGTTATTCGAAAACCGTTTTTTCTTTCTGTTTATTATATGAATGAGCTTCTATTAAAGCAAAAATTTTTTTTTAGTCATCTAGCCTATTGGGATGATGACTGAATTCTAATTTTTACGTCTCGTCATTAAATATTAAAATACCGTGGAAAAAGATGCAGTCCTGTGAAATTAGAATTAAAATCGGCTAAGAAATACATTAGATACAAGCATTTTTTTCTTTCTGTTTATTATATGAATGAGATTCTATTAAAGCAAAAAAAAAATTTTGTCATCTAGCCTATTGAGCTCTTACCAGCCCTGACGAAATCTTTAAACTGTATCCTTTGAACTTTGTTAATTTTTTAACAGTGAATAAAGACTTCTTTACTCCATTATATTTAAATATTATAACCTCAAATGAGCACAGCATACAAACACAATCCGAGTTATGCAGGTTTATACAAGGGTGCGGGCTGGAATAACTTAGGAATAACGTTTGTATCCATAGAAATGTCAATGTTATACTCAGTATTAGTTATTCTTGGTTTATTAGTAGACATTTTGCTTATTCTAAGAGCTGCGTTCAGAACCTACGCTCGAGTGCACTCCGAGTGCACTCTGACAGCAACCGACCCGTTCAGAGCCTCGGGGTAAAAAACGCTCTGACGGACGGTTAGTACACTCTGTGCCCGTTCAGAAGATTCGAGTGACGCAACCAAACAACCAACTCGAGCGTAGGGTGAAAATCACTCTGACAGATTTTATGTCAAAGTCGATGTCAAAAATACGCAAATTATTTATTATTTTATTAAATAACACTACTTTGCACTCTTTTAAGTGTAATACAAGGGAAATATAGTGATTTCTATGTGTTGTAATTATTTTTAAGCAGAAAAATGGATATTGACTGTTAATTTCATAGTAAGGATTAGTAATATTTTGCCCTTTGCTTGATCTTGATTGGCAAGATACAAACTAAAAAAAAAGATAGCAACCGACCCGTTCTGAACCTCGGAGCGAGTGTGAAAATCACTCTCGGTTGCATTACTCTGACCCTCGGAACGCAACTAAGTTTGTTCTAGCTAGAGTTTAACTTTATGCCACGTTTATTTGTAAGGCTGTAAGTCTTAAAAAAATACTGATTATTTTAAAATGGTAATCAATTTGTTGAAATTACAATAATTATTAGGGAAATTATTTTTCTTCTACAGGAATCCCTGACTAATAAACCCATAGGTTGCCAACCTTTTATTAGGAAAACCTCTTTGTAAAATCTTCGCTTCTTGTAAGGCACTGCGCGTACGGGTGACTGTTTTGTCGCCGTCATCAAGTCCATGGAAATGTATGGAGGTGCGCGCACGTTACGACGTGACAACTGGCTGGATGACATTTATGCTTGTTCGCCGACCGGCGACAAGCCGGTGACGCACGGATGACAAAGTGTTGCCAGCTCTACTTCTGTTTACGTAGATCCACGTATTTTTAGGTCTTAACTGAAAACCATTTACGTATAGATCTATGTATTTTAAGAATTTATTGCCAATATTTTAAAGAAAATGGATTCTTAACATATTGATAATTTTACGTAACATTGTGCTGTACACATACTTTTTGAAAAGAGTAACTGCATAGTTTTTTTTCTCTGTAGAAACTATATTCCGAACGCGGTGGTTTTATAAATGTTATTTTTAAGTTTTTTGGCGATTTATAAATGCCTATACAGCGTTACTTTTTTATCACCCCGGAAAATTTAAGGGACGCTTCAGGACACGGTAGTAGAATGATTTAAATATGAATAAAAAAATTACTTACCTATTTAATTTTATATGATTTTTTTCTAAAATACTTATCCAAAAAAAACTGCTCTAGTTTAGTGCAGTATTTTTTTAGATATTTTTTTTTCTTTATTTTTTTGTAATAATGAATGTATCCCGTCCCATTTTTCATTGCGACTATTGATAAAAGCATGCAAATGGCGTCAAATTTGCATGAAGACGATAATTGATAATGATTGATATTATTATAGAAGTGGAAAAGAGACCAGACGTTAGCGTGTGGCATTTGTCTAAGGGGCAGCACTTTACAAGGGCGTAGCCAGATACAGGCAGGGGCTTAGAAGGGTGGTCGCCAGTCGTAGGCTGTCGTAGGCTGTCATGTCCAAAAGACACAGAAATACACAATTTATACTAAAAAATAAAAAACTAAATTATACTAATATTTTTCATAAAAATGACACATGTAATTAAAAAATAATGCGTAGACACACTATTATGCTATGTATTGTTAGAATGTTTGTATTATAAAAAATCTAATAAATTTTTACTGATGTTAGGTAGTGGAGTCGCAGTGTGGACCTTACCTAGCGCGCCCATAAGGGCAGGAAGAACACCGAGGGGTTTTAGTGGGTAGGCCTGGCACTCTGCCAGGTGAGCCCCACACACGCTCACCGTTTAGCCAACGGTGGGTACGGTGCGGTTGCGCATTTCCCCGCGATAAAAAAAAAAAAAAAGGCGGAATCTCAAATGTGACATTTCGGGATGACAGACTAGTATATCATTAGATGAGGTTCACAAGACATTTGTTGACATTTAATGCCCAGTAAATAAACCACCAGCAACCAGAAACGAAATTTAGCTCACCAACAAACCACCAGAACTAGTGGAAAATTCACTAACTTGGCAACACTGGACGCTTCGATTTCAAAAAAGTTTCGTCACTGTCGCCGTGACAAAAATCACCCGTGCGCGCAGTGCCGAAAGGCCAATATAACAAGATGCCTAACCTAAAATTAAAAAAGTATTTACGCCGCATCATGCACCGCTGACCCAGTTGCGCAAACATTACTAACATTACGGTAAACACAAACGACGTGGACCGAATTGAATACAGTGATTATTTATACTGTTTGCGCGCAATCATTTCGGACCACTTTAATAGCGCGATCGTAGGCACACCTGTCAATGTCATTAATAAAATAGTAAAAAATATAAATACCTATTAACAATTTGCTGTAGATGAGATTGCTGCCGCATAAAGTAGTACTGTGCTACCCGACTACCACAGTGAGCTCAACCCCATAGAGTTGAATTGAGCTCAAGCAAAGGGACTGTGGTTTAAAAATAATAGAAGCTTTAAGATGGCGGAAATGAAACAATTAATATTAGAGGGCATAAATAACACCACACGTGAAAAATGGCAAGAATGTATGAACCATAATATTAAAAAAGAGGATAAAATGTGCCCTCTTAATGATCTGATGGATAGTGTATGTGATTCCTTTATAATCCGAGTCGATGATGATATTTATATCAGCATCGTCGTTATAAGTGATAATGATAAATAAATATGTTCATTTAAGAAATAAGTATGTTGTTTTACTCTGTTTTTTCATTTAGTCATTAAAAATATACATTCTAGTTATATGTGCATTGAATAGGTACTCAAAACAAGCACCATACCATATAATTTACTTGATCTAATTCTGTTTTATATTTTTGTTATTTCATATTAAAAAAATCAAAGCAGAATAGGTAGGTTATTGATATTTGAATTGTCGAAGAATAACATCTGTCATAATTCCGTCGATTAAAAAATCGAACGTCATGTACAGCCGGCTTCAAAAGTAGATAAGCATTTTTAGCAGATTTAGTACCATGTCACACCAACTATTCCTTTTATTTAGTATGATTACACCTATATTGCATTGTTCATAGTTGATGTGACATGGTACTAAAATGGCTATCTACTTTTGAAGCCGACTGTACATATTTACGGTTCTCAAGACTTCTTCCTTGACATGTGCTTGCTTTACTCAAGACCTTGCTTCTTGACCAATATCATGATTCTAGGTCAACAGGAAGTATATTTTCCCTATTGGTTTTGATTCCCTTGTGAAATCGCAATATGGAAAATATGCGACGTAAACGGTCATATCTTTTGGTCACGTTGACTAACAAATTTGACTAACCATGTCATGATCTGATGATGGAATCCAAGGCAATCGATTTGCCTTGAAACCGTTTCATGTTTTTTCTTAAGATATTCAGGTATTTGCGTCTGGTAGTCATCGTGTCATGTTACTGAGCTGATGATGGAAGGTTTCTGATAGATTAGGACTTCGGGAATAATTCTTTCAAAGCTAAAGCTTTAAACAGTAGAGCGAAAGACGTTTTATTTTAAGATATTCTGGTGTTTGCCTTGGCTCAAATTGTAATACGCATGTATTAACTAAAATGATTGAAAAAAAAATTACAAAAAATAAAACCGACTTCAAAAAAAATAGAAATAATATAATACATACATACAACATCACGATTTTATATTGAAGTCGGTGCCAAGCAATGTTCACCATGAAAATCTTAAAAAATATAAGAACGATTAATATAGTTACTTAAATTTGGCACCAACATCAATAATAAAAGTTGATGTTGTATGTATTACGACTTTTTGGTGTTCCGTTACGCCTTCCCTAGAAAAAGTGTCTTGACGGACAATGAATCCTATAAGGGTTTCGTTTTTTACCTTTTAATGTTCGGAACCCGAAAATGGCGAAAAACCTAATATTTACGAGTAAAACAAAAAAAAACTCTAGGTGCTTGGTTTGAGTTTTTTTGCACTATCCCTGGATCAAGACGGGTCTGCCTCGACTACCGGGATTATGGGTATAAAAAAATTCACGGATAAAGGTTTATTATATTCAAAACAAAGGTGTTTTTCAATTTTGCTACCCCAGTAACTTACCAACACTTGGTAAAAGAAGGTTTTATTCTCGGATTCGATTAACTACGAAAATCAAGGAACCAGTATCATCCAACAACAACAAAAGCACAGTTGGATAACTCTGACGTAAAAAGATTTAGTTATTTTTACACTTCGTTGAAACAAACCTCATAATTTGTATTGAGTGATATAATTTGAATGGTTATATTTACTTATTAGTTTCCTCAGTAGTCTAATAACAGGATAAAGCGATTTCATTCATGAAATTATTGTTTACATTTTGTATACGTCAATGGTTACGCTATTATGAATGTAAAATGTACATTATTATGATAATGTGGCGATTTTGCTAGCACTACGACGATATCACTGCAAATTTGGAAAATGCCTATTAGCCAGGCATGTCACTGCTGTGTAGACATGGCGGAGGCACACGTGTATTTTCACAATGGCTGCCCATTATAAAAAGGAACTGAGATATTATTTACACAAGCAGCTACTTAAACTATTGTTGCTAGCCAGCCGTTGTCTTTTTAAAGACATGACAAAGCTTGGATCACTGAATCCGTTTCATGTTATGTGTACAGCACAAAATCTGCAAGTTTCGCTTTTTTTGCGTGTGTGTGAATGATATTGTCAATGTTTTGTTCAAACTTTTATGTGTACATTTGCACTAACGTGACCTCGACCCCTCCTGGCCCTGGCAGAAATTCTAGCCAAGTTCAATACTCTTATTTTAGCGGCGCATCCAGTAGTATGTACGTGTACTCGGAGCAAAGAAACGAGTACCACAGGAATTATTCTTAATCAACAAGATAACAGCTACGAGTATATTGAGTGGAAATCATAAGGGCCGTTTTTCCATACAAACGTAGTCCTTGTTTCCTTCCTGAATCCTGGATAATGGCAGTAGAAGCTTTATTTTTTCCAAAAATAATTTAGCCACTTCATGTTTTCCATTTTTAAAGTTATATATTAATAGACCTTGAAAACCTTAAAAAAAAAGCTGGCCAGATTTTCGGCTGTCTGAATTATTTCGACCTTAGTGTTTCCTCTTAACGTTGGCTCGTAAATGTACATTGATTGATCGCCTTCATGTGGACACAGGCATTAAAGTAGCCAGCGAGTCGCTGATGATCTAAGCCACTGCGTGTAAATGAAGCTTTATACTGCACATTCGTTTCATATGTAAACGCTTGATTTATTACGATGCCATAAGTTTATTTTGTGTCTGCGTCTGCCTTCGCAAGTTGCATGTAGTGTACCTACATGCACATACGCTACTAAATAACAAATAAGCACGTGTGCCGTTTCATGTTATCTCTAAAGTTACCCATTCAGAAAATATATAAAGTTCTTATCTATTGTTTTTAAGAAAAATTGTAGGATAATACCATTTAAAACAAATTAAGTTATTATTATCCGTATTTTATTGTATAGAAAATGCACTTTACAATTTTAAAGCTAAACTTGTGGTGTAGAAACGCTAACGTTTTACTAGTAGCGTAGATAATATGAAGCACTGTTTTACACTTGCTAATACAATTTTTTTACAGTGTACAATCAAAATATCGTCAGTACATTTAAAATTAAAGATTTTAGTAGTATTCTATTCATCAAAAATAATGTATAGATAATCTATATCTACAAGTCAAAGCAAATAATAAACAACTAAAAAACAATATTCTTACGAAATGTGGTGACAAAATGTAAACCAAGTGAGAGTAGGTGAAATTTAAAACAAATTAATACTTAAATAGAAAAACTAGATTCAATAAAAAATAATATGATGTATTTTTTATAACTAAATGCTTATATTTCACAATGATTATTATATAAAATAATACTGAAATTACCTTTATCAGCTGCTTATTTAAGTTATTACATACTTCTTAATATTTTTATAATAAAGTATGTTAAAAACAGAAAACATAAAAATATTTTTAACTACTGTTGAAGACAACAAATATGAACATTATAAATATTGAATATGTGTGTAATGGGATATTCTTCAAACATTTATATAGAAATCACAAACCATTAAAAATAACTTAAATGAAATAACATTTTAAGGTGGGATTATAACCAACAATCATACATATAATCCGATACTTATGTACTGAAATAATAAATTGTATATAATACAAACATTACTCACATATTCTATGCTCTTCGCATTAAATTTAAGTCAGTATAAAAAGCTGTATTAAATTTTCTTTTCTAAGCATTTCTTACTTATTTAAAAAAATTCTAATCAACATTACCACATATTATTAGCGTCCTTTTATGAAAGATATTATATAATTATTATAACATTATTTTAAAAAGAAACGTGTATTTGACAATGTAAAATTTTCACCAGCTGAACACGGGTAAGTCTAAAGGTTAAGCCGACGCCAGACATAGCTTCAAACCATTGCATACTTAAGTGAAAGACTTTCTGTATACTTCGAACACCTGTTACAACCTGTTACACTTGCGTAAAGTCTGATGCCCCATCCAGACTCCTAGAGGCTCTCGGCACGAGTCTTGGCAAGTGGAGGCTGCAGGAGTGTTAGTCATCCACACTCTCCATTTATTCATTTGCCCGCTACAATCTACTACAAGATGGATGTGATTGAAGTGACTGTGTTAGCTACTTTATGTGCCCACCAATATTATAATGTCTTTCGTCTATATCACCTAAATCAAAAAAAAAAGAAAGCCAAAACGGAGAAGGTGGTAGATGACGTCAATATACCGCAACAGGACGATGTATGTGCTGGATTCCAAATAATTGGGTTTCATTTGATAATTTCCATAAAGGTGGAACACAAATTAATCCACTCCGTCATTATAAAAAAAACGCGCGACCTTACTCTGCAGCAGTTAACAACAAAGTAAGCGAGCGCGAGAGTGTGGTTGAGTCCCTCGCCTCAACCCCTCTCGTCCTTTGACTCGCGTCCGAAAAACCGACACAAAGCGGAGCGACAGCAAGGCGAGGCGAGGGAAGACGAGAGGACACGAGCACACCGTCCTCACTCTCGTATTCGCGTTCCCTCGTGTAGCCTCGTGGAGAGTCTGGATGGGGCATGATGTTATCTGAGTAGGATTTGAACCTCTTGATTTGTGGCAAAAACAGGTACTTAGAATGTTTGTTTAACAGTTAGCACAGTAGTCGAGTGATCGCCTATTGCGCAACGGGCCAGGGGTTCGATTCCCGTAGGGGACAAATATTTTGAATGGCCTACAGAAAGTTCCGGTCTGGGCGTATGTGCATGTGATATTCTATGTTTGTAACTGCACCCACGACACAGGAGTAAATCCTAGTGTGGGGGGACCTTTTTTTTACAAAACCTGTTTGGTTATTCAGATTTGACACAGAAATATGTGACACATTATGCTCTTAATATGTTTATCGCGTTATAACATGTTTATGCACTTAACTAAAATAGTTGCCGAAATTATGTTATTAAGGACTTAATATCACATGTAGAAATTTCAGCAGTGGTATATTTAATACTAATAAATTTAAAAGCTTCATAATAATCTTACTTACCATAGATATACAGCTTTAGGGGTACAGCTTTTTTTTAATGTAAAATTCAACAATCCTAAATACTTTCTAGTGACCTCGGCTATTGCAAAAAAAAATTATGAAAACTGAAAACCAAGGTGTTGCACTTTTTCAATATCACCATTTAGCATTAAATATCTGATATCACTTAAGTTGTGTTTAAGTGGAACTTGCATTATAAGTGATGATTCAACATATATATCTACAATGGGTATGTCCTCATAGCTTGAGTTTACTATGCGCAGACTAAAATTGAATGAAAAATTCAGATCTGTAACAAGATAAACATATTTAAAAAATCTTCAATTAATTAAACAGACAAATTATTAAAACAAGTTGTGTCATATACACTACACAGACATCCATAGAAATACAATATGTAATACATGTTTATAGATATAAAGAACCTTAGGCAGAACTAATACTTTTAAGCATGTACCATTCATTCTACTTCTTATATTTAAAAAAGTGTTATTTATAATTTAATCTAATAAAATAATAGCCATTTTGTTAATATAACAGTAATTGCAAGACTTGTCAAAAATTATTACATTTTATGTGGTTTAGGTACGAGTAAATTAATTCCCCCTTTTTACATTAATTAAAATAATTTACCTGTAAAATAATTTGATGCCACCATGTCTTCATCGTCTTCACGTATTATTTCCTCATTGCCATTCTGTATTACTTTGACAAAAATCTTGTCTTTTTCAAAATCTGCCTCAAATTGGCAAGCAATATTTCGGTAATCTGGTTCGTTATATCCCGTCATCAAGTTTACAGATATGCTGCAATAATAATTATAAATTATCACCAACTGAATAATATTAACTGAAAATAAAATTATGCACAAAACACACAAAATAAATTAAAGGTATATACAGTATGTTCAGGGAAGTAGTAATCAAACTTTGAATCAAATCAAGGATCTTGTTCCCCCCTCGACAAATAAGTTTGTCTTAGTTTAACCATTTCTTTCAAAAAGAAGTGATTGATTATCAAGGTGCACACCTTGATACTAATAAGTAACAATTTGATTTCATTCCATAGCTTACAAGATAAACTACACTCGGGAGCAACCAAATCGACACAACAATTCACTATATACACACATACAAACAATAACCCACTAGACCTAATTTAATATTTTACTAAATATCTTATATATTTTAATTGAATCAATCAGATGGTAAAAATTCTCCAATTAAATCCAAACTCATTAGTTTTTATTTACCTTAAGCGATATCACATTAAATCATAATGAATAAGATTAAATGTAAAATGAATAAAATGTTATAAACAACTAAACAATCTGATATTAAATAAATGTTAATGTATTTAAGGAACTCACATTGTTGGAGAATTTTGTATGACACCTGTGATATTAATGTTATCACCAGAATTGAGCTTTCTTGGTAATATAAACATTATTTCGCTGTTCTTTTGCGGAGGCCAGGGCGGAGCTCGTGTATCGCCGTTCAGTTGTGTATTGTAAACTAATTCATTTTCCCCTTGCTCTCTTCTATTCCTGAACACCAAATGAATCATTGAACACTACGAAAACACAAGGTTAACGTTTACAGTTTACTGGCTAGATAGGCACCTTCGTTCCACATTGTATACACTGTTATCAATATTCCTATTATGTCATAAAGTCATAAAATAATTACGAGTGTTAGTTCTTGATTAAGGCGACAAGATAACAGCTAAATGAGAATAGTATCTTTGTATCATTACATCACCCAGCAATAGGTTACACCACAAAATGCGCATTGTATTTGAAATTATTTAATAAAGACATAATACAAAGTTTGTTTGTTTAAGTGCTATCGGTCGTTGTACTTTGTTGTTAACTCAGATTAATTATTTGATATCTTGTTACCAATTACCAAATGTCAATGACCAATGTCAATATTGTCAATTCGCCGCGTTCCGTTTCGCGATTATAGTGACCATCAGCACTGTGAGCGCGCTAACAGGGCAGAGGCGCGTTCAGCGCCTCTGGGTGTAGTTGTCCGGTTGTTTTTTAACTCGCTCAAAAGCATTGAACGGATTGCAGCAACCAAATCTTTTATCTCCCTCTTTCACATGATTTTTTATTTCTCTCTCTTTCTAGTAGATGACATTATAGAATATGGCCGCCAATATCATCCAATAACGTAAGAGTATTTCAGTCATAAACGTCAGAGCGTTTTACAACCATCAAATTCGATGGTTGTTCGGTTGTAACTCGCGCCGACACTCAAAGGTCTTGAATGGGCCGGTTGTTTCACCCGGTTGTCACGCTCGAAGGCATTGAACGGGGTTAGAGCGAAAAGTTGTACTTCGCGCGAAGGCCCTGAACGCGCCTCTGCGTTCGAAAACATCACCCGGTGTAAGTCGGTGGTGGGGGGAGAGTGGCCGCTTAGGGTGGTCGGAGTGTTGATTGTTTTCGAACGGCACGGATGTTGTCTGATTTGTTTACATAACCTAATATACAAACATAATAAAATATATAATTCATCGGCGCGTCCGTTCGCTATATGCATGGATTACATTCCTCTGTTTCATCTACGAAAATGCTAAAATGAACAGAATATGAATTCAATTAAATCGCGGCCTAACCTGGCTTCAGCAGAAATGAAGGCCAATTTTACAATCATGTCACTTACGATACCTATATGGTCTTTGGCATCTAAAATTGAGAGATGCACAAATTGTGTGTGAATATGAAGTCTTTGTAATCACAAACAACTTTAAAATCCACCTTACTATATTAAGCGGGTGAGATTCTACTCGATCGAGTGCACTGCGTAGCGTTCTCGGAAACGCCACACTCCCGAGTGCACCCGAAATGTTCTCAGACAGACTTCGGGTGACAGAGTGCACTCCGAGGATGTTTTCGAACGCAGCCCTGGCGGCCCGTTTCGCGACAACAGCGTTCACGTTGGATGTGATAATGTCATTGATTGCGTCACAAACAACGTTTACTTACAGTGCTCAGGCCAAATTCGTCAGCACCGTGAGTCAAATGTTATTGTCAAGTTGACATTTTGTTTTGGTTCGCTAGTTCGATGGTTGAAAAATACTCTGTATTTGAATTGAAGGCAAAAATAAGCCAAATATCCTAAAAATTGAATTAAATATAAGAAAAAAATGACGACATTCGAATTGCCAGTTTTTGTTGAAGAAGAAAACAAAATAGTTTACCTCAAACTGTCTCCTGAAAACGCTAAAAGAGCAGTGTTCTTTTAAAGTTACAAGGCAAAGCAAAACTGCTAAAGCTTGGATATCACAGAATACAATTGAAATTACGAGTTAAATTCATTTTGAGGTTATGTTTGTTTTAATATTATTGTCATAAGCGCGTTCACGATCGTTCCGAAACGATAGCATGCCATTGGCGGCATCATTATCGCGTCTATTGATTCGGTCCGGGCGTGAGAAGTCTGAGTACTGTGAGTAGAGTAATCTCGAAACGGAACGGGGCCCATGACATTAAGTACCATCTTTTTTTGGCCTGCTTTACTGGCCTAGATTCAAGACCTTTAGGCCAAATATTACCATCGAGATAGGGGTTCAGAATCTTTTCATTTTTACACTCGGAAAAAAGAAAAGTTTTAGTTGCCCAATAGAAAAGGGGAATATGTTTCTGAACGACAGGTAAAGCTTATCGGCCGGGGGGGCTACCGCCTAACTCATAGCGATCACTCGCTATCGCTCTCTGACATTAGAACAATAGCTCTAATGTCATCTGTGACATTAAAACTATTGTTGTAATGTCATGATAACGATAGCGAATGCTCGCTTTGAGTTAGGCGGTACGGCCGCCGGGCAGGTGTTAAAATTCGCACAGTGCGAAATTCACGTGACAAATTGTTTCTGAGCGGGCTGGAGAAGCATTCGGTCACCCTCGGTTTCTCGCGGCGGCCCTACCGCCTATCTCAAAGCGATCACTCGCTATTGCTTTCGTGACATATTATTGTAATAATATGTCTTTACAATAATATGTCACGAAAGCATATTATTGGATTTTGAAATTGTATATTTTTGGAAACTATATTTTTCGAAACTACATCTTTTTGTGATACTTTAATGATTTCTTACGAGTCTGATTTTATCGTTATAAAATCATACTCATATGAAATCGTAAGTCGTTGCTTAGTACGTATAATTTCGCATTATAGTGACAAACATCAAATTATACAAGGTGTTTGGTGCAGTCTATCAAGTCGAAACCTACCCATGTTAACATAGTAATATAAAAGTTATGGCGTCTTGAAAATTCGAAATTTTAAGATTAATTTTCTTATTCCCCATAAACATTCTCATTCAGTATTTCAGCATTCAGCATTTTAGACTGAAATCTTACAAAGATTTCAGTCTAAAATGCTGCAAATAATCACAAATGCCCCATGGTATATAACAAACTAACAACTCCACCGTGATCTTAAAATCAAATCTGTACAGGATGTGATCAGGAACTCATTAAGATCATATAAGAACAGACTTGAAAACCACCCAAACAGATTGGCCACAACAGAAAGCTGATGAATAGCACTACAACTTTTAAAAGATTAAAGCGAAGGACTCCTAGAGATCTGTGTGGGAAGGACTAAGCTTATGCATGCCACAAATATGTAATGAGCCATTAAGGGCGTAAGTCACTGGACATATTGCCCCCAAGACCAATGGAAGGTTCTTGACCATTTGCTAAATGTTCTCAGAAGAACAGATTGCATATTTACATATTTTTTTTTACAAAAAATAGAACCGTCTTCAAAAACACTGAAAACTTAAAAATAATATAAGAATAGGTACAGATAACATCACACTTCTATATTGAAGTCAGCGCCAAACGATGATTTCCTAGAAAGTGTAAAATTTGTCACCGACTTCAATATAGAAGTGTGATGTTGTCTGTACCTATTCTTATATTATTTTTAAGTTTTCAGTGTTTTTGAAGTCGGTTCTATTTTTTGTAAAAAAAAATTATTTTTAACTTTTTAGTGAATGAAATCTTTTTAGTGAAAGAAATGTTATGTGTTTCCTCGATTTTCTATGGGATCCCATCATCAGATCCTGACTTTGGTGACCATGGGACCACCCTTGCAGTATACTCTATCAAATACAAAAAGAATTTTGGAAATCGGTTTAAAAATGACGGAGTTATGAGGTAACAAACATAAAAAAAAATACAACCGAATTGATAACCTCCTCCTTTTTTGATGTCGGTTAATAAGAAAAAGATTTACAACGTTGTTGTTTCTAAATTCAATCGAAAAATTAAACTTTAATACTATTTTGACTATTTAAACAACAATTATTATTCTAACAAACAATAATACAGCCAGTCCTAAGCATAAAAAAAGTTCAAATAAAAGATAAGATTTAACGTTCTTAATATGTAATATGTATACAATGTGTTTGGTACATAGTTACATACCCTATCAAGCCGAAACCTATTCATGTTAACATCACCATATAGAAGTGCGTCATTGAAAACTCGAAATTGTAAAATCAATTCCGAAATCTCCCATACAAGTAGTTGGGTCTATGAAAAAAATTGTTTGGGGAATAAGAAAATTAATCTTAAAATTTCGAATTTTCAAGACGCCATAACTTTTATATTACTATGTTAACATGGGTAGGTTTCGACTTGATAGACTGCACCAAACACCTTGTATAATTTGATGTTTGTCACTATAATGCGAAATTATACGTACTAAGCAACGACTTACGATTTCATATGAGTATGATTTTATAACGATAAAATCAGACTCGTATGAAATCATTAAAGTATCACAAAAAGATGTTGTTTCGAAAAATATAGTTTCAAAAAATATACAATATCAAAATCCAATAATATCGAATATCGATATTATTTACTAGTTTTAATTAGCCACAGCCTTAAATCTTGGCAGATAAAATGGCGCCGCTAGCCACGCACAGCTGATTTGATGACGTCACACAAAAATGTTGCCAAAATTAAAACACTGCAACCATTGCTTGTTTCTTTCCTTATACTTCGATAAGTGTTGGTTAAAAGCTCATTTGTCATTTTTATGTCGATTATATAGATGTTTCTATTACCATCTGTTCATTTAGTAAAAATAGGGCCACTCCATGTTATGTATATTCCTGTCTCGATGATGTATTCTACCTCGGAACAATTACATACATTTTTTTACATATTTATTTTGTTTTTACGTAGTAAGTATAGGATTTATTTTCATAATTATTGCTTTGGAATAATTTTCATAATAATCTGGATAATTTAAAAACTACGTACTTAATAGATAGATACTAAAAATAGTTTATACTAGATTTTTTGTTTAAATCCAAGAGTTAGCTCTACTATTGAAAAAAAATCCAGTTCAGCCCAGTCCAGTTCACAATGTCGAAAAGATTAAATAAATGAGCTTTCAGTATCAAGAAATTATCTAGTTTTAACACAATAAGAGATTGTTTTTAAATGATCCAGTATAGCAAAAATGAAATTATTTGTAATGTTTTCGTTCGTGAATCGTGAACCTTACGAAGCAACTATTGAACCTATACAGTAATCTACCATTGAAAATAACCTGTTTATTGCAATGCAATAGGTAAACAGCCCCCGTGAAAGAATAGATTTCGTGAACTGGTTAGGCCTTAAGGAAATAATGCCTTGCACACGAGAAACGCTAAAGTAGCTCCAGAAATGCATATTTTAATGCATCAGTAATATGATTAGATTGTTTAAATATCATACCCGGCTATGCAGTCCCAGCAAATTTTTAACATCTTCTTAATTTTCGGAACAAAATGTATTGTACCGGTTCTTTACACCTCAACTATGCCACTTTTATTCTCATAATAGATTCGTCTTAATTTTTTCTACATACAAGTTTTCGTAGTGGGTCAAGCATGACGTAATAACAAAAACAAACAGCACGAACACCTCGCACACACCTTTAGGACAAGAAACGAAGCGGCTACCACGTCATGGCACGTTATCGCGCTCAGGGATTTTACTACTGACTGACTGTGTTTACCAGACTTCAGTCCGAGAAATGCTTGAAACGTAGTTTCGTGTATATTGCTGTATGCGTATCTAAATAATATGCTAATAAGTTTTAAACTAGCTCTATAAAAGTAGGTATGTGTTCGCGTGGGTGTTGGTGTCTCATAGTCTTGGTTAACAGTTTATGAATATAAAAATGAAGTTTTGGATGCAGTTGATTAGCCTGTACCAAATTAAGATTTAAAGGGGCTATTATTTTAAATAACTTATATCACATTTCAAAACATGAAGAATAGACGTGATTGCGTCATTGCTGAAATTGTTAAGGCTTAAAAACGCAATTTCCTGTTTTATTTATTTATACAGCATTTTTGGCCTGATATAACAATCTTGATTAATAGTGACTCGTATTGTCTATTATTTATAATCATCCAACACAAATCCGGATTTTTGTTACCTGATTGATATGTAAATAGATACCGTCTATTGATTCATCAAGCAGTCCAACATTTTTGTTCTTTTTTTGCATACTTACTTCAAATATTTTTGAAAAAAAAAACATTTACCTGAACGAAGGATCACTACGGGCCGTAAATAAAAGAATCACGTGAATCTGCAAAAAATACCCATGTATAATGTGAGGTGTGTGCAGGTACTTCTCTAGTTAGTGAAATTTTTTTTTTTTGTTTTCCGACTTGCTGATTGACAAACTCAGAGCCAGGGCTATGTTCTGTTAGGACTCTGACCAGTGGCTAGTCTTAATGGCTCTTTCTTTGCCTTCTGCTCCATGGGGGGTATCATATTGGGGTCTGACGCCCGTTTCAACGTTTTATAGGTTGCTAGTGTGCTTTGTAGTGTTATTCAAATACTTACTTAATTATTGATTCTTTAAAACTTTTTTCATAGGAGCTTTTTTTATTGTATAAAATATATTTTAAATTAATTAATTTAAGGCAGAAAACTAACATATGTAGTTCTAAAATTGGTAAATTTTGGGCAGCTTTACTCAACCTGCGGTCAGCCACAGGGCCTTTAGGTTGGCCCATTTTGAAATAAAAAATTGTAAACCATCAGAGAAACAGTAGCTACCAGAGTAACTAATAACCCTACTGGAATGCGTTGCGTTGAGCGTTGCCCGAGCGAGTCTTTTCTTTTTCATTAATAAAGTAATTTTTTTTATTTATTATCAATAAACAAGTTAACATATTTTAATACATATAGAACCACTTAAACCTCTAGGGTTTGTGTGTAGTACTTTACATACTTACATCGTTATTTTTTTATTAACACCCAAATAATTATTGCTCGCGGACCGCAATGCCATGACTGAAACCTGTTTCTGGCCCCTATAAAGAAAAGGTTGAGTATCGCTGCTCTAGGATAATGATCTGAGCATAATTATTTTAAGAAATTCCATATGCAAAAAATTTAATTGGTTGACTTTTTGGATACTTTAAAAGGTCATTAATATTGCAAAATAGCATTGTCTATGCAAAAAGACGACATTATTCAAAGTCATTGTTAGCAAGGAACACGGCATGTAGCAATTAAAACATAATATTGTTTTACAATATTTTTATTGATTCATTCAACTAATAAATTTACTGCATACCTAATACAATCTTACTTGACTAGTGACTAGAAAATGCTCATTGGTATGACATAGGTATTTTATAATACTTTAACGACGTAAAACACCACATTCAGTCTTTATTGAACAAAATTATTCAATACAAGTAACATTAAAGGATGTTTGATATTAAAAAATGAACAATCTTTGTACGGTTTTACTACAAAGATGTACGGTATTCAGATAACATTTCTATAACGTGTCATATTTATAAAGTAGCTTAATATCCGTAATCTAATAACCGATCTGCTTCGAAACGAAGATTTTATTCTCAAATTAGATTTTTTTATGATGTGTGTGATCCAACTCTGATTAAAAAAAATACACTGGCATACAAAAAACTCCGCAATAGAATAGAATAATACTTACTGTAGGGCACAAAGTAGGCGCACAAAATACTTATTGTTATTAAGTATTCAAAAATGCATGTAATTTGAAAAAAACATAACTGTTTTTTATTTTGATCCATAATATTTTTCAATTTTGGTTCCCGATTGAAATGATGCCCTGTATTGTGTATACCTACCTAATATATGCATATTACAAAAGTATTTGGTCGTCACTAGTTAACCGCAAACTTAAATTCCAATTCTGATACTTTAACATTATCGCCAGTGAATTGCAAAAGTCTGAAATCATCTAATTTTCGGAAAACATAAGCTTCTGAAAAGGTTTTGCTGTTAATTTCTAAAATGTTGTCGTTGTTCATATCCCAGGACATTCTTCTTCTGATCCATAAGTTGAATATCGTTGCTGCAATAGATAAAAATAGGTTAAGCGACGCCCACAATCAATTTTATTATGTACTTATACTTATAGTGCTCTTATTATTAAAGCCCTATAATTGCTCTGATGTACTTTCTATCGGTCACTACCATACTGACATTATGACAATATGATTTTTTTATCCTACTAACTTCGTGAAAAAGAAAAAGAAGCTATATGTTCACGCAATACACGAAAAAATATTTGTAGACAAAACAGCATATTTACCATCTTCATCGTGAAAAAAGTGTTCTATGTCCTCTGTTAAAATAACATCATTATTTTCTTTTATAATACTTATCGATCTCTCACTGGTGTCTGCAAGCAAAGTGCAAATGACATATGTAGAATTCAGTAAGTTAGCGGTGTTTTCTTCCAATAAATATATACCCAATCTGGAAAATAAATAAAGTAGTAGGTATTATTTTTGAAGTGTTAAAAATTTCTTGATCAAGAATTTCTCCAGAAACTAAAAATATTTTAACTTTCTACAAAATACTTAGCACTTGATTTGCAATCAAAGTATGAAATGGGTACTTTGGTGAAAATGTGTACATTGCGGTTTGCAGTGCCCTAACAGGGTCATGTGTTAAGCGACATATTATACGCTATACGTAAGACCTTTGTCACCACTTGAAAGCAATAAAGAATTTGATTTAGTGTAATGCTCTGACAACGGTCCCTTCTCCTGACATTACAAAACGTTTATATATGTATATACATTGTATACTCACTTTGGTGTATCCTTGATAACAATAGTGATGTTGATAATATCTTCAACTTTCAACATTTTCGGCAGTAAAAACGTATTGTTTGACAGCGGCCATTCCGACATTTGTTTTGAGTGTTCGTTGATTCTGTAAAGAAAATTTTCTTAGAGTTAATAACTATTTACTGAATGTATCAAGTTGATTGAGGTACCTTCGTCTTACCTATTTCTGCCGCCAAGCAACAGGGCTTACATTATTGTGTTCCACTTTGAAGGGTAAAATATGGCAGTAAAATAACTGGGTACCGTAAATCTTATGTACAGGTTGGCGTACTCTGTGGTTCTTGTGGGGCTTACTGATTTGCTGCGAATCTTACAAGAACCACAAGTTCTATATCTAGGTGTCTATTTAGGTTACCACTTACCATCAGGTGGGTAGTATGCTTGTTTGCCAATTTAGTTGTATAAAAAAGTACCTATATTGTTTGTTTTTTTTTACTATTTTAAAAGGTCACTCATGGTAACAATATAAGCCTCATAGGGACTCTACAAACCGTTATTGAGCCCAATGATTGATAAGTTAACCATAATACACAATTCCGTTCTTTGAAGGATTGTTTTATAAAACTATATATTATCTGGCCCGCTCCACCAAAAATTTTTGTCACGATTAAATATTGCAGCGCGCTTATGGGACACATTTATCTAAGGACCTTATAAATGCATGACGAATTAAATGATGTGAATATATAATACTTATTATAATATTTATAAGTATATTAAGATTCTGATATGACATTATGCCTGCGTAATGGGTTGACCTGTTTAATGAATATGACCTAGTAATAAATTAGGATACTAGTTTTATCTGTGATTCGTCTTGTGTTAATATTTTTGCCTTTTTCAAGGCCAAGCAATTGTTTGAAATTACGATATTTATGTCCCTTGTTACCTACTAAAAAGTGTCAATATATCAGGATTAATTACTAAATTTTAATCAAGAATCCTTGTTCAGTGTGCCAAGAAAGCCTATTAGGTACCTATCCTCTTAATAGATAGCACCTTCGAAATTTATAAAGTTTTGTTAAAACCTATTGAATTTATTTGTGTTTAATGGAAATAATTTATATAAAATAAGAAATTAAGTCCTGAATCTATTTTGTCAAACAGAATTTTTAATCCAGCACAAATAGGACCATTTGCCTCCTATAACTCATTGTAAGTGCGATTATTCTGCGAGTTTGAAAAATAATCCGATTATTCTGAAAAGTAATTCGAATTTCGAACACAACCTTTGTAATTACTCGATCAGTTATTTTTCAATTGTTATCTTACCAACCTATAGTCTAGACATCTTCGCTATTTCGTGATTTAAAGTCCGCAAAAAATAACTTTTATTTCTTGTCATTGACGAAATAGCGAAGAAGTCTAGACTAGGGTAGATAAGATAACAATTGAAAAATAATTGTTCGAGTAATTACAAAGGTCAAGTTGTCGTCATAAAACAATTTTGTTTCAAGTTAATATCTTTCTATCGTTAATAGTATTTAAAATACCTACATACTGAATGCAGCTGCTTGACTGTGTAACTCCTGCCTATCTGTAATAAATCCTATTAACGAATTCGCTCAAGCGTTAGATTTGTATTGCTTCACTAATCTTTCCAACTGTAGTTGTTTCATCTGTGTCGATCTCGTTCAACTGAGATGTTCAATGAATAATGATGTACTAAAATATGTTTTATGACGTCAAGCAAAATTCCTAAACATTGTTTTAACCTTGTAGATGATTAATTTTTTAAGAATTCAAGGTTTATCTACTCGAAATTGTTAGGACGTGACTACAGCAAATTTTTGTCTCGTAATAATATGTGCACAATTACAAATGTCATTGTTAACATCGTCATTCAAACTACTGACATAATTATTAATACCAGCATACCTATAATACCTATCTTTGTTTTATTTGACATCGTATCAGACCTTTACATGTTCGGGCGGGGGTTAAAAACTGATAAATATGTCTGTATTGCCGTTGTTTATATATATATATATGCTGGGATTCTAAATAGTTGGGATGATAATATTTAAAGAATTTGTTCCAACTACCGAACTGAACAACTTCTACCTACTGTCAGACCTCCGTTACTACGCGGTTATAAGATAAGTACCTACCGTTCCGCGCACACTGAGATTACCGTGCTGAGAGTGTAAAAAAGCAGCAGGCCTGCCGCGCTCCGCTCGGAGTACTATATTGTTCTGTGTGCCGCTGCTGGGCGCGATCTTGACAGATAGCAACGTTTCGCACGCTTACTTGTGCGCGCATGATATAATTATTTTATTTACCAACAACAACCCTGTCGCTCGAGCTCTTATAGCGACGTGAGGCTTGAGAATACTAATAGCATATGCTAAACGCGTGGCGTTAAGCTAGGATTCAGCATAAATTTTAAATGTCTGCTTTGTCAAGATCTAAGGGGTGCAACTTCTGTACTTACATAGTACTATTATCTATTCTCTGCTACTGTAAGATGGACACGGAAGTCGCGAAAAAATATCTGCTGCTTCATTAATTTCGTTCGAAAACGTACGTTGATACGTAGTTAATCACAGTAATTAAAGTCTAATCGAGTTAACAAGTACAAAAACGAATCAATGCAGTTGAAAGTTCGTCAGAGTGGGTAATAAACTGCTTGGTGGCCCAATTTATTCAAGGCGTCAATCAACACGGTATGTTGAAGACGCTGGTTCAAATCACGCCCGAGTCAAAATTTTTTCTTGTTGTTGATTTATTAATTTTTCTACTTATTTAGCATTCTTAGAGAAAATTCTAAAATTCAAATATAAAAAAATACAGTTTCATGATCTTAACAACCTCCTTCTAAATTCTCATCACAACTTTTTGAAACACCTTATACCTATTACATTATAATGCTCGACAGAAACAAAACCGCAACATATATGTATAATCGAATAAGTGTATTAATACTAATAATCACTACGGCTGGTTGCACCAAATTTACGTTTTACGATTTCGTTAAAGTAACAATATACAGTGGCGGTCACAAAATTAAAGACACCTAACTTTGAGGCCTTGGTTCTCCGGCAGGGATTGGCCTAGCTGTGATCAGATGATGGCCATCTAGGGAGTGAATGGAGGAGATTCAGATCGCTATACACACTCAACTGATCTGATCAGCATTCTAAAAGATATACGGATATGTTTAAAAAATCCGCAAAATTAGCATAAAATTGTATGGAAATCCAGAAACTGAAAACTCTGATTCTTATATCTCTAAATCTCAATCTCCTCCATTCACTCCCTGGATGGCCATCATCAGATCACAGCTAGGTCAATCCTTGGCGGAGAACCAAGGCTTCGAAGATACCTTGTTTGTATGAAAATCAACTGTTGTCTTTAATTATATGACCGCCACTGTAATACGTAAGAATTACACCATAATTTAGTTTTAATTGTAGTTTTACTTTATCCTTTACGTTTTTAAGAGTTGAATGTACGGCGGGAATTATATATTGTATAATAGTGAAACGACCCATTTTTATGTATTAAGTTGTTACTTTTTATGAAATCGTAAAACGTAAAACTCGGTGCAACCGGCTGTTAGCCTTTTATCATAACATGATTTTTTCAGTTATCTTTACCTACATGTAGGTAAATAATCCCATCGCACCAAATAAAATGTCGTACCTACCGACGTGACATTTAGTATATTAAGTAAAATACATATTGAAGCTCTTGAGGGGCTTGCGTAACATTACTTAATTGAACTAACGCTTACTTAAAGTTAAATATGTTTAAGCAATAATTTTCGGTCTTTTTACAAGACGTTGTCTGTCTCACAGTTGTGTCAAGTTAATCATAGTTTAAACATGATGCTATAATATAGAATCAGGTTGAAATGGACGTTCAGGGAAGTGGACGATCAGGGAAATCAACGTAATGAACCAAACGGACATTTCGGTAATAGGACGTTAGACAACGTTTTGTAGGAAGGCTGTCTGTCTTTGTAATTTGCGCTTTAAATGCGTTAACCGTAAAAATAACTGGGTAATTTTTGATTTAACACTTGTACTTATCAAAATTTCAGTAAAAACGTGTATGTTTTGCATGTTGCCAGGATGGTTTATCAATCTCACCAGACATTTTTACAGGCCAACTCGAATATTGTCTGATTTTTATTGCCACCTTATAGTAAGGTGGCATAAATATAATAAAACCACAATATTAACTCACGTTTCATTATCAGATCCAATACTTGGAAGTGCCAATGTAAGGCTTGTTCCACACACAATAAACAATACAATCACAATCATTGTTTAACGTGATCCACTTGTCAAGTATATTTATTTTACGTAATGTTGAAAGAAAATCAACCGCCAAAGTGATTAGGCCCTAATGGTCAATGACAGTTTACTCACTAATGAAGTGTTTCACGCATGTTCCTTTATATTATAGTGCGAAATGAATCACAACCACATGCAGTTTGATGCTTCTTTTACGTCATAAGCACGTATAAGTACCAATAGGTCAGTGTTATAACATCGGGAATCCCTTATTAACTTGTTAGGATTTCGTTGACATAAACCTATTTATGAATACTTAAAACACTTAAAAATTATGGAATAATATTTTATGATTATAGAGTATTTAATCGGATCGGAAAAGTACTTATAACCTTAGTCTTAGAAATATGGCGGATTTGAAGCGAGTTATGAGTGAAGAAATCATCACAGCTACCTATGTTAGGGTGATTAGGTCTTAGCCTACCCTATGTTAAGGTGATTATGCCTTAGTCAACCACGCTGGCCCAGTGTGGATTGTTCGACTTCACATACATTATTGAATTTCTTCGCAGATGTATACAGGTTGCCTCACGATGTTATCCTTCACTGTAGGAGCGTCAAACAAATGCACATATATTATGAAATTCTAAAAACGAAAAACACATTGGTGCATGGCGGTCTCTAACCCGGACCTCCCGATTGGGAGGCAAGTGCCGAGTCCACAGTAGCGCCACCGACGCTCCAAGAGTAAAGAAAGCTATAATAAAATCGTGTTTTGAAAGATATTAGTTTTTAAATAAGACACCTTCATCAAACCTTATGTTTTAACTAAAATAAGTACGGTCGGCCTCAGAAATACTCGTAGATGGATGTTTTAGTAGCGTGTCATACCAACTATTCCCTTTATTTAGTATGGTTACACCAATAATACATTGTTATTAGTTGGTGTGATATGGAACTAAAATGCTTATCTACTTTTGAAGCCGACTGTACCTATTTTTATAAATGGACTGAAATATTTTGCGACCGACCTTATAATTCTGTTCTTGGACGTTGCAATCACTAATATACACTTATTTTTTACCTATACATAAATAAGTGGCGTAACTACTTGGAAGATACTGGGGTTGAACTTGACAGATTATACAGGCGGGTCTCATATCCACAGCCATACACGTACGTACACACACATACAGGGTGTCTCAAAAACAATGGATAAGCCTGTAACTATAGATGGACTTCATCATGACCTCCCTTATCACAAATTTTGACCTTAGTGAAAATATCACGGTTTCAGAGATATTTATTGTTTTTGTTTTATTCAAAAATTTCCAAGTGCGATTAGTTTTTATACTGCCATTTCTACAAATGGAGAGCTTTTTCGATTTAGTTTTTTTTTATTTTACAAGCGATAGTTTAGCTATCAAAAACAAAGATTTAAATTTAACAAACTAGCGTAGAGTGTTTAAAATAAATTAAAACACAAAGAAAATTAAGAATGAAATTAACTTTCTCTCATGTTTGATCAGCTACAGTGTGAAAAAAATGTAGGACGCTCATCGTGCCCATTATCTTAAAAACTTGCTTAGCTATTCTAGATTCCAAAAAAGTATCATAAGCCTAAGCATTCTAAATATGTTTAATTTCATGACTACTTTAATAGCAAATAATATTAAAACTTCAAAAAAATATTTTTGTCGTAATAATAACTCTCAGCTTCTGTAGTAATGTAAAGGTGTAATGAGCCTAGGTATTCTGTATTTTTTAATCTCATGACTTCTTAAAGAGTATGAAAATTTCAAATTACTCGTTAAAAATCACATTTTTTCGTAAAAAAAAATCAAAATTGAACTTGCGCACTTATACACGTCCTAGACATTTTAATAAAGAGGAAACAGAACAGAGAGGTCGAGAGAATTCAGAAATAGGTATTTGTAAAATGTATTGCTGTCTCACTGTATGCCCAAACAATCGTTCTGACTGCGAAAGAGACGAATGCAGTTAGGACCGAAAATACCTACAAAAAGTACACAAAATATACGTTTCGAAGTCCCCTGTTTTCTAGTCAGAAAATCAGGCCAATTTTTCAGGTTTTTAAAGGTTTATATCTCATTTAGTAATTAACTTAATAAAAAAAGGAAAACATAGAAGCATGTTTATAGTTGCCATTGATTTTTTTTTAAAATAGCACAGCCAGCATATTATCCAGGAAGGAAATAGGGGACAACGTTTGTATAAAAAAGGACCTGTACGATTTCCTAACGCACGTAACCCGACGTTTTATTGTAAGCAGCTGCATTTTGGATGCGAGTCCACAGCTCCGCAATCGAGGATACTGGCGTCGCGTACACGAACTTTACTAGCTTTACGATTTGGATATTGTTTGTATTTGTGATACCTTCTGACAATTAGCAATCGTTATTAGGACTTTGAACATGCCTAGACATCAGTACACGACATTCGAATATGCAAACACTTATGGCGAGTGTCAAGGTTATGCCAACGTTGCTGCTCGACAGTACGCAGAAAGGTATGAAATGTAAATATTACTTTTGAAAGAGTGAGAAATCACTTAAACGAAAATTACCCAAAAGGTCGAAAGCCGGCTTTGTCCTATTTTATGGCCACCGAGATCACCGGATTTAAATCCCTTGGATGTTTTATTTGAGGTGTCTAAAAGACCTCGTGTACGCGATGTCAGTATCCTCGATTGCGGAGTTGCGGACTCGGATCCAAAATGCAGCTGCTTACATCAAAGTCGGGTTAGTCGGGTTACGCGTACCGCATTAAACATTCTTTTATTAAAAGGTCTAGGATGTGTATAAGGGCGCAAGTTCAATTTGATTTTTTTTACGAAGAATGTGTTTTTAACGAGTACTTTGAAATTTTCATACTCTTTAAGTAGTCATGAGATTAAAAAATACAGAATATCTAGGCTCATTACACCTTTACATTAACACAAAAGCTTACAGTTATTATTACGACAAAAATATTTTTTTGAAGTTTTAATATTATTTGCTATTCAAGTAGTCATGAAATTAAAAATATTAAGAATGCTTAGGCTTATGATACCTTTTTGGAATCTAGAATAGCTAAGCAAATTTCTAAGGTAATGGGCACGATGAGCGTCCTACATTTTTTTCACACTGTAGGTGATCAAACATGAAAGAAAATTAATTTCATTCTTAATTTTCTTTGTGTTTTAATTTATTTTAAACACTCTACGCTAGTTTGTTAAATTTAAGTCTTTGTTTTTTATAGCTAAACTATCGCTTGTAAAATAAAAAAAAACTAAATCGAAAAAGCTCTCCATTTGTAGAAATGGCAGTATCAAAACTAATCGCACTTGGAAATTTTCGAAAAAAACAAAAACAATAAATATCTCTGAAACCGTGATATTTTCACTAAGGTCGAAATTTGTGGTAAGGGAGGCCATGATGAAGTCCATCTATAGTTACAGGTTTATCCATTGTTTTTGGGACACCCTGTATACACACTGAGGCTTTGTTCATAGTACAGTACAAAGTGTCTTTTTCCTTTGTACTCGCAGCTTTTTCAGTCCGGATTAGGCTGGGGGCCCATGGCATTTTGCTACTATGCCGCCCAATAGTTACTGCAAAGAGTGCAATTTGCTAAGAAAGAAAAGAAACAAAGTATGTACAAAAGTGACATGTCAGGAATAGATAAGACTATATCGACCCGAATATAAATTTATTTAGAAAATAGCTTTGCGCGCGTGGACCACACGATTTTGTGTATTCCAACTTAAAAAAATTATAGCTAAACTTAGAAGTTTAGTTATAAATCTTTTTTTAAATGTAAAAATATACTTGTTGGTGAGTATGTATAAATATACATAATGTTATTGGGGTGTTCAGTTACACCCTGTATATATTTTTTGTTATTTGTCACCAACCAAATTTCTTTGCTTCTAAGTACACAGATGAACGCACGTTAACAGACTAGACTTTACAGTTTGATCTTTGAACGGCCCATGTCGACTGTAACAGTTGCGGCTTTCGTAGTGCTATAGAGTAAAGAGTTGTCGCCTGTACTGTATGTACGAAGTTTCATTATATATCTCATATATCCTAGATTTAACTTTTGACCCTCCCCCGCCCATCTCACCCAACAAGAATATTATTCCAAAAATGTCGCAATATAAGTACTTCTAATTTTTAAATGGAATTAGCCTATATTTATACCGATCTATTTTCACTCGTCTTATTGTCCAAAAATGACAACATGCTCTACAAATACGTTCACTCACCATTTTACCCCATAAGGGACAAAGAATTCCAAAAATATTTCATCTTACTATGTTACTGGGTAATCTTAAGCTTTATTATCAACTTTCATGTTTTTACCTTCAAAATGTGGATAAGTGTAAAGAATCTATTTTTCCCATTTTCACTGTTAAAACAAGTTAGTGCTATAAGAAATCATATCATAATCATACCAATTTTCATACGTCTCAATCCGAAAATTAAGAAATTTTCAAATAGGTCTTCAAAAATCATATTGAGGTTTCTAATATCATATTTTTCTAAACTGAATAGTTTGCGGGAGAGACACGTCCAAAGTGGTAAAATGTGTGCCCCCCCCCCCCCCCGTATCTTCTAAAATAAGAGAATGTTAAAACTAAAAAAAATATATGTACATTACCATGCAAACTTTCACCGAAAATTGGTTTGAACGAGATCTAGTAAGTAGTTTTTTTAATACGTCATAAATCCTACGGAACCCTTCATGGGCGAGTCCGACTCGTGTTTGGGCGGTTTTTTATATATATAAAAAGATTAAAACCAATCAAGGCTTTTTTACAAAAATATTTTGACTAACCTGTACGCTGTCAAAGAATGTTTCTCATAAAAACATTGAACCACCCACCACGCTGTTCCAACGCCGCGAGTCAGTGGCAAATAAGTTTCACCGTTGATTTTCAAATGCATTGTGAACTAGTGAGGATGTATGATGTTCTCATACACCCCCACCTGCTACACTGTCATCAGATTGTAAATTAGGTACATAGCTATATATTTTGATAATTGAGAATTTTGTTAATTGGCAGGTGAATCCAATGTTTACACACTGGGGACAATCGGCACCCATCGCGTGGTCACTACAAAGCTGCCGTCAGTGGGGCGAACAAGAGAAGCCATGACTGCTGCAGGAAACACGACCACACGTCTGCTTGGCATTTTCCAGAAGGTTTTATTTAGATTTTTATTATTCTTTTATTAAGCTCTTCATGTTCATCTCACTTGATGGTAAGCGATGTTGAGGCCGAAGATGGAATTTTAAAGAAAGATGGTGAAGCTCCATCTTTCCTACCAGCCTGGATTGCTCAACAATTGAAGAAGCTAGGCTGTCTTATCTTTAATCGTCGGAACATTACCATTGTTATTACGGCCACAAACTTAGGTAAGACGATAGAAGCTAGTTGAGTGGACTCAGTAGCCAACACATTTAGTGCGGCGGACGCCGATCAGCGTCAATTGTGTTCAATGCCAGGTACGGATGACGCCGATCGGCGTAAACTTAACTGCTCACAAACAATTCCAATTTAAATGTTACATTTATAAAATATAGATAAACATAAAATAAATTATGTCAGATAATCATCCATATCAATCAAGGGAACAGCATTTTTGTGCTGATTTCAAATCTGAAGTCAGATTTGTGTATCAGCTTTAGTTTTTGAGATATAATTAAAACGCGTTTTTTTAGAAAAATCTATTTTTTTACTAAGAAAACCATTAGAAAAACAACCACGACGTATCAAGAAAATCTTTTATAAGATTCTCTTGCTTGACTTGGGTCACGAGGGCTATTTTTAATGCTCTAACAATTATGTGAGCATTTCAGTGACCATGGTAACGTTCCTTCATAGTTCGAATGTCTTGATGGAACCGTCCCTATTTTTCTTCACTCAGATCACCAAGATTTTCAGGGAAACGGTCAAAATGGCTGTGGAGAAAGTGTACCTTGATGTGGTTCGTAAATTTAATAATTTACAATCAAGCTGCTGGAAGTGTGACAACATCAGTTCGATATGCTCCGCATAACTTTCATCCTTTTTGTTTCCCAGAAAATTTTATGCAGTCCAAACGAATTCATTCCAGGCATTTTTTTCAATATCAGGCATGTAACTATTGAAGTTTTCATCATTCAAGGTCTCTAACTAATGCACTGAGGTCTTCCTGATTAAATTGATGGGGCTCAGAAGAAATATCTGCGTTAAAATCAGTTGTCCCACTTTCATCAATTGAAGAAGAGCTTTTTCTCTTCTAACTCGTAATCATTTTGTGTAAATGAAGAAGTTGGGGTACTGGCGCATCGCCGGAGTACAGGACTGATCGAGTAACAGATAACAAGTAAGGGTAAAACCATTTCGACGGGTTTCCTTCATTAATCCCGTTTATATCAACAACACGAAAATAGCAATCATCTTGATGATTGGAAGGTTCCCGCCACATCATTGGTGTTTGATACACCATGGGGTCTTTTTTTATTCGCCCTTAATCTCAAAGACTCCACACATATTTTATATACCATACGAGGGACCCAGTACTTGACACGGGTTTTCAAATGGAATCTAAAGTAATCAAAATACAGCTGTTTTATGAACTCCGACACACTTAGTCTACATTTTTTTAATGTATATGTCACCGTAAAATTGCAAATACCGTTAGATTATAATCAATCTCGCGAGATTGTAAACTATCGAAAGATTGTGAACCGTAACATACTGCTTACAATAACGCATTATTTTTCGATAGATTATAATCTATCGAAGTGAAACTGTTAAATCACAATCTGTCGTGCGTTAAATTGTCAACTGTCCGAAGCCTGTCCCTGATTGGTCAGTCTTACAGAAGATCGTTCTGTGCCCATGGAATTAGGAATCAAATACAAGTGTCAGTCGCCGAAGCAAATTAAACACAAACTAATTAAAATAAAAATGAAAATCGAAACCTAACAAAATTGTCTATTAGAAAAAAAAATAACGAAACAAAATCTTGACTTGTTGTAAGAGCAATAAAAATAATATGAAAGAAAAATACACCAACAAAAATTTTTCCTTAGCCTACAAGTTCCCAATAAGGGAACATTTTTATTGGTGCATTTTTCTTTCATATTATTTTTTATTACTCTTACAATAAGTCAAGATTTTGTTTCGTTAATTTTTCTTACCATATTATTATGATGTCAGAATTATTGATTAACTACAAAATAATAAATACATACTTGATGTCACTATTCTTGAAGTGCATTTAATTTATTTGACTGACACTGTGTTTGATTCTTAACTATAAGGACACAGAACGATCTACTGTAAGACAGGGCAATCAGGGACAGCCTTTTGACAGTTGACAATTTAACGCGCGACAGATTGTGATTAAACAGTTTCACTTCGATAGATTATAATCTACCGAAAAATAATGCGTTAAATTGTAAGCAGTATGTTACGGTTCACAATCTTTCGATAGTTTACAATCTCGCGAGATAGATTATAATCTTACGGTATTTACAATTTTACGGTGACATATATACACCACAGATGTTACAAAAATAGTTGGGATCATTTTTACAGATCTTTCTCGACGTGGACAGTGATAAACAAAAAACTTTTTTAAAAAACAACTCGGTTGATTTGAAGTTTAAATGTGAGTAGTACAAAAATATGTATGATAGCTGTATCTCAAAAACTAGAGCTGCTACAGAAAAAATGAGGGTAGATTTGCAATCAGCGACCTCAAATTAGAAAACAACAGGCATAAAATTCCATGCAACAAAAAAAAGTTTGATTTTGTTCCCTTGTGAGTTTCTGGATATTCCACTTTCGAAAAAATGCGTTTTTGTCACTGGTGCGGGTGACGCCGATCGGCATCTTCTCTAGAGGTTGACAACTATAAAAATTAGTTTTTCATTACTGGTCAGAAGACTCAGAAGTTGCCTGAGAAGCGGGTTGTAAGTAATACTTACAAATGCCAAATTTGAGTTTACACTCGCACCACACAACACGTTGCTATTAAATTAGACATTATTATTAAAGCTGCAATGATTTTATATTTCCTTAACTTTACGTGGTTCGTAAATTTATATTGAGTACTACTTTTCAATGAAATTTTACTTTTCCGAGTACATTTTAGTTTGTACTTACTACTCAACTCTGCTAGTTTTCCTTTAAACTTCGTTATATATACCTACTACTGTTGTAATTTTTTTCACGTGTCCATATATAACCGTTTAGCAGATAGAGGGCACACTTACCTCTAACAAAAATTTTCACTAAAAAACCAAATATTTCAGAAACGGATCCCTAAATCGAAAAATGGTGTTTTGAACCTTACATTATTTTTTAAAGACCTATTCAACAATACCCCACACGATGGGTTAGTCGAGAAAAAAAACTACTCCCACTTCACTTGTATGGGAGCTACCCTAAAACAATTTTTTCTCAATACTTTTTTCTACCACTTTTTTGGCATGATTAATATACATACCCATATCAAATTACAGCTTTCTAGTACTAATAGTCTCTGAGTAAAACCACGGACAGACAGACAGACATGGCAAAAATATAAGGGTTCCTTGTTTACTACGGAACCCTTTTTTTCGAGGGGAATGCGTGACCGCACTGTACTCGCCGTTGGCTAAACGACGAGCGTGTGTGGGGATCTCCCGGCAGAGTGCCGGACCTACCCACTAAACCACATAAGGGCAGGGAGAACACCGGAGTGTTCTCCCTGTCCTTATGGATGCGCGTGATAGGGTCCACTCCGCGACTACCACTATCAATCAACGCGCCCGGGCTAGCCCGACCTAACTAGTCGGGCTGTCGCCAAGGGGAGTCGTTAACTACGGAACCCTAAAAAAAACCTAGTTCTATTTTCACGTTACTGCTAACCATGTTCTAACTTTCCACTCAATTACAGTGCGTAAAATTGAAATAACAAAGTTTAATTATTAATTAAAGAATATATTGTTTTAAACGACTTTATTATTATAATTTACTTTCAACTATTTCTTTTAAGTAACGTAGATTTCGGCATAATATTTAGGTACCATTTTTTCAATGATGAAAATGAAAAATAATGTCTGAATAACTGGCCAGCCACAGATAAAAGAAATCAAAATAGGCGCGGGAGAGCGGCAATCCGATCTTCATTTGTTTTTTCGAGTTGTAGAGTTTTCTTTATACTTCCGTATAGCAGAGATTTGTTTTAACACGAGTTTACCTGATTCAGATATGGATTTAACGCTTGATTTCATAAGAGTTGAGGCTTAATTAGATGTTATTTATTTTTGTAAAATAAAATTCACTCATTTTTACTTTAGCTAATTCGTTTTTATTTTTACTTTTCTTGTATTCGTATCGTAATGCAAAGCACAGTGTTTACCTCGGGTTAAAGACTTATTTAAACCCGCTAACTATTAGCCAAACACCGTCTCTGGACTAAATGAGTGACTTTCATCCCCAGGGTAACAGTGTACTATTTTCGTTTAATAATTAGTTTAATCGTCGGAACATTAACATTGTTGTTATGGCCACAAACTAAGATTAGACAATGGTAGCTAGGGGTGGGCTTAGAAGCCCTTTTAACCAACCAGAAAAACTTCTGCCTCCATGGAGAATCGAAGCGAGGATGAATACCGAGTAGTTTAGAGGTGGTCTATTTATCTTAATCTACTGGAAAGATTTTGAAATTAAAATAAATGACGCTATACAGTAGGAGAATATTCATCCTCCGTTGGCCAAGCGTCTATCTTAACCAAGATAAAAAGAATCGTATGTGTAAATCCGGATTGATCATTATAGTGGTCAAAATAACAATTGTAAGATTTAATAAACTTACAAATGTTAAATCTAGTGGAGTCATACAACATGTCGGTTGTCACTATCAAAGTGTGGTCGCTCAAAAGCAGCATAAATAGACTCCAGATAAATGGATTACATTTCAAGTGCACCCACAATGCAATTCAAACCAATTTCGTGCTATTTTTGCATTATATTTCAAGTACACCAAACATACAATCTAAACCAATTTTGTTTGATTAAAAAATTAAACTATTTTTGCAAATTATACAAGTTTATTTTTTAGTTATGACAAAAATTTTTTGTGCTTGTTCAGACAAGCAAACTGAACAACTTTCACTATGGGACCAACTTCGAAATCGCAAAAAAAATCAGCTGTTCCATACAAATGTTCAACATTCACTGAACCTAAATGTATGAAACAGCTGACTTTTTTTTGCGATTTCGAAGTTGGTCCCATAGTGAAAGTTGTTCAGTTTGCTTGTCTGATCAAGCACACAAAATTTTTGTCATAACTTAAAAATAGTGGTGTATAATGAAGAACGCCACAAACAGCACAATACAATACAATGTCCATCGATCTGAATTGATTTAACTTTAAAGAGTAAGTTTGCTTTTGGCATCTATCATCGAAGTCACACACACTCTGTCTATTATTTGTCTTCATAAGATTCACATATTTAATACTATCAATTCTATTTATACCTTATTTGAACGCAGCTATGTAAACAGCTTCTCAATTAACCTTGCGTTTTTATCATAAAACTTTAAATATTAATACCGAAACAGTACAGTTGTCGTCGCCATCATAATAATTATGAGGATAGGTGGTTGTCTTACAAAATTGATTGTTCTATATTTATTTACAAACTACCATCCCTCAGTCGTAGGATAACAAACAAGTATGTGTCTCTTAATCCACGTTTATCGATTCGCGTGCCAGACAAATTATCTTATCTACGTTATGTCCTCCTGCCTGGCTGACTAATCTACCGAGCCTAAACTAAGTAAGTTGGTCACATACAAAATAATTCACAGAAACTTGGTGAAGATAGGAATTGTTGGTGTAATCATTCACCACTTTCTTGATAATTACCAAATTGTACGTTGTAAAAGTGCTATCTTGACTACATCACAAACTTTGCCACAGGTAGCCCTCTACCTGTGGCGAAGTCCTTTATTACTAAGTAGAAACGATAGGTGGGCTTTTCTTTTTGTTACAGAGGCGTAAATAGCAATGACTG
This sequence comes from Schoenobius gigantellus, assembly GCA_963935595.1. NCBI lineage: Eukaryota > Metazoa > Arthropoda > Insecta > Lepidoptera > Crambidae > Schoenobius > Schoenobius gigantellus. The sequence continues at coordinate 20,975,060 of OZ012548.1, forward strand.
CATTGAAACGGCATGCCTCTTATACTAAAGCCCAGATGTGGTTTTCTTGAAATAGACGCCAGTAAAAGTTCAATAAACTGCTTTGATTTGTATACGATAAACATTCGCTGCGCGAATACGTGATATAAATTATTTATACTGTATTGAATTGAATAACACTAATAACATACTAAATGCGAATATACGGTCATTATCGGACTTTTAGGAAAGTTATCGCTATAAATTCAGTTATTACAATTAGTCATAATGACTTCTACACAAGAGGTAAGTACATTCGAGCTAAATGTCTTGCATGCTTCTCTAAGCTATGTTTTTGTGTGGTTTATAAAATATACATAGTAAAAAATGGTTTTTATGAGAGGACATCCGGTCATTATCCGGCGCAGAGTGGATTGACATCGTCGACTTCACATACACCTTTGAACTCCTTCGCAGATGTATGCAGGTTGCCTTACGAATTCACGATGTTTTGCTTCACTATAAGTAGGAGCGATTCGAAAAACGAAAACATATTGACATATGACAGGATCGAACCCCGGACCTCCCGATTTGAAGGCCAGTGCCGAGTTCACAGCGCCACCGACGCTCCTATTTTATCATCAGTTCAATCAATATTCGTACGCCCCACTGTTGGGCACGGGTCTCTCCTTAGACGAGGAGGAATTGGTCTACTGCATCACGATGACTAGATGAGTTTTGTTCGGTGAATTGGGTCTTCCCGATCCGGAAAGGCGCCTCCAAAGGGGACGGAGAAGTTCCAAAAGGAAGTTGAACTTGGTATCGGGACACTCCTGGAATAGCCACTAATACAACTTGTTAGTAAAATAACGCAGAACCATAACGCAGAACCTCAGACAGACACCCAAACTTATTTTTACTTATTAAAAAAAGAATTATGTACATTATGAAGATAATATTTCGCGGATTATTTACGAAGAAATTCTCTTTTTTTTTGTTTTGTTGCATATCTTGCAAATTTAAAACTCTATGGTCGCGCGCTTGCGAGTACGATGTTGCCGTTTAGTTAGCCGTCCGCGCTGCTGACAAAAGATAAAGACGATGGATAGAGTTTAGTCAACCTCAAAAGCGGCGTAGTTGAAAAAGACATCTTTGGATAAAATCTAACCCATGTTTTTATTAGTGAAATCGATTCACCAATCGATTCTGAGCAAGCCAATTTCGGGTTTTGCGCACTTTCATTAACATGACCGCTAGCGGTCAACGGCATACCCAAGTGAGCGGTCTAGTTAGCTTAGCTTAGCCTCGTGGTATAGGTAATAAGAAAAGTGTGTGTAACCCCCCACTCACAGTTTTTTAACGTGGCACACAAGTAAACGCAACAATTTCAGAGGCCAAACTCATTGTATTCCTCTGAATTAATGTAAAGAAATATATATAAAAAAGCTGTAAACGTTGCCCTTTTATATGATTATTGAACTCCGACACTAAAGTAATCGAATCCAAATAACAACTCTTGTGGTAAAGTGAAATGAGTATTTTTTTTCGGATATCATTCGATGCAGGTGTTTATATTAATCAACACGTAATATGGATAGTAGTATCGTATGACCTTAGATCTGCTGCAAGACTTTTTACATAGCAAGGGAAAAAGTTTAATTTGTGGTCGAATCGGCATTGTCTGTTCATTGGCTTTTAAAAAGACTTCTGACGTCGAAGGCGGGTTTTAACGCGACCTCGGGATCGCCAATTGTTTACTAAGGACATTTAGGAAAACCGCAGCCGGTAGAGCCCTACTGTGTACCTATAATAATAATAATAATAAATATATATTGTAAAAAACTTAAATTTAAGGATATTTTTGAATAAATGGATAATAATAATAAACCCTTTATTGTACAAATATTCATGACAATGGGATGCAAATGCAAAAAAGATATGTACAAAAAGGCGGCCTTATTGCTATAAAGCAATTTCTTCCAGGCAACCTTAAGACAGGGAAATAGGAAAAAGGACAATTAAGGGGAATTATGCATGAGTGGGGACAAAACAAGACAAAAGCATATTCTCGTCGCAGTATGCTTTATAGCTTAAACTAGGCGGTGAAAACTATTACCCGACATTATATAAATTCGTCGGTGGCGCTGTGGACTCGGCACTTGCCTTCCAATCGGGGGGTCGGGGTTCGAGACCCGCCATGTACCAATGTGTTTTTCGTTTCGAATTTCATATGTACATTTGTCTGACGCTCCTACGGTGATGGAAAACATCGTGAGGCAACCTGCATACATCTGCGAAGAAATTCAATGATGTGAAGTCGACCAATCCGCACTGGGCCAGCGTGGTTGACTAAGGCCTAATCACCCTAACATAGGGTAGGCTCGAACCCCTCGGTGGGGGACGTATATGAGCTGTGATGATGATATAAATTCTAGTTACATATTGGATCAAAATATTCCAACATGATAACATTTGAAAATTTCTATTAGTATTGGTTTCTAGCAATATTTAAAATATCAATGATTGGTACCTACTATATATTTTGACTGTTAAAAATTAGGCGACGGTAACGTTACGTGGGCCGCACTATTTCCGGAATAAATAAAAATAAATACAATTAATGGTCAAAAATAAATTTATTGTTTCTCAAAATAATTTCCCTTTGCGTCAGTGTACTTTTTCATACGATTGAATCAATTTTGAAAACATTTATGCCACTCTTCCGTGGTGACGTCAGATATATGTTTTTCATACTCTTCGACAGCCTCTTCTGGTGATGAAAATCGTTGATCGCGTCATTGGTTCTTGATTTTTGGGAACAGAAAAAAGTCACACGGTGCTAGGTCAGGACTGTATGCAGGATGTCTCATAAGTTCTACGTTTTTCGCCTTCAAAAACTCATTTGTCTGTCTGACCGTGTGGGAACTTGCATTGTTGTGGTGCAAAATGATACGGCGTTTAGCGTTATTTTCACGGAGTTCGTCAATAATTTATGGTAAACAAATGGTTATATACCTACCAGTCACTATTCACGGCACGACGATCCAGTTTTATTAAAAAAAAGGAGCAATCATCCGTTTCGAGGCACTTTTCACGCGCGCCACTTTGTTTGGTTTCGGCTCATTTCGAAAGACCCATACGCTCGATTGCTGCTTTTTTTTGGGATCGTAGCTATAAATCCATATTTCGTCACCTGTTACTATGTCCCACATCAAATTTGAAGCCCCTTCGTTGTGTCTGGCAAGCATAGCATGGCACCAAGTGATGCGGTCCGTTTTTTGAGCATCAGTCAAATTGTGTGGGATCCATCGGGAACACAGCTTTCTCACACCCAAATGTTTTTGTAGGATTGACTGTATTGGACTCATGCCTATGTCCAAAGATGTCTGAATCTCATGGTAGATCATATGCCTGTCTGTTACGATCATACGGCGCACAGCATCAATGTTTTTGTTGTTTACATCGGTGCACGGGCGACCTTCACGAATTTCAACATGGAGATTGACCCGACCGCGTTTGAATTCTGCAAACCAGCTATAATTAGTCGTCTTGCATGGTGCTTCTTCCCCAAAAGCAATCACATAATTTTTTAAATGACGACAGTCAGATGAAGCAAATTGTATTCTACGGCTAAAGAGTTCCATTCTCAAATGTAGTACTTAATAACTTTTTAAATAGTGTTTATGTTAGTGGCTAATTCCGGAAGCTTTTAATGTGACCTTTGTATTTGACATTGCAACACAAAATGTAAACACGGGGTGGATGAATCAATAAGCCGGTGAACTGTTTTTAAATTGATAGTGTAATTCCCAACCGATCTGTAGTCACACTGTGTTGTTACACCAGTGTGACTATAGTTAATTTAATTTTCGAGACACAAATTATAGCTAGATAGGTGTTATAGTAATTTTTAACTGACTTCAAAAAAGGAGGAGGTTCAACAAAGGGGTTTATAATTGAAGTCTGTGCCAAGCGATAATCTCCTAGAAACTCTTTCAATTTGGTACCGACTTCAAAATAAAAATGTGATGTTATATTCCTATATTATTTTTGACTTCAGTGTTTTTGAAGTCGGTTTATAATTTCTTTGTCTTTATGTTTTCTTGCTTTTAGGTGGAGTATGTGTTCCTTGTGGGTGTCGGTGGGGGCGTCCCTCACTACGCAGACTACGATAAGCACGTACGACTCGGGGACGTGGTCGTCTCCACATCTGCGCCCGATTTGACTGACAAGTAAGTCGATAACAGATTTTGTCGATAACAGTTTTTCAGGCGTCAATTAAAGAGAGATCAGGACAATCTTGCTGCACCCTATACAGGACTAGGCCCATTGGCCATTCAAAATTCCAGGTTCTAAATTCAAACATTCACCTAGCTTAGTAACAAAACGTTGATGCGCGATTTAAAATAAAGGAAATAAAAGCAATAATAAATGATTACACTGTCTCATTTTAAGTGTACCAAGTACATTGGCGTAGCGTCACAGATCATTGATTTACTCATATACGGTATCTGTCTAATATTGTGAATCATAATTGATCATTAAAGTTTTTGCAGGTGCGAATTTTAAGTTCCTACTGCCAAAAATAATCAAAACTAAAAAAATATAATCAAATATTTTTTTTAACATTAGACAATGTTATAATTTAAGATTTACATGTAATTATAACTCGAGTGTTTTTAAAACAGAGACGATATGTAACTCTGGTTCTGTCTATACTTTGACTAGGTATTTTACTACACTAGCATAACAAATAATTTATGAGAACGCGACGACACCGTTGCCATGAATCGCCTAGTATTGTATTTATATATTTAATGGAGTTGAATCCAATATCAAAATGTTAAATATACTCGCCTTTCTTGGTTTTCCCTTCTAACAAAGATATGACAATACATAATAGGGGAAAACCAAAAATTTCGTCATTAATGGTTAAGAATTATTCGACATGGATTTATGATTCGGCGCCGTTGCCTTTTGTAGGCAGCGATTTTACATGTTTGATGTTGTAAAGGAAGAGATTTGACTTTATAATGGGTTGTAAAGGCGATCGTGTTCTTATGTCTTTGACATATTACTTATAGGAATGCACTGGGTGGGAATCGTACATGAACCCTTCACCCTTCACCCGGCCACACCGACCACGATTCTCATTAAATCCAGACCATGATTCATTAGTATGCAAAACCGCGTTCACTCTGAACTGAATAATATATCGTATCGTGCTGACTTTGAGCACCCGTTACGTAATTTTATTGTTATTTTTTATACAAGTTCTTTTTTTTTTCAAACTTAACCGATAATACACATTGTCATATTCACATCAATGGCACTGTGTACACTCTACAACTACTCAAAACGCTGAAAGTAGTTTATTGAAAGTACTTCAGAATCTGCCCCCTCACCATGATCACTCAAAAAAATATTAAAACCGCACTGAGAGCGAGTCTATTTCTTTCAATATTGTTTTAACCTTGCTATAAGCAATCATGGTAAGGCCCCAGTAACCAAATCGATTGCTAGGGGTTTGAAACTTGATCTAATTTGTCCCAAATTTACTTATTTTTTGTTGTTGTGGTATAACTCTTTATTGCAAAAATTTATACATAACGTATTGGTATTGCAAAGGCGTTTTATTGTAGAGTAGTCACAATAATGTAAAACAGCTGGCGGCGCAGCGACGCGGCGTAAGCACTGCATCGTGTACGCGCATGTTTTGTCTCGCTCACACCACACTGGTACTCTTTCATGGTGCGTACCGCTCGGTGTCCACAATAAGGCCGCGCCTGGCCAGGATCACAACACATATTAAAAAAAACTACTAATATCTTCGTCAACTCTTATTGTACAATATTGTTTTTTATGTGTAGATAGATATTATTCACGTATTTGTGTATTCAAAAAAAACGTTGTAGAATGTAGAATATTTTCAGCATAGTTTGAACATCAAATTGACAGTGAGCTTACAGTAGTCGACGGCTGATTTTACAATACTCGTAAGTAAACTTAGTGTATACGCGGCCTAGGCTTGTGAGTACTGTGGGAGAAAAGATAATTCTATATTTGTGAAATAATATTGAACGTGGTTTATAATAAGTATTACTCAAATTATTGAATGAATAGTTCGTGATTTGACAACATGCCTAATCTATGGTTATAGTTTTGTTTTTCACAACGTAAATGATTACGACATTACTAGAGGGAGGCTCGGTATACTAGAAAAGTCTGCTACCTCTATCTAGGTACCCTATTTCTGCTGCAAGGAAGCGATTTGAAAGGCTTACCTTGTGTTAACAAGCAGTGAAATCACTGCTTATTTTGACATTATCATAATATGACGCATATTTGCAATGTACACGAGATTCTTGTATGGGTTAGCGAATCTTAAAGAAACTACATGCACTATAAGATCCTGTCCCGAAAAAGGCGAATTGTGATTGTACCAACGTGACAAGGTATAAATCGCACCAAACTTCTATCTAGTCCGCTCTGCAGGCGTAGCACGGGCTGCCAAGACTGGACTCGAGTCACGCATTATCTCACAATTTCAGTGACATATTCTCTATGTCTTAAAGTGTCGCACGGTGACGCGTATTTAGTGTGACTGACGTGATGAAAATTTCTTGACGCTCGTCAAGGAACACGTGTGACTGAGTTTTATCACAATTTCTTGGCGTGTCTGTGCTCCGACTGCTGTGGTTGTAGCAAGGGCTGTAATACTTTGAAAGATGTAACAGCAGTCGGAGAGCAAGAAATTTGTGATAAAACTCAGTCACGTGTTCCTTGACGAGCGTCAAGAAAATTTTATCACGTCAGTCACACTTAATACGCGCCACCGTGCTACTCTTTAAGAGGACTGTGAAGTTCCAATTAATGGCTCGAGTATGCACTTTCAAAAATGCAGTTTGTTGCACACCGCTTAGAGTTGAAAGTCCGAGGCAATTGCCTACATTTCATATTGAAATATTGTTTCGGGCGATAACTGTTTTACCCCCCTAAACCTTTACGAAATTAGAAATTTTTGACCTCATTAGATTCAGTATACCTTAATCTATGTTTGTGTGTGCTTTTTTAGTAATTCAGTATAATTTAGTCAAAAAAGATAAAAATGCTCGAGGTAGTTTTTAAGTCTAAAATATGGATATTTAGATGCTTATAATTTATATTCTGAACAATACTATTTCAAAATCAAAACGTACAAACCTAGATCTTCAATATATCTACAACATTTCCAAAAATTATGAAAATTGGACTATGTAAAGAGGGAGAAAAGCGTTATCGCTTTTTGTATGAACATTTACAGCTTCACAATCCTCTTAAGACATAGAGATTATGTCACTGAAATTGTGAGATAATGCGTTACTAGAGTCCAGTCTTGGCAGCCCGTGCTACGCCTGCTGGTTGCTTCGCGCCTGTCGTGCACATAAAATATACTAAGTTTGTTTTTATAGTGCCAAAACTTATTTAGTGATTTATTTATTAAACATTTATCCACCACTTATAACTTACCTATGTAGTCGGACAATATAATTTAGTTTAATTATACGTCGGTATATTTCGAATATTATATGCGACGCGAATCGTGCTGTGTACAGAGCCGACTAGAAGTTTGGCGCGATCTGAGGCCCAATTCTACTAATAAGTTACAGCTGAATCGAAACTAAACCGTTGCGTTCGACCAATCAGAACACCACATTATCACGTCATCGAACAGTTCAAAGTCAATATACGAGCTCTGATTGGTCAATCGTAACGGTTTAGTTTCGATGCGGCTTTAATTTAATAGTAGAATTGGGCAGGTCGACAGCCTGCTCGTTTGCCTTTGTTGTTTAAATTCACAAGATTGGCAACGCGAGATTCCACTCCTCCAGCATACAGAATCATCGAATACGGTAAACAATATAATACATTGATTAATTTCAGATACGTTTACATTTTCTGTGAGAAAGCGGAACGAAACGACAAAGGCGGCTGGGACTACGAGGTTAAACCGTACAAACCATCAAATTATCTCCTACAAGACATCGCTTTGCGTCTTACGAAATCTCAATCGACCCCATGGAACCATTATATAGAAGAAGGTAATTATTAAAATAAATAGTGTAGTTTTTTTATCATTATCAATATCGTCCGTGATTTCGAAAACACGTGTCGCCGCTCTTGACCCCTTAGACAAAAGCCACACGCTAATTTATTATCCGCAGTCGTTCCGCAGTAAAAATGTATTGAAATGGCGTTAGCTTGTGACAATCTCACGCAACAACTGCGGAAAAATTTGCGCGTGACTTTTGTCTAAGGGGCTGTTTTTCCCTTGGATGTCGTGAGAGCTGACATAATGACTCAGGGAAGATTGATGATATTTATAGGATTAGACTTGTGCCATGTCACAATCAAAGTTTCTTACAGATAGACAAGGTACCATCTATCATTATATAATTAATAGCTGACAAAGTATTATCGAATCAAAAGAAATTCAAACTGAGATTTAAGACAATCTAATGTGTCTCGTACAACATGTGCGCAAAACCTCGGATACTCCAACTTAATTTTTATTATAAAATATGTAAATATTAAGTTCTATGTACCCGTCGTTGGCGAGATATAGTCGATGGAGTTAGACAAATTTAAAAGGCGGTTGAAAATATTTTTTTTTACGCCCATATTTTATATTAGTGGAATCGATTTTACTATCGATTCTTAAGAAATTGATTTCAGGTTTTGCGTAATTTCATTAACACATTGTATAGGGATTTTGTAAGGGTGTAAACGCGGTTTAAAAGTTTATTATCGTTATTAAATTTAGTTATTTTTTTAAAATTATTTGTTATTCCAAGTAATAAATGCAATCCTTGAATCATGTACAAAATTATGTAATCTGTAACTTTACATTTAACTCTCTTAAGACATCATTATATGTTAATAATTTGATTATTTTGCTCATACCACGTAATAGTTAATAATTTGATTATTTAGTTCACGTCGAATACACTCTCATGCCTAATACTGCAGGATTGCAACGACTTCGTGGCGTCCCTGGTCGCTGGGACGCACCTGAAAGTGGTTCGGACAGACTCTGCGTGGACCTCGGAGAGGGTGCCTTCATCGAAGTGTCCCACCCTACACCGCAAGGCGATCAAGTGTAAGTTTTGAACACTGCTCAATCCTCACAGATAGCTAATTCACTCCGGGACATCTAAATCGAGCCACATTCCGCTTTTGGGTTAAATCCTCTATAACTTTGAAAAAATATTTGGACATCCAAAAAGTTTTTATGCGATTTCGTAGCTGTCATATAAATTCATAAATAAATAATCTAAAAAAATGTGCAAGGTGACGTGTTTTAGGTGTCCGGGAGTGTATGCTTCCATCCAGACGGCTAATTGCGTTTGAGCAAAAGGCCCTATTATCTATTCCTACGTTTCGCCATAATAATCACCTAGGGGATACAAAATAGTTTAAGACTTATTCTCAGACCTACCGAACATACACAAGAAGATCATAGAGATCGGTCAAGCCGTTTTGGAGGAGTTCGGTGGCAAACGCTGTGACACGAGAATTTTATATATTAGATTTTAATTAATTTGTAAGTTTTTTGTAATTAATTTGAGTCTATAAGTTAGAATAATTATTGTGAAATCTTATCATGAATTCTAGAAGCCATTGATAATGATTTAAAGTCTATCCAGATTATATAGTAGGTACCTATAGAATAGACATAGTTCTAATGTTGATCATATCCTAAAAATAACCTTGCCGAAATGCACTTGTTGGCGTCCTTTGTCAATTTAAATATTTGGTGCTAGTTAAAAAACGGTGCCAGATTTCCGTCTAGCTTTATACCGAACTGGTTTCCCTTTTCCATGCAGTTGTCAGACACTCCACTTTGGTATGTTATTATTATGTATCCTGTAATCCCCTAAGTAAATTTTTAATGGCGATGGTTAGGTACATATTTCATTCTGCCAAGTAATAAAAATAATTCGATGCGTTTTAATAACAACCGGTATTACCATTTTTATCTGGTTTTATGACTTTTGAGATAGAAAACACAAGACAAATAAATTAAAGCAAATAAATAAATTTTAGCAAGTTATTTTGAGCGTTGTTGGCTGTTGGGCCTAAGAATCTTTGTCTAAAAGAAAATTTTACTTTATGCTCTAGATCTAGAACATAAAAAGCCATTTTATGCAGCCTATTAACGACATAAAGACGAACTTTGCGAGCACGAAAGTGAAAATAAAATGTTCATTAATGCCGGCAGCGACCGCGGCGTGGGGCGGCGCGTCCACTGCGCGCCGGTGTGCGGCGGGCGGGCGGCGCTCGCGAGCGGCGAGCTGCGTGCCGCGTTCGCCGCGAGGTCGCGCGCGCTCGCCTACGACTGCGAGCTCGACGCCGTGCTCGACAGCGTCAACGGCAACAGGAAGGACTGCTTCGTCTCCGTCAGAGGTACGTCGCGGCGCTCACACTACGGCTGCAGCTCGACAGCGACAACGGCAACAGGAAGGACTGCTTCGTCTCCGTCAGAGGTACGTCGCGGCGCTCACACTACGGCTGCAGCTCGACAGCGTCAACGGCAACAGGAAGGACTGCTTCGTCTCCATCAGAGGTACGTCGCAGCGCTCACACTACGGCTGCAGCTCGACAGCGTCAACGGCAACAGGAAGGACTGCTTCGTCTCCGTCAGAGGTACGTCGCGGCGCTCACACTACGGCTGCAGCTCGACAGCGTCAACGGCAACAGGAAGGACTGCTTCGTCTCCGTCAGAGGTACGTCGCGGCGCTCACACTACGGCTGCAGCTCGACAGCGACAACGGCAACAGGAAGGACTGCTTCGTCTCCGTCAGAGGTACGTCGCGGCGCTCACACTACGGCTGCAGCTCGACAGCGTCAACGGCAACAGGAAGGACTGCTTCGTCTCCATCAGAGGTACGTCGCGGCGCTCACACTACGGCTGCAGCTCGACAGCGTCAACGGCAACAGGAAGGACTGCTTCGTCTCCGTCAGAGGTACGTCGCGGCGCTCACACTACGGCTGCAGCTCGACAGCGTCAACGGCAACAGGAAAGACTGCTTCGTCTCCGTCAGAGGTACGTCGCGGCGCTCACACTACGGCTGCAGCTCGACAGCGTCAACGGCAACAGGAAGGACTGCTTCGTCTCCGTCAGAGGTACGTCGCGGCGCTCACACTACGGCTGCAGCTCGACAGCGTCAACGGCAACAGGAAGGACTGCTTCGTCTCCGTCAGAGGTACGTCGCAGCGCTCACACTACGGCTGCAGCTCGACAGCGTCAACGGCAACAGGAAGGACTGCTTCGTCTCCGTCAGAGGTACGTCGCAGCGCTCACACTACGGCTGCAGCTCGACAGCGTCAGCGGCAACAGGAAGGACTGCTTCGTCTCCGTCAGAGGTACGTCGCAGCGCTCACACTACGGCTGCAGCTCGACAGCGTCAACGGCAACAGGAAGGACTGCTTCGTCTCCGTCAGAGGTACGTCGCGGCGCTCACACTACGGCTGCAGCTCGACAGCGTCAACGGCAACAGGAAAGACTGCTTCGTCTCCGTCAGAGGTACGTCGCGGCGCTCACACTACGGCTGCAGCTCGACAGCGTCAACGGCAACAGGAAGGACTGCTTCGTCTCCGTCAGAGGTACGTCGCAGCGCTCACACTACGGCTGCAGCTCGACAGCGTCAGCGGCAACAGGAAGGACTGCTTCGTCTCCGTCAGAGGTACGTCGCAGCGCTCACACTACGGCTGCAGCTCGACAGCGACAACGGCAACAGGAAGGACTGCTTCGTCTCCGTCAGAGGTACGTCGCGGCGCTCACACTACGGCTGCAGCTCGACAGCGTCAACGGCAACAGGAAGGACTGCTTCGTCTCCATCAGAGGTACGTCGCGGCGCTCACACTACGGCTGCAGCTCGACAGCGTCAACGGCAACAGGAAGGACTGCTTCGTCTCCGTCAGAGGTACGTCGCGGCGCTCACACTACGGCTGCAGCTCGACAGCGTCAACGGCAACAGGAAAGACTGCTTCGTCTCCGTCAGAGGTACGTCGCGGCGCTCACACTACGGCTGCAGCTCGACAGCGTCAACGGCAACAGGAAGGACTGCTTCGTCTCCGTCAGAGGTACGTCGCGGCGCTCACACTACGGCTGCAGCTCGACAGCGTCAACGGCAACAGGAAGGACTGCTTCGTCTCCGTCAGAGGTACGTCGCAGCGCTCACACTACGGCTGCAGCTCGACAGCGTCAACGGCAACAGGAAAGACTGCTTCGTCTCCGTCAGAGGTACGTCGCGGCGCTCACACTACGGCTGCAGCTCGACAGCGTCAACGGCAACAGGAAGGACTGCTTCGTCTCCGTCAGAGGTACGTCGCGGCGCTCACACTACGGCTGCAGCTCGACAGCGTCAACGGCAACAGGAAGGACTGCTTCGTCTCCGTCAGAGGTACGTCGCAGCGCTCACACTACGGCTGCAGCTCGACAGCGTCAACGGCAACAGGAAGGACTGCTTCGTCTCCGTCAGAGGTACGTCGCGGCGCTCACACTACGGCTGCAGCTCGACAGCGACAACGGCAACAGGAAGGACTGCTTCGTCTCCGTCAGAGGTACGTCGCGGCGCTCACACTACGGCTGCAGCTCGACAGCGTCAACGGCAACAGGAAGGACTGCTTCGTCTCCATCAGAGGTACGTCGCGGCGCTCACACTACGGCTGCAGCTCGACAGCGTCAACGGCAACAGGAAGGACTGCTTCGTCTCCGTCAGAGGTACGTCGCGGCGCTCACACTACGGCTGCAGCTCGACAGCGTCAACGGCAACAGGAAAGACTGCTTCGTCTCCGTCAGAGGTACGTCGCGGCGCTCACACTACGGCTGCAGCTCGACAGCGTCAACGGCAACAGGAAGGACTGCTTCGTCTCCGTCAGAGGTACGTCGCAGCGCTCACACTACGGCTGCAGCTCGACAGCGTCAGCGGCAACAGGAAGGACTGCTTCGTCTCCGTCAGAGGTACGTCGCGGCGCTCACACTACGGCTGCAGCTCGACAGCGTTAGCGGCAACAGGAAGGACTGCTTCGTCTCCGTCAGAGGTACGTCGCGGGCGCTCGCACTATGGCCACTTCTCCCGAATCCGTTTCACCCCGCCAAAGGCAGAAAATAGACGTCAGGGCTGGTTAAGTGGATATATTATAGTCATGGGATAGAAGAGTCCCACACACGCCCGCCAAGACTCGTTCGCCGCGAGGTCGCGCGCGTTCGCTTACGACCGCTCATTTGGCTGGATCAGTGCAGAGGTGATCCGGCGAATTGGATTCTCCCAAATCCGTTTCACACCGCCAAAGACAAAAAATAGACGTCAGTGCATATTTATAGTCATGGAATAGAAGAGTCCCTCACACGCCCGCCAAGAATCGCTCCCGGCAGGTAGGTGCGTAGGATTTGGGTCCATATTCGGTCGCATAATAGCAAAGGTATATTTTAAAATTGTATAACATTTTTGGCATACTAATCTTTTCGCATAACGTTCATACAGAATAAATAATTAGGCATACTTTGTTTTCCCATAACCTCTTTTATAATAATAATAAATAAGCCTAATTTTTTCTTGCCTACCTTGAATGTTTGATGTATGGTCACAATATCTGACCTAACCTACAGTTTAATCCTTTATTTTTATTTTTCCTTGCGGGGAGCCCCATATTTCAACCATAGGCTATGGTCACAATATCTGACCTAACCTACAGTTTAATCCTTTATTTTTATTTTTCCTTGCGGGGAGCCCCATATTTCAACCATAGGCATTTCGTCCTTTCATTGTTTTATACTTATGCCTTTTATTTTTATGCACATTACAATTATGCCAAAGAAAATTAGATTAAATAAGTATTATGCCAATGTAACCATTCTGCGTGTATAGAACTTTGCGTATCATTATTTATGCGAAAAAACTTTATGCCAGAACTGTTATGCCAAATTATAATATGACTAAAAAGATTATACAACCGAAGGGGCTCCCGTAGGATTTGTAATCCAACTCGTCCAAAAAAGAAATTATTTGTTCAGGACTTCCTCATATTAGCCACAATACACTCACTACTGGACATAGGCCTTCCCTGTTTATTCATCAGCAGGAACACCATGAAAAAGTAATGTTGATTGGCTTGAGTTTCATCAGATATTATTTAACTAGACGGATTCTCACGTGCCCAACGGAGCTACGTCATGGTTCATTTTCAGCTAAGTCATTTCTCATACAGGTAGCTAGACTGACTTTTGCTCCTTACCTGAGTCTGATTTATTTATTGCGAGGATTTTGCGCATAATGTGTACCGACTTAGACATCGATGGCTTGATTGCATCAGTTTTTATCAGACATTTGTGATCTCTACAACCGGTATAATGACATTTCGGCAATTTGTAAATGAACCTTCAGCTCAGCCATACTGTACCAAACCATGAAGGGCTTTTTGGGCAATAGGAAAACGCTTGATCTAACGTCTCATCTGGTAGTAAAATACTAGAAGCGTCGCCTGAATCCATCAACCACTGACGAAATAATCATCTTACCTATAGGAATTTTTGGAACAACCAAATACTGTTAACATTGTTATGCCGACTAACTTGATGGTGGTGGATAGTCAGACAGACTAGTCAGAAACAGAACTCTCGTGCCATCAATAGATCGACGCGGAAAATGTTATAAAAATCATAAAGGTGGGTTAAAGGGCTCATTTAAGATGGAAGCATATGCGTATGCACTGCATCGCCGCCGTGAAATAGACGGCATCGTATACATAATAATTTATCATCATAACAGCCCATATACGTCCCCACCAAGGGGTTCGAGCCTACCCTAAGTTAGGGTGTTTAGGCCTTAGTCAACCACGCTGGGCCAATGCGTATTGGTCGACTTCACATATACCTTTGAATTTCTTCGCAGATGTATGCAGGTTTCCTCACGATGTTTTCCTTCACCGTAGGAGCGTCAGACAAATGAACATATGAAATTCGGAAACGAAAAACATATTTGTGCATGGCGGTCTCGAACCCCGGACCTCCCGATTTGAAGGCAAGTGCCGAGTCAACAGCGCCACCAACGACCAATTAATAGTTTGTATTTAACCAACTCATGGTGAATGTTGATGTAACCAGCTATAACTATCATTTCAAACCTTTAGGCATATCGGACTATCGTGATGGCACTCGAGGCAAGGAGTGGCAACCGCATGCGTCGCTTGCCGCCGCCGCCGTAATGAAAGCTATAATTTCTGCTATGGACCCACCAACAGAATAAAGAAGACAAAAATTGTCACTGAACAGTAGGCTTACTCTCGAACCAATTCCGATGGATTGACATTAGGATTGTGATATTTCGTACGCTTGAGTAGCGACACTAGCGCCAAATTGGAATTGAATTGTGAGAAAATTATATAATACTGAGTATGGTTCACTCAAATCAGCGCAAAAGGGTCCAATTTGGCGCCATTGCGCGGCGTAATAGACGTACGAAAAATCGCAATTCCAATGTCGATCGATCGGAATTGGTTCGAGAGTAAGCCTACAGTACAGACGAACCTATTAAATTTAACACAAAAACCATTCGAATCATGTGCATCTTGTATCTACAAATAAAATATTTATACTTTCCCATTTATAAATGCCTTTCCATAGGTTATACATTACATTCAATTAGACTTTGATTCCAAAATTAGTTGATAATTTAAATGAGACTAAGAGTGTTGATGTTTCAAAAAAAGTATAATATTAATATTTCTTAACCTAATAATGAACCTTACATGCCTTATTTTTAGATAAGTTGTAGTATTACCTTCACAGTTTTATATTAAAGTATTACCATATTAACATAAACAATAAAAAATAACAAAGTAGAATAATAATACATGTTTTTATCGTTACATTAATTATAAATAATATTATACAGTTACTAATATTTACTAGCAAATATTTGTATGTGTTGGTTGGTAATGAAGGTAGGGTTGCCAGGCGTTAAAACTGATACTTTTAATAGCCGGACAAATTGCTTTTCTCTAGAGCCGTTTTACGGTCCTGTTATTTGAAGGCAGTTAAAAGATTGACAAGATTTGAACTTTTTTAAGTTAACGAGTAAATAAAGTAGTCAAATGAAAATGTTGGATTTACGAAACGTCTATGTTTATCCATGCGCATGGCAATCCTATTGTAGTGGATGCAATTTTATGACTACCAAAAATATATGAAAAAGAATTGTCATTTACAGGATTACTTGCCTTAATTTTGTAAAAGTATGAAGGTGTTTATTTACACGATGTAGATTAATTATG
This sequence comes from Schoenobius gigantellus, assembly GCA_963935595.1. Classification (NCBI taxonomy): domain Eukaryota; kingdom Metazoa; phylum Arthropoda; class Insecta; order Lepidoptera; family Crambidae; genus Schoenobius; species Schoenobius gigantellus. The sequence goes on from OZ012548.1 coordinate 20,991,335, forward strand.
TGATCGAATCTTATAGTGAGATGTTACTGTAGAAATATGATGTTATAAATCTAAATAGAAATTCTATTAGGCATTAGCTATACATGGTGACTGGGAATTCGACCTATTCCTTGAAGGTTTTTAGCCACAAATTACCAATTTTTTTGTAACCTGAGCGGTTTTTGAAATATCAGGTTTTAAAGATTTTCTTGAAATTTTCATTCTACCGTCATCAAGAGAGATGACGGTAGAGGAAATGAGTAGGTATGTTTTCATTGAAATAAAAACATACCTACTCATTTCCTAAAAAAAACATACCTCTTTTAAGGAATTTGAGTGCTCAGTCCTGAATGTATTGTAGTAGAAAACTTCCAACTCATGTTAAAACAAGTCTTCCTGATTTGAATCTTCAATGGCTTTTTATGCCTATGGCAACACATTTTTTTTCTTTCTAAGTAGCAATTCCAGGTTGATACCGGGTTCTGAATCAGCACCCATCAAAATTGATATTTTTATTTGTTTTCTTTCATTCAATGACATATTAAAAGGATAATATTAAAAAAATCAAAATACATACATTCTAAATCTTGCCTTAATTTATCTTTTTTTTTCCCATGAATTATATTTTCAAATGTATGTTTACCTTTAATGGGTGCGTTAGTATCGAGCAAGTATATTACTAACCTCTATAGCATATTTATATGACATGGCCTTTAGTGTAAGACTTCTACACTCTAAAATAATTATACTAATATGTATTAAGAATAGAAACACAAATTCACTGCCATAAATGGCCTATTTATTATTAGTAGTAATTTATTAATGATAATAATAAAATTATGTTGTGAAATGTATTCAAAACCAAAGTTTAGACTTTTGGCTGTTTTTTTGAACACCTAGTCTAGTCGCCAGAATTGTGAATTTTGTTTTATAATTTATATTTACTGTTACTTCAATAGGAGTACGCTCTAGTAACCGCACTCATGTTGTAAAATCACAAAGGTTTATTTTTTATTAATTGACATGATAAGTAATTTGTTATATTCAACTGAATATCGTTGTTTACTGAATATTGTAAATTGTTTTTAGGTTAGGGTCTAATTTATGTTTTATGTATATTTAGCAATATGTATCATCATTAATTTTACAAACTAAATATTACATTATGGTTTTGTGCACAAATATAATTTTAATGAAAATTGAGTTTCACTTTTCTTACCTATATAGCAGGCCCCCGTCACTCGCGCGATGCGCGTTATAAATACCTACCGCTAAGTAGCGCGCCGACCGACAGAGGGCCGCCACCACCCGCCCCGCACGCTAGACTTTTTTATTATTTTTATCGAATCTTGTAACTTGGTTTTTTTTTCATAAATTTGTTTTTTATTGTTCATTTTATTGCTTTTTTGTTTATTATATTAATTTCTTTTTGTTTTCCATCAATTATTTTTTTATTTATAATTTTCGTTTCAGAACTAATAACGGATTTTTTATACCTAAATCGAATAATTCTAACTTCTAATTGCTACTCTTCGGTCACTTAACATTTCAACACCTACGCTTAAATGGTTTCCATCTTACCTTTTTGGTCGACAGCAGTGTGTCAAACTTAATGACACTTCCTTGAATTGGTCGGAATTGTCAGCTGGAGTGCCGCAAGGTGGTATCCTTTCCCCACTTCTTTTTTCGGCTTTTATAAATCAGATCTCCAATGTTATTTCATCCTCTTTTCACCTTTATGCTGATGACCTACGGGTCTATAGTCATTTTCAGCTCTCTGATGCTACAATTGCAATCCAACATCTTAATAATGATCTTGCGACTATCAACAGTTGAGCTGGTGCATTTGGTTTGGTTGTGAATCCTTCAAAATCGCAAGCAATGATTGTTGGTAGCAGTAGGTTAAAAAAAATTTAACTTGAACTCAATTCCCGAAATAATTTGCAACAATACACCTTTGCAACAATACAATCTGTGAAAAACCTAGGATTGATTATGGACAGTGATTCGGCTCAAATAGCCGAAGTGAGCAAAAAAAAGTATTTCTCAGTTCACAACCTTAACGGCTCCAATTTTTCCTTCCTTTCAGAACTAAAATCATGCTTGCCCAATCACTCTTATTTCCTATACTGGATTACGCCGATACCTGTTATTTAGACATTACCATTACCGGTTAAAAAACTAGAAAGGCTTCAAAACCTTGCTATACGATTTGTTTGGTTTGCGAAAATTTTACCATATCTCTGAGTATAGGGTGCAGTTGCATTGGTTACCAATTAAATATGGTCGTCAAATGCATATCTTAACTGTTATACAAAATCCTGCATAAAAAAAATATCCTTTATATCTAAGATCACGATTTCAGTTTCTGTCTTGGTCTCACTCTAAAAGATCTTGTGTCACTAACATGTTAGAGTTACCGCAAGGGAATACACAATTTGCAGTAAAATCTTTCACGTTTCGAGCTGCACAGCTATGGAATAAACTTCCTAGCGAGGTACACAGTAGCTTAACAATTGACTCGTTTAAAAGAAACCTTGTCAAACACTTAAAAACCAAAGTATCATCATGACATTCTTTCATACTATGTACTAGTTATGTATGTATATATAAAGTCAAAGTCAAAGTATTTATTCACACAAGGCATGGTAAAAATGGTAACAAAATGAGTAGCTGAACAGCACGTCTTACCAACTTGTGGCATGTGAATGTCAGTTTACAATTACATAATTTAAATTTTCGTATTATATTTTGTATTATTATTATATGTCATTTTACTATATTACTATACCTAATAATTATATTACTCTTACATGTTAATTAAATTATTATAATAAAATGTCAGTCATTTTCATATTATTTATGCTTATAAGTCAAATAATCTGTAACCGAATAAAAACAATTTGTAACTAGCCAATTAAATAAAGTTTTGTTAAAAAGTTTACCGTTAAGTTCTTTGATGCTTTGGGGTAGGTTATTGTAAATTCGAACACTCATGGCATGGCTATTTCGGCTGTACAAATTTGTTTTCATTTGTGGTATCGCTAACTGTCCTACATGTCTATTACTATATTTATACCGATCTTCAAATTTTTCAAAAAGTTCAAAAAGTTTACCGTTAAGTTCTTTGATGCTTTGGGGTAGGTTATTGTAAATTCGAACACTCATGGCATGGCTATTTCGGCTGTACAAATTTGTTTTCATTTGTGGTATCGCTAACTGTCCTACATGTCTATTACTATATTTATACCGATCTTCAAATTTTTCAAAAAGTTCAGCATTGGCTCTAACAAATTTGCATGATTCGAATATATATAAACTAGGCAATGTTAATAATTTGTATTTCTTAAATATTGGAGTACATGGTATATATGTATGTGTGTGTGAATCTATATAGTTATTTATACAAGGTTATTTTTTAATTATGACAAAAATTTTGTGTGCTTGTTCAGACAAGCAAACTGAACAACTTTCACTATGGCACCAACTTTGAAATCGCAAAAAAAAATCAGCTGTTCCATACATTTAGGTTCAGTGAATGTTGAACATTTGTATGGAACATCTGATTTTTTTTGCGATTTCGAAGTTGGTCCCATAGTGAGTTATTCAGTTTGCTTGTCTGAACAAGCACACAAAATTTTTGTCATAACTAAAAAATAAACTTGTATATTTTTATAATTTTTTTAACATAGTCTCGCTACTCACGAGAAACGTGTTATACACCACCATAGGTAGGCTGGAAGAGATCTCATATTGGGATAAGTTCATCTTTGTATACTTGGTTTTTATTGTTACTGACTATGTTGTAAATCTATGTTTTTTTTCTGTGTACAATAAAGAGTATAATAATAATCTTCCGCAAATTTTCAGTTAAATGTTGATCCGAAAAAAGTTCCACTTGCACTGTGGTTTCATAAAACCACACAATAATTTTAATTTAATAAACTTGGATTAACAATACGGTGGTTCATTACTGTAAAGCTTATTGCATGTTGTTGTTATAAGACAAATAATAATGTCTAAGAGTTTGTCGGCAAGTGTCGCTTGCGCGTTTCAGAGATATGTGTGGCCCGTGGACCACACAGCTCTCGAAAACAAAACGACCTAGTGAAAATCTGTTTGCTGATATAGATAGGCGGCAGTATGTCGAAGTTTGTCGGATAGTTTTAATCGGGCTCGCGTTTAAGGGGGCTGTGTGGCCCAGCTGGGGTAACGTTACCCCGAGTCAGAGTTTGTCGGACAAGTTTCAGAGTTTGTCGATCCACCATTTTAGAGCTCACCTGCAGTAAAGTTGCTGCAACTGAGCTAGCTGGATCTCGAAAACAAAGCGACGTAGAGAAGAACCTTTTGCTGGAATAGTGAAGCGGTGGTTTGTCGGAATTTGTCGAACAAGTTGCACAATTTGAGACTTACGCATTTCCGAGATATATGTGGCCCAGCTGGAGAAACGTTACCCCAGCCGGGCCACCTGGATCTCGAAAACGAAACGACGTAGCAAAAATCTGCTTTTTGCTACGTCGTTTCGTTGTCGATACATTCTTCAAAGATTCAGAGTTTGTCGACGCCCCAATCCAAAGAACGAAAGAATTCTTTATTTGGGTAAATAGTCTAGGAGCCTGGAGTCCCAAATGTGCAAGATTAGGTTATTTTTTATGTACTTACAATGAGAAGGTAATGTAAAATAGTTAATTGTCTAAGAAAAAATTACTGTCCATCCATCACTCCTTTAAAAAAATGTTGAAGCAATGTCTTGTGTTCACGGCGCAATAGTCGGCAAATTGAAGGCGGGAACAATAACTGAAACTATTATTAAAAATAATAAATCATTTATTTTATTTTAAAATTACTTATTCATTTACTTAAGTTCATATGCTTAAATTAGAAATGTCGTCCACGTGTTCCTCGTTTGTATTCATTCTGAAAAATGAGACGTTGAAATATTAGTTATCAAGTTAAGAAAAAATAATACTCATTATATACACATAGGTATTTTAGTCATTGAGTTATTCCCATTTAAATTTAATTGTATTATCACCTACTTTTGTTAACATTAGTCCTTATACTGCCACAATTAGATACAGATCTGTTGTTATAGCGAGACATACATTCTTAACCCATTTATTTTGCATTAACCTACTAAGATAACATCATTATTCTTAGAATGGTTAGTAAGTTTATGAGGTGTTAAAATATTCACATTATTTATTTTTTACTACATTAGGATAATTAACGCAACAGTATATAGTTAATAATTGGGGTAAAATAATGGGCAAACAACTATTGATTTTTATTCTGGACAATTTTTTTAATTACCATCTTTTTAAAAGGTTACATTGATGTAAAAAAAATTAAAGATTGTGAATATTTTTCAACCTATCCAAGTTAAACCAAGCAGGCTGTTATACAAACTGTCGGTAAGATTGCAAAACTGTGTAAAAGCAGTTTGCAATATTGTGTCTGTAATACACTTGCAAAATTAAAAAAAAATGTGTACAAGTGTTGGGCAAGGTTAACATATTTCTTGTCCCTTATTACTTTTCTTTTTTTTTGAATGTTTTCCTTGTTTTATAGATATCAACTTGGATCTGTAATCCATTGAGAATATACATATATTTAATTTTGTTTTTCACAGTTTTGCAGTTTTATCATCTCATTAAAGCTATTTTATCTAGAAACTACACAAACATTGCTTACATTATATACAAACTCTACACATAAATATGTATATTACCATATTTATACACAAATATAGTAACATATAAGTAGGTATCTATATACAGATCAAAAGATATAGATATTGCGTAATCTTCATTACATAAGTGAGACAAATCAGCTAGTATTAAAAATGTTCATATAAATGTGCAAAGTTTGTAATTTTTTATACATATCATTTTCACTAGCCCATTACCTCACTTATATAATGTTTTGTGCATCACAAAAGCATATATTAAATTATGTTACTTGCATCATTCTTAGAAGCAAGACGCTGCGGTTTGGCCATCTATGTTATTGTTGATCTTCTACAATTTCATAAAAATCATTGAAAAAAACTTCAAATTAATAAAGTTTAGATAAAATTTCAAATCCATGCAATTCAAAAACAATTTTGAAGACAATAATGCCACTTAGCACTTTGTTCAGAGTAAATTAAATTTTTATGTTGACAAAAATAAATTTTATAACATTCATAACAAGTAACTCACCAACATATTTTACTTCATCAAAGGCCTTCCTAGCTTTCTTAAGTTCTTCATTCATAGTCAATAAGTCTTTTACTCGAGCATATTTTCTTGGATCTTTTCGAACTAAAAATATGACATCTTCCACTTGTACCCTACCAGATCTACCCACTTCCATAGCTCTATGAAACAATTTCTCTATTATATATAAAAGCAAATTATTATCTGCATACAAGTTAATTACAACAATTATGGAATTTTAGATTATGTTGTAAAGTTATGAATAACAAATTCCATATGAGATATCATCTAATTAAACTTAGCATATGTACCTGTGAGTAGTTTCTGTTATAAATTCAATAACTAGATCTTCTAAAAAGTCTACACTCTCAGTGTAAGGATTTTGATCATCACCAAACCCATACATCATACAACGTAACTCTTTACTGAAGAGTCTCTTACGCCCAGATGCTGAATTTCCTAGTTGTTGTTCAGATTCTTCTTCTTCATACTGTAATAGAAAATTATTTAAAAAAGTTGGAGGAAGTTATAAATATTTTATATGGATACCTACCGACTAATGCGAAGTAACAGAGAGGAGGAAGTGGGGAGATGGAAAAACCTAGTTTTAGAAATTGTTTTTTTTTAAACTAGCTGTGCCTCGTGGTTTCACCTGCATTCATTTGAAAAAAACCTACAAAAATATATTCTCACACACTGCCATATTCAGAGATAGGAAAACTAATAAGTGGCTGCAAAAATGGAGTCAGGTCTCAGACATCACACACCATGTAGCAAAGTTTAAGTGGCAATGGGCTGGACATATAGCTAGAAAGCCGGACTCGTAGTGCAAAACCGAAGACCGTAGTGATGGGATGGTTGGCACAAATTGGATCAAGTTAGTCCACAGTAAATCAGAATGGAGAAAGTTAAAGGAGGCCTATACTGCCATGGTAAAAAAGGGTATCAAACAATGATGTTGAAAATATATTCTATTACTTATAATTATTACTTTTTTTCTAGAATAATTTGTCTTGCCTTGCCTCTTGCCAAATTTCGTGATTCTAGGTCAACGGAAAGTGCTATATAGGTTTGGTAGCCTTCTGATATCGTAAAATCTACGAAAATATATGACTTCAACTTTCTTATATTTTGATTGTGTGGCTTACAAGTATGATTTATTCACAGCTGAAGGAGTCCCTTAGACTTTTTTTCAGGGGGAAATGCGTGACTGTACCCGCCGTTGGCTAGACGGCGAGCGTGTGGAGCTCTCCCAGTAGAGTGCCAGGCATACCCTCTAAAACCCCCCGTGTTCTCCCTGCCCTTGTGGGCTTGGTAGGGTCCACAATGTGACACGCACTCGAGCAAGCCCAACCAACTGGTCGAACTATCGCCAAGGGAGGGATTGTTCAAGAACATCAGGACAACCACCCAGACGGAGGAGCCTTACGGCGGAGTGAACGGAGCCAACAAAAAATGCAGGCCTCGGCAGGCATTGTTTGCATGAATGAGGAGTCCGCTGTATTCAGGTTTGATAAATAAATTTCAGTTTGATCTCTATGCATTCCCAAGAAAAAGGGTATAACAGACTGATGAACAACAAAGTCATCTTATAAGGGTTTCATTTTCCCTTTTCAAGTACGGAACCTGAAAAACGAATACTAATGCTATAATTCTGGTATGGCTCTTTAATGTCAATGCCTCATTAATGTTCTAGCTGGCTTAATGTTAATGCCTGCGTAGCAGTACATGTTGTTCAACATGTTAAAAATAATGCATTAAAACAGTGGCTACAACTGCAGAGTTTGCTACAAAAGTTATTGATGTTTAATCTCACTAAGAATCTAAAACCAATTGATGCTCTAAGCAGTTGACTACTTGTGTGATGTGAAAATTATTGCATTTAGAAATGCATTACGACGCAGGAGGTGCCTTAGCATATATAATAAAACAAGGCATTAAGTTAGTCAGGCTGCTTGTAAAATAAAATGTTTGATGTATCTAATACCCTCGAAGTAATTAAACAAGAAAAATGTTGAAGAAAAGACTTACTTGATCAAAGTTTTCTGTGTTTTCACTTGCTTGAGTCGTCATTTTATGATAATAAACTTTATAAATTTGATTAGTTCACAATTTAAACAACAATACAGAAAAAAAATTGACATTAGTGGTCACCAAAAAGTTAAGTTAATAAGTTATTACAAGAGTTTTTATTACAAAAACATTTTGCCAGCATCATGTCAGCTTTTTCTATCAAAAACGAAAATGAAAATTATAAAGGCGCCTCCAGACTCACGCCGAGAACCCCCGAGAACACCCGAGAAGCGTGAATGTGATGGGTTTCTCGGCTTCTCGTTCTCGGGCTCGCCTGTTCTCCGATCGGTGTCGGTTTTTTTGCCCGCTTCAAAGGGTTTCTCGGGCGAGAAAAGAGAACACTATCACATTCTCGTTTGTTCTCAGTGCGACTGCGACCGTGGCGTAGATCGCATGTTATCTCGTGCCAATTATTCTATAAAAAAAAATACTTTGTGGTGTCTGATGCATATCAGTATCATTTAGATAACTTCACAGTTATTGTATACTCTTTCATTTAACATAGTCTCTCATCTGTGCTATCAGTGCTTAACAAAATAATGTGTGATAAATATTAAGAAAATAATTTAAATTCACGAAGATTTCAATTGTTTTGAGATATTTCGTTAGTCTTTATAGTTCAGTAATTTTAGACATACGAGTAAAAAATGTGGAAAAATGAAACAGAGTTTAAATAATATTTTCACACAGAGCCCATTTTGTGGGAAGCAAAACGTTTTCTATAAAAAAGTACTTTGTCAATAACCACCATCGTTTGAGCCATTTTTTCTTAATATTATTTTTCATATTATTCTTAATATTATTTCGTGTTAACGAGATTATAATGTGCTAACGCACACAATACCAAGGCAGTAGCACTGTCGTCCATTCCAGATCACGACCGAGAATGTAAATGAGAAGATCGCTGAGTGTGGATAGCTTCTCGGTTCTCGCGCAGACTTCTCGCGTGAGTCTGGAGCCGGTATGAGAGATACTAGCTCCACATTCTCGCGAGAATCTCGCGAGAACGCGAGAACAATACGAGAAGCGTGAATGTGGATCCGATTCGCATGTTCTCGCGTAGTTCTCCGACTTTTGTCGGTTTTTTGACGCGAGACAAAGGCGCGAGAACTATATTGAGAACCTTAGAATAATAACGCATAGAAACCCAACCGGCGCGCACAATTTGATGCAACTAAATGTGAGCAATGTGAGCCATATATGGCTCACTACGCCGACAGCTCCATACTGTTTTTATCGTAGTGTGCGTGTTTCGCGCGTAAGCGACTGCACACATCAATGTCATTTTTGCTTCACTTTAATCATCGCGCTCTTTACCGAGCTATCCTTCTATGCGTTATTATTACTAATTTTAATAAGTAAGCAACTATTTTGCGGAAACGAAAGAGGAAGAGGAAAAATTAAATATTTACCCAGTTCTGAGGCAACTATTTGGAGCGATAGCTTCCTCAGCATCAGTGGAAAGTTTTTTTTTTACATTTGGCATTGTTCACTCGAAATTACGTAACAGACTAGGGACCAAAAACCTGGAAAAGTTTTTTAAATCAAGAATTACAAAAATGACACTGAAATATGAAATATCTGATTTACTCGGAAAATAGATATTCATAAAAATACCTTTTTCTTTACAAAAATGAAGAATTTTGATTTAATCACTGATTTTGTGCCAACCCTGCCTTGTACCTTCTCGCCTTTTGAATCTCGCGAGAAGTGTGTACCCAAGAAGTTCTTGCCGAGGTTCTCGCGTACTTCTCGCGTAGATTCTTGCCGAGACTCTCGCCGAGAATCTCGCGTGAATGTGGAGCGCTCATTATAGTATGAATCACAGACTAATAGACATACTACCAAAGAGAATAGTACCTATACTACGGGGCTTAGACAATAGATACCAATAGACATGAAATACCTACGAAAAAAGCGTGCCAGCATTTGGGTTGGTGCTCTAAGATGGCGGAAAAAAATAGGGACGCCGCATCCAAGATTCCACACTTTTTATGTTTTTCTTTATAGAATTCATTAAAAAAATCAATAAAAAACGTATAACTGTGCATAATAAATAAATCGCAGTGTAAATTTTTCTGCCACTTTTCGCGGGAGGCGAGGTAAACACGCACGCACACTACGAAAATGTAGAATACACTTACAGAGACGTTGTTCTTATGTTTACGAACACACACTATGAAAATATTACCCTACAATGAAGAAACACACACACATCGACAAATTAACGTGTATCTACGCAATCGCCCCACCACAAAGAATGAATGTTCCTAGTGATGTGACACAAAGAATAAGTAACTATTTGGGTCGTCGTGAGTGAATGATTGAAATGTTACAATAAATTGTATTTTTATTACTATACTCTGTTCGGCTAGAGTTGATAAAAATACAATGAAGACAGGGTTTCTTAAATTAGTACAAAGCCAGGCCCGCTAATTATTATTAAAATGCTTTAATTAGATTTTTGTGTCAAATACAGCAATTTCACTTTCGCTCCGATACGTGATCATAATTTTTATCAGCTCTCGGGGAACAGACTTTAGCTCTCTACTCAAATTAGCTCTCTGCTCACGACTTCCGTTGATTTCTAATTTTAAGTTTGACGTGTCTGTGTGTGTGTGTGTGTCTGTGGCATCGTAGCTCCCGAGCGGATGAACGGATTTTGATTTTGTTTTTTTTTTAATGTGAATTAGTCGAGAGTGTTCTTAGCTATGTTTGCTGACTATCGATCCAAGATGGCCGCCGCCACAAAATGGTGGATTACGTATTTTTTCACAACTCTCTTAATAACGGGTATCAAATGAAGGGGCTTGACTGGTAGAATACCATACACTATGATAAATGTAACTGGTTTATTTACATTAAAATACGTCAAGTAATTAGTCATGGTCAAAGTAAAATAAAGGTACCATGAAAAGTCAGTAAACAAATAACAGAACGACACAAATCAAAACAATGTCTAGTGTGACTTGACTTGCGCCACGCTTCTATCTGAACACGTCGAAACAAGTTAGCGCGGGGTGCAGTTATGCCGGGAATGTCTTAGATGTTTTACGTGAGAATTGTTAATATACCAAGAACTAATTTCTGATTTTATTATATATCTGCATAGTTATAAACATGTTTAATAGGTAGGTACTTTTTCGTTTAGCTTTGCTCGTATGGTAGTAATTTGCTATCTCGTGCAAGTAAAAAGCACAAGATAGCAACTTACTGCCATACAAAAAAAATAGTATTTTGGAAAACCTTTCATTTGCGATAGAGCCCAACGTGTTATAACGCTTGGGACGATATCGGGCATTTTCCTTTAAGTTGCACCAAAAAATGTGAGTTAAAGTAAACATTGTGTTTTTGTTTACATTGGCCGTACAAACTTAAAAGCCACTAAAATAAGTAGAAAAAGCTTTATTGTGTGATTTTAATAATTATGTTGCATTATTAAAATTTTCTCTGATGACGATGATGACGACAATCACTTGCTTTGTGCTCTTTACTGAAAAAAAAACTAAAAGTACAAAAAAAATAACTAATTTTTTTGTACTTATGACCTCAACTACAACATAAAATTAAGAGGACATTATATGACATTTTTCTATCTGGAGTAAACACGAGTGATCATGCCATCTCTAGGGGTTAACTTACATTGCATTTTGTAAAAAACCAATAAAGATTATTTAATAGGCTTAAAATCAAGTGAGACGCAGTCGAAAAATTGTTTAGAGTAAGTGTATTGTATAGAAAAAGTTTTTTTAATCTACAAAGCAAAGTTGAAGCAAAATGATAAGTAATATTTTCTTGATATTTTTTTGTTCAATTAAATTCCACTTGAATTTCTATTTTAGTCTTGTAGCTGGTTAAACAATAAACAAACTCCGGAGTGAATGAATGATAAATAAAAATATGAATTAGCATCATTCACTCACGTTGTCCCAGCACTAAGCAATGCCTGTGTCACAGATAATATAATGCCCGTGTATTGTGTTGAGCTACCATCGTACCATTGTATTTTTCTATCGTAACGGCATAAAAATTACTTCAAAATTGTAAACAAATGAAACACGGTAATGTATATTTTATACTTACATGTGATAGGAAATGCCATAATCTCGAAGATTTGAGTAGCTGGATCGCCTTTGGCAGGAGGAAACTGCACAATTAACCACTTTTTTGGAGCTCTTAGTGCGACACGAATACGACACCAAATGGCAACGGCCGCGCGTCAACTAGTTTTATATAACGTGTATGGTCATATGGTTAGCGTAAATTGGCAGAGGGGTTCGCCCAGCCTTGCCGTCTCCCGTATGAATGCTCTAAGTCACCGACTGATATTTTAGCACAAAAACAAACACGGTGCTTTGTAATGGCGGACTATACTGGACGCAAATTTATTTGAGACATATAATAACATTGCGAATCCATTGGTTTATTTAATCTGAGCTACGGGGTCGTATGGTCAGCGTTGCCAGATGGGTACGCAATAGTACGCACGGCGTACTATTTTATGGTCTTGCGTACTCGCGTACTCATCCGTCAATTTGCGTACTATTTTTATATTTTAGCTCCTGACAGCCTAGTGCTACTTCACTTGACGGAAAAAATATTTTTTAGGTTTCCGAATAATATTATTTAGGAACGCGCCCAAAAAATGTTAACTAGATAGATTATCTGTGGCTGTCGCACTGACAAGCAAGTGACAATGGCCCTCAGATTAACTAAACCAATGGATTCGCAATGTTATTATGTCTCAAATAAAGTGTCCAGTTCAGTCCGCCATTACAAAGCACCGTGTTTGTTGTTGTGCTAAAATATCAGTTGGTGAGCATTATTTGTGAGTGCATTTTACAATTATACGTTTTTTATTGATTTTTTTAATGAATTCTATAAAGAAAAACATAAAAAGTGTGGAATCTTGGATGCGGCGTCTCTAGTTTTTTTCCGCCATCTTAGAGCACCAACCCAAATGCTGGCACGCTTTTTTCGTAGGTATTTCATGTCTATTGGTATCTATTGCCTAAGCAATGGCCACGCTTGCTAGGCGTGTTTACAAATTCAAATGACATTAAGCCACCATAATAGTCAATGCAAAATCGAACATAAAGTTGATAGTTTACAGTTTAATTTAATTTGACTGTACTGTATTATTATAACTATTATAAGTCAGCGCCGCAGTTTTGAATGTTTTGATTGATTTCAATGATTTGATTTGCGCGCGCTTTGCTGTTCTGCTGTTGGCCTATCGATCAAAAAAGGATCAATCGTAAGTATTACTATACATTATTCTCTTTAATTTGATTGGATGTTAACAGGTGAATTATAGACATAACACACCCTGCGTTCCAGATAAAGCACTGCTACTTTCTGAGGCTAACAACTGATGTTAGCCTCGTTTTGCGTTTCTTATAATAAGCGCTCCACATTCTCGCGAGAATCTCGCGAGAACGCGAGAACAACACGAGAAGCATGAATGTGGATCCGATTCGCATGTTCCCGCGTAGTTCTCGCGTAGTTCTCCGACTTTTGTCGGTTTTTTGGCGCGAGACAAAGGCGCGAGAACTATATTGAGAACCTTGTACCAGGGTTGGAAAAAATCATGATTTTTTAATAAAATCCAATTAATCATGATTTATTGAATAAATCCTAATTTGTCATGATTTTTTTGATTTTTTCGTTTTTATCGTTACTAATTTTAATAAGTAAGCAACTATTTTGCGGAAACGAAATAGGAAGAGGAAAAATTAAATATTTACCCAGTTCTGAGGCAACTATTTGGAGCGATAACCTCCTCAGCATCAGTGGAAAGTTTTTTTTTACATTTGGCATTGTTCACTCGAAATTACGTAACAGACTAGGGACCAAAAACCTGGAAAATTAGTTTTTTTTTAAATCAAGAATTACAATAATGACACTGAAATACGAAATATCTGATTTACTCGGAAAATAGATATTCATAAAAATAAATTTTTCTTTACAAAAATAAAGAATTTTGATTTAATCACTGATTTTGTGCCAACCCTGCCATGTACCTTCTCGCGAGAATCTCGCGAGAAGTGTGTACCCAAGAAGTTCTTGCCGAGGTTCTCGCGTACTTCTCGCGTAGATTCTTGCCGAGACTCTCGCCGAAAATCTCGCGTGAATGTGGAGCGCTCATTAGAAATGTTGACATTTTTAGCCGCGCTAATTGTTACAAATGAAACGCAAGGTACTGATTTTTCGTGCTGAATTTTGACACCTCACCTACTTAGTCCAGCCACTTAAAATTTTTAATAATATAAATCAAAATTGGCTAATACTATAAATATCTTTCAATGTTTTTTTTAAATCCGCTGAAAATCCTTTTTGATTCATGAAAAAAAGATTCCAAATGTCAAATTTGAAAGCTGTCAAAAAGTGGTATCAGAGGACCCATCTATTAACATGGGTATTTGATGCTAGCATTTCGTGTTAAAAATGCTTAAATGAAACGCATGACAACCAGCAAGAAAAACTAGCATCACCGGCTAATGAAACGCAGAGATGCTAAAAATGTTGGTATTTATGGCTAAAAATGCTTATCTGGAATGGGCCGACAGTTTAAAACAATAATAAAACTTTTCGCGTAATACGCCATTTTACACTTGTACCTGAGGCGCGTTCAGCGCCTTCGCGCGAAGTACAACTTTTCGCTCTAACCCCGTTCAATGCCTTCGAGCGTGACAACCGGGTGAAACAACCGGCCCGTTCAAGACCTTTGAGTGTCGGCGCGAGTTACAACCGAACAACCATCGAATTTGATGGTTGTAAAACGCTCTGACGTTTATGAATGAAATACTCTTACGCGATTGGATGATATTGGCGGCCATATTCTATAATGTCATCTACTAGAAAGAGAGAGAAATAAAAAATCATGTGAAAGAGGGAGATAAAAGATTTGGTTGCTGCAATCCGTTCAACGCCTTTGAGCGAGTTAAAAAACAACCGGACAACTATACCCAGAGGCGCTGAACGCGCCTCTGTAACTTGGTTTCGTATCATACATTTTCACTTTACAGAGGCGCGTTCAGGGCCTTAGCGCGAAGTACAACTTTTCGCTCTAACCCCGTTCAATGCCTTCGAGCGTGACAACCGGGTGAAACAACCGGCCCGTTCAAGACATTTGAGTGTCGGCGCGAGTTACAACCGAACAACCATCGAATTTGATGGTTGTAAAACGCTCTGACGTTTATGACTGAAATACTCTTACGCGATTGGATGATATTGGCGGCCATATTCTATAATGTCATCTACTAGAAAGAGAGAGAAATAAAAAATCATGTGAAAGAGGGAGATAAAAGATTTGGTTGCTGCAATCCGTTCCACGCCTTTGAGCGAGTTAAAAAACAACCGGACAACTACACCCAGAGGCGCTGAACGCGCCTCAGTAAAACGGGGTCCTACTGTATTTCTATTGCTTGAAAACTAAAATGCGTCTGTGTTTGTTATAGGCTTGCTCACTAGAGCAAAAGTCACATTTTGAAAAAGGACAAAAGACAAAATGTACTGCGTACTCAAACTTGAATTTGCTACTATTTTTAAGAGCTGAGGCGCGTTCAGCGCCTCTGGGTGTAATTGTCTGGTTGTTTTTTAACTCGCTCAGAGGCGTTGAACGGATTGCAGCAACCAAATCTTTTATCTCCCTCTTTCACATGATTTTTTATTTCTCTCTCTTTCTAGTAGATGACATTATAGAATATGGCCGCCAATATCATCCAATCACGTAGAGTATTTCAGTCATAAACGTCAGAGCGTTTTACAATCATCAAATTCGATGGTTGTTCGGTTGTAACTCGCGCCGACACTCAAAGGTCTTGAACGAGCCGGTTGTTTCACCCGGTTGTCACGCTCGAAGGCATTGAACGGGGTTAGAGCGAAAAGTTGTACTTCGCGCGAAGGCCCTGAACGCGCCTCTGTGCGTAACGGAACGTAAAACCCATCTGACAACACTGCGTATGGTGTTCTACTTAGATAAAGAATGAATAGATGGGCTATAGTAGCCGTCAAACATGAGGAAAGAGATAAACTTATACATATTGCCAAAGGAAAGAAGAAGACGGCATCATTTTTTTTTGTCTTTGTCACCGTATATAGGTGAAACTGGTAGTGGGGATTGTTTATCACCAGCGTCTGGTGCTAAACAAATACGTGTATGAAATTTGTTGTGTGAAGTATAGCTCACTGTGCAATTATTTAACAGTTTAATTAGTGTAATTGTGAACTATTTGAACATTTAAATCATGGTGCACTGCTCCGCTTTAGGTTGTAATAGTGATAGTGCTAGAAAACAGGAAAATATAACCTTTACAGGTAAGACCTAAATTGTGTCAATATTAAGCGCCAAAACTATTTTTTAAATTATAAATACAAGTTATATTGCAATATTTTATCCTTCTACTATGGTTTTCAATCATATTATGGGATTAAACATGAAATTTCAAACTAATTATAAGGTTACTATTAACCTAATAAGTTAAGAATGTCGCCATTCAATATGGTCACGTATACAACCAACGCGTATAACATTTTGCCGGGTTATAATGATACCAGTTACGCTACGACTATTTTTCCTTGATTCGTAGGTAATTTGTTACGTTAAAGGGAACTCACATATTAGTTTGTGTTTCATTAATATTGACATATTTAAGTATAAAATTTTGAGTATTTTAGATAACAAAGGTAATTCTTTTGAAGTGAAACTTTCTATTTGCTTGTTTGTCTGTTTTTAACAGATTTCCTTCGGAGATAATTACTCGAAACAGTTGGGTTAAAGCTACTGGTCGATTGAATTGGCAGCCAACCAAGCATACCCGAATGTGTTCTAAGTATTTTGAACAACAGTGGATTCAGAAAAACAAAAAAGGCACTTTTCTTGGGAGTGGTGCTATTCCTAACTTTTTTTACAGGTCAGTAACTTATACATATTATATCTACAAAGTAAATCCCTATCAAGCCGAAACCTATATTTATTTTTCACAGACCCAACTATTTGTATAAGGGATTTCAAAATTAATTTTACAGTTTTGGATTAATGACACCAACATTTTTATAAGAGTATGTTAACATGGGTAGGTACCAAATTCTTTTCTACTATTTTGAAATGGCCAAAAATATTATTAATGGTTTGATTTTGGACATTTCCTATTTATATAACAAGTCTGACCATTAGTACAGATACAGTTTACTTTCTTAATTATTATTTTTAATGTTGTAAAATTAGCCCCTGATTTTATTTTTAACCTGTATACATATTGTTTCAGGACGCATCGGTGTTGGAGAATAATGCGGCTTCAAATGCTGCGTTTGAAACAATCAGCGAGGTCATCAAGTAAAAAACTACGGGCAGTGCGTGAATCGCTTAGACGATTGGGAAAAAAGGTAGCCAAACTTGAAAATGTGTTAAGTGATTTGAAGTGTAAGTTAATGATGCAAAATGAGCGGTTGGACATTTTAGATACTGTAGGAGAAACCAATAGAGATTTTCTGAAAATATTATTAAGTACATACATAAAATGCAGCGAGAAATAAAATGTCACAAATGTGTGGAATCACTGATTGCCTCTGAACCATATATAATAGTCTGCAGTCAAAGAGGTAGTTACCACGTGCGAAGTTGCTGAAAAAACATATCGTAGAAATAAACCTTTTGGAAATAAAATTACTATGCATTCCCTTTTGCACCAATGCTTAGAAAAATCAATTTTTTTACTGAAGAGTTTACGCATAATCACTACCCGCTTTTGATGAAATGTATTTGTAACAAATATTTAAATACGCGAATTCATTGCTAATACGCTTTATTCGATGACAATAACGGAGTTACTGAAATCTAATTTTAGAAAATGTTTATTTAAAATTTAATATTTATACATTTTCTAAATCTTCACAAATATTTATTAAATGTATAAATATTGGATTTTAAATAAATTGCAGAGATAAAGAAAAAACAATGATATTGCCCGCTGTATTCTTAATCGAGCGTCGATCTTCGCAAGGTACCTAGCTGGCAAAAGCTGGAAGTGAGTGGTCGCGGATCGTACTCAGTGGCGAGCACTTGGAGAGGTCTATGTCCAGCAGTGGACGCGTGTGGGCTGATGATGATGATTTCTAATATTTTTTCTTATATTTGTAAAGATGTTTACATAATAGCTTAAATAAATAATAGTAAAATGTTTTAAAACGAAATATACTCGAGTAAATCCGAAAAGTGTAGTTTTATTTAAAAGTGTAAATAACTTTAGATTGCGGCGAAGGTTGAATGAAGAATTCAATAAAAAAATCGCAACTTCCTCCCACTTTTATTTTTTGAGACATATTATTGAGCGAGGGGCGCTCATTAAAATGTCTCAAAAAAAAAATATGTACATCAATCAACCCTACTTTATGTTTATAGTGGTAAAAGCCACTATAAATATAAAGTAGGGTAAAACTTAAAGCAACACTGGTATACCCATCTACTTTAGGCAGGTATGACGTCATCTATGTCTGTCCCTTACGGGTATACGGTCACGTCCTATCTATTCATTCTTTATCTAAGGTGTTCTATGATCATATCTCTATATCAGTGTTGCCAAATTCAGAGGATTTCCCAAAATCCTAGGGGTTTTTGCAGGTCTTTGAGGTTTTTTGGAGGTTTTGATATCACGAAATTTATCTAGGGGATTTCCTGAAGGTTTTCTACTATTCTAACCAAATGGCAAATTCCTTTTTATATCAGACAAGACCGACAATTTATTCACCAAATAGAATTAATGGGACACTAAAACTTACGAGTATTAGCTGGCAACACATTATGTTACCATTGAACTGTCTTGTCTACCATAATTCCGGCTAAAAGACTGTTTTCCACAGCCTCACACAGACATTTATAACTAAAAATCCGAATCAACCGGAATCGACAGACACACTCAAAATAGGTAAAGAAAACTTCTAAGTTTTTTATTGTCAATATTATGAAGCTTATGTATATGACATGGCCAAAATAGTCAGAGGTTTTTTATCAATCAAACTGGAGAAACTAGGGGTTTTTTAAATGTATTTGGGGGGGAAGGTGGAAAAAATCTGGCAACACTGCTCTATATCTCTATTTTAAGTTAAGTCTGTGCATACACGGGTGGTAATCTCCATACTATTTTTGAAGTTGAAGTTTTCCATGTTGAAGTTACAAAAGAAATTTTTATTTTGTTTTAGATTGCGAGCTGGGATGAAAAAAGTAACTGGTTTTGTAGAGATGGAAGAGCGGTCTAACGAGCACTGAAACTGAAAATATCCATAATTGGTTAAGTGCCCGGGAGTACAATACGGTGAAAGCAAAGAAGTTAACATACCCCTCTGAAAAGCTCCTGAGGTCATCTGGAACTATTGTTAAAGAAACAAATAGGTATTTGGAAGAAAATGGATACAAAAAAAATGTAACAAAAAATTTAAAAGAGTAAAAGGCAAAAACCTTACTAAAAATATCCAAAAAAAATGTAAAAATAAACAGTTTAATAAATACTACCTTCTTTTATTGCACAATTATTCACTTCAAAAGTAGTTAAAAAGATATGTGACGAAAAAAGTGTAAATGTATGTTTACTCCCTTTGCCTATAAGCAGTCGCCATATCTGAAAAAAAAAACCAAAAAAAAAGAAATGTCATGTATCGTTTCAGTCTTTTTTCAAGCAAAAATTTGTCTAAGTGAGATTGCCGTCTGAAGCCGGCTTTTGACTATAGGATGTAATATATATTACATGTTCAGCTATATATTACATCCCGGGTTTGCTGTTCTCACTATCAGATATATTTTTTAGAATAGTTCAGCTTCTATGATCCTTACATCATAACGTCTTTTATTGAAACGGTTGACCTCTCGTTATTAAATGGATAATATGGAAATTGTTTTGCTAGATACTTTCGATAGTTCATCAGACGAAGATGATGCAGTATTCGATTTACATGTCTCATTATTTAGAATACTTAGAAAAAATACAATAAACGTCGATTCTGGATATCGAATCTTAATAGACTAAAGGCCTTACTAATAACCATTGTATAAACCTTGTATAGTTAAGTAGTGTTTTGTCTCTTTTGTTCGAATTTGAAATGTCATTCGAGTGAACGTGACAAAACACTGTTTAACTAAATCAGGCGTATACAATGGTTATTAGTAAGGCCTTAAGAAAAGATTATAGTGAATTTCTTATTACGTTTTTCCATGCAGCATCCTTAATTTCATTCATTTTATACTCTTCAAGATTAGTCGTAAGCAAGGATATTTCCTAACACTTTCTATAAAATGTTCCATTATAGGGATAAATAGGTAAATACGTGGTAAATACGTAAAGAAAAGATTGCGAACCAAAATACCCAAAAATCATAACACGCGGACAGCTATGTAAGTACGTGCGCATGATCGTCACGATTCGAAATGCAGGCGAGGCAGGGGCAGAGGTGCGGTGTGCGGGAACGTGAGGTAAAATATATACCGCATAAATCGCCTTCAAATATAGCTCGGTCGGGCGAAAAAATATTTACAGTTTGGGGTGTAATATATATTATAGCACAGTGAGAACGGTCTCGTAAAAAAGTATGGCAAGCGATAAAATATTATATCTCAAAATGTAATATATATTACATTATATCCCATAGTCAAAAGCCGGCTTGATACGTAGGCTGGCGCAACTCCCATACAAAAAAATGAAGTATGAAACGCGTACCAAAAATAATGGCGACTATCGCTGTCTTGCTCTAACATCTTGCCTTCTCTCTCAGCTCGCTCGGCGTTCCCGGATCCGGCCGGAGTTCCGACGTTGTATTGTAAGATTTAATTTTGTGCTTCTGTTTCTCTGAATATTATTGTATCTTGGGTTGTGTATGCTTATGTGCAGTGTTTATCTTGGTGTTGTTAGTGTATTCGAAGTATTGAATAAAACGTTTACTGTCATGCATTACAAAAAGTGTGAAATATGTGGAATAAAATCCCGTCGGGAACATAGTAAAAAAAGAGTTTTCAAGGCAAAATTTCCGCTGGATGAAGAGAGGTAAACATTAATTTATATTTACAAAACTTAACAGAAAAGTACTTTTCGTGATTTACAGGTTTTCTAAAACTAATATTATGGTATTTAGTATAAAAATTCCTATCAAGTATCAATAGAGCTTGACATTTTTTTATCGACTATCGATATTTTTGTTTTTCTTTGTAACATGACAAATTAATATTAGATAAGGAAAACTGCTAATAATAAACTTGCTATATTTTATTTTTCCAGGTGTAAAAAATGTCAACGGTGATTAATACACCAAAAAAGCCAAAAATGTGCTATTTTACTGAAGGTAACACTATTGTAACTTTTAAAGTTATTTTAGCTCTTTACCATGTTATCTCTTATATTGGTATATCGTTTGGTATTTTACAGATTCTTCAGAGAAGATAACACAAACATCTGGTAATGAAAAAAGATTGAGAATCGGCTCAAGTAAGTTTACATAAAGTTCATTAAAATTTCGTTTTGTTTATTGAGATTAATGTGAATTAACGTGTATTTTTGTAATTACAGTTTCTACAACATAACTGCAGAAATACTTCCTTTAGCTGAAAAAGAAAATATGACCGAAGAATTCACTATGACCGTGATGTTGACCAATATTGATTTTTCTTAGGTGTGTCATGATCATAAATATAAAATGGTTGATCTCCTGCTGCGCCGTCTAAGCCACATTTTAATTCGTAAGAAAGGAATGTACTTTTGCACTACCTATCAGAAGAAGCTTCAGCAGATTCGGCAAAGAAAGCGCAACAACAGAGCGTTGGGAAATAAAAATAAAAATTTGTAGTTATTACAAAAGATCTTTATTGTACTTTTGATAATAATCATAGTTTTGTTTTATTTCATCACGCAAATCTCAATGTATCCCAATTTCGAATGTACCTTAGAATAAAAAGTAGCAAAAAGTACCGGTAATTTTTTTTCAAACTATCGATATATCCCGAGTAGTGGCACAACCCTTCGGTTAACATTTCTATGTTGGCAGCTTTGGAAGTGACGTCATATTTTTTATTTTTTTGTTGGTAATAGAGCTTGGTACGCGTTTCATACAAAGCAATTTTTCCATTTTTTAGTATGGGAGACCCGACTCTTACGTAGTACGTAGTACTATTATCTATTCTGTGGTAGTGTTACATACCTACTCTTTGCGTAGTATCTCTATATAGTTTGTGTTTGCATATGCATAAAATCTTGATAAAATCCTATATTATTTTTATGTGTAATATTTACGTATTTACGTACCTCACCTTTTTTTCAGAGAATTGTGAATTGAATTGAGCAATTTATATTTTATCATGAATCCTATGACGTAAGAATTTTTTTATTGTAATGAACAAAATATATTTTTGTTGTTGAGTTTTTGGTTATATTAATGCACACTTTGCAGCAATGTGAAAAATGTGATTAAACTTAGCGAGAGAGAACTATCACGTAATTCAAAAACTTCTTGGCATGACCAATATAAAGACAGTGCCTGGATATTTGTCGGTGGCTTACCTTACGACCTTACCGAAGGAGATGTTATATGTGTTTTTTCTCAGTAAGTTCATCTTTTTTTTGTTCTATTTGAAGTAATGACAGTACATTTATGTTATTAAAGTACTTAGACATAGTATGTTGATGACGCCCCAGTTAAGAAATATTTTTAATGTTTACTGGCTGACCCAGCAATGTATTACTGTTGCTCAGTGGTTATGGTATGTGCTTTGTATAAATTTAAATAAATGTTGGATCTAGGAGTGAGTTGTATATATCACAACAGTTGCAAATAACAGGTTTTGTTATGGAACAACATGACTGTTGTTTACAACTTGTAGAAACTGTTCCCATTCCACAACAGCCCCAATCGACTTAACTAAATGGGACAAAAGCTCTTTTCTTTTCTAGAGAAAGCAGCTTACCTTTACTGGAAAGAGATAGCAGTTGTTTTGTTTGTTTTTTGTTCTTGTTTGCTGCTTGCCTGTTGTCTGTTGTGTTAATCATTTCCCTCCTTCACCTTCTCCCTCCCCATTCCTCATTTTTTTGTTGTCTGTTGTGTAAATCATCTCTCTCCCTCACCTCCCTCCCCATTCTTCAGTTTTTTATGACAAGTCTTTTACTATCAAGGCCATCAGACTATATAATTTGTTACCAGAAACTATAAGACATGCATTGTCTCTCAATGTATTAAGACATGCTAATAAATGCATTTCCTGCAGCTGGACATGTAGATGTACTACTATCCTGTCCCCTAATATAGTATATTAGGAGACAAGATAGAATGAATGAATTTATATATTACTAGCTGTGCCGGCGAACTACGTTTCGCCATAATAACGGCGAACTTACGTTTCGCCATAATAAAAAATAGTTTACGACCTATTCTCAGACCTACTGAAAATACACAAAAAATTTCATAAAGATCGGTCAAGCCGTTTCGGGGGAGTTTGGTAACAAACACTGTGACATGAGAATTTTATATATTAGACAAGCTGTGCCGGCGAACTAAGTTTCGCCATAATAACGGCGAACTTACGTTTCGCCGTAATAAAAAATAGTTTACGACCTATTCTCAGACCTACTGAATATACAAAAAAAAATCATAAAGATCGGTCAAGCCGTTTCGGAGGAGTTTGGTAACAAACACTGTGACACGAGAATTTTATATATTAGACTAGCTGTGCCCGCGAACTACGTTTCGCCATAATATAAAATAGTTTACGACCTATTCTCACACCTACTGAACATACACAAAAAATCTCACAAAGATCGGTTAAGCGGTTTCAGAGGAGTTCGGTAACAAACACTGTGACGCGAGAATTTTATATATTAGACTAGCTGTGCTGGCGAACTACGTTTCGCCATAATAACGGCGAACTTACGTTTAGCCGTAATAAAAAATAGTTTACGACCTATTCTCAGACCTACCAAATATACACAAAAAAATTCATAAAGATCGGTCAAGCCGTTTCGGTGGAGTTTGGTAACAAACACTGTGACACGAGAATTTTATATATTAGATATTATATTTACTCTGTTATTATTATGTAGTATGTTTTATTATTTTATATGTCAGTATTAAAGTATATATTTTGTACCAGTGTATTATTAAAAAATACCCACTTGATCACAGCCATCACAGGCGTGGATCCAGCCCTCAAAAAAGGTTGTGGTCACAACCACCCGAAAATAGTTCAAGTGCGAGCCGGAGTCTGGAATTGCTTATGATCGATATAGTACATTCCAGATGTTTACAAAACATATGATGCCTTGACCAAAAGTCATTGTTTTTTTATTAAGGCAATAGATATATATCAGTGTTTTTATTAAGGCGTTCGATATAATATTAGGTCCTTACATAATATGAAATTGGTGTTTTGCCGTACTGGCCACTTTGATCTCAAATATTTCCTCTATGGTTAGGAATTCCAAATTCAAATTTATACAGCTATTATTATTATTAGCTATTACTCATGTATTTGTGTTTCGAAAATTGTAATTCACTTTTTTTTTCCTCGGTTGGTTTTTTTTCTTTGCATCACTCAGTTTTCAAAATGGAAAACTTGAAATAGGTATCGCGTTATTTACGAGTACGAGTTCCCACCGTGGCACCAGTGCTGCAGAAACGGCTTGTAGGATTAATGATGTTCATGGCGACGGTGCCGCAAAAGAGAACACAGTGCGTTTTTGATTCCAACGTTTTCGTTCTGGAAATGTCGACCTGCAGAACAAGCCCCGTGGACGGCCGGAGACCAAAGTTGATAATGAATAATTGAAGGCTATTGTGGAAGCGGATCCATCGCAAACCACGTCCGAGTTAGTTGCAGGCTGCGGTGTTAGTGATAAAACTGTTTTCATCCACTTAAAGCAAATTGGGAAGGTGAAAAAGCTTGAAAGGTGGGTACCTCACGAATTGAGTGAAGCAAATCAACAACCGTGCGTTAACTGCTGCGTTGCATTACTCAACCGGCACAAAATAATGAAGGGATTTTAAATCGAATCATTAATTGTGATGAAAAGTGGGTCCTGTATGATAATCGGAAGCACTCATCGCAATGGCTGAACCCTGCCGAACCAGCCGAACCATGCCCCAAGCGAAAATTGACTCCAAACAAGTTACTTGTGAGCGTTTGGTGGACTAGTGCTGGTGTTGTTCACTACAGCTTTCTTAAATCTGGCCAGACAAATACGGCAGATGTCTATTGTCAGCGACTGCAAACCATGATGGAAAAGCTAGCTGCTAAACAACCGAGGCTGGTCAATTGCTCTAGGCCACTGCTGCTTCATGATAACGCTAGACCACACACTGCACAACAGACGGCTACCAAATTAGAGGAGCTTCAATTGGAATGTCTAGGACATCCACCGTACTCTCCGGACCTTGCTCCAACAGATTACCATTTTTTTTTAAATTTGGATAACTTCTTGAAAGGAAAAAAAATCAACTCCGATGGGGCAGTCCAAACCGCCTTCAAAGAATTTATTGATTCCCGTCTGAATGGTTTTTTTTGGAAAGGGAGGGCCCGCGAGCTGAGGAGTAGGTGGTTTTAACGTTGAAACCATCTGCGACGATAAGCTCGCGTGGGACCGCCGGAGCCCGCAGCGTCGGAGCCGTGACAGAAACCATGCATGTGCATGCTTGCTTGCAAGGTGCATGCTTGCTTGCGTGGTACATGCTTGCTTGCGTGGTACATGCTTGCTTGCACTGTGCATACTTGCTTGCATGTTGCATGCTTGCTTGCATGTTGCATGCTTGCTTGCATATTGCATGCTTGCATGCATACTGCATGTTTGCTTACATTGCTGCATGCTTGCGCGCAAGTTTATGCCTAGAGAAATTCTGTTCTTATTGTTTGTTGTGATTAATATGACAAATTATTTTCTGCCACATAATATTATGCTTATTACCATTCTGCTTCCTGATTATTATGCGTCTTGACGATTATTTCAATCGAAATTATGGAATTATTAATGAAAAATCTGCAATGACTGACAGACGAAATCTAAAATTCAACACCCAGTTATCGACATTCAACAGCAATCAACTGACAACTGGAGTAAATCTGATGTTCTTGCTAATTATTCTAACATAATGCAGACAATTATTGGCAGCTTCTTTTCAATTTCATATATTGATTACAGTTTGCCAGCAGTGATCTTTGGTGCACACAGTCATTCCATTCAGTAAATTTGTAAAAAAGCTAGGTATAGTTTTCAATCAGTGCCTATGATAGCAACCTCATGTTGAAGCTGTTTGGAAGAAACTGTTTCAGTTCTCTATACAGATTCCATAACTTTCCCCCAACAAAGACAGTGTTAGCTCAATCACTTCTACTCTCTTTAATTGACTACACTGACACTGACTGGGCGGGTTTTGACAAAGGAACTACTGGACAAGTTGGAATGTCTACAAAATGTAGCAATTAGGATTATTTTTTACCTGCATAAATTTGACCATACTTCTTACGCTATTAACTGTTATCGCTCTTAACTGTAATGGCTCCCAATTCGCACAAGCACAGAGATTTATATGTTTTATCCTTACTTTACAATGTTTTTTTTTCCAACTTCTATATAATATCTAAAGCCACAGTTCTTTTTTCGGTGCGCTTCTTGGAGTCTTATTTTACGATGACACTTTAATTTAACTATTAATATCCCACCCCTCCGCAGCACTGATTTCCTTTCATACTCTTTTTTTCTGAGAAAGAGCCCTATATCGAAAATATTGGTTATTTTAATGTAATGTCATCGGTAACTGAGAGATCTTACAGATCTGAAAGTCAAATATGTGTTTCTTTATATCTTTAACTAGTCACGAGAAGAACCGGAAACGCGCTTTAAAGATTTTGCCTCAATACTTTTTATTTTTGAAATTACCTCTTAAAAATAACAATATTCAGGATTACTAGTAAACGGTGTTAGGTATTCATTAAAAAGTTTCTTAAATAGTAGCCATCATCAGTATCCAGAATCATACAGAAGCATTTTTTTCTTATCATTATGGTTATTTTTTTTATAAAATAATTTGTATTTTGTCGCTTACGTCAATCATTTCTAAACGATCTGATTGCATGCGGGCACAACGCATTCACGACTTTTTTGACATAGATATAAAGACTAGCTACTTGAGCACGGGGGGCGCCCCGCGTTTACGTATAGACCACGCCTCCCATTGTTTGATTCATTTTCGATATAGCGCTTTAACAACATTTGTTCTAGCACTTTTAATAAAAATCGATATTATTGGAGTAAAGGATTCAAACTATGCTGTGGCAGCCCTAGCCGTCAGCTGTAGGGTCAACAAATTAGCCTAATTTATCTCGTCTAAATCTACGCGGTATGTTTAAAAGAATAGACTCCAGTCACTCCAAATATTTTCTGATGTGTAAGTGCCGCCCTAAGCTCCGCCCACTTTAACATTTTGATAATTTTATAGTATTACTAGCTGTGCCGGCGAACTATGTTTCGCCATAATGTATAAAAATAGGTAGTTTACGACCTATTCTCAGACCTACTGAATATACACAAAAAATTTCATAAAGATCGGTCAAGCCGTTTCGGAGGAGTTTGGTAACAAACACTGTGACACGAGAATTTTATATATTAGACTAGCTGTGCCTGCGAACTACGTTTCGCAATAATAAAAAATAGTTTACGACCTATTCTCAGACCTAATGAACATTCACAAAAAAAATCATAAATATCGGTCAAGCCATTTCGGAGGAGTTCGGTAACAAACACTGTGACACGAGAATTTTATATATTAGATATGAAAATAAAAATACCTAATCGTTTTTCGTAATATAAACTCGTGCATAATATTAGTTTATCGTTATATGTAACATACATATTTCAAAGACATTCAAGTCCAATACAAAAAATAAGATAGGATTCGAACCTGCAATTTCAACATATTGTGTTGTCACAGTTTTACAATTCATACAGTAACGAAATAATTGAACTTGCTCAGAACATCGGTGGGGAATTTATAGGAAGGCGGGCGGCGCGGAATGAGGCCCCCGACCGTTGCTTAAAGGTGTTATTAAGGGCCAGGCCGGATTGCGCCACGCCTGTGAATGTCTGTGCGACTGATTGCGTCTCGCGCCGAGCTGTTCCCACGGTGTGTGTCGGCCTGTACCGGCCTGTCGTTATCGCCGTGGGACCCCACTTTTAAGTGATACGAAATGTATGAGTTAGAACCGACGCAGATGCGCCTGTACAGGCCGCGAAATGCACCATCGCGCCGCGCCTTTGAAGTAACCGACTCCCGACGGATCGGACGGGCGACAACAGGCCACCGCAGGCCCTATCGGATGCGACGGTTCCCATGACCTGGCGCGATCAGGCTTGTGAGAAAGCAGCTCGCGCCGACGCGCCGTGGGAAGGCTGTCGCCCGTGGCGGCGCGAGGTGGCCCGAGCTCGCCCGTACGTATCCGCTGAATGTCGGTAACTTCAAAGGCTCCAAGGTGATAGTAGCGGAGCTCACGATGCTATATTTGCAGTCCCTCGAGCGCTCTCGGGACCCTACTCATTTCGAAGATTAGATAGTATGAAGTAAAAATATCAACTTTATTTTTTACGTCTTCGTCTTGGGGAAGTCGTCAGAAAATGAGTGCACTGTACTCCATCATCGCTCGGTTGTAACTACGCACGCGTCATCGTCTTTCTTGCAATACCATACAATTTCTTTCTTTATCAATTTCTAATCTTTCTTCTTTCTTTATTAAACCATGCTTCTACAATATTTTTTGTGATTTTAAAGTTTTTTGCACAAAATAATAAAAAATTTAACCGCGCTCCAGAATCCCAAGAAATACATTTTTTTTCAACTTTGTGACCTCCTCATTGCCTTACGTCACGCCCAAATTGTCAGATTATTGAAATACACTTCAGCATGCAATTACACATAAGACCTTAATCTAAAGCGCTTGAGTAATTCACGTTATATTTTTTTTTACTAATCTGATTGGCTGTACTACACATACGCCCTTATATTAAGGGCTGAGATTTGGTAGAGATAATCTCTAAGGTGCAAGGTATACTATATGTATGGTTACAGAATATATAATAGTACTACGTACAGAACGGCCACTCTCACCTCCGCGCACTCATTTCAAATACCTCATCCCACCCCGCACTTCGTTGTGGACATCACTGACACATAATCAAGGGCGCGCGCGATCGCTCGGGCGAGTAGATGCGAGTGCCGGCTGATAACAGAGACAGCGCTATGCGGGTAAGAGAGAAGGTAGTCGCTGCATTTCCCGCGTCATTTCGATTGATAACCGCGCACTCAGCCCTACTAGATTCCACGCACAAATTTGCACATGTACAAACATCATTTGCTTAAGTAGTAGTAATAGGTAATTAATTTGCGAACGTTGTATGGAGTGTCCGGGGTGTGGTACGGTGCAACCGTGCATTTTAACACAATCATCAATTCTACGTAATACGCGTTCTCTTTCTATTCAGTGCCCGTTTACACCCAACCGCGGCGGACGCGTACTCGGTATCATTTATATCATTAGCATAAAAGTTATTATAATCAATACACGTGTGTCATCTTATTAAATCTTCTTTTAATATAACAAGCAACATCACCCCAACACCCTATACATTAACCTGATGCGCCCGAATCACTTCAGAAATCCCCTCTTGCACATTTTTATCGTATTATGACAGTTCACCACGATAAACCGCTTTATCATATCATGTTTTGGTAGACATTCTGCAGAGGCAGGTGAGATGAGGGGTGAGAGTTTTCCTTCTCTGTGAAAAATAAATTCAGAAACTATTGAGATTAGTTTTAGGTTCAGTATCAATTCAAGACACGTGAAAGTACTTAATACTTATCATTTTAAAGGAAAGGGCATTAAAAAAAATACACCAGACTAAAAAGCATTCTAATAATAAAAAGCGCGAAAAAAGAAAATGTTCTTATTTGCAATTGTTACGTTCAAACAATTAAATATTCAGCCGTGGTTGTGGTTGTATTATATGCAATTATATTGAAAGTTTGGATGTAACGATTTCGAATGAGGATAATTTCTTACGAGTATGTTATTCCTTAAAGAATCTTAAAAGTATAAAATAAGAATACTCACGGAACTCACTCAACATTAACTTAACCAGAGGGAGACTCAGTATTAATAAGTATCCGTGCAGAGGTCCAGTACTTGATGTCACTTAGTTTTAGGCGCATAACACATTGCACCGGACACCGCTCCGGTGTGCGGCGCTGCGGGTTTTAATTTTGACTGAAGAATCTTAATTTGTATACAAAAACCGCAGGGTATAACACACTCACACCGCATGCCCGTGCGGTTGTGCGGCGCGCGCTACGGCACCGCACTCCCGGACGGTGATGCGGTGCGGTCCGCAGGGTATGCCACACTGTACCGCAGTATCGTACGGATTTTTGCGTAGAAAGGACGTGCATACGCGTAATAGATCTCGATATAGATAATGCGGTGATGCGGTACGTCGTGCATCGCAGCTCCGGACGGAGATACGGAGCAAACCGTATGGTGGCACGGTTCTGTGCCACCGCAGCCGCATGCGGTTTTCGTCCCTCCGTACACCGCAGCGGGATGCGGCGGCATAATGTGTTAAGCGCCTTATACCTTTTGTGATGTAAAAAATATTTGTTTTAACATTACAGATATGGAGAAATAGTGAATATCAACTTGGTCCGCGATAAAGAATCCGGAAAATCTAAAGGATATGCTTTTATTTGCTATGAAGATCAACGGTCTACTGTTCTAGCAGTTGACAATTTAAATGGTATCAAAGTAAGAATTCACAAGTCAAACTTATTAGTTAGAAATTTATAAATTAAGTAGGTATATAGATTTCAGTTATCATTCTAAATTGACAAAGAGGTTTTGCTAGAAAGTTCCAGTGTTCATACCGCGTTGAGGAATCGCTTCCGTCTTCGGCCTAACCACTTATGCCCTGTTTCTATATTCAAAAACAATTCGTTTTTGCGACGGACAAGTTAAATTTTGACATTTGTTTTATGGAAAATATGTCAAAATATACTTAACTGTCCGTAGCAAAAACGAATCGTTTTTGAATATAAATACCGGGCATTATTGCTTAACCAGACACCTTATTAAAAATTATGAAAGTATCTTAAAAGTTTTTGAATACCTACATAAGAATGTCAGTAAATACCATTGACTACGCGACTCGACTAACGAGGCGCGTTCAGAGCCTTGGATTGGATGATTGGGGCCTTTATCTATTGCATCATCTACTAGAAAGAGAAAGCTTTCAACACCTCAGAGTGACTTGAAAACAATCAAACAACTACACTCCAAGGCACTGGACGCGCTCCTGTATTAAGAGGTATTTTTATTTGAAAACTGCACGTATTTGCGCCCATTTATGCGCTTGCACCTTATTTTCGTTTTTTTCTTTGAAATTCTATGTAATACCCTATTTCATCCCTTTAAGGGTAGAATTTTTAAAAACGCTCAAATACATGTTTACTCATTTCTAATTGTTAGCTTAAATCTTGTGATCAATTCCAGTTTGCAGCGAGAATAATATTGCCTCATTTAGATTTATCTACTGCCACTAAAAATCTTCATCTCTGTTTCTATTCAATTCAAGCAATTATGCGCTGAATAACTCTTTTATTAAGAGACACCCTCTGTTGGACATAGGCCTTCCCCAACAATCTTCATACCGATCGGTCCTGCGCCTCTTGCATCCAGCGGCTTCCCGCGATTTTCACCAGCAGGCCTATTCGCTAACTACGGTTGGTAACTAGAACTGTCATTTTTGAAAGACACTTTATATCCATTACTGTTTTAGTGATCTTATGTGTTACGGCAGCGTGCATGATAGCAGTAATGGCTGTTAAGTTCCTTTCAAAAATGACAGTTCTAGTTAGTAACCGAAGTTACAGAATAGGCATGCAGTTCGTCGGTCCACCTTGTGGGGGGCCTACCAACGCTGCGTTTCCCGGTACGCGGTCGCCACTCGATTTTCACCTTTCCTTTCCGCTGCAACGGCTGTCAGTCCTACGAGCGATGTGTCCTACCCACACTTTAAAATATGTTCCTATTATATTATACCTATTACGCGATTAAAATTATATTTTATGAAAAAGTTGTCACCCAGCCGCTATAAGGGAGATACCTACAGCCAGTGATTGTCATATTAGATTCTAACCTCGAACCTTTATATTTTCTAAAATGGATATTAAGTTTCTTCAATTAATGGTAAAACAGCATTCAATAAGCAATTTTTCTAAAAGTACACAGAAAAATAACTAAGTATAAAATTATAGTTCAGTTACGGTTATTAAGTATTTTGATATTGCTTTTTTGGAAAAAAAATCAAATACCAGATTATCTTTATATATACTTTTAATTTGTTATATTTCAGATCTTGAATCGTACAATTCGGGTAGATCATTGCGAACGATACAGGGCTCCTAATGCTGATATGTCAAAATTAGATGAAGTAACTGCAGCAATCAGAACAGAAGGTTGCGCTCCAAGTATAGTAAAAAAAAATGAACAAGTGATAAAAGAGGTATTTAATGTTATGTATCACAGTCAAATATTTATTATTATTTAACTCAAAATGGTGGCTGTCGACAGCTCTATATGAGTTGGCTATTAGAGTTTGTATGGGGTCAGAGTTATGACTTGTGAAAATGCTACAATGCAACATCTAGACTAAGTATGACTCAGTATGTCACTATGGTGGGGCCACTAATAGGGAATATGCATAAAATTTTAATTTGTATCAAATATTTTTTTCTAGATTCTTTGTCTTTTACATTATACTTAAAAGGTATTTTTTATTTAGTTGTTATATAAACCCAAAAAATATTAAATAAAAAGTGAAAATTATGGGAGAGAAATTCGATTTTACAAAACGCGCCACCATTGGTTGAAACGGAATGTGACGTCAGTGGTCATTCACGTCAATACCTCAATGGATTTATCGGCGTCGATATTCATGTGTTAGTAGTGTTTGTGACAAAAATTGTTTAAAACTGTATTCTTGTGGTGATTACTTGTGTATATATATTTGTAATCAATCTAGGACGATGACAGAAACTGGTTTTGTCAAAGCACAATCGGATAATCTACCGAAAATAGATGCATTTATTATGTCAGCATGCATCAAATCTCGATTTTACGAGCGCAGTGATCAAAGGACTGAAAGCAGCAAGGTAATTTTTATGTTAAATGGTACCTATATTTAAGTCCAGAACATAGATTTTTATTCATAAATTTTTAAATAATAGTTACAACAAAACATAACCTATACTTAAGTACCTACATAACCATTTGTCATTAAAATTGTTCCTAAACTCCTAATTTACGTCTATATCATTATAATTTATACGTAATATTATATTATTGAAGCTCACTCAAGTATGATATGTTTATATCCTTTTTGTCAAAATGAAATAAATATTTACTATATTGCGATTTACATGAAAAATTTTCTTTCAGTATTTAAGTGCTTGCTTGTTTCAGGTCAGCGGTCCAATTCTGCTAATAAGTTATAGCCGAATCAAAACTGAAACTAACTTGCTAACTTTGTTGTAATAAAAAAATAAAAATTTCGTAAAACCGCAATAGGAATAAGCAAGCTCTTTAGATAAGTTTTTAATGAACTTTTGTACAAGTTAGGTTAGTTTTAGACCGTATTAACATATTAATTGATTTAACACCACCGGAATTATGTTTAATTGCTGAAAATGCGAGTGTGAGTATTTTACCTGTAAAGTCCAAAAGCAGGTAGGTACATTGCTACATATGGTTGCTACGTATTTATTGTTTCATTTTTTCGCAACTTTATTAAAAATAGTTGTTCAATACACGTGCGGGACTGTCATTTCCACTCGTTCCGACTGTCAACCCTCGCCTTCGGCTCGGGACATTTATCGGAACTTTATTAGGGCTTTCATCATTACTTTAACTTTGGACGTCCAGGCTGGGCATCCAGCGACTTCCCGCTTTTGGGAACTAAAATAAAAAAAAATATCAAACGTTCCTTAGAAATTATTCGTTACTCTTATAACAATTACCACTACAGACACAAATCAGTGCACCTCAATTTGCGTTTTTGACAATTGCACCTTGTACCGCATTGTGTTTTGCATCTACATTTAACCATCTCTAGACATGCTTCAGCAGTATTGAAAAGGATATTACGCCTATCCGTAATACAAACTTCTTTGCCATTTTCAAAATTATAAGTATAACATAGGGAAGATATCGTAAGGAACAATTCTTCTTTGTTCGCATTTACCCTGAGAAAATTGGCCCATCCTTTAGGTACTTTAGTTGTATTAGCTACCCGTGTCCTTTGACCGGTATCATTTTTTTCTCGTCATATTTTTTAGACTATCATCATCATAAGTATCCCAAACGATATCTAATCTAGAATCCGCTACACCGCTGTGGTAAGACCTATGGCTAGCTACGGGTGTATAGCTTGGTTTAAGCAAACGACAATAGGGACTATAAAGGCCCTCGAAAGCCTGCAAAGATGCGCCTGCTTGATGATCACGGGGGCCTTCTCGTCTTCTCCCACCCTTGCTTTGGAGGCTATCCTGAACCTCCCACCGCTCCACATGTTCATTCAGGGGGAGGCAAGGATGGCCATGCTCAGAGCAGTAGAGGGAGGCCGATTGAGTTGGAAACCCCAAACCATGAGGAAACTACATGGTAGCCTCATGGTTAATCCTGTTATGGCAATGCCAGCCGATGCCATGCATGAAACTTTGGAGTTCAAGAAGAACTACAAAGTTATGATTTCTAACAGGGAGGAATGGGATGCGATAAGCAAATCCCTGAGTTCTTTAGGAAAGCCAACCTAGTTTGGTACACTGACGGCTCCAGAAAAGAGGTCCGTTCAGGTGCAGATGTCTACGAAGGTAGTACGAAATCCAGGAGGACTACGAGCCTAGGTGCACATGCCAACCTTTTTCAGGCAGAAATGTATGCCATCATTGATTGCGTTCACGGAAATCGGTCGAGCGAGGGTAAAAATATTCTTATTCTGTCGGACAGTCAGGCTGCCTTAAATGCCCTGGCTGCCGTGGAGTTCAAGTCCAAAATCACTTTAGAGTGTTCGAAGGCCTTAAATGATTTGGCGACTAGGAACTCGGTTATGATTGGCTGGGTTCCAGGTCACTCCAATATCCGAGGCAATGAAATTGGCGACGAACTAGCGAGGGCTGGCTCCCAGAACGTTCTCATAGGGCCAGAACCAACATGTGGCATTTCGAGGGTGACAAAAAAGTGAGCCCTCAGAGATTGGGTACAGATACAAGCCCGACTCCAGTGGGCTCAGAGTCCAGGACTCTTGCACTCTAAAATGCTCATTCAGGGAATTTTCACCCAGGGTCACTATGCGAAACCTCCAACTGAGCAGTGGTCAACTAAAGGTACTCACTAGAGCCTTGACCGGCCACTGTAAACTCAACAAACATCTGCACAGAATGGGATTAGCAAATGCCCCCACGTGCAGGTTCTGTGGCGAGGATGACGAGACACCACTTCACATCCTCTGTGAATGCTATGCTCTCATCCACACTAGAAGCCGAGCTATGGGCGGACCTAGTCTGCCACCTAATGAGGTAAAAGGCTCTGTCTCCAAAAAAGGTCATCGGCTATTTTAACGCTATACAGGCCTATTTGGAGACCTTTAAAAGAGGGGTCGGCCACAATAGATCTGCACAGGTCGCAGTGGCTCGCTGAGGGTCGCTACTCGTCGCCCACAGCAACCCCTATATTACAGATAGATAGAACCGTGGTCGGTTCTTTACAGATAAATGGTATAAATATAGTGTCGACATATTCGCCGAACGTTTTGCTTTGGCCAGGATTCAGCAAGTGAACTAAAGCAGTTCCATCAAGAATTTTTGATGAGGCATGCGGGGCGTTTGATATAGTTGCAGTGCCGCAAATACTAGTCAACGATTTTAATAAATCAGATTTTAAACTAATAAGAAAACTTAAGTAATGTAGCCTCAAACAAGCGGAATGAAATCAAACTTTCTCCCTTAAATAAAC
This sequence comes from Schoenobius gigantellus, assembly GCA_963935595.1. NCBI lineage: Eukaryota > Metazoa > Arthropoda > Insecta > Lepidoptera > Crambidae > Schoenobius > Schoenobius gigantellus. The sequence continues at coordinate 21,027,662 of OZ012548.1, forward strand.
CGTGCGTTAGGGTGCTTATCCGGCATCAGTTTTTATTTTTTTTACTATGTTGTTGTTCACATATTTCAATGATACTTATATCACCGTAATCCTGGCGAGTGTGGCTATACGTTCATATTTTTTTAGTACCAATATCCTTCGTGGTTAAAAAAAATAACAACAATAATGTTAAAAAAACATGTTGACGTTTTTCGGTTTTCACCAAATAAATAATTTTTCACCAAATAAAAATATGGGATAGGAAAAAAATTGTTCCAGAAATGAATTCGTCGTCCTCGACTTATCCAAAAACGATACCACACTTGCCCTAGTACCTATAGCTAGGCAGCTATAAGCCTGAAAGCAGAGCGCGGCAAAACCAAACTTCAACCTCAACCCCCGCCCCCCCAGACGTGGGGCTGTCGATGGCTACCAGGCTAAATCCAATCAGGACCACCTAAAGAACAACCATGGTAAATTTGAAAACTTAATCAAACTTCAAGTAGGTTCCCATACAACGTGTTCCGGGCGCGTGGGTAGTGGAGTCGCAGTGTGGACCTTACCTAGCGCGCCCAAGAGGGCAGGGAGAACACCGGGGGGTTTTAGTGGGTAGGCCTGGCACTCTGCCGGGAGAGCCCCACACACGCTCGCCGTCTAGCCAACGGCGGGTACGGTGCGGTTACGCATTTCCCCCCGAGAAAAAAAAAAAAAAAAAGGTTGCAGTAAACTCCCAGCTATAATAAAGTGTTAATTCACTATATTTGCTTCCATAGTGTGCTCTTTACTATTTTTCCGAGCAACAAATCATGGCACACCATGTGCATCGTGGCAAGTTCTCGGTGGACATTTCATTCTCATCTCAGGAGTTTTTGTCCCATCCGGACCACTCCCTTGTCTGTGCAGGCCTCTACAGTTATTTTTTTATTATTTCAGGAACCAATTAAAGAAAATAAAAAGAAAGGCAAGGAAAAGAAAAGTAAGAAAAAAAAGAAAAAGCGTAAGAAAAGTGTAAGCTCAGATTCAGACTCAAATTCTACTTAAAGAAATATTGTGATGTATTATTTAAAAATAAAAAGCATTGATAGTCATCCAAATACTTTATTTGATGTAAACATGAGTGATGATGATATTATATAAAACCACAAAATCTAAAACTATTATAATGTATTTAGACGTGGTCTTGAGGTGGGGATCGTAATTTATCTATTTCGAAATAATAGCAACATTTGAAGTTAATTATGTGGTTAGTAAATGGAGAATAGACATTAAAGGTTGATTCACACAGATCAATGAAATCACAGTTCCGGCACAGTACCGCCACTGTGATATTTGTTCTTTCATACATCCTTTATGAACGTTGTTTACCCTGTGTCGTCACGGTTAGTTGCGTTCATAGATAATTAAATGTGATCTATGTGAATCAAATCAATGTGAGATGGTGCAATATGAATAGATTTTTCTACATTTGCGAGCAACCAAATCGACGCAACCCTTCATTGCGTACACCTAGGACAATTTTACAAAAACTACACGTGGTATTTACAACAACAGCTTTTGTTAGATTATAAGCTTAAAACTTAAGCTTTTAATTAACATCGGTTCCTTATAAAGATTGTCCTTATTCACTTACGCAATTTAATCGTGACTCTTGAGTTTTGCTCTCTCGCTACTCCCCGCTATTATAGCATTACATAACAGTACATAGAAACACTTTATTTTGCACAACAACTTACAAACCTGAACACATTACATACACGAACAGCAAAATAGACGGCCTTATCGCCGTAGCCGATCTCTGCCAGGCAAGCAACCTTTAATTTTGTTTTCACAAAACCATGGATACCACACCTAAAGAAGCCGTTCAAGCTGTTACCCTGTTGCAACAAGGGCTTAGTCAGGGAACAGTCGCTTCAATTGAGCTAGCCTTTTGTATCCAGAGTATACAGACGATTTCCTGACTGGTTTCTTCAATCGGAGACCGAGAAACAGCCGCCACCGGTGCACTTTCGAGAGACACGACTGCCCCCCTAGACAAATGCCACACGCTAACTTTTCCGCAGAAAAAATGTATGAAAATGACATTAGCTTACGACAACCTCACGCTATTTTTTCCGCAGGGGGGGGGGGGGGGTTTATTGATGTGCAGCAAGAACTAAAACGTGGACGGGGCTAGCTGTCAGCAAGTGGACAGTAAGAAGAGACTTGAAGGAAACCCACATGAGATGGTATCTCTTTAGAAGGAAAAACCGAAATTGTTTTCATGCCTGGGGGAGTCCGAGGAGGCAGGCTAAGGCAAAGGCCACCCCGCAGGTGGCACGCTTAGCGGCAAGAGGTTGGTCGCTTCGATGACTCATCCCAGTGAACCAACACACTGCACGCTATGCGCGCGGCCCCACCGCTCGCTTGGTGGGACGCTTGGCGCCTCGATAGCAGCTTAGCGGTTAGCGAGGCGAACGGACGCGCCCTTTGTTTATAAAAATGAGCCATTGTGAACTGCTTCCCACACGTTAAGTACGTAATAAACGATTTATGTGTGTTAAAAATTGTGGCAATAATTAACCGATATTTTACAATTGTTTTACAGTGATGTTATTATTATGTTTTACTTTTTTTGTATGAAATTTCAAATTCTCATTTAGTAGACATCGACATATTAATATCACGTACTTAACATGTTCGAGTACTTCCAAATTAAGGAGCAAATTTCTAGAAAAAATTAAAAGAGACATTTTATTATATCAAAATATGTCTATAAATACGTGTTAGATCACCAGGCGCACGCTGCCAGTGTGGCCACTATCTATCGAAGCATTTTGACCGCTAAGCGTGCCTTCTAGCCAACCTCTATGGCCTTTGCCTAACAGATGATCGGTACATCAACGACATTCTGTTAGACCGTCCTATGTAGTGTTTGTCGGCGAAGACTTGGTGTTAATGTATGTACAACAATGCCTGTTTTTATTGTAACACGTCGCGTATCACTCGGTAGTTTCTTGAATTAGAAATACGCCTGCGCTCAGTCCAGACATGAATCCCTTTGAGCACTAATTATGGGATGAGCTCAAAAGAAAAGGGGCTAGAAATCCAGTCATTTCGAGCGTGCTGAAGACAGCGTTATTAGAGAAGTGGGACGGCATTCCTCGAAACCGACTGCAAGCTTTAATAACGGCTAGGGAGAGTTAATCAAGTATTCAATTAATTTTTTATATATATTTTAGCCGTTTAATTTGTAAAATACTCTCTCCACCAAAACCTTTGTCCTAAATTATCATTTTGTTACACTCAAGTTCCGATATTATTAATTTTAAAAAATTGGATAGATTTTGATAATAATATCAAAAGATAATCATATATCATGCTGACTTCTCATGCTTTCAAATGTCATGTTACTGTCATAAATACCACGTGTAGATTTTGTAAAATTGGAGTAGGTGTGCGCAATGAAGGCTTGAGTCGATTTGGTTCCTCGCGGGTGTATTACTTCATGTTCATACTTAATACGTTATTCTAAAATATTATAATTACACATTTTAACCTTGCTTTAAACATTTGTGGTATGGCAACAGATCAATAAATGCTAGATTAGATATTATTATCATTTGCACTAGTTTTTTTAAATAGAAAATACACAAGAAAGTACCTAATACAACAATAGTATTATTAATAAATTTAATGATGATAAGCAGACTTTAAAAAGATTTGATTATCTGCCCCCGTAGCACGTCCACCAAAACACGATATGATAAAGCGATTTATCGCGGTGAACTGTCAAAATACGACGAAATCCTATTATGTTTTGACAGTTCACCGCGATAAACCGCTTTATCATATCGTGTTTTGGTGGACGTGCTAGGGGGGCAGATTGGATTTGTTATGACATAAATATTTTAAGGAACCTATGACTATGTACAATAAAATTTGACATAGCTCACTTAGACATTTAAAAGGCTATCACAGGTTAGGGAGATACACACACAGTACATAAGTTTTAATAGTAATAGTCATAGAATACAGTAATATTTGTAAGTAATATAATTAATGTCACATACATGTAACTTACAAAGACAAATACTTAACTAACTTATGAGATCTAAAACAACAATTCAATGAAAAAAGTCACAAAATATGGTTTTATAAAGAGAAATTATTTTCTAAAACTATATGAGATCATAATTCATGAACATTAGTTCATTTTGTATTATACTTTTTATATTTAAAAGATAGAATTGATAACAACATTATTTTTTTATACGCAAAATACCAAATTCGCAAAACACCAAAAGTACCTACAGTACTGGGAACCATTATTATTCGACGACAAATTTTGATAAAAACATCAATTTGGCGCGGGCGATGCAATCAATAAAATCAACTTTGTACTTGCCTGTAGTGTCAGTAGTCCAGCGCGGTTTATAGCCATTGAAATAATATATTCTACCGATAGACAAGAACGTTCGAGTAAAAAATGTATGCAAATACTGTTGAATGTTAGAAATTACATCAGCTAGAGGCGCTAAAACTACATGTCTCGTCTAACCATACAAGTAAAACAAACACCGCTAGAACGCTTTTGGATTATAGATTTCGTTTAACCAAAACCTCGCAAGCGCCAGGAATTTGATGGCGCTTACGCGTTTCATTCAAACACAGTGACACATCATGTTGTAGTATGTATGATTTTCAACAGCGCGGCGTCAATAAATAGAAAAAAATATTGTTTACATTGTGTTATTCTTATTATAATATTATTAGCAATATATTCACTTGAACAACTAGATATTTTACTTACTTGAATACTCAATTATTATTTATTTATGCCCAGATTCACACTTTAAACACGATTTCCGTAGAATTTATTGTCGACCCGTGAGCGCTCACACTGCCTGAATAGCGAAGACACTAAAGTGAGGTGTTCTGCGTGCAGTACAGTTCACTGGAACATAGTGAGCATTCGGGCGGGCGTTAATAGTACATATTTATCGATGATGTTTATAGCTCGGTACATAAAATACACCGAACATCGACACCTAAATATTTGACGAGTAAAAGTCAAAGGATGAAACTGTCATTCATTGTGTTATGTTGTCATGTGTATTTATGAATTAATGCCCTATATACCTAGAATTAAACGCGCCGATGGGTTGGATGTTGAAACTAAGGTATGTGTGGGTATTATTTTGGACATTTGGACAAATATTGATCTTTTTGCAAAATTAAAGGGCACATAATAGAATAGTGTCGAAGACGTTCTGTAGGGTTAAAGGAAACTGTTAAAAAGGTTCAAATAATCAGTTCTGAACTGAGAACATGCCACGAAACTGATTGAAACTAAAAGATTCCATAAACTTGTGTAAAGTTTAAAAGACACACCAAAAAAATGTTTTTGGAGCTTAGGAGTTTTGCTGCGAATCTCACAGGAGCCACATGTATTATAGGTGACTGTTACCACTTACCATCAGGTGGGCAGTTTGCTTGATTGTCAACTCAATTGCAATAAAAAAAAGAGATACAGATTGTTGCAAAAACTCGCTCTAACCAGAATACTACAAGACATGCATATTAACACAAACTTATTCAATGCACTGAAAGATAAAACAAACAATTGGAACATGTCTAAAAAAATGTGCAGCATTGTGTTTGATGAAGTATAATTGTCACCAGGTCTTAAATATGACCTATCAAATGACATAATACATGGGTTTGTGACAATTAAATGAGAAACCAAAGTTTGCTGATCATGCATTGGTGTTCATGCTAAGAGGAATTTGTGCTTCATGGAGGCAACCCATTGCATTTTACTTTTGTGAGGGTACAGTGCCAACTCTGACATTGAAAACAATAATTAAAGAAATTGTTCACGCTGTGCTCAGTACCGGGTTGAAACCTTTAGCATTTATATGTGATCAAGGGATGACAAACCAGAGTGCTCTGAGAAGTCTCCAAAATGATACAAGAGCTGAACAATTGACAAATGGATGGAATGTGGTATGTGTTTTTATTTAATTAAATGTAATTTAATAATAATGGAATTTCATAAATGCAATAAAAATGTTAATGTAAAATGTCTGAATAAAAGGCTTATAATATAACATAAATATTATAGTTAATATCATGTCATGTGTAACAATTAAAGTTTGAAAATTTCTGTCTGGTATATTTCATATAATAAAGAATTGTGTTTTGTATTAACTTGCATAAAAATTAGAGAAATAATGCTTAAATTATGGTTAATTTCTTTTCAGATGATACTATTATGATTAAGGGACAATCATTTAATATAATATTTGAGCCTCCCCACCATTGAAAGGGTATTAGAAACAATTTGATAAATAAAAACATGATCTTTGATGGGAAGATAGTAAAAGTGGCAAGACATCATCGATGTCTACAATTTTGACTGTCAAATTGGGGACATCAGAATGCTCCCGAAATTAACAGATGAACATGTAACAAAATGAAAGTCAGCCATTGTGCAAAGGTTTTAAGTGAGAGAGTAGCCACACTCAGATATACAGGAAGTTTCAGTAAGTAATATATCTATGTAGTAACACTATTAAAAAAAAATTCTTCCCTCTAATGAAATCAGTTTATTAGGGCATGTAGAACCTGGTTCGGTTCTAATTTTTTGTCTTGGTACAGGGCATAGGCAAATATATTTAGGGTATGGGTCTAGTGCCCACCCCAGGATGCTAATAAATGCCAAAATTCATACAAAAATTATGACCGTAGGCCATCACCCTAGATACGCCAATGTAGAAGGACGATAGATCCGGGAACACCTATAGAAAAATTATATGGGTTTTAGAATGAATAAAAAACATTCAATCGCTAGGCAAACAAGTTTTCAGTAAAAAATTATAACTAAGCATAATAATAAAACATAGTAACTAAGCATTGATAAATATCAATTTTGAGTAGGAAAATGATTACATTTACAGGAAAACTAACACCCCCGTCCTGTATACCGGGTGTAACGGCATACCGCAATAATATTTTAGGTTGTTGATTAACAAAAAAAATGTTTTATGACTATTCTTTGTATTTTTATTATATGCCTACTTTCGATTTATTACGCTGAACTGTTAAGCGTATTAAATCGAAAGTAGGCATATAATAAAAATACAAAGAATAGTCATAAAATTCTTTTTTTGTTAATCAACAACCTTAAATATTATTTCAGTATTCCGTTACACCCGGTATAGGCAGTGTATCAGTAGGCACTGATACACTGACATTTCAGTTTCAGTTATGATTTTAGATTTGTCTAATCAGATGTATTATTAGGTTTTCCTTTTGCCTCATATGGTTGTATGGAGATGAAAATTAAAATTGCCAATTACCAAATATTCTGTATATACATGTGAAAATGTTCTCCACCACAGAGAACATTTTCTCTAAGCTGAAAAAAAAAGTTGTCTACAACATCCTGGTGGGTTATTGTCTAAGAAAAAATCTATCACGATCGCCTTCAACTTGACATCCATTGCGCCGTGAACACAAGACTCTGCGCCGACATCCCTTTATAAAGGAGTGATGGATGGACTACGACTAAAATTGAAAGCGATCGCTATAGATTTTTTCTTAGACAATAACCCCCTTGATACACCCCAATTGGGATGTTAGTGCAGAACTCTTCGGCATTGAATAATAATTAGAACGTCCTGATACAGTTTCGTATATTACATTACAGGTCAAGGAGCCGACGGCAGTGAAATTAGTGAAACGTTGAATAATACTGCTCAAGCTGTAGAATTTTTCGACAAATTGTTTGGTAGTTGCAACGGATCCAGAGGAGGTCGGGCACCGGGAAAATTGAGGGGGCCTGTTAAAGCGAATACCCCTCACAGACAGTTTTGGGAAAAAGCCATTAAAACAATTGAAAATATAAAATATATTGAAAAAAAAACAGGAAAAATTTGTGCCCACACTAAAAAATTGGATCACAAACCTCAAAAGCTTAGCTTAACATAAAACATAAATTCCAAATATTCCCTTGTTTTGCGAAACCAGATGGTCTGCAAAGTACAAAAGTATTCGAATTTTCGCTCAAAATTTCACCAAAATTGTAGAAGCATTACAAGACCTCTCAGAAGATCAAGCCACTTATTCTAAGACAAAGGTTAGAGCTTACCAACTGCGCACTGCTTTGACAACCACAAATTTTATTGTGGAATTGCATATTATTGCTACTTACTCGGCAAAGCTTGAGCCTGTCTGCAACCAGCTTCAACAAGTGGATTTTGACATTAATTCAGTGAATGACCACATTTGCAAACTCACTAAAATAATAGAGGGTCACAGACAAAACGCATCGCAGGAATTTACTACTATATTTGGAGAAGCTAAACAAAGTTGCGAAGACCTTAATATTGAGATTAAATGCCAACGAGTTACGAATCGACAGGCTCATCGATCCAACCACCCATCCGAAAACGTTGAAGAATTTTACAGAAGAGCTTTATACATCCCTTACCTTGATTCGATCATTTCTTCTTTAAAAGACAGATTTTCTGAAACACAATAAATCATTTTCTCTGTTACAACTACACCCAAAAATAATAAAATGCCTCAGTATAGAAGAATTTCTTAGAGCTTTTGCAGCTCTTGAAATTTTCAGCAGACATTGAAAATTTCAGAAATCACGACTTGGTTTGAAATGTGGAAATATCCACAGCCAGCGGCAAATAATATCAGTGGAGTTGATCGATATGAAAAACATCTCATAGACTACATCGACGAGACAAAAGATTTCTTTCCTTCGGTAGCAGAAGCGATCAAGATTGGCCTTAGTCTACCCGTCACAACGTGCACAATAGAAAGATCTTTTAGCACACTGAGGCCCGATTTCACCAACAGGAACGCAAAACTAGAATAACTATACCGTGGATAAAGGACATTGTTCTGCGTCCATACATTGTTCGTCCCAACACCAACAGCAGTGAAAAAATGCTTTTCGTATAATTAGACATTGGTTAATATTGTACGTCCACATCAATTACTACGGACAAGCTTTGAAATCAAATAATATATCAAAATGAATCAAATTTCGAGGTTAGTTGAAGTAACACTTTATTTCGTTAGAACAATACACATAGTCCATACTTATACAATTATTAAAATAATAATTATTGCAATCAATCAGAGAACGTTATTATAGTCACGTAGTAAAGAACAAGAAATTTCGAAATTATAAAGCAAGTCAAAAACACAACGAACTAACAAGCGACAGCGTGTGAGTAGTCAATTGACGTATGTTTTAATCTTAGAATAATAACGCATAGAAACCCAAACGGCGCGCACAATTTGAAGCAACTAAAAGTAAGCCATAAATGGCTCACTACGCCGGACAGCTCCGCAGTGTTCAAGGTTAACGTGCTTCGAATGCATCTCTCGTAAAATAATTAATAATGATGACTTGTGCAGTTAAATGGTGTCACATCACATCACATCCGAAAACATTAAAAAGTATAATAACATTACTTATCACAGCTAAGATTTAAAAATTGTTTAGTATTTTATCCATATAAGATAAATTATACGAAACTTTTCATTTTAATCGTTGTGTTGCCAGTTTGGAAACATAATTGTCCCATATTAACCGACTGAAAATGTGATTAAAATGAAAAATATTTAGATACCTACTTACCCTGCGATATGCATGCGACAGTTATCCTGTTTATAATATAGGTTTAATTTGAAGTTAAAAAATAATAAAAAACAACGCATCGGAGACCGAGACGGGATGCGTATGATTTTTAGAGAATTTTCTAGAAAATCGATTGAGATTTTTAAACACAAGCCATATTGATCCTAAAAAAAGAAAAACCGGCCAAGCACGAGTCGTACTCGCCCATGAAGGGTTCTGTAGGATTTATGACCTATTAAAAAAAACTACTTACTCGATCTCGTTCAAACCAATTTTCGGTGGAAGTTTGCATGGTAATGTACATCATATATTTTTTTGAGTTTTATCATTCTCTTATTTTAGAAGTAACGGGGGAGGGGGGCACATTTTACCACTTTGGACGTGTCTCTCGCGCAAACTATTTTAAAACCTCAATATGATTTTGAAGACCTATCCATAGATACCCCACAAGTATGGGTTTGATGAAAAAAAAATTTTGAGTTTCAGTTCTATGTATGGGGAACCACCAAAAGGAGATGTCCTCTTTTTGTATGGAGGCTGGGTTTTGCTAACTAAATGAAACGAAACTATGCCTGTTATAAAGGTTTAATATTTAGTGTCCTAAAACCGTGAAATAAAGGCCGATCGCCTTGATGGATTTTTTTCTTAGTCAATCTGCCTATTAGGGCCTATTCTTCATTAAATCTAATTAATGAACAACATAATCATTAATTAATAAATCATGAAGTGCCACAGTGTCAAGTCAGTGCCAAAACTATCAAACTTAACTGTCAAATCTTTTTTTTTAATTTGAGCATTGAGCTAGAGACTTTAGCCAATCACTGCCAGTTGATTAAAATATTTGTAGATTTTCCTTAAAAACATGAATAAAATGGATTTTTATATGAAAATACATTAATATGTTAGTAATACATTGTATTTCGGAGATTATATGAAGTTAATATGGGTAAATTGGATAGATTTCAAGTATGTGATTTCAAAACTTTCACCACAGTTTAATACAAATCGGAGGTACTTAAAAGCATATTTTTAATATGACTGAAATGCTGTTTCGATCCTCTTTCCAATGGTATATAAATTATTGCTTTTAGTTAACATAATTAATAAAAACCCACTTGTGGACATCTCCTTTATTGCTTTTTTCTATTTTTGTGTGAAAATATTAATGCGGTTCACAAAATACATCTACTTACCAAGTTTCAACAGTGTAGTTCTTATAGTTTCGGAGAAAAGTGGCTGTGACATACGGACGGATAGACAGACAGACATGACGAATCTATAAGGGTTCCGTTTTTTGCCATTTGGCTACGGAGCCCTAAAAAAGGTTAGTGTGTAGCAAAGGACTTGGAAAAATTTCACCGTATTTTGTAAAACGCCAGGACTTATTATTGCAACATTGATTAAATTGCAACTTTGATTAATTTCAAGAAAAGTATTTACGAACACGCTTATATCTCGGAAACGGTGCATCGGAGCTAAAAAATAACGAAATTTTTTAACCTCTCATACTCCTCAGATAATTAGGACATGAATAAATGGACTTTAAAAAAAATGGTCAAGTGTGAGCTTGCCTTTTTTCATACATTTTGATTTTTATATGGAGTATAATTCAGCTTCTTAATTCTTTTGTATTCTTTAAACATAATAAACTTTCTATGATATATGAGTCGAAAAGGGCAATATGGATATAACAGCATTATCAAAGTGACATTTGTTAAGAAAACAAATACAATTAACGGGTTTGAAGATAATTATACGAGGAAGGTACGTACCTCTTTGATTATTAAAAATAAGGAACTAACTATTTACATTATAATTATTTCATTTTTAGGGTTCCGTAGTAAAAATGGAACCCTTACAGTTTCGCCATGTCTGTCTGTTCGCAGTAGGTAGTTTACTCAGAGACTATTAGTACTAGAAAGCTGTAATTTGGTATGGGTATGTATATTAATCATGCCAAAAAAGTGGTAGAAAAAAAAATAAAAAAAAAATCTCGACTAACCCATTGCGTGAGGTATTGTTGAATAGGTCTTTAAAAAATAATGTATGGTTCAGAACACCATTTTTCGATTTAGTGAGCTGTTTCTGAAATATTTGGTTTTAAAGTTATTTTTGTTAGAGGTAAGTGTCCCCCCGCTCTATTTGCTAAATGGTTATACATAGACACGTGAAAAAAAAATACAACAGTAGTATATATAACGAAGTTTAAAGGAAAACTATCAGAGTTGAGTACTAAGTACAAACTAAAAAGTTATAGACGACCAACTTATAAAATGTACTCGGAAAAGTAAAATTTCACTGAAAATTAGTACTGAATATATATTTACGAACCACGTGAAGTTAAGGAAATATAAAATTATTGCAGCCTTAATAATAATAATAACGCGAATGGCTTGATAGCGAAGAGTCTCGACCGACATCTTAAGAGGCTCTCGCTTGAGGAATGGATCAAGGGTCGGATACAGAAAGCAGTGATTCTCGACACGGCACGTATTGTCCGGAGATTCCTCTCTCTGCAGCCCTAACCACCGGCAGCTTGGGCCTTGCCTCGCTGTTGGCGGCATACTAGGTTTAAGTTTTTTATAGTATTTTGTTTTATATATTTATATTGTAAAAAACTTAAATTTAAGGATATATTTGAATAAATGGATAATAATGCCAAATTTAATAGCAACGTGTTGTTAGGTGTGAGTGTGAACTCAAAGTTGGCATTTGCAACTACGGAACCCTACACTGCGCGTGGCCCGACACGCCCATGGCCGGTTTTTAAATATCGTCGTTATAGTGCGAAAATTCACTAAGTGACATTTTTGGTCAAATTGAGTTAAGGTTGCTAAAGTATCTTTTAAGGCATAATCTACCTTACTATCGAAGATATAGAAGTGTTTATATTATTATTTTTAAAATTAGTTTGTGAATAAATGACTAAGTTCACATTTTATCACCAAGCCAAGTACGAAAATTAACTATGTCCCTTAGTTAGTTCTTATTTCATTCATGAGCAGCAATTCTTTTCTTTGAACAGCCGAATGAAATCACTAAGGTCACTTAAGTAACTTTCACTGACAAAACTCGCAACGCATTTGATTCTTTTTAGAATAATAAAATCACTAAGGGCACTTAGTTAATTTTCGTTCACCATGTGCGCGGCAACGTCTCTACTTTACGGCTTTTAAGTAATTCTAGCACAGAATCTAGTTGTAACTATCCCAATAAATATAAATATGAAAAAGTCATTAATGTATTTTGAAAAGTATTACAATAAAAACCAATACCGTTTTCAATAATTTGATTATGGGACAATTCATTAAAGAACTTTAAGTAAAGAAAGTGATCACTCAGTGAGGATATTATTGTTTTGGTTAGTCACTCGATGCGTTTTTGCCGCCTTTCGTTCGGCACTCGTCGGTACTGCAAGTTGGATTGTCGTGTTATTAGGTCGCGCAAGTGAGAGAAATGATGAACAAAAGCGTACCGACTACCTTTTATCTCTTTAATTAGGTACCTCATCATTACAGTTCAAATAGCCTCGCTCAAGCCTACCCTATGTTAGGGTGATTAGGCCTTAGCTAGCCACGCTGGCCCAGTGCAGATTGGTCGACATTCGTTACACCTTTGAATTTCTTCGCAGACGTATCCAGGTTGCTTCACAATGTTTTCCTTCACAGTAGGAGCGTTCGCAAATGTTTATATGAAATTCTAAAACGAAAAACATACTGGAACATAGCGGGATCAAACCACGGACCTCCCGTTAGGCCAGTGCCGAGTCCACAGCGACACCGACGCTCCTCAAGTACCTATTTTGAACGAATTATGTTTCCTATTTTTTGCTTACTAACTGCTCATAAGAATTATTTATTCTAAATCAGGTACCCAACTTGCACACTATCGCCAAGCATTTATCGGTGTGTTTCGTTTTATGAGCGTTTAGGAAAGCGCTGAAAAATGAATGGTAAGAGAGAAGTTTTAATCGCTTCTTTTACCATTTGGTTTTCTTTAGGATGTTGGTTGATACTATGCATGATTTTTAGATTTCAACCTAGAATTTTGACGCTGTGGTGAGACAGGACTTTACAACATGTTCTTTGCATGATAAGACACCGTAAACAACAATTGACAACATGTGGGTATGATGATCTTTATGAAATTAAAAAGTATAATACACTTTTTAATTTCAGAAAGATCACCATGCCTACAAAGACCTTTGCTTCGAAAATTGTGATAGTGGCTCATCATTGGGCGCTTAACTGTCAGAAAAGTCACTATCACACTATCAAGACGCAATTCTTACACAAAGTTTGAAAGTCTAATATCCGCCACACGTTCAAACACCACAAATCCCTACAGAAGCACTTTTGGAAAGCTCAATTTCAAAACATTACGTAGACTTAGAACCAATTCCGCTAACGGAATTCTCTAAATTTACAACCAATTTAGATGAAAAATTATTTAGTACCTTCTTCAGTAATACAATCAGAAGTGTTTAATTTTGGATGGACCTAAATCGGCCGGTCTACCGATGTGATAATCACTTGTATTAGATCTATCTATACCTTCTGTGAATTCAAATGACTTAAACAAACTCTGTCTTCATCCTCATTGTATCTAGCTCAGTATTACAAACTAATACAACAGGCGAAGAAAGGGAAAACCCTGAAGATACAAAAAGCTTTCTGCACTACATTCAAAATTCGCACTTAAGAAATAAGAAAAGAAGAGTTGCAAGGATTGTAATACCTGAAGATATTCCAAAAGCGTACACATCTCTCTTCATCATTTCAGCCAAGAAACGCCCACTGTTGGATATAGGCCTCCCCCAGGGATTTCCAAACTGATCGGTCCTCCCCCTCCCGCATCCAGCGGCGTCCCGCGACCTCCACCAGATCGTCGGTCCACCTTGTGGGGAGCCTACCAAGGCTGCGTCTCCCGGTACGCGGCCGCCACTCGAGGATATTCCGCCCCAACGGCCGTCAGTCCTGCGAGCTATGTGTCCTGCCCACTGCCACTTAAGGTTTGCAATTCTTTGAGCTATGTCGGTGACTCTAGTTCTTCTACGGATCACTTCATTTCTGGTGAGATCGCGTAGAGAAACCCTGAGCATAGCTCTCTCCATTGCCCTTTGCGTGCCTTCTGATGAGACCCATTGTAAACGGCCACGTCTCAGTTCCGTACGTCATCACTGGCAACACGCACGAATTGAAAACTTTCGTCTTAAGACACTGCAGTAGATTGGCCGAGAATATGCTGCGTAGCTTCCCGAACGCTGTTCAGTCGAGTTAGATTCGTCGATTTACCTCTTTCTGGAAATTGGACCTATCGGGCTGGACTACCCTAGGTAAACATATTCGTCAACAACTTCCAGTGTAGAGCCTCCAACGTTCATAGAAGTGGGTACTATATGGGAATTCACCGTGATTTTGGTGCTGTCCATGTTCATTTTAAGACCCACTTGTTGGAAAACTCTACAGAGGTCTTCGAGCATTGTGCCTAGATCTTACACGCTCTCAGCCATCACTACGATATTATCAGCGAAGGTGAGTCATGAACTCGCCGTTTATGTTGATGCCGA
The DNA here is from genome assembly GCA_963935595.1 of Schoenobius gigantellus. Taxonomy (NCBI): domain Eukaryota; kingdom Metazoa; phylum Arthropoda; class Insecta; order Lepidoptera; family Crambidae; genus Schoenobius; species Schoenobius gigantellus. The sequence continues at coordinate 21,042,856 of OZ012548.1, forward strand.
GTCCTCTCCTTACCAATAACTAATGCGAAAAAATGAAGTGATGGAGCTTTGCGAGATTTTTCCTGAAGAATATCACGCATGGATTGTGCCACTACCAATGAAGTGAATAGTTTGTAGAAAGGTTTCTAGAGTCGGATATTTTGGAACAGTCAGATGTTGATAAGGCTAATCGACATGTAAGTTTGGTTATAAATTAAAATTTGATAGAACAATATTATTTATCATATTACAAAAATGTTGTTTTATTTTTCAAGTTAATGTCAAAATTCACTAACTTCTGCACCCAATTAAAATTTAAGCTGAGAATTACTCAACTACTACAAAAATGTCACTAAGTGCATAATCTTGCAATTTATCCGGTACGCGAAAATGCACTAACTTGCTTTTTCTTATGTATATCCGAATTTAAAACATAAATTACCAAAATTATATAAAATTTCTATAATGTGAGGCATTCTTAATATCTTGTTCATAGAACATATTTTTGTTGCGCTGACGGTTATTAAGATATTTAAGTACAAATGGTAAAAAAATGTTTAAACGCGATTATCTCAACATTATCTTTTTGTAGTTAGTGAATTTTCGCACTACAACGACGATATAAGCATTTTAGTACTTATACAAAAATAAAAATAAAAAAAATCAGCTGTTCCATACATTTAGGTTTAGTGAATGTTGAACATTTGTACACATTCACTGAACCTAACTGTATGGAACAGCTGATTTTTTTGCGATTTCAAAGTTTGTCCCATAGTGAAAGTTGTTCAGTTTGCTTGTCTGAACAAGCACACAATTTTTTTGTAACTAAAAAATAACCTTGTATAAATAGAGATTTGGCAACTTTCAATTTATTTCTGTCTTAACATAAAAACATTAATTTGATATAGACTAGGTGCGACAATTGCGACATTCAAAAACATGAGCACAACATAAGTTCCCTCGTTTTGGGGAAACAGATCCTCGGTGGCGGGCACTGGCAGCCCTGTCATATCGTAGTGTGCGTGTGTCGCGCGTAAGCAACTTCACACAGCGGCGTCATTTTTGCTTCACTTTAATCATCGCGCTCAGTACCGGACTACGCTTCTATGCGTTATTATTCTAAGATTTTAATTTAATTTACGTTGTAAATTGTGAAAGAAGTTATGAAAAACATAATTTATATGAATAAATAAATGTCCATACCTACGTAAAATCGACTCAATTTTATTCAGTCGAGCAAATGTAACAATAAACATTCGTATATTTTACTTCATTTGATTTTGTTTCTGCAAGTACTTTTATACACGGTTATTTTTTATTTATGACAAAAATTTCGGGTGCTTGTTCAGACAAACAAACTGAACAACTTTCACTATGGGACCAAATTTGAATTCGCAAAAAAAAAATAAGCTGTTTCATACATTTAGGTTCAGTGAATGTTGAACATTTATTGTATGGAACAGCTGATTTTTTTTTGCGATTTCGAAGTTTTAGTGAAAATTTTTGTCATAACTAAAAAAAAACTTGTATATTTTTGATTTGTCCATCGAATACATATATTTGTTATGAGTGTTATAAAATATGCATATAATTATGTTGTAAATCAAATCTTTGTTGGTCATGGGGCGATTTTCGACATTGTCCTTTATACTCTACATTTATTCTCGGATAACCCATTTTACGTTTCACCACATTTGGTTTAACTATTCTTCCAAATAGAGTTTTATTTTATCTATGTGAACGAATGAATGATAATGCTGTGAAAATAAAATAGTACATTCTCTCCGTAAATCACATAGCCAATTAGCTGTTTTTTAAACTAGTAGGATTATACGTCAGTTACGACTACTGTCACTTTAGACAGCTTGCCAATCAGCTGAGGCGCGTTCAGCGCCTCTGGGCTACGTTCCAAAACATCACCCGAGTGCACTCGGTCACCCGAAGTATGTCCTAAAACATTTCGGATGCACTCGAGAGTGTTGGAGTGGCGTGTCCTAAAACGCTACGGAGTGCACTCGATCGAGTAGAATCTCACCCGCATAATATAGCAAGGTGTAATTTCACTCGATTGGATTTGGCGGGAAATTGTGTGGATTTTAATGTTGTGTGTGATTGTGATTACAAAGATTTCATATTTACACACAATTTGTACATCTCGGAGAGCGAGGATGCGCTTCGTAACGTCGACAATAAGTTAATTTTAAATTCCAAAGACTATAGGTATCGTAAGTGACACGATTGTAAAATTGGCCTTCATTTCTGCTAAAGCTAGGTTAGGCCGCGATTTAACAGAATTCATATTCTGTTGGTTTTAGCATTTTCGTAGATGAAACAGAGGAATGTAATCCATGCATTAAAGCGAACGGACGCGCCGATGAATTATATATTTTCTTATTTTTGTATATTTGGTTATGTAAACAAAGCAGACAACACTCTTGCCGTTCTAAAACAACCAACACTCCGACCACCCTAACCGGCCACTCTCCCCCCACCACCTACTCACTCCGGGTGATGTTTTGGAACGTAGCCCTGGGTGTAGTTGTCCAGTTGTTTTTTAACTCGCTTAAAGGCGTTGAACGGATTGCAGCAACCAAATCTTTTATCTCCCTCTTTCACATGATTTTTTATTTCTCCCTCTTTCTAGTAGATGACATTATAGAATATGGCCGCCAATATCATCCAATCGCGTAAGAGTATTTCAGTCATAAACGTCAGAGCGTTTTACAACCATCAAATTCGATGGTTGTGCGCCTTTGAGCGAGTTAAAAAACAACCGGACAACTACACCCAGAGGCGCTGAACGCGCCTCTGTTCATTAGACGCCATCTTTCTTATTTATTCTAGTATTAAATCTGTTATACCGTCAAATTCGACGGTATAAAACCTATTCTCGGATAACGGCTTTATTCTAAGTACAAGTATTTGGTGAAATTAAATTTGACCTATCTGAGAGTAACTCATGACTTTATCCTTGGTATAAAACTTATCTGAGTTTGGTGAAATCGGGCCTTAGAAGAGTTAAAACTTGGAATAGGTCCACAACAGGTGACGAGCGACTGTCTGGATTATGCTTGTTAAGTGTCCACCGAGGCAAGATAACCAAAGACAATAAAGATTATAGAAAACGTCATTAATAAGTTCGGTCAAATACCCCGCCGGCTGCAGTTGCTTTTTAAATGAGATTTGTGTAATTACTGCCTACTAATAATTTTTTTTCCAACAAATGGCTTTTTATTTCAATAATTCCTGTTGATCCCGAGATTCCCAAAGGGTGCAAGTGCACCCCCTGGCACCCCCCTGCCGGCGCCCATGCAAATGTAAAATATCAAAAGGGGTCTCATTTTTTTACACAAGAAACTTTAATCCGGTCACATAATTATAGGTACACAAACCCCGATACTTACACATTTAAGAACTCCTATAAATCATTAATAATTAATGATGTATATTTATTATATTTATGTATATTTGAATATCTGTACATTCTATACATGCGAATTGTGAAGATGACATAGGTTCGACAGCCATAACTTTGCAGCAATTGTTAACTCCATGTCAATCGGAACAAGATTCGGTATCAGATTCTCATATTGTAAAACATTTTCAGCCAACCATCAGCCGCAATGTAAACTACAACGCACGCATAAAATGTAATGCTAGATGGTATACAGCAGGATACAGTGTAAATAAGTTAAGTAGATGGGTAAAATGCAACAAATGCAAAAAAAAGCATGTTAGCAAAAGAAATTACCAACATACACGATCATGACACACAGAGAACGAAAAAGCTTAAAATATAGAAATTTGAAATACCCATCTACTGAACTTATAGTGGCATTTTCTGTGCTAATCGATTGTATTCATAATGTATTGGAATTTGATTGCAACAAAAAAGGAATTTTAAAATTCCTTTTTTTATTTTCTTAATTTTTTAAGAAAAACATATCTCGATAATAGAAGTTTGGAATGGACGGGTTACTCAGATTATAAAGAAATTATCCAAGAAAGATTAATATTATTGTCGTGTTACGTTCAAATTTTTAATTGGTGCAAAGAGGGCAGTGTAAGTCTAAATAAATACTTATATAAAGGTCCATTACTCTTAGAAAACCTAATTATTTTAATTTTGAGATTTCGCAGCTACAAATATGGTATCTTGGCTGACGTGGAAAATGCTTTTCTACAGATCGGCATCCAAACAGAAGACAGGGATGTGACTCGCTCACTGTGGTTTAAGGATATCCAAAAGGTTGCCACTAAGGACAACTTAGGTTTTGTCGAGTTCCTTTTGGAATTGTCTGCAGCCCATTCATACTGGCCATTACAATGAAACATCACTTGCAGACTTTGAACACGCCAATGTATCGAAAAATTGCACAAGACATATACGTAGATAATCCGGTATCCGCAGGGGACTCTACAAAGCAGTGTATCCAAATCTTCAGAGAAACAGTCTGTATTTGGCTCCATCTCAATAAGCATGAGGGAGTAGAATTCAAACAACCCATCCCTAATGAGAGAAAATAATGAAGATGGCACTCCAGGTGATAACGTTGCTACGAGTATCTTAGGAATTAAGTGGAACATGCTTAAGGATTGCCTTTTTCTTAAGGAAACAACAGCAGCATCCATTAATATTGCCATGACGACAAATAGAAAAGTTCTAGGGCATATCGCCGCTGTGTCCGAACCTGGGTTCCGGCGCACTGCGGACCTAGCAAGGCCGGCAAGGGGCGGGCAGGTAGGATAGTGGATGTCGTCCCTACTCTATCTGTCAACTCATTTGGGCCTCTTTCACCGCTTTACATCAGGCGGGAGGAGGTCATTTGCCGGGCCTTACATAAAAAAAAAAAAAAAAAAAAAAAAAAAAACCTAAAAAGGCCGCATCGTAGAATCATAACACGAATCATATTATGATTCATAGTATGAATTGAGTGCAACTCATCAGAAGCAAATTCTATTTGACAGCTTTGTATGAATATTCGTAAAATGGTCCCAATTGACACTTTAGCAATGCCTAATTTGTGGACCATTTTCCGAATATTCATACAAAGTTGTCGAATAGAATAATTGCTTATGATGAATTGCACCCCATTCATAATATGATTCGTATTAAGATTCTGCAATGCGGCATTTTTAGGTTCGCTGAGCGTCGGGCCGTGTGGAAGAAAACCATAATAAAAATCACCCCAATTATAAGGTCTGGTCCGTGCCGATGGGATGTATGGCTGAGGTGGAGCCACCTCAGGGAGCTTACCCTATAAAAGCACTTTTATTATGATTTCGGAGGTAAAAAACTAACTCACCATGGTAGAAACGTAAAATTTGGACAGTTGTTTTAATTCAAAATGCGGACGCACACTAAAAAGGGATTTTAAAAAAATGTTACCCTGAAGGAATGAAATAGGGGTTGAAAGTTTGTAAGGATTTAAAAAAAAAATAGCAACGATTTTCATAAAACTAGAGCGCTTCATGCTCTTAAAAACATTTCATTGAATACGTGTTTCATGGTTTATTGGGTGTTGTATGTATCACTTGGCTGTATGGCCAATACTTTTATCATCCTGCCTTGGGTATGTGTTCTGTGCTTTTTGTACGCTTGTTGGTTCACACGTCTTGAAGTTAATATAAACTATGTTGATTATTATACTCGAGTTTCATATAATAAACATGGTGTCAGAATATAAAAATAGAAAATAATATAAAATATATTCAAGAAACATTGTTGTGCTGTAATACCTACTCAAACGCGAAGGGAACAAACATACAAAATGGCCTCTTCAGAGGATATTGCAAAGATTGTTGAAAAACAATGTGAAATACTAAAATTAATGCAAATTCAAATGCAAGGGGCATCTGAAAAAAGTCGGGTACACGTACCGTGGCCTGCGCCTCTTGACATTGAATCTCCAAATATATCTGAGGCACTTGATTTTTTTAAAACTAGTTGGTTGAACTACGCGTCAGCTACAGGCCTCAATGATGAACAAAGAGCCTCACTACTTTTAAATGCAATTGGCCATGCGGCTATGAAAAAATTCATGTATTTTGGCCTTGAAAAAAGTGACAAAAAGTTGAAGCTAAAATTTAAAAAAAACTGGAAGATAAATTAAGTAAAAAAAACTAACATTATTTATAATAGGTACTTATTTAACAAGAGAATCCAATTGCATAATGAAAATATGGACACTTATATACTTGAACTCCAGAGATTAATTAAATTGTGTGCCTACAAAGTCGATATGATTGATGAACTGTTGCGAGATAAGATAGTTGTTGGTATAAAGAAAGAAAGAAAGAAATATTTTATTTGGCCACAAAAAAAATACAGATAGAAATACATATAACACACAAAAAACATTACAAAATAATAAAATGACGGCTGTTCGAGGCCAAAAAGGTCCATGCCTCAGCTAATGCTATTGACGACGGAGCCGCAATAGCGCTGGTTTTCAGGCAGAACCTCTGTTTGTGGCCATGTAAGTGATATGCATATTTAATATAGTACATATCACCCCCATGGCCGCGACGTACGGAACATCACATCACAAAAAGAAGAAAGAAAAAGAGAATCATAATTTTTGCCAATAAATAAAAAAATAAAAAAACAAAACAAAAATAAAAAATGGGCACCACTAAGACTTGAAAACAACAATCAACATCCCTTTATACGTCTGTGGAGCACGACATACCCGGTTTTGCGCTAACATCAAATGTTAACCATGTTTTGCGTTTATTGGAAAAAAATAGCGTGGTCAAAAATGTTAATTTTTAACCGCGTCATTCCTCACAAAGGCAATCTAAACCAAAAATCAAGACATTGTTTAAATGAAACGCAATGATGCTAAAAAAGTTGAAAATGCTGCAAATCCGCGCTTAGGTGAAACGCGCTTATAGTATCTCTAATTAGTCTGTGGAGTACTATTTTCTTTGCCTGAGAAACAAGTACGTAGTATCTCTACTTAGTCTGTGCTGTAATAAGTAAACAAACTTATTTTATTGTACCCAATCATGTGCGAATTAAATAAAATATTAACTTAAACATAAACATCTTAACAATTATAATATCATTTTATCCAATAATGTGGCTTTTTTTAATACCAAATACAACAAATACACGAATATCTTACAAATTAAACTATCCTATAAAACAAGACAATTTCTAAATTACGAAGTACAAAACACCGAGGACAGTGCAATTTCGCCGTTGTTGCCGGCACTTAGCTGCATCATTCAGGAAAGGCATAGTAAAAGAATTATGCGAAAAACAGTGGTAAGGTAAATTCTTACTTAAATTGTTTTTTTTTTGTTGTTCTAATAACCATCTCTTAAAAAGTTTTTTAAACCCACTTTTACTTTTAAGGTCTCGTATTGGCGGTGGTAGGTCATTCCAGCAACGTGAGGCGGCAAATTTAAATGACCCACGAAATGCGGCAGTGCGATACCCTGGAGGTACAAGCACAGGCGCACAGGTCCTCCTTTGATAGCTGCAACGTGCCTGAGTCCACACAAGCTTATCATACAAATATTTAGGCCTCTTAGTGTGCACTATCCCAAACATCATGGCAGCAAGATGCAGCCTCCTGCGAGCCTCCATCCTTAGTAAGTTTGCAGCATTATGAAATGGAGTGACATGTGATCGAGGAGGGATATGGAAGCAAAATCGTGCACACGCATTCTGGACTCTCTGAATTAGTTTTGCTGTTCTGGTCAAAATACAAGGGCCATAAACTGTGTCACAGTAATTCAATTTGGACAAGATTAAACTCTCACAGAGCCTAATTCGAACAGACTCATTTAAGTAGTCCCGTATGTTGTACAGCAATTTGAGCCGATAAAAACAGTTGCGTACACATTCAGAAACATGACTTTCAAACTTCAGATGGCTATCAAAGGTAATTCCCAGATTCTTAACACAGTCCACTTGTTGTATTTTTGTCTCATTTATATGTATATTGAGTGAAGTAGCACATTTATGAACTTTATTAAGATTATTTTTAGTTCCAAATAACATGAGCCTTGATTTTGCAGGATTCAATACGAGACTATTTGAAATACACCAATCATTAATATGTGCAAGGTCATCATTAATCCTGGTCACTGCGACAGTGCTCTCCGATGGTGAGAATGGCAAAAAAAGTTGCATATCATCCGCGTACAAATGATAATTACAGTGTGTCAAGACTTGGGTTATATCAGCACTATATAAAATATATAAGATCGGACCAAGTATTGAACCCTGGGGAACGCCTCTGGAAACAGGTTGAGGACTGGAACGCAGTTTGCTCCCATCTGCTTTGGTTATTTCAACATACTGCTGCCTTCGAGAGAGGTAGCTGTTGAACCACTTGATGGTATTGATATCTACTCCATAATACCTTAACTTTGAAAGCAGCAGTGTAATATTTATTGAATCGAAAGCCCGGGAAAAATCTAATAACACCATTGCCACCAAATTGCCCTCATCTTGAGCTTGCAGTATCTGGTTCACAACATCAGAAAGAGCTGTGGCAGTACTATATCCTTTGCGAAACCCTGATTGGAGACTTGGTAATATTCCATTTGTCTCAAGATATTTAGTGAATTGGTTGCAAACTATCCGCTCCAGGATCTTTGAAGTACAGGGCAATAGACTTATAGGTCTTAAATCCTGCATAGTCAATGGCTGACTAATTTTCGGAAGAGGCTTCACGATTGCAGTTTTCCAGCTTTCAGGGAAAATGCCATCAGTAATCGATTTATTGATTAGGGCAGTGATTGTGCTTAATGACTGCGGCAGTGTCAATAGTAACATGTCCAGATTTATCCCATCAGAACCTAAGGCATTCGATCGCAGTGTCCTAATCACCTTGAGAACTTCATCCTCTGAGACAGTGTTTAGTGAGAATGTAGCTGAAGAATATCTTTGATACTCTAGGAAGGTGAGTTGTGAAATAGATAGTGTATTTACTCCAGGAACGTTAAGGAAGTGGAAGTTTATTTGATCTGGGTCATGAAATGAGGGAGGTAATTGAATTTCATTATTGTTATTATTTAAAACTGTATTTTTTAGGTTATTCCAAAGTTTTTTTGAATTATGAATATTAGAGTTGATTTCTTTATTAAAATATCATTGTTTTTCCTTTTCTATGGCATTAATTACTAAGTGTATAACAGATTCTGAATTTAAAAAGGAATTGTTGCGTATTGATGGACTGAATTTAGAGCAAACCATAAATATTTGTAGATCAGCTGAAGCAACAACTGAGCAGTTGAAAAATATTTGTACTGAAGATGTCACAAACATAAATAAAATAAACACCAATATGAAACATTATAAAAAAATAAATAAAATATGCAAGTTTTGTGGTGAAGAACACATATTTAAAAAAACTTTATGTCCGGCTTGGGGAACGAGATGCACTAACTGCCATGGTCGAAATCACTCAGTAAGAGTATGCAAAAAATCCAAGACTATGGTAAAAGAAATTAAAAGAGAGAACTCAGATGATGAAACTAGTGACAGTAGTGTTTACATATCTAAAATAAGAACAAATTGCTACTCCGGTCATAAAGAAGTTGAACTAAACCTGAAATTTAACAAGACTTGGGTAAATGTTTACTGTGCATTGGATACTGGGGCTCAAGTCTGTGTTATTGGAGCAGAACAATACAAGAAAATGAGTAGAAGAATGTGCCTAAATCATTTGCGCAGTACAGATTTAAAATTGAAATGCTTCAATGGATCTAATATTGAAACTTTAGGGGTAGCCAATATAAAATGCCTATATAAAAATAAGAAATATGTTATTAAATTTCATGTTGTAAATGTTAGTCATCAACCGCTCTTATCAGAATCAGCATGTGTAACTTTAGGCTTAATTAATTATTGCAACATGGTGAAAGCAAGTACTCCTTACTACAAAGAAGCTCAAGATATAATCCAAAAATACTCAGATGTGTTTGAAGGTTATGGTGAGTTGCCAGGAGTGGTAAATCTGGAAATTGATGAAAAAGTTCCTCCTCGCATTAAGCCTGCACGTCGAATCCCCATGGCACTCCGAGCACCACTAAAAGAGGAACTAGATAGGTTAGTGAAAAACAATTTTATTATTAAAGAAGAGTCTCATACGGATTGGGTTAGTAATATATTGATAGTGCGTAAGGGTAAAAAATTTAGAATATGTCTAGATCCTATTCCTCTAAATAAAGCGTTAAAAAGACCACATTTTCAATTTACAACCCTAGAAGTCTTACCAGAGTTAGGAAAAGCTAGGGTTTTTAGTACTGTTGATGCTCTGAAAGGTTTTTGGCATGTTAAGCTCAATGAAACAAGTAGCAAACTGACAACGTTTTGGACACCCTTTGGTAGATACAGGTGGTTAAGACTTCCATTTGGTATCTCATCAGCTCCAGAAGTTTTCCAACAAAAGCTGCAATCAGTCTTGCATGGTTTGAAAGGAATTGAGGTGATGGCCGATGATATTTTGATTTATGGAATTGGTGACACTACTGAAGAAGCAGTAAATGATCATAATATTAATTTGGAAAATCTACTAAGCAGACTTAAAAAAAATAATTGTAAGCTCAATAAAGAAAAATTAAATTTGTTACAGACGTCAGTAAAGTTTTATGGACATGTCTTGACGGATGCTGGAATAAAGGCGGATGAAGAAAAAATTGCTGCTATAAAAAACATACCTACACCTACGTGTCCCAAAGATATCCTCAGGCTTCTTGGTATGGTAACATACTTGAGTAAGTTTATAAAAAATCTTAGTTTTAAAGTGACTTCATTAAGAGAATTAACAAGGAAAAATGCTGTATGGCAATGGACTAAACAAGAACAATTAGAGTTTGATCAAATTATCTCCTCTTTAAGTAGTTTACCAACACTTAAATACTATGATATGAATAAACCTTTAACAGTAGAATGTGATGCGAGTAGTATGGGCCTTGGAGCAGCTTTATATCAAGAATAAATAATGAAGTTGTAGCTTTTGCATCTAGAACACTGACTAACACTGAGAAAAGATATGCACAAATCGAAAAAGAAATGTTGGCGGTAGTATTTGCTTGCTCAAGATTCAGTCAATATATAACAGCTAACACCAATACCATAATAAAAACTGATCATAAACCATTAGTAAATATTTTCAAAAAACCTTTAGTGGATGCTCCAAAACGATTACAACTAATGCTAAAATGATACTTCAAAGGTACAATTTAAAAATTGAATATATAACAGGAAAAAGCAATTTTGTGGCGGATACACTCTCAAGAGCTACCACTCAAATAGAAAATGAAAATTCCATATTAGATAAAGAAAAACAAATTTTAAAAATCATTAGTAAACATTCATCGGTTAAATATCTTAAAGTTTCAAACAATATCATGAAAGATATAAAAAAGGAAACCCTTAATGACTCAGAATGTCAGCAATTAATAAAATATATTATAAATGGATTTCCCAAAATATATATCTGACATGCCTGAAAGTCTGAGATGGTTTTATAAATTTGCATCTGATCTGTCTGTTCAGGATGATGTAATATTTAGAAATGATCAAGTATTCATTCCTAAATGTAAACGAAAGGAAATATTGCCAAAAATTCATTTAAGTCACAATGGCGTTACAAGCTCTATAAAGTTAGCAAAGCAGAATATTTTTTGGCCTGGAATGTCAGAAGATATAAAAATTTTGTAGAAAAATGTAGTCTGTGTAAAATACTCACCATCTCAGACTAAACTCCCAATGTTGTCTCATGACACCTATGTATCCATTCCAGTATGTGTCCATGGATGTATTTAATGTAAAAATCAATGGTAAATCTCATAATTTTCTTATAACAGCTGATCATTATTCAAACTTTTATGAAATTTATAGAATTCGAGATTTGACCTCTAAAGAAGTCATAAATATATGTAAAAAGAATTTTGCAAGATACGGAATTCCACAGCGGATATGTACTGATGGGGCTACCAATTTTGTTAACAAGGAATTTACAAAGTTTTCTAATGATTGGGATTTCATGCATGTTACTTCTTCGCCACACTATCCACAATCAAATGGTATTGCAGAAGCAACAGTAAAAAAGGCAAAGAAACTTTTACTTAAATGTTGTGACGCTGGTGAGGATTTTTGGATGTCGTTATTACATCAGAGAAATGTCCCAAGTAGTGGAAACAATTTCAGCCCTGCACAAAAATTAATCTCTAGAAAAACTAGAACTCTATTGCCTTGCATATCAGAACAATTAGCCCCAATGTTGATTAGAAACCTACCAGAAAAAATAAAATTAAAAAGAGAAAAATCTAAATATTATTATGATAAGAATTGTAAAAGAAATTTCGAGTTAACCGTTGGTCAACAGGTGGCAGTACAATTAAATCCAGAATGTAACAAGAAATGGGAATTGGGTTTCATTGTTGAAAAAGTTAGTGAAAGGTCTTATAAAATTAATATAAATGGAGTTATATACAGGCGGGATATATGCCATATAAAGCCTTACAGAGGATCACACGATACAATTAATCCTAATGAAAAAAAGGAGGAAAATGTAACTAGCTCTAAAGATGATTGTTATGATACAATAATAAAAAATAATAATGTAAATGATGTTAGACCTAGTGATAATTTTGATTATGGTTGTGATTTAATAATTAACAATAATTCAAGCAGTAATAGTGTTACTTCAAATTGTGAACATCATAGTAATATGGTTCCACTTGAAACGGCTCCCATGACCAGACCTGTTAGGTCAAGAGGACTTCCAGTAAGGTACAATGATTATGTATTAATTTGAAATAATTATAAAGTTGTTCGTCATAATTGTAATGTCTTTTAGGTTAATTAAATCTTCTTAATGTTTACATGATTGTGAAGACTTAGTTTTCTGTCAAAGCAGAGAGGATGTTGTATGTATCACTTGGCTGTATGGCCAATACTTTTATCATCCTGCCTTGGGTATGTGTTCTGTGCTTTTTGTACGCTTGTTGGTTCACACGTCTTGAAGTTAATAAAAACTATGTTGATTATTATACTCGAGTTTCATATAATAAACATTGGGATTTTGACCCCTATTTTGCACCCTAAGGGGGTGACCCCTTAGGGTGCAAAATAGGGGTTGAAAGTTTCTATGGAAAATATTTAAAATCTGCTCCAATTTCTATGAAATTTATTATCCGAGCTCCTAAATATAAATAACAGTCATTTATATAATAGGCTACAAAAATATTTTTCCTACGAGAAAATATAAAATTCCCACGGGAAAACAATAATAACGCGGGCGAAGCCGCAAGTAGAAAGCTAGTTGTACATAGTCCTAAATAATAAATAGTAGGTCCCCCCTTCCAACCTTCGAGCAGCGGTCATGCCCGACGTTGGGCCTTAACCCGCATTGATCGGGAGAAGGCTGAGGGGTTGCGATCCGTTTCCGCGATGACCTTACGAGGGCGTGCGAGGCAATCATGCCCAGAGCGCACCCTCCGAAAGACTGCCACGAGGTCCATTGGTGGCCGCAGGAGATCGGGGATGGCCAGCGGCCTGCATCACAAAACGCCGGGCGGGACACCGAGGTGGAAGTGGAATGAAGTGGTATCGGCAGTCCAAAAAGGCCTTGCATCTGACCATCGCCCGCTCCAAGGAGGAGGCAAGGACGGAAATGCTGCAGGGTCTCGATCGAGACCCTTGGGGGCGGCTGTATAAGGCTGCGTGTATCCAGGTCCGGGCGCGGCGCGCATCTCTCACGAAGTCGATGAACCCCGATCTCCTGCACACTGTAGTGCGAGCATTATTCCCGTCAGGCAACGTCAATTTTCCCCCTCCGCGTATCCCAACGCGGCGGAGTTAGCTCCAGTCGAAGGTTCTTCTCCTGCCCTCATTCTTGACGAGAAGTTTGCAGGGACCATATCCCGAAAAAAGAACGAAAAGGCCCTAAACTTTTATCCCAGGGAAAGTTTTGGGCCTCTTGGTTCGCCACTTCGGAAACAGGCTTCAGGAGCTGTTCGACACCTGTCTTCGCGTCGGACAGTTCCCGAAGCTCTGGAACTGGAAGAATGGCACATTGTGTCTATTGCCGAGGGTCGACAAACTGATGACCCGTCCGCATATGTCAGAAGTCCGACCTCTCGGATTAGAAATTAGGGTTCCGAATAGGTCGGTCGACCATCGACGCCCCTACCGGCCTCTAAGAGCTGGTCCAAGGGCCTCCGCCTTGGAGGAGGCCACAGTGGAGGCGTTTCGTCTGTGGTTTGAGGAGTTTGAGAAGCTACAGGTTCAGGCTCGGTCTTGGACACGCTGTCCAGGACCGTCGAGGCCATTCACCCGTTTTTCACCACATGGGCGAACAGGCACTATGAGTCGCTTGCGTAGCACTCGGTGCAAATCCTTAGCGGTCATGGTTGCTTTAGCCGCTATTTGCACTGCATTGGACGAAAAGCGACCTCAGAGTGCCACCACTCTAGCGCCCAAGAGGATACCGCGCAGCACACCTTAACGCTGTGCCCCGCCTTCTCCATGGCGCGCTGGGAGTAGTTCGCCATCATCGGCGATGAACTCTTCCTCCAGAACGTGGTCAGTGCCATGATCGGGCTCTGCATTGCACTGGTTGCAGCCAGTCGCTGATCTCCTGGATGCGCGGAGGGATCACCGGCCTCGCCTTTTTGCCGACGAGGTCGTGGAAGCGATAGTAGCTTTTGCCAGCATTTTGATTTTTGTAGGCAATTTTTTTTAAGATCTTGATAATAAGTAGCCTATGTTATACCTTATATAATTAGCTTTCTATTAGTGAAAGTCCCATCAAAATCGGTCCAGCTGTCCCGACGATTAGCGGGAACAAACAGACAGACATTTTTTTTTAAATTGTGTTTTTGTTGTTACCCCATATACATTCATACCCATTTAGTAAAAACTTGTTATTTTGACATTACAAACAACACTTCATTTTATTTATTTGTATAGATTATGCAAATTCTTTTTTGTTGCGAATTTGGTATCTTGCATTTTTTTTTTTATAAAACATTTTAAATATTTTATACACAGATTATAAGAGGCACTTAGTTATACAATGTGGAAATTAACTGACAACCAGATTTTACTTTAAAAAAGGTGTGATGTATTTAATTACCTTGTTATCAAAGTAAGCTATAATACCATCTTTGTTGCAGTAAGTTTGATTATCTGTACTATGTGGAACATTATATTTTATAGATTCACCTGTTAAATAGTCCACAATGTCACCTCCTTTTGCTTTGATTATAGCATGAGCTGCACATGTGTCCCAAAGATAAGTTGTCCCTTTAGACAGCACATATGCTTCGGCGTCACCTATTACGTAAAAAGAAAAATGTATCATTAAAATATGTCTAAAGACATATTATGTACTAGCTGTGCCCGCGACTTCGTCCGCATGGAATAGTAACGATAACGGCTGGACCAATCTTGATAAAAAGTAGCCTATGTTTTACCTTATATAATTGGCTATCTATTGGTGAAAGTCCCGTCAAAATCGGTCCAGCCGTTCCGGAGATCAATTTTATTCATACAGACACATCAATTTTATTTATTTGTATAGATTTTAACATTAACATGTTTACTAAAAGCACAACAAACATTTTTTTATTGAATGTATACCTAATAAAAACAAAGCCAAAGTTGACATTTTGAACTCAAGAACTAAGAATATCTTACACTACTGGCATGACATGACTGGTAGAGCTCAGTGGTCAATTTATCTAAGTGACAGTAGTGCCTGCTGTCAGTTTATAGGTGTTTAAGAATAACAGGAAAAGCTAACCAGCTACATAGAATGCCTCTGACTTTGATTTTTTGCCAGAGGAACTGTAAGCATATTTACTGGAAATCAATACGAAACATAAGGCGAGGTAGAGAACTGAAGACGTTTTTACATCTAAATATATGCGAGTAAATAAAAAAACTGTAGTTCAAATTCAATACCGTTAATTCAAATTGGATTGAACAATCACTTTTGCACGTCAAAGAAGTTACGCCATTGGTCACAACAACATCACAAGTCGAGTTTTATTTAAATGTGTAGTACTTATGCAAATAAAAGACAGTATTATAACTGAAGAAGTGTGTAGATAGATATAATCTTGTTTTTTCTCATGCTCGGCTTAAAGCAGTTTTGTTACAAGACTGTCTCACGTCTAGATTGCATACCAAGCCCTTAGATGCTATGATAATTACGACTGTATAAGTTTAACAAAATAGAATATGTCAGTTTTAGTATACCAATAAAAACCAACAATGGTATAGAGTGTTACATTGGATTTCATATGAAATCTGCCGAAATGACATCATTTTCTACAAAATAAGAACCCCAGGCAAAGTAAGTACCATACAAAATTACCAAAAGAATCAGACATAAAATACAAGGGAATGTACTAGGTTCTTAGCAGAAATTCCAAGTTGTCACTGGACATTTAGATTCTGATCTATAAATAAAACAACTATAAAACCAATGTGAATATATGGAAAGCAACTTTGAGGATTCAGATAGACTTAAAGAGACATATCTTAAGAGGCCAATAGCTTAAAGTGTGTTGCAGTGCTGCTTAAGGTAATTTTTCTGAAGGGAAGTGCCTCTCAACATCCACCTTCATCCACTCCCATAATATATCTGCTGCCTTATTTACAAACCTTCAGAATTACATAATCTCTATACCTGTCACTTTTTATTGCAGCTATTAGATAGAGTGCGATTTTCCAAATCGAATAGGCAATCAGACAGTTGTGAATAGGGGGGCTGTTCATAGTTGGTTGTTTATTACAAAACACAAAACTAATAATTTTAATAATGATGTGATAGTCTATAACAGTGGTCGGCAACAGGCGGACCGTGGTCCGCATCCGGACTGCGGAAGGTTGAACCCCGGACCGCGATATATTATTAAATATATAATTTAAATAATATTTTAATAAACAAATATTCAAAATCAATAGACTGAACAAAATTCCAAAATTACGCAAAATTTTGCGTGAACGTTTCACACCACCCCGTGCCTTTTGAGCCCTTGGCTTTGACCAGATACGAGTATAGGAATTTATTGTGTTAAGTATGTTTGTATTTTATTAAAAATCTATAGCTCACCCGGGCTGTTAACATTGCTATTGCTATTTTTAATGTTTCTTAGATTTTTTTAAAATTCTATGGCAATAAAAAATACTGATATTTATATAATAGCTTTGAAAGCCAAACAAAAAAACGGTACTTAATAATCATGATCAGTTCTTCTTCTGGACCTCGATAAAAATTTTCAACACTATCCGGACCCCACTTAAAACTACTTGCCGACCGCTGGTCTATAAGGTTCCAAGGGTGGTGTAAGGCGTGGGCGTGGTGTTCTATCTTCTACAGCCTAGGTTTGACAGACCTCACCAGTACCCGTGATTGAATGTCATTTTTATACATACAAAAATCATCTCTGCTACTTTTCAATATTATGCTCTAAAGAATTGGCTATTTGACAGTTTTTGAAATATAGTTTAATGTTTACACAGGCTTGTTTTATATTATTAGCGGAAAGTCTAAGTTAAATACTGCATTATTTTGGTGGCAGAAAGGACCCATTATTTTTCATTGGGTTTGTTATTTGCAAATGGGTGATAGCTACTATTTAACTAAATGTGGGCCTTTCAGCTCTAAATAAAAAAAAACTAATTTATAAAATCCACATGAATGGCAACTGTCATTCACCCATCATGGCAATGGTCAAATAACCAATGAGGTTACTCTTCATCATCAGTCATATGGATTTTATAAATTAGACATTTTTATTAGCAAATCTTATTTTGGATATTGTAAAAAACAAAGATTTACTTACCTAAGCATACATGCATAAGTTTATTACCCGCACCAGGCATAGTTTCAATACTGTATTTTGAATTGGCAAGCATTTGCTTTACTACCAAATCAGCACTGCTCATCAGCAAAACATTACTCTCTCTAGTCATAGTAATATGTGTACCGCCCCACTTTGAAGTTTTTTTAGAGCACATGCCCCATAAGATTCTACCCCTACCACTGAAATGTTATTTTTTATTATTAATCTTAATTTAATATATAAAAATTTAATGTCATAGTGTTTGTTATCAAACTCCTCCGAAACGAAGATCTATTTTTGCGAAAATTGAGCTTTTATAAAGCGCAACATAGTTCACCAGCTAGTTTATTATACCTATATTCAGTAATTTCTGATAAATTGACTTACTTTCCATGAAATGGCTGATTTATAATACCAATAACAGGTTCTCCTGTTGACCTTAGGTAAGCTCCAACTAAAACAGTGACACAATTAAGTCCTTGTCCAGCATTAGCTTGACCACGTACACCAGATATAAATTCAGCAGTAGCATCTAAAATAAATGCAACAATGTGAAATTCCAGTTTGATACTTGGAGCAAATTCATATTTAGATTCAAATGAAATTAAATACCAATAGGATCTATCCAAATTCCTAAATCAGCAACGTTTAAGTCGCCTATATAATCAGGTATTTGATATGAATGAACATGTTGCACGTCACTGTGTGCTGCTTCTGCCATTCTCTCAGCTAAACTGGATGATACAAATGACCGTAACAAACGAATCGTTTCTTCCTCACTTTCTTCAATTTTGATTTGCTTGCCGCCGATTTCTGTGCATTCTTCGCCTCTAATGTGATTTGCAAGCATTGGAAAATTTGTGCTTATTGTTAATTTGGCGGCTTCTTGGGCTAGAACATCGGCTATAGTTTTGAAATCTTTTTCAAAGCGCGTGTTAGCTTCCCCTTCTGATTTTTCAGTAACTAGAAGGGCGTCTTCCCCTATGCCGATACAAGCTCTTGCAACACATGCAGCTCTTTCTGATGCATTTAATAATGTTTGTACAACACCCGTCATCATTTTGTATATCTTAGATTTTCTCTGATGCCGCTGTAGGGCGTCACTGCGGTCACTATCCTATTTTTATCTAAATCAATTAAGCAACGATCAATAAATTAGAGAACACAAAACATTTAAAGCTTGCTGTAGCATGTGTTATTCCACGTAAAATAGAAAATCTCAATAACAGCAAGCCCTCACGTATAATAGGTCTATCACGCAAAGTAAATAATTTCTGTAGTAAATTCTAAATAAAATATTAGCGCGCGCTAATTTTTATTTAAATTATAGGGTCCATTCAGAACTTCAGAAACACTCTTTTTTTTTTTTTTTTTTTTTTATGGCGTGAAGGCTGGTGTTGCCATTTGCCATATGCGAGTTGTCTTCGATTATGGAGTGAAAGCGATTCGATGAAGATTTATCGATAATCGAAACTTAAGTTAGGTATGGTTTTTGTTATGGGTTACGTAACGTGGGTAATAGTTAAAGGTAGGAAACGGATTACAAATCAGAGAAAATGTAGAAAAAGGAAACGTAAACTTTCTTTCACACTCGGAAAAATTACATAAATAATGTCCTACTAGCTAGACTTGGGTGCGCGCACGGGTGACTTGTCACGGCGACAGAAATGTTTTTGTAACTGTCACGTCACGCAGGTGAGCGCACGGAGGGCGGCAGTGACGAAACTTTTTTAAAATCGAAGCGTCCAGTGTTGCCAAGTTAGTGAATTTTCCACTAGTTCTGGTGGTTTGTTGGTGGGCTATTACGTTTCTGGTGGCTGGTGTGGTGGTTTATTTACTGGGCATAAAATGTCAACAACTTATAAACTTCATCTAATGATAGACTAGTCTGTCATCCCGAAATGTCACACTTGAGATTCCGCCTAACATCAGTTAAAAAATTATTAGATTTTTTGTAATATTTTTTTTAAAATTCTAACAATACATTCTAATATTGTGTCTACACATTATTTGATGTTTTTTTAAATTACAGTTTATTTGTATTAGTACACACACATACACACTCACAAACAACACACATACTTACTAACACAGACACACTTAGGCTCCTTATTAATAATGTGTATTTTTATTTAATTTCTTCATTTAATATATATTATATAAATTATATCTTTTAAATCGGCTGGTACAGAAAACCCTTGTTTTTTGTTAATAAGTATGATCTTCGCGTAACAGCTCTAACCTAGTGTGATGATCTATGTACTATATTTCTTGGAAAAATAATATGTACTATATTTCTTATTCTTTTCAAAAAGTATGTGTACAGCACAATGTTACTTAAAATTATCAATAAGTACTTAAAGAATCCATTTTCTTAAAAATGTAAGCAATAAATTCTTAAAATACGTAGATCTATTTGGGTTAATAGAAATAGAGCTGGCATCACTTTGTCTATAGATTTCCATGGACTTGATGACGGCGACAAACAGTCACGCCAACAAAAGTTACCCGTGCGCGCACCCACTTATATAGGATGACAGGAAAAGTCGACGTATTCCTTGAAAGGGGTTATAGTACAGGCTATAGTACAGCAACAAAAAAAGTCCAATTAACCAGGGGTCAAAAACAGTTGGTTATCGAGCTACGACGGTTTTAAAATTTTTGAGATTTTTTCCGACTTGTTACCAAAATATATATTTTTTTAAAACTATTTAAATTATTATTTTTTTAAATTGTTGTCAAAAACTTACATAATTTTGGAAATAAGAGGTCTTTATTGACAATTAAGTCGATTAATTTTTTATCTTTCTGAAAATCGACGTCAATTATTGGAAAAAAAATGTATGACAGTTTTCTAATACATAAAATAATGAAAAATACTAAATTACAAAATAATACTACAAGTTCTGTTCAAAATTGTCTAAGGCTATGGTTTATTTAGATAATTTCCATGCAACTTAAAAGAAATCATGGCAGTACGTCATTATCCAGCCTTTTTGGTTGAACTGATTGAAGCAGAACGAAGTTTGCAATCCTTTTTGGATAGCAAACCTCTTTGCTATCCAAAAAGCTGTAACCTCTTTGGATTGACCTAACCAGAAAGGTTTGGGACTTTGGATTATCTAAAGAAAATCCTGTGGACCGACGAATTTACGTTCGATCACGATAGCATCACAAAGGACCACAATATTCACTTTTGGGCCCCTAAAGGGCAAAACCCAAGAAAAAGTAAAGAAAGGGCTCACCAGAGAAGATTCTCACTAAATGTGTGAATGGGGATTGTACACGATAATTTAATTGGACCTTTCTTCCTGCCCCAAAACCTGAATGGCACAAAATACGAAACTTTCTTAAGAGAGGAAGTGAACACGCTTTTGGAAGATGTTCCGCTAGCTACAAGAATAAATATGGTGTACCAGCATGATGGGTGCCCAGCTCACTTTTACCGTGGTGTACGACAGTGGCTGGATGAAAATTATACACTAAGATGGATCGCTAGAGGTGGCCCGACTCCATGGCCGGCGAGAAGTCCTGATTTGACGCCCTGTGACTATTATCTTTGGGGTCATATGAAAGATCTAGTCTACCCCACACCTGCGACTTCCATTGAATATTTGAGGGCGAGGATCGTATCAGCTGCTGAAGTCATTAAGACATCACTTTCAACGCGTGCGACAGTGAGTTAGGTACGCCGTAGTCTGCGTGCGTGCATACGTAACAATGGCAGACAATTTGAACAGGGGCCTAACTATGATCGCTTATAGCAAGGTTAAAACAATATTGAAACAGAGACACCGCTCTTGCTGCGTATATTGTTTTGGGCGATCATGGTTAGGGGGCAGGACTTAAAAATGTTTTTATTTATGTTGGTTTGTTGTTTAGTATTTTTCAGTCTTTTGTGTATTATAATGCAATTTCCTTTATTTCTACTTCGTACTTTTGCCTTTTCCAGACAATTTTTATTCAAAGATGAAATTATGAATTTTGACCTACAGCGCAACTTTTTGCTAATTTCTGTAAAAACTAAAAATAAAAGTAAATAATATTTTTACCTTTTTTAAAAGCTTATGAAACCAGCAAGTTATTTTAGTATTTTTTACGCCAACTGTCATACATTTTTTTTTCAATTCGATTTTTAGAAAGATAAAAAATTAATCGACTTAATTGTCAATAAAGACCTCTTATTTTCAAAATTATGTAAGTTTTTGACAACAATTTTAATTTAAATTAACCGCCCATTTTTCAGCTTCCCGCAATAAATCAATTTGTCATTGTAAATGGTGTAGTTATAAAAAAAAAAATTCTTAACAAGTCGGAAAAAATCTCAAAAATTTTAAAACCGTCGTAGCTCAATAACCAACTGTTTTTGACCCCTGGTTAATTGGGCTTTTGGGTATGACCTGTACTATAACCCCTTTCAAGGAATACGTCGACTTTTCCTGTCACCCTGTATACACCTTATTATATGCCACACCACAGAACACAGGAGCGCGTTCAGAGCTTACACAGGCTAAATGATCTATGTACCTATGGATATGGTAGATAGATCACTTAATAGATAAATCGCAGTATAGATTTTTCTACCACATTTTGCGGGAGGCGAGGTAAATACGGATGGCACACTATGAAAATCAAGCATTCAATTACAGGTAACAACAACAATTCAATTACAGCCCCCCTAGCACGTCCACCAAAACCCGATATGATAAAGCGGTTTATCGCGGTGAACTGTCAAAATACAATAGGGTTTCGTCGTATTTTGACAGTTCACCGCGATATGTCGCTTTATCATATCGTGTTTTGGTGGACGTGCTACTGGGGCAGGACCACAATGTAACACTATGAAAATATCACCTCACTATATAGAAACACACACACATCAACATATTAACGTGTATCTACGCAATCGCCCGCAAATCATGCCCGTGTATTGAGGCCCTAGACAAATGCGACATGCTAACTTTTCCGCAGTCGTTCCGCAGAAAAAAGTATGGAAATGACATTAGGTTACAACAACCTCACGCTATTTTTTCCGCAGCTAATGTCATCTCCATATATTTTTCTTAGGAACGACTGCGGAAAAGTTAGTGGCATTTGTCTAGGGGGCTGTGTTGAGCTACCAACGTACCATTGTATTTTCCTATCGTAACGGTATAAAAATTGCTTCAAAATCATTATTGTACTTAAATAAAACACGTTCATGTATATTTTATACTTACTCGTACATGTGATAGGAAACGCCATAGTCTCTAAGATTTGAGTTACTGGATAGCCTTTTGCAAGAGGAAACTGCACAATGAGTCACACCAATGATTTTTGTTATCAGCATATCTAACAAATAGGTAACTCGAAAAAAAAGAATCTGTGTTTATTTTTTTCTATCTTTAAAAATGACTGAGATATTAAACGTTAAAGAACGGCCTCCGTGGCAAAATCCGGCTAACCAACCGCGCCAACGTGTGACGTCACGTTGCGAGCTGCGAGTCGGTGCTTGCGTACTCCTACTGTGCTCTCGCGGTTTCGCTATAAATTTAATTGTTTTTCTTATAGAGAATGAATAAAGTGGCTAAGAAATATTGTATTGTCCCTATGTGTACTAACTCCAGTAAAAACACCCCAAAAAGTATTTTTTTTCTGTACCATATAATAAAAATATTCGGAAAAATTGGTTAAAAGTTATGAGAAGAGCAGATCCTCTCACAGCCTCTAGTCACGTGCATTGTTGTGAAGATTATTTCGACGTAAGTTTTGTGTTCATTATTATTATTATATAATATTAGATTAATTTTATATAATATTATACACGGTGTATCATAATAACCAATAAAGAATCAATTCGTTATTTATCTAAAACTAATTATTAAAATGTGTTTACACGTAATGTCATTCAACCCAAAATTTATGTATTTTATATTTTAAATAAAAAATTATATTTTCATGTATATCATAGTATCATCATAATGTCTATGATTACATGAAAATTTTGGGTTGAATGACAGTACGTGTAAACACAATGTAATAATTAGTTTTAGATAACGCATTGATTAATTAGTGGTTATTATGAAACACTGTATACATCCAAAAGTATTTCTTTTTAGCAATATATACTTACCTAATCTAAAACTGTAGTTGAAGCGCAGGTTAATAACTTCGCGAGCGGCGAAGGTCGCGCTCCCTGGTTTGAGTTGGCGTTGGCGATGACTTTTTGTTTTAAAAAACAAACCCAGGCTTATTAAATCTAATCACAAATGGCTTAAAATGTTAGTTATACCTATGTTAGTACCTACCTAGTACCTACCTACGTACCTAGCAACACAAGACTACAGTAGTAGATACTTAATAAAGTTAGTCATGTATGTTGATAGGTAGTCAGGGGTAAAGAACAAATTATTATGTAATATTATTTCAAAAGTATGTTTACCAAGATTACACCTGGTACCTACCTATAACACTGACTGTAAGGTCAGGTGTAACAAACTTTCAATTTTATTGATCTTACATAAAAAAATAACAAAAAAAGTAAATATGATTTATTTATTATTACTAACAGATGGGACCGACGATCTGGTGAAGGTCGCGGGAAGCCGCTGGATGCGGGAGGCGGAGGACTGATCGGTTTGGAGATCCCTGGGGGAGGCCTATGTCCAGCAATGGGCGTCTCTTGGCTGAAATGATGATGATGATGATGACTAACAGATGAGTTTAACTTGGTGAGGTCTGAGTATTTGAGGTGAGGTATGAGGTCTGGGTGCTTTTTGTGTGTGTTTATTACATAAGACCATGGCATATCGATACTACATAGGATATACGCACGAGTCAAAGGACAGTCGGATACTGTCCTTTTACAAAAACCTCTATCATCACTATGTCAATTTAATAAAAATAATATCTAAAGTAACCGCTAACACAAACACAACAACAAACATTTAAAATATTTGGTGCAAACCATTTAAGAAATCAAATTTTATGCACGTAAACACTCCGCATCGCCCGCAATCGAACATGACAGCCGCAGCGTGTCGTCATCGCAGTAGCGCGCGAAGGAACGCAAATTTAAAAATGCGGTGAAACTTTACCACGCTGTAACTTTGGAAATTGATTTTGATGAAAAAAAAAACTATTATTATTTGCATGAGTGCGCACATTAAATGCAGTAACTTTTATAGTAATATTTTGATGTGTTGGTGTGGTGTGACTCATTAACCATTTTTTACGAACTCTTACTTGCGATACGAAACGACACCTAATGGCAGCGGCTGCGCGTCAACTACACTCGGCGTCAAAAAAATCGCACCTCTAAGAAAATCACTTTCAAATGTCATTAACTTTTGATATGCAGATGCAGTCACATTTATTATGATTTTATTTAAAAGGTTACTTAATGAACTTAATAAAAAACATTACTTTTCATTATCAAATAAAACCTAAAGCAACAAATATAGTGTCACAAAAATTTCTTGCAAATTTTGCTACCCGGGAGATTCGTTAGTTGCGCTTCCTTTGTGGGTATAAAAGGGTCAACACGGGGCCAATGTGGGTCATTCGCTATTCAACCGTTGAAGAAGACACATCTGTACATTTTACTAAAGAAAAAACACCTGGAAGATGGATACCACAGCTGATGAGGCCGCTCAAGTGGTTGCACTACTGTAATCAGGGATGCGGCAGTGTGATGTCGCCCGGCAACTGAATCTGAGCCGTTTTTCGGTTCGAAGAATATACCAGCGCTTTTTAGAGACCGGTGGCTATATCCGGAGACATGGGTCCGGTAGACGTCGCTGCACTTCGGAAGGAGACGACCGATTCGTTGTGTCGTACTCTTTAAGAAATCGCTTCTCAAACGCTGTTCAGTTGCAACAGCAGCTCCAGGCAGCTCGCAGACGCACCGTGAGCGTCTCTACGATTAGAAGAAGACTGAAGGAGAAGAAGATAGCAGCACACAGAGCTGCTACAGGTCCAAAATTGACTGCAGCGCGCCGGCGAGCCCGCTTACAGTTTGCTCGTGACCACGTCGATTGGACCCTTGAGCAGTGGGGAGCTGTTCTCTTCTCAGACGAGACGCGAGTGTGTCTTTTCTGCAACGACCGACGGAAAAGGGTATACCGGAGGCAGGGTGAACGTTTCGCCCAAGCCTGCATCCAGGAGACGGTGGAATATGGAGGCGGATCCTGCATGTTCTGGGGTGATATGTCGGCTGCCTGCAAAACCGACCTTGTCTGCGTCTCCCGGACGGGAGGTGCTCGCGGACAAGGGTCGCTGACTGCTCGCCGCTATGTCACAGAGATCCTGGAAGTGCATGTGGTCCCCTTAGCCGAATTTTTTGGCGAGGGGTTCACATTAATGCACGACAACGCTCGCGCTCACACTGCAGCCATCGTGAGCGACTTTCTGCGGAGGTCCTAAATTTCTGTGATGCAGTGGCCAGCGAGAAGCCCGGATCCGAATCCGATAGAGCATCTCTGAGACCATCTTAAACGGAAGGTTCGATCTCGGGATCCAGCTCCTTCGACTCTACAGGAACTCCAAGACGCGGTAATTGAGGAATGGGATCTTGTCCCTCAAGAAGAGCTCCTGAAGTTGGTGAGGTCCATGAGGGACCGCATGGAAGCCGTCATCAGGGCAAGGGGGGGTAACACTAGATTTTAAATTAATTTTAAGACACTTTTTGTACATTTTTTTGTAAATCATCGATTGTTATTTAGGACTTAATTAAGGATTTTTAATATTTTTTCATTTTAATGTTTTTTGTATCATTATTATTAAACAAAAGTTTAAATTTAATTGTTTTTTGATACTCCTTTTTGTTACCTTTCTAATGATACCCAACACTATCCTCTAAATAAGGTTTAGGAATTTTTGAACAAGATTTTTAAAAGGTGCGATTTTTTTGACGCCGAGTGTAGTTTTATATAACGTGTATGGTCTTATGGTCAATGTAAATTGGCAGCCCCCCTAGACAAATGCCACACGCTAACATTTCCGCAGTCATTCCTCAGAAAATCTATGGAGATGACATTAGCTGCGGAAAAAATAGCGTGAAGTTGTCGTAAGCTAATGTCATTTCCATACATTTTTTCTGCGGAATGACTGCGGAAAAGTTAGCATGTGGCATTTGTCTAAGGCCTCTGAGGGGTTCGCCCAGCCTTGCCATCTCCCGTCTGAATGCTCTAAGGTTTGCTCTAAGCCTTCGCGCGAAGTATGTACAACTTTTCGCTCTAACCCCGTTCAATGCCTTCGAGCATGACGCCTGGGTGAAGCAACCGGCCCGTTCAAGACTCATTATTTAAATGTGTTTACACGTAATGTCATTCAACCCAAAATTTTAATGTAAATCATGGACATGAATCATGATGATGATACCATGATTTCCAGTGGATTTACATGAAAATTTTGGGTTGAATGACATTACGTGTAAACACATTTTAATAATGAGTTTTCAATAAAGAATTGATTATTTATTGGTTATTTTGAAACACCGTGTACATTATGAAGAAGTAAAATTAATCAATCATCAGAATCTATCAATTACTACGTTTAATGAACGGTTCCAAATTATACCTATATTTCTTTATCTGATTTTGGGTATATTTACTTGATTGAGGTAAGAATTTAGCGGTCGGTAGCACCAGACGATACGGTCGTCCAAAGGGATCGGAGTGGCACGCAGATCAGCGATGGTCTGCGACCATCAGTACACCTGCCGCTTGCCCTCGCAATTTTCGCCCGCAACATGGTGGCGTCGCAGACGACTCTTAGGTTCTCCGCGAAGAGCGCCGTCATGCCGTTAGCGTCGCCGGCGAGGTGTGCGGGCAGCTCGAACCACTCCCGCACCATCGCTGCCTCCAGCGCGATATCGGGCTGGAGGTGCGTCACCGCCCACCTGGGGAGGCGGCACCCGTCCCCGCTGAAGACGTGGAGGCTTGCGAGGGGGAGACCAAATATCGGACGGTGCGGTGGCCAAGGGTCACGTCGACGATCGACGAACCCTACCACCGCACGCACGTCGGGGTGGTCCCTCGATTGAGGACGTCGAGGCCCAGGTTCCTGGCCCAGGACTCGACTAAGCCACCCCTGACGTCCGTGGCGGGGCAACCCCACGCGCGACTTCGCATTGAGGTTGCCCACCACCAAAACTTGCAGGGGCGCCGCCCTCCTAACCACCCCCTCGACCGCAGTCCGGTTAACCTCAGTCTGCCCGACTGCGGTTCGGGGAGGAGTAGGTGGACACCACCACCACTTCTCCCCACTTAACGGCCACGTAACCCGGCCCCCTCTCTCTCACCGAGATTGGGCTCGCCCTCTGGAGTGGACTTGCCCCCCTCCCTTCTCCGAGAAGGCTCTCCTCAGAGCCGCAACCGTGACTGGAGGGCGTCAAGCTGCCCTTTCAGCCGGCGGTTATTGGCCTGTAAACGGTGAATCTCCTCGGAGGTCTTCCTTTCCGCCAGAACTCTGGCAACCCCGAGGATGGAAGTGGAGGCCTTTTTGAGGTCCCGCATGCACGTCCCTTAACTCCTCTCTTTCTTGGAGGTTTTCCTCTTGCCTTTACCCTTGGGGGGCTTGGGGACGTCTTCTTCGGCTGGGCCCTCCTCTAGCTCCTTGCGGGCCTGAGAGAGTTCAGCCGAGTGGAGATAGAAATCTCCCTCGTCGTCGTGGGCACCCGCCTCCTTGCCCTTTTTGGCCTTCTTTCGGGCCTAGCGTGCGCTTGCACTTACGGCCTCAGGATCCTAGCCTCCGTCTCGACATCCATCTCGACCTCCAGCCCTGAGTCGGTCTCCGAGCTGGCACTAAAAAATTTCCAAAATGAAGGCCTTTTCCGGCTGGCCGGCGTTTCCGACCTCAGGACTCACTCCTGGGTCCTGACGTCAGCCACACTGGCGTCCACCACCTTAAAACTTACTCCCGTAGGGGTCCTCACCTTTCCATCAGGTCCCTTACTTCTGTGTCCGTCGCCTCTGAGGCTTCAGAGACACTAAATTGATCCATAGTTGGACCACAACCACGAGCCTCGCCCGTCGCACACATACAGATACGTATATATAGAAAAAGTATAAAAATACACACAATTTTTGTACAACTTAATGCTAATAACTCAACCTACCTAGAACGAACGTCCTGACTGAACTGACCGTCCCTGTCTGTTCCTCGTGTGCTTGTGTTCGCGGAGAGGGCAAGCACGGGCATCAACGGGCAGACACGTGGGGTGATTTTGTAACTTGACAATCGGACATCGTATAGATTTGATAATTCTGTTCGATTCAAACCGATCTTTTGATACGTTTACAATTTTGTTACATTGTTGTCCGAGTTGTATACTATATGTCAAATAACTTAAAGTCAATAAACATAATTTCCTCTTTTCTAATATTTTTTTTTGATCAAGTCAACTTATTCGATTGCAATAGCCAATCAAACGACCTGCAGGCCTATTCTGTAACTTCGGTTGCTAACTAGAACTGTCATTTTTGAAAGGAACTTGACATCCATTACTGCTATCATGAACGCTGCCGTAACACATAAGATCACTAAACCAGCAATGGATATAAAGTGTATTTCAAAAATGACAGTTCTAGTTACCAACCGTAGTTAGCGAATAGGCCTGCAGGCCTATTATGTAACTTCGGCTGCTTACTAGAACTGTCATTTTTGAAAGGAACAACATTTATTACTGCTATCATGAACGCTGCCGTAATACATAAGATCACAAACCAATAGTGTCTTTCAAAAATGACAGTTCTAGTTTATTGTGATTAAATAAAAGAAAGACTTGTATGATTAGTTTTATTTGGAGACACAACCCGGTTTCTAAATTATTAAAACACCAACATGACACACCGAACCTTGAAAACGCAGTGAGCTTCACAGAACAATATATGACATGTTACAGATTAAAAAGGCGCCAAACCAAAAATGACATTTACAGTTTTATGTATATGAATATTGCTACTCAACACCACCCCTCAATATACAAATACATAACTACTTATGGGTGCTTATTGTATGTTTAACAATTCACGGAGCCTTACAAAAGTAGTTGCTGGTAATGGCTTTGTTAGTATGTCTGCTACTTGCTTATTTGTCTCAATATAATTTAATAGTACAGTACCATCAACTACCTTTTCACGAACAAAATGATGTTTTATATCTATATGCTAAAAAATCCAGTTATGCATAAAAGATTATGCATAACTGGATTTTTTTCGTATCGTAGTTTGGCTTTTACAGTCTGACATATTAAATTTAGATAAAATCTGAGTCAAAAACATAGTTTTATTTATTTTAAGAATTCCTGTTTCAATATTTTGTTCAATTGATATACCTAAAAAATGCTTAGCCTCACCCAAGTCTTTCATACTAAAAATTTGTTTAAGATAATCCTTTGTGTCATTAACACAGCTCACATCAGTGCCTGCAATCAGTAAGTCATCGACATATAGTAGTAAGTAAATTATATTTTCCTTATCTTGTTTTACATACAAACCATAATCTGACTTAGACTGAACATAACCTAGATTTAATATTACTGAATTAAATTTCTTGTTCCAATTTTTAGGCGAATTCTTAAGACCATATAAAGATTTTTGTAATTTACATACCATATTCTTATTATCATTACAATTATAACCTTCTGGCAATGACATAAATACTTCATCTTCAATGTCCCCATGAAGAAAGGCATTCTTCACATCCATTTGATGCACCAGTAGACGTTTTTGGTTACAAACTGCTAAAAATGTACGTACTGTAGGCAGCTTAGCAACAGGTGCATACATGTCCTCATCCATAAATTCACATAGCCTCTAGCAACGAGTCTAGCTTTGTAAGTATTTATGCCATTCTCATCCAGCTTTTTCTTATAAACCCACTTACTATCAATAACTTTACAATTCTCTGGTTTCTTAATTAATTTCCATGTATTATTTCTTATCAAACTATCCATCTCCTCTTCCATTGCCCTTTTCCATTCCTTACAGTTATTACTCTCTAATGCCTCTTTATAAGTGGTAGGATCATTTTCCACAAAGCTTAAATATGAGAAATAATCGTTATGCCATTCAGGTGGTTTTATTTTATTTTTAGGTCTTAATTTCCTATTTTCATTTTGTACTATGGTATTTTCATTATTATTGGAATCATCAGATAGGTTTTCATTATTATAATGTAATTCTGATGATATAGAATCTACCTGTAAATCATCATTTAGGCACAGGGTTATCAGATTGACAGTCATCATTACTAATATTACTATGAACTTCAATATTATCAAATGAATTATCCGTATCTAGAACATTTATTTTATTATTTATACTATTTTGATTTTCTACATTCTGATCAAATTTTTCAATATTTATATCTAAGTAATGATTAGCATTTTGAGAATTATTTCTATTATTTTCTTTCCTTACATTCCTATCTGAAATTAAAAATACTACATCTCTCTTAATTTCTATCTTATTTTCTTTTCAAAATAAATTCTTAGACCTTTTGTTCCTTCTCCATAACCTACAAAATATCCCTTTCTACCTGGTGGTGCCCCAAGTAGACTCCACCACGTCGGCGTTTCACCGAGTAAGGAATTCTGGGTTGATTGCTGCTGCCCCACTACCCGCTCATAGAAAGGATTGTGGCTTACCCCGATTCCCGTTGTCTCCTTCCGTCTCCTCCGTAGCCGGTGGACTTCCTGAGCTAGCTCGAAGGAAGTCGCGGCTCCTGAAGTTCTGCAGTGGATCCACCGGTGGAGACCGGAGCACTACAAAGGCCTATTAGGCCACCACGACTCACACACGCGATTTCGCACAACACAAAGCGGGCTTTCGCACCCCGATATTAGGTGCGCCGCGCAAATCACTATTTGCTTGAATATTATGTATTATATTTTATTCCGGCCTGCCATAACCTCTAAGCATGTCATGACATTTTCGACTCGACTCAACTGACATATCACATGCGGCCGGCCGCCAAAAAAGCTGTCACTGCACAGACTAGAATGCAGTGCCGCCACTCGCTCTTCCTCGAGCGTGAACATCCCCCCGCTCCGGACAGTCCCGGACTGTCCGCCAAATCAGTCTAAGGGGAGGCGAGAAAGAGTAGCGACCGCGCGCTTCAAAACAGAATCCCCAACTAGGACCTCGGCAAACCTGGGCACACCATCAGACCCTAGAGTAAGTTGGACAATGCGTCCGCGACGCCAACGTAAGGGTGGCAGGTTTGGGTCCTTCACTAACACGAGGTCTCCAACCCTCGGTGGGTTTGTCTTATCTGACCACTTAACGCGCTGTTGCAAAATGTGTAAATATTCAAGGTGCCAGCGACGCCAGAAGCTCTGGGTAAGCTGCTGGAGCAACTCAAACCGCGAAAGGCGTCCGGGATTGATATCTCTATAAGGATACTCGGGCAGGGCGTTAAGTGGTCTGCCTATCAAGAAATGGCCCGGCGTGAGGGCCTGCAAATCGTTCGCGTCGGTAGACAACGGACATAACGGACGCGAGTTGAGAACCGCCTCAATCTTATGAAACACCGTCGCGAGTTCCTCAAACGTGAGAATAGTCTCCCCAATAACGCGGCGAAGGTGAGTCTTGGCGGCCTTTACAACAGATTCAAAAATCCCTCCCCAGTGAGGGCAAGACGGCGGGGAGTATCGCCATGTTACCCCCCTACGGGAGAGTGTGGATCCGATCTCAATATTATTTTTATCTAAAAATTCACAAACTTCTCTTATATGTCTATCAGTGCCCTTGAAGTTCGTCCCACAATCGGACCGAATTAGAGAAGGCAGTCCCCGGCGGGAGACAAATCTGCCTAACGCTGCTAAGAAAGCGTCCATGGTGAGCGCACTCACCACCTCCAAATGAACGGCTTTAGTGGCCAAACAAACAAACACACACAAGTAAGCCTTTTCAGTCTTAGCATTACGGAGTCGCGACGTTTTTATAGTGAACGGTCCCGCGAAATCAGTTCCAACTCCTAAGAAGGTCATCGATTCATTCACACGATCAGCAGGCAAATCACCCATTTGGGGCTGCATCGTCTCGGGGCGTAAACGATAGCAGGGCAGACATCGAAAGATAACAGATCGGATTATTCTTCGCGCTGACAAAATCCAAAACTCCCGTTGGAGGAGCGCGGTCAATGCATTACATCCGGCATGAGCATTCTTCACATGGCGATCAATGATCAACAATCGCACCAATGGTCCGTCCTTGGGGAGCAACAGGGGATGACGTGATCTATAAGGCAAGTTAGCGTGCCTCAATCGGCCTCCTACACGCAACAATCCTTTATCATCCAGAAAGGGAGTCAAACGCACCAAGGGTCCCTTCAATTTGGACGTCCCGAAAATCTTAAGTTCCGGTTCAAACGCTCTAGACTGGGTCATACGCACCCAATGCAGAAGAGCATCTTGGCGCTCCTGCGGTGAGAGGACCGGACACAAATCTTTGTCCTGAGGCCGGCGACAATTTCGTATAAATCTTCTTATCCAAGCGGTCACGCCGAGCAACTTGTCCAGAGAACTGTAGCGGTCTAATAAAAATTCCCGCTCTGGAGCCGCCATAGTCTCGACAGCGTGAACACGCAAGCCCGGATTTGGTACCTTCACCACAGCTGGTGTGGAAGGCCAAGACGGTTGTAACAACCAGTCGGGACCCCACCACAGAGTGTGGTCAATAAGCTGAGGGGCTTCGCTGCCACGTGATGCACAGTCAGCAGGGTTTATTTCACCTGGCACGTGGCGCCAAATCAACGTGGCCTTCGAGGCCTGTATTTGGGATACCCGATTGGCCACAAATACTTCCAGGGAGTGGACGGAGTTCTTAATCCAACACAGGACAACCTGACTGTCGGACCAAGCAAAGAGCGACTCAAAGTCCACACTACGTCCCAGGGTGTCAACAACGTGGTTCATCAACCGAACCAGAAGAGTAGCTCCAGACAATTCTAACTTCGGAATCGTTAATCGAGTCCGAAGTGGAGCAACCTTACTCTTAGCAATTAGCAAGTGGAGCTTAACAGCTCCTCTATCATCGACCGTCCGGATATATACGACGGCTGCGTATCCACTCTCAGACGCGTCACAAAAGCCATGAAGGCTGGCCGTAAACCGTCCCTTAGGCAGTATATGTCTAGGGATACTAACACGGTTAATGTCGGGGAGAGACGACATAAAGGACTCCCAATCTCGCAGCAGACGGCCCGAGAGGGGCTCATCCCACGACACTTCGGCTGACCAAAGTTCCTGTAGGAAGCACTTCATCCAAAACACTACGGGACTAATCCAGCCATTTGGGTCAAAGGTACGAGCTACTGTAGACAAAACCAACCGTTTCGTCCAGACCTTGGGGCTTGGCAGCTCCAATCGATAGGTGAACGTGTCCTGGACAGGTCTGTATTGCACTCCCAAAACAGACAGTAAATCTGGAGTGTTGGCATTCTCAAAAATATGAGGCTCCTGCTGGTGGTCGTCTGGCAAGTCACACAAAAGCTGAGGTGAGTTGGACATCCACTTCCTCAGTTCATAACCACCAGCCCCGAGAAGAGCAATTAGTTCATCTCGCAAAATCAAGGCTTCCTCGACACTAGAGGAGCCCGTACAAATATCATCAACAAATGCATCCTCCTTGAGAACCAAGGATGCGCGAGGGTATCGTAACCGCTCACGTTCAGCGAGTTCCACAAGTGAGCGAATTGCCACAAAGGGGCTCGAACGCAAACCGTATGTATTGGTGTTCAGCTCGTAGACCAGCATGGGATCCCTGGGATCCTCCCTCCATAATATGAGCTGATATCGTCTATCGTCCGGGTGAATCACAGTCTGCCGAAACATCATCCGGATATCGGTCACAAAGACGACGGCATGGCGACGGAAGTTGGTCAATACATCACCCACCTCGTGGTGCAACTTCGGTCCAGCATGCAGACATTGATTCAGTGAAACTCCGGTAGACGTAGGAGCTGACCCATCAAAAACAACGCGTATCTTCCCGGTGGAAGGTTTCAAAACCGCGTGGTGAGGAAGAAAATTATGTTCCTCGTTTCGCCAGTCCAGTCGCGAGACCGACATGTGCCCCAGTTGCTCGTATTCTCGCATGAAGTCGACATACTTCTGTTTGAGGTCGGAGTTCCTACTCATACGACGCTCCATGGACAGCAGCCGCTTCTCGGCCAACGGCCGGGAGCTGCCAAGTGAGGGGCGAACTGACAAAAAGGGCAAACGAGTGATCAGCCGTCCCGAGTGAAGGCGACCTGTATTGTTCTGGTAGAACAACTCACACTCCTCGTCCAAGGGGTTCACTCGCTTCACGGTAGGTGGCTCTTCCACCTCCCAAAACCGTTGAAGGACATCCGATAAGGTGGAGCTAACAGTTATGTAACTGTCCACCGATGGAGATGGTGGGTTATGCCTAACTGGTCCCATCACTACAAACCCAAGCGATGTAGATAAGGCTACCAGCCCACCCTTCTGTAACTCTCTCCTCTTCCCACAATACACGCGGCCTAGAACATCGGCACCGAGCAATAAGTGAATCGGACCGGTTCGGTGGAAGGAAGGGTCAGCCAAGGTCAATCCTGATGTCGCATCAACGACAGCGCGCGAAACGTGCTGTTGCGGAAGCTGACCAACAACCTTCTCATAAACAATCGCGGTAGCGCCAATTTTGGGCGCTGAAGAGAAGTGGGGGGAGAAGGAGAACAAAACCTGACCGATCGGATCCGGGATCCGCAGGTCTCCGATTCCTCGTACCGATTCAAGGTATGGAGATGTGTTCAAACTCAACTGCCGGACCAGCCAGCTGGAGGCAATGCAACCCTGAGCTCCCGTATCCAAAAGGGCGCGAACTAAAACAAAGGTGCCCCTCGGGCCCCACACCTGTACGGAGGCTGTTGGTAACAGCACCTGCTCCTGTGGGGGGGTTGCAGCCGACAGTTGGTTTAGTGAAAATCCTCCCGCATTCCCCGCAACGGGGGGGAAGGGGGGTCCGAAGAAAAATGCGTGCGCGGCGGAGGAATAGGGCGCTCAAGGCGCTCGAGCGGGTCCCAATCCGGCACGTACACACCCCGACCAAAGCTGCATCGGGGGGCCGGGCGGTGCCCATGATGGGCGAAAGTTGGGGGAGCCCGTGACAACCGGGGTCTCTCCATCAGAGGGGGAGAGAAGCGTATTGTCTCCCGACGTGGCTCCCTAATAACCGCGGCCCAATCCCGCGGTGGCGCCTCATAAGCGGCGCGTCGATCCCCCCCGCCCGTAGGGGGGGTGGGGCGCCCAATCCTCTCACTGGAGGGGGGGCGCCTGTCCAATCTCCGCGGAGGGGTGGCACGCCCCTCCGATCTCCTCGGAGAGGTGGGTGACCTAGGAGGGCCCCCGCCCGTGTGCAAGTCCCTCTCTCTCACCACCTCACGAGTGTCTCTATTGTTGAAGCACAAAAGGGGGTGATGGGCCCCTCCACAACAGTGGCAATCTCGTGGGTGGGGGCAAGCCGATGCCATATGGGCCCCCAGGCAGCGGTAGCACCAATTCCGCTGCTTGGCCATATTCCTACGCCCCTCGGTGCGTAGGCCAACAAATTTGGGACAGGCCGGCAAACGATGGCCATCCCGCTTGCAACACTTGCAAGGCCTCGGCCTCTCCCCGTGTGGAGAGTTCTGCCGCACGGCAGTATATTGCTTGTACGGGCGGCGCTCT
This sequence comes from Schoenobius gigantellus, assembly GCA_963935595.1. Taxonomy (NCBI): domain Eukaryota; kingdom Metazoa; phylum Arthropoda; class Insecta; order Lepidoptera; family Crambidae; genus Schoenobius; species Schoenobius gigantellus. The sequence goes on from OZ012548.1 coordinate 21,079,337, forward strand.
CTCCGTGGCGCTGCCCGGGTCGCCTCAAAGCGGCCTGTACTCGGTCCCGGTATAGGAGCCAGATCCAAGTGGTCGGTCATCCGACACTCATCCTCCAAAAATCTGAGGAGATCCGAGAAGGGGGGGAGGTACGAGGCACTATTGCCCCCGTACCTTTGTTCGAAGCGTCCCTTCATCTCCATGGGAAGCTTATCGAGGATGAGGTGGAGCAAAATAAAGGACCACTGGTCCACCGGTAGATCAAGTCGTTTGAGCGCGTTAATAGCGCTCAGCAGCGGGTTCAAAATTTCCTTCCTCAATGAGGAGACCCGCGATACTCGTGGCAGCCCTAAAATGGCAGCCACATGTGTGTCCGCTAGCAAGCGAACATTCTGATACCGGGCGGTCAACAACGCCCTTGCAATATCATAACTGTCATCATTGACAGGTAGATGCTGGACAAGTACACCAGCCTCTCCACGTAAGGCAGAGAGCAAATAGGCCAATTTCTGGCTAGGGAACAGGTCGTCCCTCGAGTGAACCAGGCTATCAAAGAGGTTAATGAACCCCATCCAAGAAGCCAAGTTCCCATCAAAGGTTGGGATGTCTAAAGTGGGCAGTCTGCCCAGCAAGCCGGCCGGGGTAGGCTTGACCTCCCCGGGCGTGCACGACTCACCCCTCCGGACGGATAGGATTGCCTGAGCCTTGTTTATAATCACATCCGCCTGTTCAAAACACTGATCATAATCGGCATTAAATTGGTCGACTGCCCGCAACTCAGCGGCACCCTCGGCTGGGTGGTCGAGCAGATATTGTTGATGAGCAACGAAAAGCTGCTCCAATTCCTTCAAGCGAGCCGGTACTCCCTCATGCCGAATTAACAAGGCCTGTTCTCGGTCTGGTCGGTCTACCAAAGCGACGGCACTAGCAAACCATCTCAAAATCTTTTGTGCACCCGCGCGGGCACCACTAAGCGGGCTGACTGGCGGGACCATTTTGCACCAAAATTAAGATACTCTATAATAATACACAGACAAACAGACCGACAACCGCAGACAATAAAACAGATTGGGAGGAACTTCAAAGGCAGAACAAAATATATAAACAAACCAAAATCAAGTATAAATGCTAGAACTTAACTAGAACAACAAGGCATTTAACAACAGAATTTTTCAAACAAATTAAATTCAAGCATTAAGTCAATAACTTAACAAACACAATATTCAAAGGCAAACAAAACAAAATCAAATGTAAATGCTAAAACTTAACACAGCAAAATAGTGTATTACAACAACAGCAAAGTCATTTAGCAGCAAAATCTTTTACACAAATTAAATTCAAGTATAAGTTTACAACTTAACAAACAAAATAGTCAAGGGCAAAACAAAGATATGAAAAAACAAACCAAAATTTAAATATAGGTAAATGCTAGAACTTAACTAGAACAACAAAAGACATTTAACCTCAATTTTTCATATACAATGACAATTAGTTAAGGAGATCGGTCCACAAATGAGCTGGTAGTCGGTTTAAAATCAGCAATCAAAACCAATTAATATGTATTGCCCGTTTGGACAACCAACAAGATTACAATATTAATTGTACAATACTAATGAAATACTCAAATCTAAGAACCACGCTCTGCTACCAAGAGATGGTGGTGCCCCAAGTAGACTCCACCACGTCGGCGTTTCACCGAGTAAGGAATTCTGGGTTGATTGCTGCTGCCCCACTACCCGCTCATAGAAAGGATTGTGGCTTACCCCGATTCCCGTTGTCTCCTTCCGTCTCCTCCGTAGCCGGTGGACTTCCTGAGCTAGCTCGAAGGAAGTCGCGGCTCCTGAAGTTCTGCAGTGGATCCACCGGTGGAGACCGGAGCACTACAAAGGCCTATTAGGCCACCACGACTCACACACGCGATTTCGCACAACACAAAGCGGGCTTTCGCACCCCGATATTAGGTGCGCCGCGCAAATCACTATTTGCTTGAATATTATGTATTATATTTTATTCCGGCCTGCCATAACCTCTAAGCATGTCATGACATTTTCGACTCGACTCAACTGACATATCACATGCGGCCGGCCGCCAAAAAAGCTGTCACTGCACAGACTAGAATGCAGTGCCGCCACTCGCTCTTCCTCGAGCGTGAACACTACCTTTACTTTCCAGTTTAGAACGCTTTTCCTTAGGTATGTCACAAACAACCGCACATCCAAATTTATGAAGTTCTACAATATTAAATGTTTTCTGAGACCAACATTCATATGGAGTTTTATTTGTATTTTTTTTTTATATAAGTCCTATTTAATATATATACTACTGTGTTAACAGCTTCTGCCCATAAGTTTTTGTTCAAATTAGACTGTATTAACAAAGTACGAGCAACTTCCATTATAGTACGCATCTCCCTTTCAATTTTCCCATATTGTTCGGGAGTATAGGCAACTGTTTTTTGATGTAAAATACCCTTGTCACTCAAAAATAATTCTAAAGATTTATTTACAAATTCAGTGCCATTATCTGACTGTAAAATTTTAACTTTGTTGCCAGTTTCAGTTTCAGCATGAGTTATAAAATGTTTAATATTACTAGGTACTGCTGACTTATGCTCCATAAAATAGACTTTTCTATATTTAGAATAATCATCTTTTAACACTAAAATGTATTAATAAGGAAATGTTGTAATAAGGAAAAACAAAAATTTCACCGTAGATATAAGACTTACGGCAACCTTTCCGACTATCAAACCTTTTCCTTGCTGCGCAGCAGAGCTGTCATGCTTGAGCGCGCTTGTTTTGATGGTTACATAGAGAAAATTGAAGCTTCTATAAAAACCAACCCCAGGGCCTTTTGGTCTTATATTAAGAACAAAAAGAATTCCTTCACGCTTCCTAATATTCTCTGTTTTCGTGGGGATTCTGCTGAAACAAGGGAGGGTGTCGGAGACTTATTCGCCAAATTTTTTCATTTGACCTATCAAGCTTCAGATACGGCTTCTACCGGCTCGCAGCAACTACCTGAGAGTGCTAACGCAAAAAGGAGTCTTAAAATTGCTGAAAAATTTAGATCTCTCTAAATCTGGTGGGCCCGACTCCATTCCACCTGTTTTTATTGTTAATTGCGCTGAGAGGTTGGTGATGCCGCTCTGCATACTTTTTAGACGTTCGCTAAAAGAAGGTAAACTTCCGCAAATCTGGAAGTCAGCATTTGTTACACCAGTCTATAAAAAGGGTGATAGGTCTGATGTAGAAAATTATCGTCCAATATCCAAGCTTTGCCTGTTCTCGAAAATCCTTGAGCGGATTGTGTACAGCGAGGTATATCAAGCTGTTCGTGGAAATTTAGGCGAGTCTCAGCATGGATTTGTTCGTAAGCGGTCTACCATAACAAATCTTATTTTAAGCAATGATTTTATAACTCATGCGATGGAGCAGGGGGCTCAGGTAGATGTAGTGTACACCGACTACAGCAAATGTTTCGACCGTATAGACCATCATATGCTTCGTCAAAAAATATTAGCGGCTGGTATCCACGGTGACCTATACCGTTGGTTCTGCTCTTATATTGATAATCGTACACAAGCCGTAGTACTACGTGGATATACATCTGCATGGTATTCTGTTCCCTCCGGTGTACCCCAGGGCTCGCTCTTAGGTCCCCTGTTATTCAATATATTCATAGCTGACATTGGCTCGTGTTTCCTGAATTCTGATGTCCTGCAGTATGCCGATGATATGAAAATTCTAAAGGCTGTGCGGTCGGTTTCCGACGTTAATGACCTTCAAGAAGACTTGGATAGACTCGTTTCTTACTGTAAGCTGAACGGTCTACAGTTAAATATAGCTAAATGCTTTCTTGTCACGTACTCTAGACTTAAAACGCGCTTTGGAACTGGCTATACTCTCGATTGTCAACCGATTAGCGAAGTACCATATATCCGAGACTTAGGTGTAATACACGATAGTAAATTAACATTTGACAAACATGTTGAGAGTATTGTGAAGAAAGCTTCTAAGGCACTTGGTTTTATCATAAGGGAATCATCTTGCTTTCGTTCCTTGAAAACAATTAAAATATTATACTGCTCGTATGTAAGAAGCAACCTTGAATATGCATCACCGGTGTGGAACCCGCAGTATCAAATCTACAACAAGCGTATTGAGGGTATACAAAGAAAGTTTTTACGATACCTTGACTTCAAGGCACAGCGACGGTCTGTGGATTATCGGGAGAGATGCAAGCACCACCATTTTCTACCATTAGAATACAGACGTAATGTTAGTGACATTTGTTACTTGTTCAACATAATTCAAGGCGATATTGACTGTCCAGAGTTGCTCGAGCATGTCGGATTGAGTACCCACCGATCTGGCCTGCGACAGCGACCCTTACTTAATGTACCATTTACTTATACTAGGTATAGGAAAAATTCATTTTTTATGCGCAGTGCTTCGGCGTTTAATAAATTTTCATGCGAACAATCTGTTGACGTAGATCTCTTCTGCACTAGTTCGGCGTCAGTCAGACGGCTAATGAACATTCGATTTTTTAATGATATATAGTATGATGTTAAGGCGGTGGGTTTTCCCGGCTGCGGCCTGATTGCTTAGTTATTTCTTGTTTTATTATTATTTCTTCTTGTAAATGTATTAGACCAAAAGTGGTGTAACTATAACTTATTTTTGTCATTGTTTACTTATACTAATTTTTTCCCCTGTAATTTATTACAATTGGCTTAGATAAATATATGCGAAGGCTTGTAATTAGCGAATTGAACATTTATTAGTCTAGTAATAAGTTTATGTGTCTGTAAGCCTTTCAAAAATAAATAAATTAATAAAATAAAATAAATATTTTGAGCCTGCAATAGAAGGGACCTCTAAGGGACCACACACATCTGCATGTATAATTTCGCAACAAGCAACAGTTTTTGATAAACTAATAGGAAATGGCAGCCTATGACATTTTCCCTCTATGCATGCAATACATGATTCAGTAGACTCAATATATTCAATATTGTTTCTTTTTAATATTTGTCGACAGTAATCAAAATTTTGGTGAGCTAACTTTTCATGCCAGTTGAGTAATGTATCCTTAGCACATACTATATTAGCAGTATTGACTGTACATATAAAATCCATTACATAAAAACTATGAACTCTATGACCTATAGCACAAACAGTTTTATTTTTATAAAATTCACACTTATCACCTGTTATTTTCATAGTGTAACCGTTATTTACAGCACTAATGACAGAAAATAAATTCATTTTTAGTTCAGGCACATATAAAACATTGTTCAATGAAGTTTCTATATAATTATATCCATCAAAAGATTTTAATAAAATTTGACCCATACCTTTAACCTGAAGTCTCCTGCCATCACCGACAGTTACAAATTTTTCACTGGTTAAGTATGTTAAATTTGCAAAACATTCCTTTTTAAAGGTCATATGGTCGCTGGCTCCACTGTCAACTAGCCATTTATTGTTGTTTAATGAGTTCTGTCCAACATAAGCACTTGAAATAAATGCATTTCCATATTTCACACTATGCATTTTATCATCCTTTTTGACTTGCTTATTTTTCTTAAAGAAGCACTGCTCTGCAAGGTGACTATTTTTCTTACAATAAGAACACTTTTTAATTTTGCACTTATACTGAGTATGACCTGATCTGCCACACTTAAAACATATCATCGACTTTGCTGCTAAGGCCACTGGTTCCTCACACTCCTGAATGCGCTCTTCCTCAATGAGTAAACGCGCTTGAAGCTCACTTAATGTCTGCCGATCTTTGTCCACACTTTCCCAAGCTGAGATAAAGTGTTTATATTGTGCAGGCAAAGTCATTAATATTTTAGTTATAACCATCTTGTCTGATACTGGTTCTCCCAACTGTTTCAATTGGTTTGTCATTTGTTCTATTTTGCTGAAAAAGTTGGCCATGCCTCCTCCTTCATATTTATATTTCATGAACTTTTCATTTATAAGATGCACACTGCTTGCACCTTTTAATTCGAAAGTACTGCACAACTTTGACCACATTGCTTCTGCTGTAGAATATGATAATAAATGTTGCATTACTGACTCGGAAACTCGAGATACTATATGTGTCTGTGCCTTTGCATCCATTACATCCCAATCTTCTGGTTTTATGGCTTCTTTTGTGGACGTCTTGTCCACCACTCCGAACAAGCCCATACCATTTAGAACCACACGGGTTTGAAATTTCCAAAGCCCCCAGTTCTCGGCACCCGTCAATTTAACGACGGTGATTCCTTGATCCATCATAATGATGTTTTTATTTCCCTTTCCTTTCCCGTCTGTGTCCACACAAGAAAAAAACTATCTTCTGTTCAAACCAACACGTGGTTTTACTTTCTTCACCACACCGAAGATTTCTTCGTATTTTATCAATAGGTAGGCGTTTCTGGGCCCATAACCTATTATGATTAAATAAAAGAAAGACTTGTATGATTAGTTTTATTTGGAGACACAACCCGGTTTCTAAATTATTAAAACACCAACATGACACACCGAACCTTGAAAACGCAGTGAGCTTCACAGAACAATATATGACATGTTACAGATTAAAAAGGCGCCAAACCAAAAATGACATTTACAGTTTTATGTATATGAATATTGCTACTCAACATAGTTACCAACCGTAGTTAGCGAATAGGCCTGCAGTTACGAAATCGCCGTCCAGCAGGTTATTCTCTAACTTTGGTTGCTAACTAGAACTGTCATTTTTGAAAGAAACTAACCATCCATTACTGCTATCATGAACGCCGCCATAACACATAACACCACTAAACTAGTAATGGATATATTAAAGTTCCTTATAAAATTACAACTCTAGTTACCAACCGTAGTTACGAGTATATTTGAATAATAGGCCTGCTAGTCATTCGCGTTTATTGTTTCGCGGTCAAAAAGACTCCCCGCCCCGCCGTGTGCAAAGTGCCTTAACCTCTGCCTTTTAGTTCGCCTGTCATCGTAGACGGCGGGCGGCGCGGCGACCTTTTGTTTTCATTTGAACCCATGATACTGGGACAGAAAATGAAATGCCTATTTTAAGCGGCGACCATCTGTTTTTATTTGATATCCATATTAGGTACTTAGGCCGCTCTTACGTAGCTACTTTTAATTAGTTAAATTAACTTATGGCGATAATGAGGTCATTTGAATCAATTATCTGTGCATCCATCCGTATCTAGGTGTCGTGTATTATGTTTTTCAAAGATAGATCATGCAGACGATAGGTCCTTGACATTATCGAGTCACGCAAGATGATGACACTTAAATACGGTTTAGTAGATATTGAACCTATTCGCGAAATGGCTCACGCCAAAAAAAACGACCTATTCTCGAAATGACATATTCTTATAAGGACCTTTTCGCATAGTGAAGTGTTTAAGAGTTGACGACATACGCATCGAATTAAGAACCTCCTCCTTTTTTGAAGTCGGTTAAAAAGGAAGAAAGTTTTATTCTTGTTAGTTCTAAAAGTGGTTTTAGCCCTGCACCTGTTTCTTAAGCAAATAGGGATTTGAACGAGAAAAAAATGAATCTTTCAATAAAGAAAAAAAATCGTCTGGATAAAGAAAAAGATTACTTCGGCTTAACAAAGTTTAAAGGAAATCAATATGTACAGTTAAGGATTTCGTCGGGGTCGGTAAGAGCTCTGTGGCCGAATTGGTCAGCGTCAACACGGTATGTTGAAGACGCGCGTTCGATCCCGCCCGGGATGAAATCTTTTATTTATTGATTTATTCATTTTTCAATTTATTTAGCATTTTCAAAGAAAATGCAAAGTTCTATAAAAGAAAAAAAATAATATAGTATATTTTGTAACGAGGGACATTTCGAGCTGCTCCGTGCTTCGAAAGACACGTTAAATAGTGGGGTGTGTGTATCCCACTATTTTCCGCGCAGATGGCTAGTTTCTGTTGAGATTGGTCGCCAAGACTGAATATTGTTTAGGAAGACTATAATATTATGTAGTGTGTCTAATTTAAAAAGTCATCAGAGCTTATATACGTCCCTGCCGACCGAGGGGCTCGAGCCTATAGTAGCTAAGTGAGTGTTTAGGCAATAGGGTTTGAAAAGTAATGACCATGGGACCACCCTTGGAGTATACTCTATCGAATACAAAAAGAAACTACTGGGGGCAATCGTATCATAGCGAAATGATAATCTAAATTCGTCATCGTTTCTGAGAAAACTATTTCCTATATAGCCAACGTAAAGATTAGCGATCGCTGTGTCGAATTGTTCTTTCTGTAAGAAAACAATATTCTGGTTATCAAAGACTCAAAACTGAGAAATGGAAAAGAAATGGTAAATAAACGATTAAAATCAATATTTTCGTTTCATTTTATGTAAAAATGAGTTGTTTTTAGTAGTGCTGTAAGCTCCCATTCAGGCTATACACTTACACTACGAAAACCGCCACTATTGCGAGCGACATAAGAACGGTCCAAAGGTCAAACAGTATAGCTTGATAAGGAGCTTACTGTACATATATATGAAAGTTACGAAAAAATAATCCGCTTCTTCATCGATTCGTTGCGAATTAATTTGTCTACTAGCTTACATATCGATGGCATTGATAGATTCGCCACGTTATTTTATCCATACATTTTGTTCTTATCGAACTTCGTTATCGTTTTTGACTTGTCACTTTGTCTAGACCGCTAGATAGAGCTACGGGTATTTTTTCCTCCATCCCCATTTCCAATGTCTTTCTCTACTTAAACTGTATTTGTAAGCGTGTAATACCATTTATAATTATTTAGTATACAAGATGATATTGGTACTTACCACGAATACAACCAGGGGGTCTACCGCCTAACTCATAGCGATCACTCGCTATCGTGACATTAGAACAAAAGCTCAAATGTCACCTGTGACATTTAAATTATTGTTCTAATGTCAGGTAAGCGATAGTGAGTGATCGCTATGAGTTAGGCGGTACGGCCGCAGAGTTCATAGGTTGATTTGCGCACTTTTTATGAATATAACAAAAAATTGAACCGCCGAAAAAACTAAAAAGCAAAAACACTGAAAAGTTAAAAATAATATAAGAATAGGTACAGACAACATCACACTTCTATATTGAAGTCGGTGCCAAACCATGATCTCCTAGAAAGTGTTAAAATTTGTCACCGACTTCAAGATAGAAGTGTGATGTTGTCTGTACCTATTCTTATATTATTTTTAACTTTTCAGTGCTTTTGCTTTTTAGTTTTTTCGGCGGTTCAATTTTTTGTTTATTTTTTTTGTGACCTTCATCTATTAATTTTACAATCAGTGAGTGAATCATCAATTATCCCCCGTTTTTGTACCTTTAGGGTAGTAATTTTTTTTCAAATTTAAATTGGGACCACCCTCGGGGTATACCCTTTCCAATAAAAAAAGAATCATGAAAATCGGAGTTCTCTGTAAAAATTTATGCGTGATCATACATAAAAAAAAATATACGCGTCGAATTGAGTACCTCCTTCGTTTTTTCGTCGGTAAAAAAACAAGTCACATGAAATTGACATTTGTGTTGATTAAAAGTAAACTTCCGAGTTTTGGACCGAAATACTTCCACTGAGATTTTGACCGAAAACATAAATACCAACATAAGTTGGATGTTCCTATCACTGGTAAAGATCTGTGTGGAAAAAAAGCGAAAGCAGTTAAATTTGTTAAAAAGCCAGAAAACCGTTTTATACAATTAGAAGCGGTTTGCCACTATTACTTGCTGAAAAAGCGTCGATGGCGTAGTGCGTAAGGCCGTCGCCTTCCAATCGGGAGGTAGCGGTTCAAACTCCGCTACGTACCAATGTGTTTTCAAATTTCGAATTCATATGTACGTTTATTCGACGCTTTTACGGTGAAGGAAAACATCGTGAGGAAACCTGCACACACCTGTGAAGAAAGAATTTCTTTACAGGTTGTGTGTGAAGTCGACCAACCCGCACTTGGCCAGCGTGGTTGACTAAGGCCTAATCACCCTAGTTTAGGGTAGGCTCGAGCCCCTCGGTGGGGACGTATATGAGCTGTTGATGATGACTTGCTGAAAGAATTTTTGAGTTTCGATTAAAGTAAAAATAAAGAGATTAGGTTTTGCAATGACTGAGTTTCATAGTTAACTTTTTTAATCGTTAAACTTACAGACCGGATGAATAAAATCAGAATAGAAGTAATAAGTGTATTTAGAAAAAGACACAAGGCAATGTCCTGGATCACGGCAAAGTAAATATTAAAAAAATATTCTAAAAATTTTTTAGTTACGAGATTAATACTGCTGGATAGCCCATTTATCAAGCAAGGCTATAGTCTTAGGCTTTGTACTCGTATATACTTACAACATCATACTACCGCGGACACAGTTAGTAATAAAAATATTTTAACTAAAAATTACAACGCCATTTGAATCCTTTTGCATGGTGGACAGAAACCAAGAAAAATAGATTTTTCGTTTTTATTCCGGATAGCTCTACATACGAAACTCTCAATGAAGTTATTTTAATGTTAAAATAATAAATAGTATCAGGCCCAAATAAATTGTCCGTAGGTAGTGCAATCGAACACGTGAGTAGTTACACGGAAAAAATTACCGGTAGTACTACCAGTAGAACCTACGCTAGTACCACGGGTATCATCATCATCATCATCATCACAGCTCATATACGTCCTCACCGAGGGCCTCGAGCCTACCCTATGTTAGGGTGATTAGGCCTTAGTCAACCACGCTGGCCCAATGCGGATTGGTCGACTTCACATACACCATTGAATTTCTTCGCAGATGTATGCAGGTTTCCTCACGATGTTTTCCTTCACCGTAGGAGCGTCAGACAAATGTACATATGAAATTCGAAAACGAAAAACACAGTGGTACATGGCGGTCTCGAACCCGGACCTCCCGATTGGAAGGCAAGTGCCTAGTCCACAGCGCCACCGACGCTCACCACCTCATCGCTCACCATACCACGGGCATGCACTGAATAAATCGGTCTAGTTTTAGAGGAGAAAACAGGGGACTGCGATATGTCTATTTTGTGTACTTGTCATAGGTATTTGCGGTACGAGCTCGTTTGTTCCTATACTTATTTTTGAATTCTCTTGACCTTAGCGTTTCCTCTTAAAATGCGCTGCTGGGTCTCTAGAGATCCTGAAGCTCTAAAGCCTCGTTCGGACTAGGCTAGTAACGCGCGTAAAATCCAAACATTTTGTCGAGTAGATTAGATTTTTTTGATAAAAACTGACCCATATTAGTACTTCGTTCGTGTGGATGTCGGAAAATAGCAACATCGTGATGTTATATGGCCTATATCCTTTCTAAATAAATGGACTATCCAACACAAAAATATTTTTTCAATTTGAATCAGTAGTTCCTGAAATTAACGCATTCAAACAAACAAACTCTTCAGCCTTAGAATATTAACGCTATTATTCTAAGGTGACCCATATTATTAGTGGAATCAATATAACTCTGGATTCTAAAGAAATCAATTTCAGGTATTGCGCAATTACTATAGGCAGCTTCGATTTTGTTGGTATTTATTCATATTATGGTATAAATGTGTTTGTCGCTTTTCAAATTTTTTTACTGGTCTGATCAGGCCTTATGGAAGGAATTGTTGACAATTTTAAAGTTGCTATTGGACCTGCATATTCCACATTGCTAAATAAAGGCAAGGTTTTGGACTTGGAACTCTACCGTGTTTTGCGTAGTCAGCCAACTGGATATTGGAGGTTTGCCTTTGAGCAGTGCGATGTGTATGTAGCGCTGATTGAATGTGACACTATTTTTGTGACTGAATAGAGTTAGAATAAACTCGAAATTGTATTTTTCGGTTTAATAGATGAATGTACTCTAAGGCATACAATGTTTTAGAAAGGAAAACAAAACCATTATCAAATCTAATGCAAATCTATAAAAACAATACAAAATTGGAATATACAAGAGAAAAAGAGAAAAAATATCAAAAGGACATGGCCATGATACATGAGTATTGTTCCCTTACCGAATAAAATAAAAGGAAAGTGGGTTCAAAATTTATTAATTTTATTATTTATTTAATGATTTACCTCGCTGACCCAATATAACAATGACACAACTCAAAATCATGCAAAACTGAGAAAACGCGATTTAAGATGACGTGGATGCGTATAAACTTACAAAGTTTAAAAAAAATGTGATAAACTGTGTTTGTTTGTACGATTGTGGTATATGTTGACTGTACAGGATATTAGGATCACAGTAGACTAATTATTATTCTTCTAAGGCTTCAATTTTTTAAATAATTCATACTTAGATATTCAGATGCCAGTATTGCATAAATTTATGTGTCAAATTTTGAGTTATGCTACAAAATGTTTACATTTAATAAGCACCGTGTGACATAAATCAAAGTTATCTTTGTAGCTTAAAATGGTAATTTGGTTAAAAAACAGCTAAATATTGCAATGCAAGTTTAATGGCATCACAAATAAAATCCCAAATGGATTTTTTTACTAAGATTCCTAAAAATTCGTCATATAACTTACTGAATCAGTCTCTTTATTATTAAAATTACTTTCTTCAATCAGTCTCAGGCTTAGGTAATTAAAACCATCAAATAAGTACATGATTATTATTGTCGTAATTTGTAATATTCATTATACAAAGATTAAGTCTCAAAAAAGTTTCTTTAAACTAATAAAACAATAATGTCTTAAAAATAGCATTTGATTTTTAGTGTGGATTTGTGTTTGCAAAATTGATTACACGTAGGGCTCATTCTTCTGTCTGCTATTTGTTTGCCTTTTTTTATTGAAGTGTAGCTTTGTTGCAAATTTCGAAGTTATTTAGTCTTCTTTCTTGTCCACTTACCTTTCTATTTTCTTGTGTTAGAAGAAGCATCCTCTTCCTCCGAAATGGTTTTATCTAACTCCAACTCACTTTCTTAGCCAACAAAATCCGTACCTTCGCTATTTTTATTGATCACATTTTTTTTATACAACAAAGTTGGCAAAAAAGCATACTGCCCACCTAATGGCAAGTGGTAACAAACCTATAATACATGTGGCTCCTGCGAGATTCGCAGCAAATCTGCAACCCCCACAAGACCCACAGTGTACGTTGCCAACTTGTGACATAAGACGTAAAGTCATGGTACCCAGTAATTTCACTGCCATAGCTTAACTTCAAACCGGATTTCTTCCTAATTTGCATCTGCCACTGAATCATCACAGCTTGACAAAGTATCATCACTTTCTGGTATGCTAACTAATAAACCCAATGTTGGTGAAAGTACTCAATTAGAAGCCGAAGATGCATGCTTTGATGAATATGAAAACTTTTCTATTGAATCCCTCCAAAGCCCTGTAATGGGTGCTAGTAACTTAACTGAACTGACTATTAGCACATTCTTCTTCAGATCTTTATCTGACTGGACATAAACAGGGCTATGGTTCTCTTGCTGATAAATCAATGTCTTGTAATGAAGATATGCTTAACGGTCTTGGTTTATTATCCTCTACGCTCGTACATAGCTCAGAATTATCAGAATGTTGGCTAAGATTGGCGATCCCCTTTGTTGTGGAGAATTGTTTAAAATCTCAAAAAAATCAATTTATTTTTGGATATATTCTCAGGAATATGTTCAAACTAATTTGTTCCAAACCAGAAGTAATTTTTTGCTCAGGAATAAACACGGGTAATATCTCAAACTCTTTATGAATTTTATTTGATCCAACTATTGGACAGCATTGTCAATAATGTTTCCTAGGCCAGTGGATTGTGGTTTTCGTGAAGCACTGGATCGAAAATACCTTGTTTCTGAAAAGTTCGAATTAGCTCTAGAATCAAAGGAGCTCTGTGCCGGGTTATAGTTCGATATCTTCTTAACTGGACAGACACTAGTAAAAACATTCCTGAGTCCAACACATTTTCAGATACCTTGATTTCCGGGACAGCATTAGACGTGTTGGTATCGTTCGACAAACTAAATTCCATAGAAGTTATTTATCTGCCTACTACTACTTTCTTACATCTATAATAAGGATATCCAGATCATTAAGATAATATAGATACTATGAAATAAGAACCTATTATTCGTTTTCGGTGATACGTTGATGTCAGAACAACAAGAATGGTTGTTCTTCAGTACGAAGTCATTTCGTGCTGTTCAAACGATAAACACATAATTATGTTATGAAGCAGGTGAGTAGTTTAGAGTTAGGTATTACTAATTAATACCTACCAAAATAAAGGCATCGATTGATTGAAATTATTATTTAGAAAACTATACTACTTAAATCAGTATGAATTAATATGAACCTGATTCTAATATTCTTCGGCGATACGTTGACGTTAGAACATGATGGCACTGTGGTTGTTCTTCTGTTTGAGATAGTTTTGCTGTAAAAACGTAGGCAATGAAATTTTAACAATATAAAGTACGTAGTAATATTGTACAATTTGTAATATAACGGAATTGACAGATTGTATTTTGAAGAGAAATGTATTTTGATTTTGATTCGTAGGTAGGTAAGTGTATCCAGCTAGTATACAAATAATTAAACAATTTCACCTTGTTTAATGTTTTGTTTAATTCAGTTTTCTTTTGTTAACCATTTTCCGTGATAAACAATCACCAAGGGCACAACTAAAAAAACACTATAAAACTTTGGGACAATAACGACACAACACCGAAGGGTCACTGTTGCATTAACTGTTGCATTTAGTATTTAGGATTTCGAACTGTGCAATACTGGCACCTTTTTTTTTAGGAGGGAAGATACTCTTTACGGTATTTGACAAGGGGCCAACTGACGAGGACACCCCAAGGATATGCCGGACTTGAGTAGAAGACCCCATATCGGCTAAAAACCCTCCAGATACTTCTACCTCCGTAGAGACACAATCGGGATCGGCGTTAGCCATTCCCCGATTGTGCCCCCTGGGCAATACTGGCACCTAGCGCCACTATTTTGCCAGGGAATTAACAAATTGTGGGTGTCTTTATTACATAACTTAAAAGAATGTTATAAGGTTCGCAATTTAACAAAACTTTGAAATATGCCACTATTGTATTGAGTCGGCGACCTATTGTCAGGCAACTTAAGCCCATAGATACGAGTATAATATAATCGTACATTACGAAAATTACGATATATATTTAAAATGTGTTTGGTACCCTAATTCAAGGATCCTTCCGTCACCAGCGTGTGCAGCGGCTCATGACTACCAGACGCAAATGCTTGATTAGCATTAGAAAAAAAACACGAAATACGTTGGAAGTGCCTTAAAAATTAGAGGAGTCCCCTTGATTTTCCTGGGATCCCATCACCAGATCTTGACTTGGTGATAATGGGACTCAATGGGATCTATAATATCCTCTCAAACAAAAAAGAATTATCCAAATTTGTTTATAGGTGATGCAGATATGAGGTAACAAATATAATAAAAACTATTGTACAAAAAATAAAAACCGACTTCAAAAACACTGAAAAGTTAAAAATAATATAAGAATAAGTACAGACAAAATCACACTTATATATTGAAGTCGGTGCCAAACGATGATCTCCTAAAAAGTCTTAAAATTTGTCACCGACTTCAATATAGAAGTGTGATGTTGTCTGTACCTATTCTTATATTATTTTTAACTTTTCAGTGTTTTTGAAGTCGGTTTTTATTTTTTGTAAAATAGTTTTAATTTTTAACTTTTTAGTGAATGCAATCTTTTTAGTGAAAGAAACCCTGATTTAATACCAGCTCACCTCAATTTTAACATGCATTTCCGCTGTCGATTCGCAAGTGTCATCTAACCAGCTCGGTATCCAAGTTCAATGTTCGAAGATAGCCAGAAAATTGATTAGCCCCTAACCATGATCGCTCAAAACAATATTAAAATCGCATTGAGAGCGGGATGGCGCATTACGCAGCAAGAGAGATGTTTCTGTTTCAATATCGATTTAACCTAGCTATAAGCGATCATGGTAAGCCCCCAGGGCTACTTTAAAAAGGCTTGAAAGATAATGCTTGCAATGTTGTGTTGTAATTGGCTACAACCCATTTGATTTTGCGACATATTTGTAAAGAAACTGAATGGTAACATAAATGTACCTATGTTAGTATCTATTACTTACGAAATATTTGATCACAGTAGCACGACTCAACCTTATATTAGAAAATTTGGTAGAGTTATTGAAACTGAAACAGTTAGTTGCGTTGGTATTGAAATTGAAGAATTCACTCAACAAATGCTGAGAACAATTATTGCCCATTAGCAACGAAACTTGCGTCTTATTACAGTATTTACGAAATGTTGTTAAAATGAAAATACATATGACAGTGGTTCTAATAAGTTATTTGGTCTGCAGTTAAATAAAGTGTGTGTTATTTTGTTCTATATTATGCCATAGCTATTGGCTAAGTAGGACTGCTTACGAGTTAATTGGACTAGACTGAAGTGCAATCAGCTGATCGTGACATTATGATATCAAAACCATTAACACGTTCGGACCATTGTCATTGAGTGGAAACCACTACCACCTATCTCGTGACTAATAGAATATTAGATCAATAGGGTATCTTGGATTAAATGGTTAAGAAATTTTCTTGTAAAGGGTTTGTATTAGGAGGTTGTTGCTGCATCGATAATTGAAAGAAATTTAATATTATAGTATGAAAATTACGAAACCATTTGAGGCTTTGGTCCTTCTGTACACTATACCTCAAATGACCGTAGCAAACAAGCACGTTATACTAGGTTTATACAAGGGTGCGGGCTGGTATAACTTCGGAATAACGTTTGTATCAATAGAAATGTCAATGTTATACTCAGTATAAGTTATTCTTGGTTTATTAGTAGACATTTTGCTTATTGTTAATTTATTCTCGAGTTTAACTTTATGCCACGTTTATTTGTAAGGCTGTATAATTATGTATATGTACTTTTATTTAGCATTTAATTATTTGTTAATGTTGAGACATTTTTCATGATGTGCACATAATATTAAAATAATTATGCTTCATTTAATCGACGAAAAACGTATGAAGAAAAGAAAATTCAAAATCTAGGTTCAGTGAATGTTGAACATTTTGTATGGAACAGTACAGGGATCAACATAGCTTTTTTCCTCAGGGACGAAAGGAGATTTGAATTTAGAATGTGGAAATTGTCAGTAAAAGTTCCAATCACCAGAGAGAGTTTATTATATTTTTCAACACACTTCCTCATAAAGTGGCTCTAATCCCATGGCAATTAGGCACATAATGACACCTATAATCAAACTGTGACTTTTTCATTACTATTATTCACGAGTGAGTAATAGTTTTTTTTTTTTTTTTATATTATTGGTTGAGTTACGCTTACACTTGCGCTAGAATGCTATCCGCGAAAAGCCCAAAAAAAAGAAACCTCATTTTTTAGTCTATGGCCGATGCGCGCGCATAGGAAAACTGATTAATTTTTCCCGCCATTACGAAATTTATTAGTCTATGGCCGATGCGCGCGCATAGGAAAACTGATTAATTTTTCCCGCCATTACGAAACATTTTTCACAACTCGTCTCGTTTTCTCTTTTGAAGTTATTTAGTTAGTTATTAATTAAGATGTCTGCAAATACAATTTATGAAGAAAATGATTTATGTTGTACACCGCCCGATATAAGATGTGAAGCCCAGAACGTTATGGAAAGTTTACTACCAGAAAACTCAAAGGAAAAATATCTATTAGCGTACATACCAAAATTTCATACAATGGCAGAACAACAAGAATACGCAGTCTTTTTCAGAAAATGTGTTCATGGCGTACTTTAAAGAATTATCTTCTAAGTACAAACCTAGCTCTTTGTGGTGTATTTACTCAATGTTAAAAAGTACAGTCCGAACAAAGAATGGAGTGGACTTAAAAACATACTCGAATTTGTCAGCTTATCTAAAGAGACTATCTGATGGATTTAGAAGCAAAAAATCAAAGGTTTTATCATCTGATGATATTGAAAAATTTATTAAAGATGCTCCAGATAACCAATATTTGACTACAAAGGTTAGTTAAATTAATTTGATTTAAATATTTAATAGCAGCTTGTGTTGTGTGTTGACCTTAATTATTGTTTCTTTTGTTTCAGGTTGCTTTAATATTTGGTGTAACTGGTGCCTGTAGGATACAAGAATTAACAAATATAACTGTAAAAGATACAGAGAACCATGGCCAGATGCTTTTAGTGAAGATACCTATCACGAAAAATAAAATACCTAGGTCATTCACCATACACGGTCCATTCTATGATATTGTTAAGAAGTATGAAAGTTTGCGTTCGCCAAAAACAAAAAATGACCGTTTCTTTCTAAATTACCAGAATGGTAAATGTACCTGTCAGCCTATAGGTATAAACAAATTTGGTTCTATGCCTAAAGAAATCGCCAAGTTTTTGGGTTTAGTAGATGCTGAGAGCTACACTGGACATAGTTTCAGAAGAACTTCAGCTACATTGCTGGCAAATTCAGGAGCTGATATAATGACTTTGAAGCGTCATGGCGGGTGGCGATCTAGCACTGTAGCAGAATCATACGTAGAAGATTCCATACAAAACAAGAAGGAAATTTGTGCAAAAATCACAAAAATAATTAAACTTGATTCTGAGACGCATCCTACTGGCGAAATACCAAGTACGTCCAATGATTGGATTTAACCTACCTACACGAATAATGAACCATCACAAATAACAATAGAACATGAAAGTATTTCAATAAATAATCTATCTGATGAGACCGCTATGTCATCAAAAATAGTTAATTATAATTTTACTAACTGCACATTTACTAATTGTTTCTCTAAGTAAACTTTTTATCTACTATGTAAAATGGTTTTTTATTTAAGTATTGTTTTATTCAGAAGTGTGTTGAAAAACATTGTATGATACACGTGTGTATTGATGGTTACCGTCCTCGGCTTCTTAAGACCCTCGCCTGACGGCTCGGGCCTCAATGCGCCTCAGCGGTAATCACCAACATTACACACTTGTACCATAATGTACTATTATGCTTTAGACCATAACTAATTAACTATTATAAATAAAAATAAAACAAGCTGATATCGATCGGTCATCGTGTCCTGTAGGATTACTCTTGTATCAATTCCGATCGACCGACATTGAGATTCTGATTTTTCGTACGCTTATATTGCTACATTGGCGCTAAATTATTATGGCGCGAATTCTGAGTGCATCAAACTTAGTAATAATTTTGCGCTAGTGTTGCTACTCATGCGTACAAAAAACCACAATCCCAGTGTCGATCGATCGGAATTGGTTCGAGAGTAAGCCTATTTATTGGTGCTGGTGGCGCCTAGCCGGTAAATGCAAAATGCTAACAATTTATTAGTTTTTTTTCTTTCTTTTGGCTGATTGTCACTAAATGAATGTAAGTAAATAAATAACCGTGTATTTTAACTCATAAGTTTCATTTATTTTATCTTAGAGGATGTTAAAAGCAGAGTGTTCACCTCGGGAGCAATACTATTTTGGGTCCGTATTGGAGGCTCATTTTCATACGCTTAAACAAAATTAATATTATCCTTTGCTGAACTCAGGATTTTACTTTAGAATCCCTCGCTGCGCTCAGTATTCTACTCTAGAATCTTTCGCTCCGCTCTGGATTCAAAAAAAATAATAAATTATTATTCATTATTTTTGAGGCGAGTGTTTTACAATAAGATAACAAGTTCTTTCTATAAACTTTTATTGTGATTGTCTGTAAAGCCTTTGCCTTAGAATAGATTTATTTCATACGTTATACTTACGAATATGTTATACGTATACGTTATACGTGTACGTCATACGTATATAATAAGAATTGAATAAAGACTCTAGAGTATAAAATGTAGTTTGATGTACCCGGCAAAAAGTAGCATTTTTAAGAGTATGAGAAGTGAAAAATATGTTTTATAAGGTAAAGTTAAAAAAAATAAAGATATCGATATTGTAGGCAAGATATTGTACATATCCCGTATCTTATCTTATCTTATCTTAGTGTGGGGGCGGCCCAATTATTGAGCCTTCGCACTTCGACCCACCATGGATCTTTTACGTATCCCGTAACAATTAATCATTATTCTTGCATATTACCTGAGAGAAGCCTATAGTGCTAAACACAGAACTCCCCTGAAGATCCCTAAATCGATCTATCGGCTTCCCGCGATCTTCAGTAGATCTTGGCCCACCAGACAGAAAATATAAAAAATAGGTAATGCTCTTTCTGTGTTTTGTGCTCCACCTTGTAAGCACCTCGCATCATTGTTCAAAATAATAATATCAATCATACATTAAAGAAACATAGTTATATTTTTGGAAACAGACTTTTACAGATCAAGAAAATGAGCAAATCAAATATATAAACCACAGGGTGGTGATTTTGTAACTCATCGATTGATCGGCAATTGTTATCAAACTGGATGGCTTAATAAATAAAAGCGGAATTATGTTCATTAGCCATAAGTATTGGTTGGTTTATTCAACAAATATACCAAAATCACTCAGACGACGACGTTACAGAATGTTAAACACACAAAAAATCAGTTTTAATCAAACAGAATTATCAGATCTATACGACGGCCGCTTGCCGATGAGTTACAAAATCACCCACCTTGTATTATTCGTAACATACTTACATTTAAAACATTAGCCTTATGCCAATCTTAAATGTTACCTACGTAACAATCATACCTTTTTCGCTTTTCTCATTTTATTTTCAATACATCGTGTATGAAATGTTCGGCACTGGCACAAAAGTGGACAAGCCATGCATGACCAATTCCGATTTCGATCAGCCACGTAACCTAATGACAACAAGTGTATTAGAGGCGGCCTTGAGTTGGCAAACTTTTGCGTAGATAAAAATATTGCGAACACAATAAACGTGTGCCCGACACATTTTTTTTTCAAATGTCGATCAGCATTTCGGTTGGACCTACTTATGTATCTATCGATAGTGTCTTAGGTCATGGTTAATAAAATAACAGAGATATATTTCAACCTTTAAACTTTTAAACTTTTCTTTTAATTCATTCTCTGTGTGTTGAGTGAGGGGCAACGCTTTTCGTTTAATTTGCTATCTATTTCTACACTAATAATATGAAAGTTTTGCATGTTTGTTTAGATAATCTACCATTTAAACATAACTACTCATATTCGTATTTACAACTGCTACTATGCTACTACAGGGAACGGCAAAAAAACCGATCTATTTTAAATTAGGAATAACTCAAAGATTAACAGTGATACAATATGTTTTATTGGCTATTACAGACTGTTATTGATTGCCATTAACGAAAACTTACATACAAGCAGCAAAATCCACCAGTTTAAGTTTTAAAGATCACGTCCTTCAAATGGTGTCCCTCTCTGATTAAGCACTCTTCCAGTCTCGCACCAAAACTGTCGAACACCTTACTTAACATTTCAGGAGTCAGGTTGGCGATCTCTTGAGTTATGGCCTCCTTTAGTTCGACCAATGTTCGAGGCTTGTTTGTGTACACTCGTGACTTTAAGTAGCCCCACAAAAAAAAAATCACAGACGCTTACTCGGCCACGAAACTTAAGTTTCGTGGCCGAGTAATCTCACGTTTCGGGGATATTGCGTGGCCAGCACGCTCACCTGATCGAACTAAAGGAGGCCATAACTCAAGAGAACGCCAACCTGACTCCTGAAATGTTAAGTAAGGTGTTCGACAGTTTTGGTGCGAGACTGGAAGAGTGCTTAATCAGAGAGGGACACCATTTGAAGGACGTGATCTTTAAAACTTAAACTGGTGGATTTTGCTGCTTGTATGTAAGTTTTCGTTAATGGCAATCAATAACAGTCTGTAATAGCCAATAAAACATATTGTATCACTGTTTATCTTTGAGTTATTCCTAATTTAAAATAGATCGGTTTTTTTGCCGTTCCCTGTATATCCATAGTAATATAACAAATTATTTATGCAACTATACATGAAAGAGCATATATAGCAAATTATTCTCGAAACAGTTTTCAGCCTAACGCACAAAAAAGTTCTATAGGAAACAAAACATTTAACCTAACCCAACTGATAAAACTACAGAAAAAGTGGAAATCGGAAAAAATATAGGTAAGTACTGGGACAATGCTCCGTGCATCGATAATGACAAACTAATAAAAATAGTTGTCAATTATTTGTATTTACAACTACCGCTATGCTACTGAGTATACACATACTAACAATAAATTATTTATGCAACTATTTATGAAAGAGTAACAAAACCAATTTTGCACGGAACAGTTTATACCCACCCACACAAAAAACTTAAATAGCAAATCAAACATCTAACCTAACCCAACTGATGAAACAACAGAATAAATGGAATTTTGAAAACAAAATATAGGTACTGAAACAATGCCCCGTGCACCGATAATGACAAACTTACAATTTACTTACAACATTACAAATGACAGCAACGGGAAAGAACAATAACTTATGTTTCAACTTTAAAAGATAAACAATTCCATGGACAACAATACAAGAATCGTGGAAAGAAATAATTATACATGTGGTAGATGCGAACGACATCGAGATCGATACACTACTCGTACAAAGGCAGCTCGCTCGCAACTACCACTTGTCGAGTCGAGATTAGGTACTCGAGATTAAAAACGGATAAGAGACGAACGATTAGAGAGTTAATAAAAAGTTTTGTAAAAGTTTGAAAGTTGAATTATGAAACTGGTTATTCTATTTTCGAAAATTTAAACTTTTTTTGTTTATTTTTTACAACAATTAAGATAATGGTTGCAAGTATGTGTGTCATGTATGAGGTATGCCTGCCAAGTATGAGAAGGTAATCAGCTCGGAAGTGGACCGGGGCATGCTTTGCTACCAGTGAGTAGAGGCCGGGCACAAGCCCAAATGGAATGGTGCACAGCGGCTGGGAAGCCGGCGCACCACCGCCTTGGGGGTATAACTTGTTCTGCCCCCAAGACGCTTATAAATAGAAGGAGGAGAAGGAGGGTTGCGCTTAGAGCTCAGCCCGGAACTTCAAGGGTGGAGGTGTAGGTCACCGAGGACATCGTCAGGGCTCCTATCCTCCAGGAGGAGGCGGGAGGGGAAATGCCACGCGATACAAATGGACCCCAGCCCTTAACTGTCTTATTAACTATACCAATGTAAACAGTATTGGTAGAGTAGAGTATGAGTAGAGTTCTAAAATATGGAAGAGTAGAGTAACTAGCACCGCGGGCAAGTTACTCTACCACTTGCCTTCCCCCACCCCGGCGCCCACTCTATTCTACCGGATACTTGGGCTACTCGACCAATGTAAACGCGTAGTAGAGTAAAACTTGTTAAGATTTGTTTGCGTGTGTTTTAGTTTTATCAAGTTTGGTTATTTATTTACTAATTACTCTACTAAAAAAATATAAATTTACGTGTAAACAGTTGCTCTTCTAAAACGGGTAGAGTACTTGGAATTAGTAGAGTAGTACGCTAGTTGAATCTACCCTTTACTCTACTCGTGTACACTAGGCTTTAGCGTGTCGGGAGTCCGGCACCGGACGTCTCATAGGCAGAGGGTCAGCGGAAACAAGGCCTCGCTGTTGTCCCCTTTCCCATGTCTTGTGACGGAGAGAGGAGGTGCTGGGGGGGCTTTAGTGGGATGGCCTGGGCTGAATCGGTCCGGGGAGTCCCACATACCCTCGTGGTTTGGCTCGACTACGAGGGATGCGTAAACGCATTTTCCCCCTCCCAAAAAAAAGGGTATGAGAAGGCAATGCGTTGCAGAGAAGTCTGAATAGTTAGTTACATCTACGGTCTACCCAATTAAGCAGTAGGTGGTTTAGTCTTTACTTCTTAATAAATATATTCCTAAAATTTACCGCACTTTTTAAAAGGAGGAGTTCTAAGAATCCTTAAGCGCATAAGTACAGTAAAGTATTTTAAGCTAAAGCTTGTTTTTTATGAGGTAGAATGCTATAGTCTACGTATGTTACATATCTGTACATAACTAACATGCCTGCTGGTACAATCGACCAGCCTGTGAGAGACTTTCACCGCATGAGGCATGAGGGCCTACTCACTCGACTAAACCAATATCGACGTTATTTTCATCATTCTTTATCATCTTTACAATAGACTGATAGATAAATAGTTTTATTACACACATTTAAATTCAAAACAATCCATTATGTGCTGATATGTGTATTTGATACCTAAGGATTGTATACAGGTTAAAGCGTCTGAGTGAGAGTGACAAGTAAACTTCTACTATAATAAAAGCAAAGTTAGTTGGTATGTTGTTATAAGGTTGGTTGGTTGTTATAAGCCTATAATACATTTCTCAGTAGTTGTGTTGTTAGATTTGACATAAATATCCAACAACACAGTAATATTACGCATTTCATTACCAAGATTTTCAATATCAAGACCTTCTACTTGATTATTATCGCGTGCTTACGTTACACAATAGGCGCAGACGGAGACAGACACCGCGAACTTTAAGATTTGTATTAACTGAACATTGGTGCAGTTCAGTACGCCTTAGGTTTAAAATAAAACTAGGCATTCCATTAAGTCCGTATGTTAAGGTTAATGATATAGTGTTACTACGAGAAACTAGTTAGCGAAAAAAAAATCCAAGTCCACGTGAGTGTGATGTGTAGTGTGTAAACATAGATACGATTGCATTGTTATAAATTAAAATGAAAATAAAATCTGGCAACCAATTTGGGTAAGTGCACATCAATGTTTGTCAAACAAAAATAGTTTGCGAATATATTTGCTTATTTGCGTACTAGCTATGCCCGCGACTTCGTCCGCGTGGAATAGCAACTTTTGTTGAATTTGATAAAAAGTAGCCTATGTTATACCTTATACTATAATTATATCCATTAGTGAAAGTCCCGTCAGAATTGGTCCAGCCGTTCCGGAGATTAGCGGGAACAAACAGACAGACAGACAAAAATTTTTTAAATTGTGTTTTTGTTATTGGTAGCCGATATATATTCATACCCATTTAGTAAAAACTTGTTATTTTGACATTACAAACAGACACTTCAATTTTATTTATTTGTATAGAATAGATGTAGGTATAGATAATGTTAAAGTGATATGAAAATTAAGATTCTTGATAACGCTAAGGTCACGTACTTTAAGATAATTGTGTTTATTTATATTACGTATTTATATCGATATCGATAAGGTATCTTGAACGAAGCCCAGGATTACCTGGGGCTCTATTTTTAAACACCTTCACAAAAAAGGAGATGGTTATCATTTCGATTGTATGTCCTTTTTATGTTTGTTACCTCATAACTCTGTCACTTACAGAATGGGTATACTTCCGGACTGGTCCCATCCCATTGTCACTGTAATCAGGATCTAGTGATGGGATCCCACAAAAGTCGAGGGAAACCCTTAAATTTTATAGGCACGTCCAATGAGTTTCATGTTTTTTTTTATTAGGCTTACAAAACTGGAAACAATCAATTGGTGTTGTAAAAATTTGTAACATTCAACAATGAAACACGTATAAACATGTTCATTTGTAAAAATCAAACATGTAAACATTTGCATATCATGCTGAATATTTTAACTCATGATAATAAATCATTCGCACCGATTTCAAAATAGAAAATATGATATTGGTTTTCTTACTTTATGTTTTTTTACTTTTCTTGCTCTTTTCATTTGGTAGTCATGTGATGAGATGATGATGGATGTATCCTTTACTTTTAGGATTTAGATGTTAATTTTTTTAAATATACAATAGGCACGTATTACCCCTCAGTTGTATTGTTTCAAGTGAGCTGGTGAGCTGGTATAAAAGATTCACTTAAAAGGACATTGCTCTGCGTCCATACATTGTTCGCCCCAATACCAACAGCAGTGAAAAAATGCTTTTCGTGTAATTAAACATTAGTAAATACTGTACGTTCGCATCAATTACTACGGACAAGCTTCGAAATCGAATTATAATCAAAATGAATCCGATTTTGAGGTTAGTTGAAGTAACACTTTATTTCGTTAGAACTATACATAAAGTCCATACCTATACAATTATTAAAATAATAATTATTTCAATCAATCAAAAAACGTTATTATAGCCACGTAGTAAAGAACAAGGAATCTCGAAATAATAAAGCAAGTCAAAAACAACGAACTAACAAGCGACAGCGCGTGAGTAGTCAATTAACGTGTCTTAACGTTGTAAATTGTGAAAGAAGATATACTCGTTAAAACATAATTTATACAAATAAATAAATGTCCATACCTCTACCACGGGGACCCATCACGAACAAAAGTAAAATAATTCCATGAAAGCATCAATAGATGGCGCTACTTTAATCGATTTTTGTAATAACTTTTTAGTGAATTTAGTAAAAGTCAACAAGGAGGTTCAGAAAAGTATTGATTATATTTTAAAAAATCTCTTAGCACATGGGAAATATCAAAATACGTTTTTAAGTCATGCTAGAACGGTTTATCATCTCTTTTTACAAATTTATAGCACTCCTAGCGACAAATTATGTGAACTTCAATGTATCTCTCAAAAGCATAGCTCAAAGAGCACGCAATGTCTGCTTTAACTATTTGATTACATATTGCTCACTCATAGATGGCACTATTTATGTATGCTAGTTCGTAAGGTCACAGAGTGAGTTAAATTATTTTATTTTATTATACTAGCTGTGCCCGCGAACTACGTTTCGCCATCAAAATACTTAACACAGTGTTTAGTTTTTTCCTCCATTTTATTCCATAATGATTCAACTTTATTCTGCCTTTCTTGAGCATCGGCCATTTCGAAATTAGGACAATTTTCGTAGGTTCGTAATGCTCTTTTTCTAACAGTCCACAAAATTAAATACATTACATATTACTATAAACACTAAGTATAATTATTGTTTTAGAGACATTATTGATATTAATAAATTCTTCTTCAGTAGAGAGAACTACACAGTTGCAAGAATAATCTTTATCGTATTCATGTTTCGTATTAAAATAAACAATTGTTAATATATTAGAACTGTATACGAATAAAGTTTAGATTTTATAATGGGTGTTGGTAACACCAACAAAATATATTTTTTGGATATGACAACTTGGCCAATTTTGACTGGTCGTACAGTAAGCTCCTTGTCAAGCTATACTGTTTGACCTTTGAACCGTTCTTATGTCGCTCGTAATACTGGCGGTTTTCGTAGAGTTAATGTATAGCATGAATGGGGAGGTTACTGTACAAATACGTTTTCCGTATTCGATATCCGATCACGGAACACAGACACGGAGTTTCGTGAACGTAGCGCAGACGTTCGTTTCTTCTCATTCGGGATTTCTACTATTCTACCTAAACGTACGTACAGAACGTGTTCCGTTCGTAATAAAAACGAACGTGTGCGGCAGTCAATGAGTATTTTGTATAGATTTGATGCATTCGGATGCCCGCATTCAGAAAACGAATGCGAAAAACGTATTTATGCGGTTAGCCTTAAAATGTATTGAGACTTCCGTTTTTGTAACGTGTACTGTGCGATATAGTGTTGCTGGCATAGTTCGGTTAGCAAACTCGCCGTAATGACTAACATCTAACACACAAACTTGGAGTTATCGTTAGTTAGTTCACGATCGTTGCATTATCACGGTCTCGAAGGACACTAAACACAGGTAACATCTAACATCGAACATCCAATAGGCCCCGGAACGGATCTCAAACTTTTTTGGTGACGGAACCCTTTTGGAAAGCGAAATACTTGACAGAACCCTAAAATAAAACAATAGTTTTTAAAAGTGTATTCTTTATTAATAAGCATAATAAAAGTACGACCAGAGAGGGTGTTTTGATTTTTCTAAATTATTGCGGAACAATTATAGGGGTATTGTGGAGCCCTAGGGTTCCGCGGAACACACTTAGAGCATGGCTGCTCTAGGTACCTTTCAGGGCCTACTTTCATTTAATACCCCTATTGCTGGGTTTGAAAAGCAACTGTTGAATTTATGTCAATGTTGCTAGGTTCATAGTGCACTTATCAAAGCCTTTTATTTGATACCCATATTGCTGGGTTTGAAAACGAACTTTTATCCATTTTTTGAGCGGCGGCCATGTTTAATTTAGGGCAATTTTCCTTAGTTCATAATGCTCTACTCTTTTAGGCCTTTCAGTTGATACCCATATTGCTAGGTTTGGAAACGAACTATTATTCTTCTTTTTAGAGCGGTGGCTATGTTGAATTTATGTCAATGTTGCTAGGTTCATAGTGCTCTACTCATCAGGGCCTCTCATTTGATACCCATATTGCTGGGTTTGAAAACGAACTTTTATCCTTTTTTTTTGAGCGGCGGCCATGTTGAATTTAGGTCGATTTTCCTAGGTACCTAATGCTCTACTCTTCAAGGCCTTTCATTTGATACCCATATTGCTAGGCTTGGAAACTAACTTTTATCCACCTTTTTTGAGCGGCGGCCATGTTAAATTTATGTCAATGTTGCTAGGTTCATAGTGCTCTACTCGTCAAGGCCTTTCATTTGATACCCATATTGCTAGGTTTGGAAACTAACTTTATTCCACCTTTTTTGAGCGGCGGCCATGTTGAATTTATGTCAATGTTACTAGGTTCATAGTGCTCTACTCATCAATGCCTTTCATTTGATACCCATATTGCTAGGTTTGGAAACTAACTTTTATCCACCTTGTTTGAGTGGCGGCCATGTTGAATTTATGTCAATGTTGCTAGGTTCATAATGCTCTACTCATCAATGCCTTTCATTTGATACCCATATTGCTGGGTTTGGAAACGAACTTTTATCTGTTTTATTTTATTTGAGCGGCGGCCTTGTTGAATTTAGGGCGATTTTCCTATGTCTATAGTGCTCTACTCATCAAGACCTTTCATTTGATATGCATATCGCTGGGTTTGAAAACGAACTTTATCGGCAGTTATGTCAAATTAAGTCAACGTGGCTAGGTTCAATGTGTTCTACTCTTTAGGTTCTTCGTTCTGTTATATATATTTTATGTATAGAATCGGGATGATGCACCCTGCACGGCAGCATCTTAGTTAGTCTTTGCCTCTTTCAAAGTTTTCACCTCAGTTCGACTCCATCCGCGCGACCGGTGACACTTGCCCATAAATATTATAATTTCAATCCATAAGTTATTCCCAATTCAGTTATTTTTGTGTTAGTTGATTCTATTTTCTTATAAATAAATAATTTGTGAAAATAAACTTTTTTTAAAAAGACTCACGGGAAAAAACCCATAACAAATTTGGTGGCAGCGTTAAGGGATACTCCATCAGGTATCCTCGGTTCGTCTCCGTATTCCTGAAAAGTGAAGTTAAATTGTGAACTCTGCATCCAGCTAACACAAAATCAGTGTCATCGTAAAATAAAAGAAGAAGAAAATAAACTCTGTCTCAGTGTCGAACTCAACTCGTCCTCCAGCCAGCATCCTGAAAAAAATCACTGTTTCCTGAAAAAGAAAGAAGAACCTCTGTTTCCTGAAAAAAAAGAACCTCTGTTTCCTGAAAAAAAAAAGAAGAAACTCTGTTTCCTAAAAAAAAGAAGAACCTCTTGTTTCCTGAAAAAAAAGAACCTCTGTTTCCTGAAAAAAAAGAGGAAAAGAGAAGAAACTCCGTGTCCTTGAAAGATCGTCATTCCTGTGAAAAAAGAAAACAGCTCTGTGTCCTTCGAAGATCTTCATATCTCTGAAAGCAGCTCCGTGTCTTTCAAAAAACCGCCGTATCCTGAAAAAAAAGCCCCTGAAAAAAAAATAGTAATGCTCGTCATCTTCATTAACCTGTAAGTCATAAATCCTATTTTAATTCAAGTTCCATGTGTTCAATTATTATCATTTTCTCCGTTCTCGCATTGTAATAATAGCACCGTCGCTCATCATTCGCCCTTATCAGTGCACACCTGCATCGTATTGAATTACATCAGCGTCCGACTGTTACACCGAAGCCTCGAGATCAATTCAAGTTTTGTTTTATTGTTGGTAGTTATTATTATTTAACCTCAAAATGTCGACTAAAAACTCGATTAAAATTGAAAATGAACACATTCCAATTGCCACACTTTTTAAATTTATTAAGCCCTTCGACGGGTCAAGAGACAAGTTGAACTCATTTTTGTCAAATTGCGACAACACATTAGAACTAGGCTCAGAACAGCTACAACCTATTTTATTCAGATTTATAGTCTCACAGTTAGAGGGAAAAGCTGAGATTGCATGTTAAATAAAAGACTTCGATAATTGGGACCAATTAAAATCATTTCTTAAAGCACAATTCGACGAAAGAAAACATTATGCGCATTTACTTCTAGATCTACAAGATTGTCATCAGACAGCATCAGAAGCGGTAAGCCAGTTTGCACTTCGTGTAGAGACGTGCCTATCAAAATTATTAACCGAGATCACATTGTCAAATAAAAAGAAATCCGAGCTCGCTGGTCGTTTAGCATCTATGGAAGATCTAGCACTCCACACATTTTTATTGGGCCTTAAGCCCAGTATTTCCAACCTTGTCAGAAGTAAGACACCTGCTAATCTCAATGAAGCTCTTAGCTACATCTGAAGAAAAAATTCAAAAGCTGATGGTAAAACGCAACATTCCTTAACCTCAACAACGTTCTTATCATAAGCCTGAGTATACCTTTAGGCCCACAGTACATAATGTCATTCCTACAGTCCCTACACCCCAATCACCTACTCAAAACTTTTGTAGATATTGCAAAAATCAAGGACATGTTATCGAAAATTGTAGAAAGCGTGAATTTAATAACAAACGTTTTCAAACTCAACAATCTTCTTTTCCACGTCAAACTCAACAACATCCTTCCAATAAATCCCAATTCAGACCTCAACCATCAACTCGAGTCCATTCCCTGAATAATACAAATGACGACTCCCATTATGATTTCCAATATCCTCAAGATACAGAACCCTATCCGTGTAATGACAACGACGATACTTTAAACGAGTAACGGACTCACGGCGGTGTCTCGCTGAGTCCATCACGCAACTTCCAGCTCCGTATCCTGATCCAAACGACACCATTCAATTAACGAAATCCTCTGTTTCGGACCACATGGGGAACCAGCCCCGAATAAGTGTCCATAAATCTAAATCCTCTGTATCGGACCACATGGGTAACCAGCCCGGAATAAGTGTCCATAAATCTAAGTTCTCTGTATCGGACCACAAGGGTAACCAGCCCCAAGTAAGTGTCCATGTCTCTAAATCCTCTGTATCAGACCACAAGGGTAACCAGCCCCAAATAAGTGTCAAAAATTCTAAATCCTCTGTATCAGACCACGCAAATAACCAACCTAAAAAAAAACTCCAGAAACCAAATCTAACTCTAAACCCAATTTCTAAATCCAATTCAAAACCAATTCTAGATCCAAACCAAGCTCTAAATCCTGTCCAGTCAGATGAAATTTACGAGATAACCTGTGACCTTACTAAAGTATCCTTACCTCATGTAGTAATAAATACGTCTGTTTCCAATAAACCACTTACCTTTCTCGTCGACACCGGCTCATCCATTTGTCTCCTTAAGAAGTCCTGCATCCAATCGCCCGACCTGAAACTAAATAAAGATAATATATTAAAATTAAAAGGTATTGATAACATTGAAGAAGCTATTCCAACTATCGGCAATACTGATTTGAAACTAATATTTGGTAAAGAAGCAATTTCATACACATTTCACGTTGTAGATAAAATTAATTTAGATTATGATGGTATAATAGGAAACAATTTACTTACACATTTCCATTGGAACGTTGATTATAATCGTAATGTACTCTTATTAGATAAAAATAAAATTATTCTTAAGTTCACTGATACCATATTCCAGCTCGATCTGAAATGATCATTGAATGTTCCGTCCGTAACCCCGAAATCAAAGAAGGTCTTATTCTAGACCAACACTTTTCTAAATCTCTTCTAATAGCAAATTGCTTCGTTAAAGTAAAAGATAACAAGAGGATCAATTTAACTGTAGTAAATTTATCCGAAAACCCTACAACCCTTAACTCAAACCTACAACTTACCTTACATCCTGTCCAATACGACGAGTCTCCTAATCCTAGAAAAGAAAGTCCTTCGAATCAGTCTTCAATGACCAGAACCAACGAAGTTCTGAAACTCCTCCGTGTCTCACATCTAAATTCCGAAGAAACTGAAGCCCTTTATGACATATGCTCTCAATTCTCTGATGTTTTCCACTTACCTGGCGACCAGCTCTCCTTCACTGATGCAATCCAACACGAGATCCGCACTACCTCCGATCAACCCATCAATGTCAAATCATACCGTTTCCCTGAAATCCATAAGAAAGAAGTCCAATCCCAAATCCAAAAAATGTTAGACCATCATCCGTCCCTCAGTTTCACCCTGGCCTTCTCCAATTTGGATAGTTCCGAAGAAGTTAGACGTTTCTGGCCAAAGAAAATGGCGTATCGTTATTGATTATAGGAAACTTAACGATATCGCTATAAGTGAAACCTATCCTATCCCCAATATCACTGAAATTCTGGACCAGTTAGGGAAATCAAAATATCTATCTACGCTTGACCTTGCTTCCGGGTTTCATCAAATAAAAATGGCAGCCGCTGACTCCTGCAAAACCGCTTTTAGTGTCCCTCAAGGCCATTTCGAATTCTGTCGCATGCCATTCGGATTGAAAAATGCACCTTCTACTTTCCAACGTCTCATGAACAATGTCCTAACCGGTCTTCAAGGAGAACGATGCTTTGTCTATTTAGATGACATCGTTATCTATTCCTACGATCTATCCCAACATATTCAAAATTTAGCCGCCGTGTTCGGCAAACTCCGTTTTTTCAACCTCAAGCTGCAGCCTGATAAATGTGAATTCCTTAGAAAGGAAGTCGGTTATCTAGGCTATATCATTACCGAAAATGGTGTTAAACCTAATCCCAATAAAGTAAAAGCGGTCGAAAACTTCCCAATTCCAAAATGTCCTAAGGACATCAAATCCTTTTTCGGCCTTATCTTGTACTACAGACGCTTCATTCCAGACTTCTCCAAAATGTCACAACCCCTTACTTCGCTCCTTAAAAATGATACCCCATTCAACTGGTCCAATGAGCAGCAATTAGCCTTCGAAACCCTTAAACAAAAATTAATCTCCGCTTCTGTCCTCATCTATCCCAACTTTACAAAATCTTTCACACTTACCTGTGACGCCTCTAATTATGCTATTTCCGCCATTCTATCCCAAGGTGCGGTTGGAAAAGACCAATCTATAGCCTTCTCTTCCCGAACTCTAAATAAAAATGAAATTAATTACAGCACGACGGAAAAGGAATTATTAGCAATCGTTTTTGGCTGTAAAACTTTCAGACCGTATTTGTTTGGTCGCAAATTCTTAATTGTCTCCGATCACCGTCCCCCTAAAGTGGCTCTTCAATCACACTGATCCTAGCAGCAAGTTACAAAGATGGAGACTTCAACTCGAAGAATTCGAATACGAGATTGGGTATAGGAAAGGCAAATTAAATTCAGCCGCTGATGCTTTATCTCGATATCCCGTAAATCCCATAGTCCCTGAAAATCCCGAAAACCAATTTTTAAACCTAAATCCAGTTGATCCTACTGCAAATCCTGATCAAGCTTCCGCTGAACCTGCAACGACTACAAATGAGAACTCTCCTTTCAGTCCTATAACATTAGATGACCTAAACATTCAACTCCCTACTACTCCTAATTTTGATTTTAATGACTTACCCGATATAGATTTCCTCGACAACCCCGATTTGAATCTGTTTCCTGAACTTACCAGTAGTGAATATCCAAATTCCATCCGATCAACCGATGCTCAACCTCCAACTGAATCTTCAACTCCTCCTTTAGTAAACGTAAATCCTGAAACTCAATCAGAATCCCAACCATCTTCCTCTACTCACCGCAATCAAGATCCTCCTGAAACGAATCCTATTTCTTCACATTCACCTGATTCAAGTGACAATTATTCTAAATTCTGCAAGTCCAATCCAAATGCTATATATAACACTAATATTATCGAGCATAACGATAACCTATTGAAAAGCTCAAACAAGATCAT
This sequence comes from Schoenobius gigantellus, assembly GCA_963935595.1. Classification (NCBI taxonomy): domain Eukaryota; kingdom Metazoa; phylum Arthropoda; class Insecta; order Lepidoptera; family Crambidae; genus Schoenobius; species Schoenobius gigantellus. The sequence goes on from OZ012548.1 coordinate 21,113,411, forward strand.
GGTAATCCCTTCTTCTCTAGACCTAGATGAATCAATACCCTACGTCCAAGAAATCCTTTCAAATTATCCAGACTCTGAATCATTTATCCAATCCGAAAAAACCTTACACTCATTCAAATATCTTTCCAATAACGATAAAATCTACTATTTCCTATTCACAAAGGTACATCATTTTGATGGCTCATCCTACAATGACCTATTCGAAACCCTTAAAACGTTCAGAGATCACTTAACTTCCAATAACCAACCTGAAAATAAAATTAGTATTTCAGATTTCAAAAACGCTTTCGATAAACACACATATTCTAAAATATATAATATGATAGCTCATCTTTTTAATAACACTGGAATAGAAATACATATATACAAAAACGCTATATATGTATTATCCATCTCCTAGTGAAATTTGTAAAATCCTAAAGGAAAACCATGACATTCCTATCGCAGGTCACCTTGGTTCTAACCGAATGTTTAATCGAATCCGTGAGCAATATTATTGGAAAAACATGCGTAGTGACATTGAAAATTATGTCAAACAATGTTCATCTTGCCAAACTAATAAAGCCTTACGCAAAATAAACAGAGCTCCCATGCAAATCACTAGCACATCCACTATTCCATTTGAGAGATTGTCCCTAGACATTGTCGGTCCACTTCCTGAATCTGAAACCGCCAAACTGAAATATATCCTTACCCTTCAAGATGATCTAACCAAATATTCAGTTGCATATCCTATTAGAAGCACAACAGCCGAAGATACTAGTGACTGTCTTATTCATTTTATTTCTCAATTCGGTATTCCAAAAACCATCTTAACAGATCAAGGTACCAATTTTACAGCTGAGTTATTCAAAGAAACATGCAAATTCCTCAAAATCAAGCAATTGTGGTCTTCTCCATATCACCCACAAACCGAAGGCGCACTTGAACGTAGCCATTCCACTTTAAAAGAGTATCTCAAATAATATGTCTCCGAACCTCAAGATAACTGGCCAAAGTATGTATATACTGCTATGCTTGCATATAACACTGCCGCCCATTAAACCACAAACTATTCTCCTTATGAACTCTTGTTTGGCCACAAGCCCTATATTCCAAACTCCATTTTTGAACCTGCAAATAATGCCACTTATTCTGATTATCTTCAAAGGTTAAAACACCGATTCCAGTATACTAGAAATAAAGGCCTCGAACATATTCAAAAATCAAAAGAAACATCTAAACCATATTATGACTCTCATTCAAGACCCATCCAATATCATGTAGGCGATTACGTTTTTCTTAAAAATCATCTCCGTCTCCGTAAAGCTTTATCGCCAATCTGGAAAGGCCCTTATAAAATTATAAAAATAAATAGAAGAAACACTCTTACCTTACTAATAAATAGATAGGCGCCATGTTGTGCATCACTATGATGAAATTAAACTTGCTCGACGCAGCAACAATTCCTAGTTATAAAACTGTAAATACTATACACATACATTATATACACATTTTATATTAGAAATTAAGTTTTAATCATTTAACTAATTTTATTTACACATTATATTTACTAACATTCATAATATACAAAACCTCATCCTACATCATTTTATATAAATCTACTACAAAATAATACAAATAAAATCTTTAAAAAAATAATAATTAATTAAGTAGTTTTTATAAGTTTACTAATAAATAATTTTTAGTTTTTATATAAATAATCATTTATCTTAAGTCTTAATCTAAACTATTCTATTATTATAATTTTACTTTACTATTTAAAGATATTATATTTATTTACAGTGTCGTCTTAGTGAATGGAAACTACGTCCAGCCAACAACAAACAACCCCGGAATATATTTTGACCCCATTGGCTCACTAAAAATAGTAGATAGTCACCTAAGCGTAGTTGTACCAATAGATATTTCTTTTATTAAACCTCATATAGAAAACATAAACGGTGTGATAGGCACCTCTCGGTACTTGTGTAAACAAAGTGGCACCTTCGAGGAATTAGATTGTCATAACACACTGCAACCTTTATCAGTCAGATATTATCGTCCGAGACTTCGAGTCAATTTCGCATCTCATTGATTTACGATCTAGAAGGTCAGCTTGGTTAAGGGCCTTATCATACTAGCGGTTTGCGAGCGGCTTCGGGGCGGAGCGGGCGGGTAGCGGATACGTCGCGAACACGCCGCGGCTGCGCAGCGAGGACGTCGCGGACGCGTGGCGGATTCGCAACGTTTTCATCGCGTGTTCGCAGCGGGCTTGCGACGTACAGTGCATTCAGCAACAAAATTGATTCCGACAAGGAAAAACTACTGTTGGTTTTGTTACATAGAAAACGCAGGGGACGAAAACGAAAGCATCGAAGATTTTGGGAGGATCCATTATCAATTAATCGACTGGAAGAGAGTGATTACTTTGTTGTTTTGCAAAGGAATAAAAAAATAATCAATTTATTATTTTTTTAGATTAAATTTTATCTTCATTTACATTACCTATTAATTGCTCAAATCATACTTTGAAATTTTTATCGTTTGTTTTATATATTTATATTAGTAGTAGTATTTCATTTTTCTCCTTGACTGTTTTTTCCGTAAAGCCTTGAATAAATAAATTGCATATCTCTTCCCATGCTTTTTTTAACTCTGTATCAATATCTGAATCTCCCAATGATGCCATTATGATACGTCCACTAACATTCGTATCTCGTTTTGAAATGAAATGAAGTGAGGCGAGGCGGACGGGCTGGCATTTGTACGAAAGTGTACAAAATGGCGTCCACGCTGCTATTCGCGGCGATTTCGTTGCGCGTCCGCCACGGCTACGCTGCGCATGCGCGGCGGGTTCGTTGCACGTCCGCGATGTATTCGCGACGTGCCCGTCCCGCCCCGAAGCCGCCCGCCAACCGCTAGTATTTTAAGGCCCTTAGTGGTATTGGCACCATATTTAAGCACTTATTTGGAACAATGAATGAAGACGATGCTATTAAATACAGCACTGCTATCCAAACTATAGAGAATGACCAAAATCAATTGTCAAAATTAATTAAGGAAAATATTTTGGTAACAACCTCGACCGTGTCCTCTTTTAAAAAACTTATTCATGACATTGGCAATAATGAAAAACAACTTAATAGTGCTGTCGAGAACTTATTTGTCCAGCTTAAAAATGTAACATTGTCAACAAATCGTTTATACTTTGAAACAAAGTTTAATGAAATAGTTAATATGTTAGAAAGCCATCTACTTACCTTATCTTTTAAATTAGAAGATATTATCAATGGTATTATGTTTAGTAAAGCAAATATTTTACACCCGTCTATTATTACGCCGAGACAATTGTTTACTAATTTAGTTGAAAACTATCGTTTCTTACCAAATTATAAGCAGTTTCCCATTAGTTTATCTTTAGATAATATGCATATGTTAATTAATATTTCGGAATTATCTTCTTATTATAGTCAAAGTAAAATTATTTTTGTATTAAGTATTCCTCTAGTAACTCCTTAAGAATTTAATTTATATCATTGTATTCCATTGCCGGTAAAATTTGTAAATAATACTTACTCGAGTATCATACCGTCGTCAAAATATATTGGCATAACTAAAGATAAGACATTTTATTCTAAGTTTTACGTACTTGTAAAACATTACACAATAAATATTATTTAAGTGATACTTCCGAAGTCTTCGCCAGCTCAAATAATAAGATTTGTGAAACCGAAATTATGTCTAAACCTTTAAATTTAGTACCCAATCAATGCGAAATTAAAATTTTTCAAGGTTACATCGAAACCTGGCAAAGACTTAGCAATAATAAATGGATTTATGTTATCTTTGAAAATTCAAAATTGTCAATAGATTGCGTCAAGTCTCAACTCAAAGTCTTGAGACAAATATTATAGGTACAGGTATTTTAAATCTCTTATCAGATTGTGTAGCCTATTATAAAGATTTAATATTAATTCCGAAATCAATTAGTTTTATTGAAATTCAGGCCATTAACTCATCTTTCGATTTAATTAAAGATAGTCACCTAAATATAACATTATTTGTCAACTTAAATGTCAACGTTTTCATATTAGCACACCCACTTCCAATTCCAAAATTAAAGACCGAACTTCAGAAGTTATTGAAGAACCTGAAGTCCACGTCGCTAGAACCAGAATTTCAAAAACTTACACCTGAATGGTGAAGCCATTCAGATGTAAGTTTAGTCTCAACCCTGGGGGCTGTTATATATATTTTATGTATAGAATCGGGATGATGCACCCTGCACGTCAGCATCTTAGTTAGTCTTTGCCTCTTTCAAAGTTTTCACCTCAGTTCGACTCCATCCGCGCAACCGGTGACACTTGCCCATAAATATTATAATTTCAATCCATAAGTTATTCCCAAATTCAGTTATTTTTGTGTTAGTTGATTCTATTTTCTTATAAATAAATAATTTGTGAAAATAAACTTTTTTTAAAAAGACTCACGGGATAAAACCCATAACAGTTCGATATCCATGTTCCTTGGGTGGATCCAAAAAAATGTGATCCGTCATTTTAGACATTAGGATCAAGAGTCCCGTCCCGTCCCTCTACGCGTAACCCAGAACATTGCAGTCAGATATTTTGTTTAATTATCAATAAAAGTTTTAAATGGATGAAAGAGTTTGATTCCTTAGTCCTAATGTAAAAACATATAACATCTTTCAAAATACCTTGAAAAGAGTATCTTCATTTTTCAACATTTCAAATATTTTAAAAATTGTACCGATTTTGTGAAAATTAGTCAAGAATTAAACCAATCTACAAATTTTATGGTCACTCGATAAGTATTATCATAAAAAATGCTTTATACATTGGTTGTATGGCTTGATCTTTTTGCCTTACCACCACGGTACGACATAAGAAAAAGACAATTTGGTTGGCGAAATCCAATTGGGCACAGCACATTAACAGAAAATATTAAATTTTATTTGTACTATGTGAAACACTTCATTCCTGCCTTTCAATTTTCGAAATCCAATTACTTAAGATCAGGCTGTATGGCGTAGTTCCATTGCCTTTCCTTCGTGGAAGAAAATACCATCTCTCTGTACTATCACAGAATAGATAATAGTACTACGGTACTATGTAACAGACTTGTCAAAATAATTTCACGTGCGCCATGTTGTTTTTCTACCTAAAGCCAATTCGAAAATTTTATATGGTATTTTTTCATTAAAAATAAAAAGTGAATTTATACAAACGAAATTATGCCTAAATGTTCTTCCGGAAAATTCTAAGTATTGTGGTGTAAGTCATATCAAATTCTGTCCAGTAGTTTCGGAGATCTTTCCGGACAAACAGACAAACAAATAAACAAACCAACAAACAATTTTTTTTAAAACTATTCTATCGTGTTCTGCTAATGATTTTAAGGCGACCTGTGTATTTTTTTTCTTAATATTTCGCAATTACAGATTTTTGTACCCCTACAATTTTATTATATATAGAGATAGAGATAACTACTATATGAATTCTGGTCATTCAAGAAGCAATTTAAAATTTATTTGCTTCAGCAGCAACAAAACCTTACCTATTCATAAAGTAGACATCCTTACCATTTTCATTTTATTAAATACCGCCACTGTCACTATTACACTCATTATTACAATAAAATCATTATCATAGTTCATTAACAAAAAAGTCTACGCAATTTAGTAGCTGACATATTCATTAACTTACAATCTGATGTACTGATTATGAATACGCCAGCTATAAAACTGCATAAAACTTTTTGGTCGACCAAACATTTTTAAAAGTTATGGACGATATAATCCAAAAGTGCTATGTGGCTCGATTTAGGTGTTCGGGAAATCGAGAGTGTATACCGGGTGATCAATCTAAATGGGTCAGTAGGGAGAAATCAGAAACTATGAGAGATAGCGAAATCTGTTCTTTGGAACCATGGCGTTGATTTTAGATTTAATAATAATGGCATTCAGATTTTTTAAACTTTCATACATACATACCGGGAATCAAACCTGGTCAAAATCTCGTGAGGCAACCTGCATACATCTGCGAAGAAATGCAATGGTGTATGTGAAGTCGACCAATCCGCACTGGGCCAGCGTGGTTGACTTAGGCCTAATCGGCCTAACATAGGGTAAGCTCGAGCCCCTCGGTGGGGACGTATATGAGCTGTGATGATGATGATGATGATGAAATTGAGTAAATGATAGGTAACAAAGTTTCCACACTTTAGAGAGATTTAAAAAAACATAAAAAATTTCATTCAAAAGAAAGAGGCAAAAATTAATAAGTATAAGGATTACATAGATTTTAAGTAAACGTCTGCCGGAACAGTGAAGTAAATAAAATAAATTCATGATACAGCATTCTGTTACTCGATGATTTAAAATTGTTCTTTTAAGGATTCCTTTTTTGAAAGGGGATAACGGAAGTCCTATAGGATCACTTCGTTGTCCGTCTGTCTGTCCAGATCCTTTTTCCGGGAACGCGTAGAGATATCAGTCTAAGGTCTCTTTTAGCTGTGTAAAAATCAAACTTGTAAGTCAACGCTAAGAAAAACCTATAGCATATTTTCTCATATTTTGCGATTTCACAAGGGAATCAAAATATAATAAACCATAACAATCAAACTTGTAAGTCAACGCTAAGAAAAACCTATAGCATATTTTCTCATATTTTGCGATTTCACAAGGGAATCAAAATATAATAAACCATAACATAGGGAAACCTATGGTTATGGTTTAAACGTCCTGTATGCGGAGTGCGAGTTTTATCGAGCTTTACTCGATCATTCGCATCGAACGCGTAAACGCGAATTTGTATGGAATTAGAGCAGTGCCATCTAGTAGTCACTAGATGAAGCTGTCTCATTCCATAGCAGCTACTAGATGGCGCTGCTCTAATTCCATACAAATTCGCGTTAAGGCGAGGATTTCCCAAATTTGCCGATCTTAGAACGTCTAGATCTGGATAATATTAGAACCCACAATTCTGAAATTCACACACCTTAAACTTGAAGATATAATCTAGTGAACTGTGAAAGCAGAAACACGATTTACTCCATTTCACTCGATAGAAAAAAAATCCAAACATAGGTCTAAATCAAAAACTAAAACCACGATTTGAAATCGAAATATACATAAAACAGTATAAAAGTTATACCAAAACACGTAGTTCGTTATTATCTAGTGAACTGTGAAGACAGATTTTTTGATGTCATATAAAATATTTAGGAAAATGACGAAAATCTGTTGCAATCGCGCTCCATATAAGACAGTACTCGCCAAGTCGTCTCAGGGTATGGTCATGTCGCTTCGTGTCGCGGGCGCAAAAAAATATATTACGTGTTTCTTTACGATCGAATTTTAATTTTGCAGTTTGCGTTTATTTTGTTAACTTTCATTATTATTATAGATTAGTGTAGTAATATGGTGAATAGTGTAAATAATGGATTAGGTATAATAAAGGAGAAAACTATTTTAATCCTTCTTCCTAAATTATTTTATGTGTGAAAAAATATGTTTTTCGTTCTTTTTTTCCTATAAGTTATTTTATGTGTAAAAATCGCTAATAAAAGAAGTCAAAGACGAAATGTTAAATTAAATGCATACAAAAAATGCTGAAAGAAAAGTAGTAAATATTTATTTCCCAAATGTTTATATTTTATTGCCGCGGCCATATAGCACAGTGCAGTGTTAATAAACCAGTATGATAATTTCTTCAAGTAAATATGCAACGATTTATAGGTTCAAAATAATGTTTCCTATAAAACTTTATTGCTGAATTCCTTTAAATACTTAATGTTACCCCCTTTATTCACAACGCCTTGCATCAAAGCTTTAGAAGGTAGAATCAACAGCACATTATACATGTAGCTAAATAATAGAGTTTTATTCGAGCCTATGTATTATATATGATTATGAACAGTAAAATAGTATTTTAGGAATCTTTTAAATTTCGTAACATTTATGGTCAAGCGTGAGTTGATTATAAAAAAGTAAAAAATAATTAACATAAATTTCCGTTCGATTTATGTAAAGATCACTTCATTGTATTAAAAGAAAATATCTGATCAGCGGAATTTTGTGAAACTTTATAAAATATTTGCTTTTGCCCGCTGCTTCACCCGCATAAATGTCATAGAGGTTCCATACAAACTATTATTTTTTGGTTTTACCCCCTTAGATGGCGAATTTCCAACATACATGTCAAATTTCCGCTTTTTGTGCCTTTTAATTACGGCTGTGCGTAATCTGTCAGTCACTCAGTAATGAAAGTGTTTTTATATAAATACGTCGGCCCACACTAGGATTTTCAACTGTGTCGTAGGTGCAGTTTTTTTCTTTTTGAAAACGTCGCCCCACACTAAGATTTTCTCCTGTGTTGTGGGTGCAGTTACGAACATAAATATCACATGTACATACGCCCAAATCGGAAAAAAATTCTGTAGGCCATACAAAATATTTGTCCCGTACGGGAATCGAACCCGCGACCCGTTGCGCAGTAGGCGATCATTCGACCTCTGCGCTAACCGTGTCATCAAAGTTACAAACATAGAATATATTACATATCACATGCACATACGCCCAGACCGGAACATATTTCTGTATTCCATACATAATATTTATCCCGTAACTACAAAAAAATATTTTACAAAAAATAAAAACCGACTTCAAAAACACTGAAAACTTAAAAATAATATAAAAATAGGTACAGACAACATCACACTTCTGTATTGAAGTCGGCGCCAAACGATAATCTCCTAGAAAGTGTTAAAATTTGTCACCGACTTCAATATAGAAGTGTGATGTTGTCTGTACCTATTCTTATATTATTTTTAAGCTTTCAGTGTTTTTGAAGTCGTTTTTTATTTTTTGTAAAATATTTTTTATTTTTAACTTTTCAGTGAATGAAATCTTTTTAGTGAAAGAAGTGTGTTTTTAGTGCTTTCCTCGATTTTCTATGGGATCCCATCATCAGATCCTGACTTTGGTGACCATGAGACCACCCTTGCTCTATACTCTATCGAATACAAAAATAATTTTGGACATCGGTTTAAAATGACGGAGTTATGAGGTAACAAACATAAAAAATACAACCGAATTGATAACCTCCTCCTTTTTTGAAGTCGGTTAAAAATATTTGGGAATCGAACCCGCGACCAGTTGCGTAGTAGGCGATCACTCGAACTCTGTGCGCTAACCGTGTCGTCAAATGTAAAGTCATCATGGTAAAGAACGCTAGCTGTGTAGTACTTCCCGAGTTTTCTTACAGGCCTAAGGTGGTAGAATATTAATTAATATTTTAAAACCAGTTTGCTTAGAGACTAATACGGTTGCCTGATATTCATAGCGATTTGTGGCTTTCTTCTTGATAATCTTGTTTAGTACATGCACGCCCCTGTCACTCACGCAATGCAGCGTTATAAATACCTACCACTAAGTAGCGCGCCGGCGCGCCGACCGCTGCACACACGTGTAAAGAAATTCTTAGGTTGTGTGTGAAGTCGACCAACCCACACTTGACCAGCGTTGATGATGGTAGCACATCAAAAACAGGTTTGAGCTTGTTTCGAATTCATCTAAAAATAATATGATGGATGACATACCTGCCAGAGATACCTGTCACAAAAATTGGGATATAATTAAAAACAAAAATACTATCGTTTTTGATGCTTGCTAAGCCAAGGATAAAAATACCTCCGTCTTACCTATTTCTGCCGCAAATCAGCAGTGCTTGCATTGCTGTGTTCCGGTGTGAAGGGTAAGATATGGCACTGAAATTACTGGGTACCGTGACTTTACATCTGATGTCACAAGTTGGCAACGTACACTGTGGTTCTTGTGGGGCTTGCAGTTTTACTGCGAATCGCACAGGAACCACATGTATTATAGGTGACTGTTACCACTTACCATCAGGTGGGCAGTTTGCTTGTTTGCCAACTTAGTAGCAATAAAATAAAACACACAACATTACATTTTTATTTTGAAGGAGTTTTTGTTTTGAAATGGTGTCGGAATTTTTGTAAAAAAAATATTTTTATTTTTTTCGTGAAATTAATAATAGCTCTCTAAGTCAACTTGAAAGAATATACCTAACTGAGAGTCAATACGTACCTTTTATATCTAAAGACTAACTCCCTAACTCCTTAAAGTTAAGGATCCATCGTAAGCTCAGCATAGTGGAAGAATCCTTGAGATGATGTCTTTCAGACGCAAATACCTGAATAGCTTCAGAAAAAAAAACAGGAAAGACGTTGGACGTGCCTATTTTCTCGATTTTCTTGGGATTCCAATACTAGATCCTGACTTGATGGCATGGAACCACTTCGGGGGTATACTTTTCTGAATACAAAAAGAATTTTGAAAATCAGTTAATAAATGACGAAGCTATGAGGTATGTGTTACCTCATAACTTCGTGAAGTCAGTGAAGTCGGTTAACAAATCAAATCGAAATAAGTTATAGTACTTATTTATTCAGTAATGTATTAAAATACCTACATATATCTATTAAAATATTTTTCTTCAAACTACTCATTAATTTTACTCTAATCATCGGAAAAGGCAACACTAAGTAATACATTACTACCCTGGAAAACGGCAGTAGTATTGTATGAAATTTCATTAATGACCCGTTCAACATAATTGCCCTGTTGTTTGTTTTTCTAATTTAAAAAGAAATTACAATTCATATTCATACAATTCATACAAAATGTAGGCATTCCAAAGAGATTTGAGTGGTTGTATAACATGTCACAAAAAATACACATGCGCAAAACAAGTTAGATAGGACCCTACCTAGCCAATTTTATTTAAAAAAGAGAGGCAATTGGCTTTAATGGCGAAGATTAGCTTTTATTTTAATAAATTAAAAATTGTATTCGAGTGAATATTGTGCAGTGCAAGTGGTGTTTTTTGGTGCACATTCATGTTGACGGCAAGAAATAAGGGTTTTGTGGTGTACATGAACATGACAGTGAGTTTTTTTTGTGGATTTTCCACTTCCGTCACCACCGTCAAGATAAGGTTTGGTTTCTTAATAAGAACAATTTGCATTTTTTTTTGTCATAAATAAATAAGTTTTTCTACAGTCAACTTCAGTTTTTTATTATTTTTTAATAAGTTGAAGGAAAAGCAGATTACACACCTCGTAAGTGAACTATTAATGCCCTCGGGTTATTAGTGCCCTCGAGCAAGTGCTCGTGCACTAAACATCCGCGGGCATTAATAAGTCACTTAGCGCTCGGTGTAACAATCTACTATTTCTAAATCAAACCGAATAGCCGTCGTAGTCAAACAAAAAAATGTAACAGTGCTTTATAAGTATATGCCGCCGCGTCAGTCATATTCTTAGCTTTTGTTTTAAATACTACTTCTAGCCAGTTCTAGCTAATCGAGCATTTCTTGTATTCTAGTGATGCATTCTATACTGCACAAAAGAAATATGCATAAAATTTGAATTTACATTTTATTAATAACACATCATAGAAACATTTAAAACCTTTGAAATTGTGAAGAAACGGTCTAATTATGATGAATCTTGAAAAGTCTAATTATTGATAATTGCTTTACGTCTCTTTCTTATAAAATATATGTTTGTATCGGTATTATAATGGTGGACGAGTACAATGACGTCACTAGCAAATAAAGCTTTTTAAACTTTGTTATTTTTTAAGTTATTAAAAAAATCACGTGGTTGATTGTCAAATAAAAATACTATGTAATGTAACAATTAAAAAGTGTCCATATTTACATACAAGTAAAGATACAATAAAAAATAGCAATGAAGTCATAAAGCTGTATCTTTATTGGTTGTATTACTGTAGGTACTTACCTCAGTTTATAAATCAATACTTATTTGTAACCTAGCAAAAAGTATATTGCATACGATATAAAACGTCCTTGTTGTACTGTTATATTTTTACTGTGTGGCACATGATGTTGGCGCCTGTTCAGTGGCCGCGTCCGCGCTAACGTCATGTACAAATGAACGGTGTGAAGTGCGGAACATATGGGCTTGCACGTGGAAATTCCTCGCCTTAACGCGTTCGATGCGTACGATCGAGTAGAGCTCGATAAAACTCCCACTAGGCACTCTGTTCACCTAAGCAAGGTCTTCGTCAGAGAAAAATGATAGCGCTATACGCAGCAAGAGCGGTGCCTCGTGTTTTAGTATTGTTTTAGATCTATATTTACTAGGTATCTGTTTTGCTTAATTAACAACTTAATTTCTAACAAAATAATGTAAATTTTATATGGAACTTTGCATTTTCTTTAGAAATTCTAAATAAATTGAAAAATAAATTAAAAAGATGTTGAAAGGATGTTATTAACAGTGAATAAAGACTACTTTGGTTTAACGAAGTTCAAAAGATATCAATAACTTAAAGATTTCGTTGAGAGGTCTAGGCGTCAACACGATATTTTGGAGACGCGGGTTCAAATCCCGCCCGAGACGAAGAATTTTTCAATTTTTAAGTCATCTAATCTAACTATTATAATTTTAAATTAAAAGTTCGAACATTCTCTTCCGCCTATGATAGTTTTCCTTTTTATATAAATATTATCCTTTATAATTTTTTTTATACTAAGTACTACTCCGTGAATTTTTTTACGTAGCCCTAAGCAACCATTTAGCTGACACTTTATCTGACTGTAACAAAAATGAGCACTTTCAAACTTAATATTTCACAAACGGGTTGCTGAATCGAAAAATGGTGTTCACACACCAACAATATTTTTGGAAGACTTATCCAACGGCATCGCACACCTTGGGATAGACGAGAAAGAAAACATCCCCACTTTATATGTAGGGGAGAGTTGGTAATCTAATTTTGTTTTTTAATTTTATTCTACTACTTGACGTCGTGATTGATATATGTTACATGCCAAATTACAGCTTTTTAAAACTAAGAGTGAGGAGTTAGCCGCGAACAGATAAACAGACGGTCTGAATGACATGGCGAAAATATAAACGTGCCTTGTTGACTGCGGAACCCTAAAAACGATACTTCTTTTAAAGACTTCTCATCACCAATCAATCCGAATACAACCTTTAGTTTCAGTTGTTGAACACTTTGAGTGCTTCATAAAAGGCTAACAAGTATAAAACCCGGCTTTACACATGTAGTAAAAAGCATTATTATACATATTTATTAGACATAGGTACCATCCGAAATCTATATACATATATAAAAGCGAAATACCACTCACTGATTAATCACGAAATCTCAGAAACTACATCTACAAACTTGAAATTTGGCAGGTAGGTTCTTTATAGGGCGTAGACATCCGCTAAGAACGGATTTTATGAAACTACACCCCTAAGAGAGCGTCGGTGGCGCAGTGGACTCGGCACTTGCCTTCCAATCGGGGGGTCGGGGTTCGAGACCCGCCATGTACCAATGTGTTTTTCGTTTCGAATTTCATATGTACATTTGTCTGACGCTCCTACGGTGAAGGAAAACATCGTGATGCAACCTGCATACATCTGCGAAGAATTTCAATGATGTATGTGAAGTCGACCAATCCGCACTGGGCCAGCGTGGTTGACTAAGGCCTAATCACCCTAACATAGGGTAGGCTCGAGCCCCTCGGTGGGGACGTGTATGGGCTGTGATGATGACACCCCTAAGGGGGTAAAACGGGGTTGGAAGTTTGTATTAGTATAGATATAACTTAAGAAAGCGTTGAAGTCTTAATTTTAAGGCGAAACGTAGTTTGCGGGCACATCTAGTAAATTATAGAACTGATGGTGAAAATCGCAACGCGGCGGGGTACTTTGTTCAATAAATCCGTTTTTCATTATACTTTAGTTTCATCCACAGCTTTCTTTATTTCTTTGTCTATCTCTCTCTTTCCTTTGACTTTATCTAAGTCTGTTCCGTTACAGTCTCTTTGCTAGATGTGTATAAAACGTAAAATCAAAATGCACTTAAGTACTAGCCACGTACTATAAAACATTGTTTTTATTTTCAGATTGAGGTGGTGGTCTTTGCTGCCATTGCTTGTTTTATCTGCTCGAGCTCAACGACAACCCAATATTGTCTTCATCTTAGTCGATGATATGGTACGTTCATATTGAAGAGTATTACAAATTATAATTATAAAAATAGTAGATTATGCAACAAGGGGATAAAGTACTGTCTTATTTTACGGGCAGCATTGAATTCTGAGCGAAATGAAGGATTCTGTAGTTAATTCCCAAACGTAGTGAGGGAATTGAGGGAATGGTAGGAATCCTGAATAAAGCGAAGGATTTAAGTCTGCCCAAGGCTAAGACACTTTAATCCCCGAGAAGCATACTCTACTTTCTACACCTACTGTGAGGTTAAATAACAATGAATTTATGAAATATAGGTATTAAAAATATTTGTTAAAATAAAAAAGCATAATTTATTTTATTTCATGATTATTTATGTATATTTTTTGGATATTTCGCGAAATAAATTTCGAATATTTTTTCATATTTTATCAGTGACGGAAACGTCCATGATAGGATCTAGCTCTAGTGACATCACACGCAAGTAAACACAGATTCCTCGACTGATTTTTAGTACTGTTTTGTATGTGTCAAACTAACTTGTTTACTTGCGTGTGGCATCACGCATACCTTGCCACCTTTTTTTTGTCCAAATAAAGTACATTGGATTTTAAATGTTGAAAAAAAATCCGTACATTGTGTGAAAATAAAGTACTTTTATTCCACTCTATTATTGGTATACTTAAAAATATTTTTTTCGTTAATTTTCATTGCACTTAATCAAATAAAATAGAAAAAAAAAATTATAAAGACGTTAAGTTGCATTCAGGCTACCTATAGGTAGAGTCACGTTGATTTTCGAATGTAGAGAGTGACTGGATTTGGTGAACATTTAAAATATTTAATTTATAGGAATAAACCTATGACCAATATTTAATAAGATGATAGATCTAATTGTTTTAGATCTAACATAAGTTTTTTTAATGCTCGCTGACGACAAATGTTACATCATTCATCTTCGAAGTTGCAGAGGCTTAGGGGAATAGGGACGTGAAAGCTAAGTAAAGTTTACGCACTTATAAGTAGTAGGTACTTGTACTATTGTTATTTGTGGTAATAGCATACGTTATCGTCAAAAGTGTAGATGTGTGAGTGATTCAATGCGTAAAGCGTATCACCAATGTTACCCTATCTACCAGATCCGCTAACAAAACAATGTAAAAAAAATACACTGCAAAATGAAATATGCAATTGTGCCAATGACCCACTTATTCAGAAATTAAAGTCATTAAATTAGCAATGCTGTGTCATAAGTTTGTTTGTAGTTATAGCTCGTCACGCAAGCACGATAATTATTAGACAATAGAGAGATATTGTTTACAAAGAAGGCTACATACTGTTGTAACAAAAAGGAGCTAACGAAATATTTTATGAATAACATTTCATCGTTAATAAAGTTTGTAATAAGAATCCCAATAAAAACATTAATGTGAAAATGGGAGCCAAGTTTATGATATGGTATGGTTGTGAACTACACCGACAAAGGATTCGTTATTAAAATAGGAGTAGGGTTACCATATCTCAGGATTTGTCCTGAGATTTAAGAATTTTTGGACTCTTCTCAGGATTGCGGCCGGATTTCGCAAAATCTCATGAAATCTCAGGATTTTTAGAATTTTATATCTCATGAAATCATTGAATTTTATATCTCATGAAATAATTTTAAATCTCATGAAATCTCAGGATTTTTATTATAAAGTTAAACAAACTAAAAAAAATAATCTTCCTTTGTTAATAATTGCACAATTAAAATGTTTTGAGGAATGATGTTTTGCGATTATGATTTTTTGATAATATGATATTTAGAGACTAACTGAGTGAGTGAGCGTCCCTGCTACGATAACCGCGTTGCGCGGCGCGGGGCGGTGCATGGGAGCAGGGCTTGGAAAACGGTAATTTTTTTTGAACCGGTTCGACGAATTTACCTATGGAAGTTTTTGATAAAGGTTACGTTCCTCTAAACCGGTTTTTGAACCGGTTTTTAAAAATATGGGTATTTTTTACTAACCGGTTATATTTTTCGTTCAGGGAGACGAACTGAAGTTCGTAATGTTTACGTTTCCGACTCATGTTCATGGAACGTGCGCAATGATCAACCATACTCTTCCTACTGCAACTGCGTTTGCGAGCGACGCACACAGTGGGTACCAAGGCTCGGAACCGGTTTAAAATATACCGGTTAATATCGGTTTATTTCGGTTTTGCTCCGAACTTTTCCTGAGAACGCGAACGTTATAAGAACTTTACTATGACCTAAATAAACCGGTTTAATTGACATTGTATCGTGTTATTGACTTGAAGCCGCGTACGGCCGTGCAGTACGTTTTAACGTATGTACGTTGACGTCTGATTTGCGTAGTGGATTTACAAACCTCTATTATTTGAAAGTATTTAAGGTAAGTAGAAAGCGAAAGAATACAATATATAGGTACATACTTTGATTACGTCGCAAACAACACTTATTCAAACTGCGAAGAAGTGAAGTAGGTACTGTAAAAAAATTACACAGTATCAATCTTGCGTTCTATTAACCGGTTTTTATTACTCCAAACCGGTTTATTGATAAAAACCTTTATTCTTGCAAGAACCGGTTAAAAAAGCGGTTTACTGGAACGAAACCGTAATGAAAAGGTTCTGCTCCAAGTAGGTACATGATACCGGTGCCGCGCTTTGAGTGCGATGTGCAACGCGTGAGCGATCCGCATTGTATAAAAACGATAATATAACGACCTTTTTTAAATTGTTAAGTAAGTTTGAGAGAAAATTCTCAAAGTATAAAAAATCTCAGGAATTTTCAATGGAAATCAGGCTTTTTCTCCGGACTTTTGTGTTTTTATTTCGTAACCCTAAATGTAAGAGCGTCGGTGGCACTGTGGCCTCGGCACTGGACTGTGCTCCGAGTAGAATCGGGAGGCCCGCGATCGATCCTGCCATGTACCAATGTGTTTTTCGTTTCACGAATTTCATATGTACATTTATCTGACGCTCCTACGGTGAAGGAAAACATCGTGAGGAAACCTGCATTCACCTGCGAAGCAATTCAAAGGTGTATGTGAAGTCAACCAATCCGCACTGGTCTAGCGTGGTTTGACTAAGGCCAAATCGCCCTAACTAGTTAGGGTAGGCTCGTGCCCCTCGATGGGGACGTATATGAGCTGTGATGGTGATGATGACCCTAAATGAGAGCCATGTGTTTTAGAACTCGATCCTGAAATGTAGTTATAAAACGCAATTTTTTGGTTTTTATTCTGCTGCAACCTGCAACAATTAATTACTTTTAATTTGTGCTAGAAGACATAGAGTTTGAAATAGTTTGAATGTTTGAATTATTTACACAAATCCTATAAATTCTAGAAGATCTATTGAACCTCAACATATGACCTGGCAATTTTTTGTCAAATATTAGAAGAATATAGAACCTCACAATTTAAAAGATAAGTTGATTAGTCAAATGTAAGATGATTAGTATTTTTTTTTTTTTTTTTATTGCTAAAGGTGGCAGACGAGCAAGTGGCCCACCTGATGGTAAGTGGTAACCACCGCTCATGGACATCTGCAATGCCAGGGGCAAAGCTCAGTTGCTGCCTACCTGGAGAGAAGTGCTCTTTTTAAACCTCGTTTGAAGTTGGACATATCGTAGCGCTCAGGAAACACCGCAGCTGGGAGCTCGTTCCAGAGTCTGCACGTACGTGGAAGAAATGAACGCTGAAACCGGACTGTGCTAGACGAGATCGGTTCCAGGTGGTACGGATGAACTCTATTGCGGTGGCGGGTGGTGCGATGATAAAAAGGTGACGAGGGCACCATTGCAAACAGTTCCTCGGAGCACTCTCCGTTAAAGAGCCGATAGAGCACGCAAAGAGAACCAAAGTCTCTCCTTTGCTCCAGCGTCTCCATTGAGGCCGTGATATTGGGATCACCGACGATGCGGAATGCACGCCTTTGCAGGGAGTCAAGAGGGTCGAGTTGATATTTCGGAGCTCCTGCCCAGAGGTGCGAGCAGTACTCCATATGCGGCCGTATTTGTGCTTTATAAAGCATCAGCCGCTGGCTAGGAGTGAAGTACTGCTTGGCTCTGTTCAGGACGCCCAGTTTTTTGCTCGCCAATTTGGCTTTGTCCTCCAAATGACTCCCAAACTGCACTTTGGCCGAAATCTCCACACCGAGGATCCCAATACCACCGGACATACGAAGAGTAACTCCCTGGAACTGAGGCACTACGATAAATGGGTCCTTCTTCGCAGTGAATGCGCAAACTTGTGTCTTCGTGGGGTTGAACTTAACTAAGTTCTTTGCACCCCATTCGGAGACTCGCCCTAGAGAGTCCTCGACTTCAGACACAAGTTGTGACCGCCTTTCTTGCAACGAAATCCGAGGGACATTCTGGTGGTCGGTATACCGCACATCACCCGTACTATCATCTGCATAGCAATGTATGTTCTCAATGGACAACATGTCATTGATATGCAGAATGAACAGGGTTGGGGAGAGCACCGAACCTTGTGGAACGCCAGCGTTTATGGGCATGGTTTTGGAACAGCAGCCGTCGACGACGACTTTAATGCTCCTACCGTCCAAGAAGCTGGCTATCCATTTGCAGAGTCCCTCGGGGATTCCATAAGATGGTAGCTTCGTGAGAAGAGCTCTATGCCAGACCCTATCAAACGCCTTAGCAATATCTAGTCCCACGGCGAGAGCCTCACCTTTGCCCTCCAAGGTTTCCGCCCAACGGTGGGTCAGGTAAACTAAAAGATCACCAGCTGAACGGCCGTGACGGAAGCCGTATTGTCGGTCGCTAATCAGCTGGTGCTCTTCCAGGTACCGTAGGAGGCGGGAGTTGATGACCCGCTCTATAATCTTGGAGAGCAAGGACGTTATTGCTATTGGCCTGTAATTTGAAGGGTCGGATCGGTCACCCTTTTTGGGAATTGGGTGGACGTGAGCAATCTTCCACGAAGATGGAACCCTGCTGTTCTGATAGGAAAGGCGGTAAAGGCGCGTGAGTACGGGGGTCAGCTCAGGGGCGCACGTCTTCAGCACCACTGCTGGGATGCCATCCGGCCCACTCGACTTATAGACGTTCAGGAGCTTAAGCTCCCGCCTGACCGCACGTTGTGTAATGCGTATTTCAGGCAGTGAGCTTTTACACCGAGGGATGTTAGGTGGTGTGGCTCCTCCATCGTCCATTGTCGAGTTAGAGGCAAAGAGTTGGACCAAGAGATTGGCCTTCTCTTTTGCACTGTGGGCCAGGCTGCTATCAGCTACACGCAGTGGTGGGAGACTGGACTGGCAGAAATTACGTTGCGCAGCTTTGGCCAGCGACCAAAAAGCACGACTCCCACTGGGATAGCTTCCTAGTCGCTCGCCAACCCTGGCCACGTGTTCCGCCTTGGCTTCAGCAATAGCCTTCTTGTTGGATCTAGAAGCAGCGTTGTACTGTCGCTTCTTCTCCGTCACGTCAGGATCCCGACTTTTTCTGGCATTGTCCCAGGCGATGTACGCAGATTGCTTGAGGTGGGCAGTTTTCTTGCAGGTATTATTGTACCAGGGACGACTGCGACCGCCAACAGGTATTTTGGCGTTGGGTATGAAAACTTCCATTCCCATCAGCACCGTTTCAGTGACGCAATCTGCGCAGGTATCGGGATCTTCGGAGGCGAAGCAGAGCTGCTTCCAGGGGTAGGATCCGAAGAATTCTCGGAGTCCATCCCAGTCTGCTGACTCATACCGCCAAACTGCACGATTGCCAGCTGCAGACACGCGATGGGGTCGCGCAAGACTGGCAGTACTACGGACAAGGCAGTGATCCAATGATCCAAGAGGAGCATCGACCACAACCCTGTATCCGCTAGGTCGCGTAGTCAGCAGTAGATCCAACAAGGAGGCTTCATGGCTCTCTATATCTGGGATACGGGTGGGCTGTACCACCAGTTGAGAGAAGCCATAGGCCGAAGCCATGTTGAAGACAGTCCCACCCGGGAGGTCAGTGGTCCGGGACTTCAACCACTCTTTATGGTGAGCATTAAAGTCACCAAGTCACCACCAGTCACCACCACCTCCGCAGATGGGTACTGCTCCAACGCTCAGTCAATCCCCTCTTGAACGTGCTCAAAAAGCTGAGCTGACCCTAATTCACTGGCATGGGACCTGTAAAGGCACGCGTAGATTCGGGTAAGACCCCCATGGTCCACGCGCAGCCATAGTAACGACAGGTCCCGATGCTCGAGGCCCCGAAGGCGGCGACAGCAAACATCACCCCTGACGTATACGCACACCCCGGCTTTACGTAGGAATGCGTGTTCCAGTTCGTAACCCGGGTATTTCAGGTACGAAACATCGTCAGGGGCAGTAATTTGCGTCTCCGTTAAGAAGAGCAAGGCAGGCCGAGCCGTCTCAAGATGGTGGTGGACGGCTTCGAGATTACTGTGTAGACCCCTGATGTTGCAGAAATCCATTTTAAATGTGGATTGGGTGTCCGCCGTAGGAGCTCGCTTCTTCTTATTGTTGATCTTCATATTGTTATAGAGCATTTTGGGGAAGGGATTAAATGTGGGGCTGAGTCACGGTGACAAACGAAGAAAGGGCAGAACGTAGTACAAAGTGGGGGCGCGGGTTGTGTGAAGAGCTGACACGCGGCACGGAAGGGCCCCCGGTGCCCCCCCGCACGCAGACATCGGGATCCACTCCGGTCTCCTACTCCGGCACGATGACCGCATGACGGGATTTTCGCCGGTTGTGCAGGACAGCCTCCCAGGCAGGATATTCCTGGGTTCGGGTCCCCTACTGACTGGCAGGTGGCCGACGGCAACCATTTCCACCGGGTCTCCCTGTACCGCGCGTCAACTCTTCACGCCCAACGACCTCACTGAGACTTTAAACTCTACTAGTTTCGATTATCACCGCGACTCCACACCACAAAAGGGACGGGAAAGGGGCATGAAGGAGCGGCTGTCTCTACCCTTCAATCGAAATGCAGGTCTGCTTCACGACCAAAATAGGCAGAGTGGTGGTACCAACCCGCACAGTCCCGGCATTAAATAGGTAATCCTAATTAGTACCGAGCCTTACCACGACTGTAATGGGAGAGGGAGGGAAGGAGAGGGACATCGACACCGCGGAGACGAGAGGTAAACGGCATCGAAGGCTCGAGAAGCCGGGGTCGCGCACCCGAGTCATCTGAAAAAGCAACCGGACAAGCCGCAATTAGATGACCTCTGACTGTAATCCAAAATCAAATACAAATTCCGAAAATTGCGAAACTAAAATTTCGAAAAAGCTGTTAATATCACAATCTGAAAATGTCGCAATAGTGAAAAGATTGTAATATAGTTAAGGTAATGAAGAATTTCAACTTTTCGATCACCACTAAAGGGCAAACTGGAGGTACCGAAAGTGTGAGTTAAGAAGATTAATGTCAAGCTTGAAGTCAGTACTACGAATCTGAGATTTACTAATACCAAGTGATTTGAGGAATTTCCAGACTCTAGTTGGGTCTTCAAATTATGTATGGGCTATGTCTGGATTTTTTAATAGTGGAAAGTTTGGTACAATAAAGTGTTATGCACTTATGTATATTGTGCTGCTAAACAGGACAAGTACCTATTAGGACATATCAGATTTGCGCGTTCTTGGCATTATTTTTTTATCAGTTATCAATCACTAAGATAGACGTTAATGGTATTTGATTGATTTTAAAACACATTTTAATGTTTAAAGGTCTATTACATTGAATTATGAAAGAAATACTTATTATTCTAGTCAACGTGCAAAGACAGTTATAGATTTTATTAACCAGAAAAATTTAAATAAATTTGTGGAAACAATTGCCTTATGAGGACTGTCCATGATTGTCTAATTAACTGTATACAAATACGTCACTTATTTCAGGGTTGGAATGATGTGTCCTTCCACGGTTCAGACCAAATCCTCACACCTAACATCGACACGTTGGCGTACAGTGGCGTCATACTTCAGCATTATTATAGCGAAGCTATATGCACTCCAGCCAGAACAGCGCTTCTTACGGGAAAATATCCGATGAGGTTAGGTAAGGGTATGAATGAAGTTAGCTTTATTGAAAGGGTTTGAGGCAAGCCATCGAGGCTTGCTACTGTTTTAGGCAATATTTGGACGGATTTAAAAAAATATCAGCATCAGAAAACGAATTCAACGAGGAACTACGAGCACTATATCAAATTTGGGTAAAGTTAAGGTCAGAGACCCTAGTAGCATGTCTTAGGGTGCTAGCACAATATCATTCTCTATATTGTGATTCTAGTGTCAACGTTTCAATACTCAGCATCAAAAATCCTGTTTAACGATTTGCTACAAAGCATATTATATTGAATAAGTATTTGAAAATTATTGTTCCTGGTCCTAGGTAAAATGACTTTAGAGATGTAACTAAAAAAATCAAAATGGGCTAAACTATACTTCATATCCTAATATCTAGTGAAAACCTAAAGTCTCTAGGTGGTCCAGACCTTAATGAAACTAAATTATCTCATGGTGGATACGAAAACTTACTAAAATCAAATCAAAATCAAAGTTATGAAAATGGAAAAATAGCGTGTTGTTTGATAACTGGTTACGAAACAGTAAAAAACCGTTTTTCGTAGCTGGTTACGCAACTTTGGTTACGAATGTGGCCGAAAGGAACAAAGTTTTGATCACTCTAAAAAATCGAATGGCAATACTTAAAAAGTAAGCAAAGTGTTATTTTTCCAGAAGCAAACGTATAAACAATCAAAAAATTTTTTATTTCAGGTATGCACGGTTTCCCACTATTGAATTCAGAGGACCGTGGTATACCTCTGACAGAGCGACTCTTGCCCTCGTATCTCAAGGAGTTGGGCTATGCCACACACTTGGTGGGCAAGTGGCACGTTGGCATGTCAAGGCCAGAATATTTGCCCACTGCGAGGGGATACGACACTCACTATGGCATGAGAGGTGGTTTCGTCGACTACTACACTTACAACAAAGTTGAAAGGGTGAGTTGTGAAAGAGCTAAACTACAGCTGTTCTGTTGGTAACTGGGCGTGGCAACGCGATAGTTCAGCTATATCATAGCGATTATACGTTAGATCGAACGTGGCCAGGGTGTTCTTGTTGAAATACTTTTAAAATTAACAGCACCACTAAAGCTTGGAGCCCATAAATTACATGCTCATACAGGATTTTTTTTGATCCCTCGCAATTTTTCTATAGCTGTAATACAATCAATTTATAAAATATTAACAATATTTTTTTTACATTTATGTTTTAACTTTTGTCGTACGTAACTGAAATGATGGTCATTTGTTTGTTTCATGGCGTCCAGCGCAAGATCGCTACATTATCAATGTTAGGTATTCGTACAGCCGCATAGACAAGACGCATTTCGATAATCACTAACGCAAGATTCGCTAGAAGAAAAATGTATGCGATTTGACATAAACCCTCGCTTAGCTTTCGAGCGCAATTGTCAAATCTCATACATTGTCGATTTAGCGATTACGTTAGCGATTATCGAAAGACATCTTGTCTAGGGGGCAGGCTACCAATTCTTCGCCATTTCTGGGCCGCGCAGTGGTGCGATTGTGAGCGCAGAAATTTAGGATTGTAAAAGTGGTTGTAAAATAAACAAATTATTTTCTACTCTTTATCTCATATCCAATTATGGTGGGGTGGGAGTTCCAATAGTGACCTTGTACCTATTTCATCGCTGGGTGCAAACTACGTATATATTTCCAAACAATTTGCAGCTGTAACGACACTATTGTACGAGTATGCAACCTGATTCCTTTTGTAAGGAATGGATCCGCCTTATTCAAATATAAATGCATCGAGTTTATCGCTCCCGGCATTCTTGGCCTTTGCTCACAACATGCTCACCCTCATCAGTAGGTAATATTCTTGCTACTCCCACCACAGCTGATGTTCGGATGAAGTGTCTGCCGAAGGCTACGACAGCCTGGAGCTCCCTCTGTACAGAGGAGATCAATCCCATATTAAACAGACTGACGGCTTTCTACTTAGCCTCTGCCAGGACGATATACTCGTACATAAAGATAGACTTTTGGCTGTTTTTGAGTGTGAGTCAGGTCACTGGCTTCACGCTCTACCTTAAGTCAATTTACGTACCGTTCTGGATCCGGACTGCCTCAGACGGCAAACGTCCTGATGGTGCCATTCTGGTACCGTGGACGTTGGGACGGTCTTTGGTATGGGATGCTCCATACTTTGGCACCGTCTCATGTGCACGGCTCCGCCACGAGGGCTGGAGCTGCGGCCGAAAAAGCGCAGCAAATAAAGTGCTCTTAATAGTCACTATGAATTTGCGTCGCTTGCTGTAGAGACCATGGGCCCGTGGTCGTCCGACACTAAAACCTTTGACAACGACGTGTCGACTACATTGGTTCTCACCTCGGGTGACTCAAGAGCTGGTAGCTACTTTGTACAAAACCTGTCGATTGCCATAGGGCAATGCCGCCAGCGTACTGGCACAAAAACGTGGTGGTACTGGGCACTATACCCCGGGACAGGAAGCTAGACGGCGTGTTCTTTTTGTAGGTTATATTTTGTAGGCTACTTTTTAACCGACTTCAAAAAAGGAGGAGGTTCTCAATTCGATGCGTATGTTTTTTTTGTGTGTATGTTACGCGATTACGCCGCCAGTTGTGGACCGATTATCAAAATTCTTTTTGTGTTCGATAGAGTATACTCCAAGGGTGAGCCCATGGTTACCAAAGTCAGGATCTGATGATGGGATCCCATGCAAATCGAGAAAAACCATAAATTTTAAGGTGTTTCCAACGTGTTTTGTGTATATGTTACGCGATTACTCGGCCAATTGTGGACCGATTTTCAAAATTCTTTTTGTAAGTATTCGATAGAGTATACTCCTAGGGTGGTCCCAAGGTCAGGATCTGATGATGGGATCCCATGAAAATCGAGGGAAACGCTTTCGGTGAGCTGGTATTAAATTAGGGTTTCTTTCACTAAAAAGATTTCATTCACTAAAAAGTAAAAAAAAAAAAAAATTTTACAACAAATAAAAACCGACTTCAAAAACACTGAAAAGTTAATAATAATATAAGAATAGGTACAGACAACATCACACTTCTATATTGAAGTCGGTGCCAAATTTTAAGACTCTAGCTAGGAGATCATCGTTTGGCACCGACTTCAATATAGAAGTGTGATGTTGTCTGTACATATTCTTATATTATTTTTAACTTTTCAGTGTTTTTGAAGTCGGTTTTTATTTTTTGTATAATATTTTTTATTGTATGTTGTATTTAGTTTTACGTTACGTTACAGTTTGGTAGATATTTAAAATTAAGTAATCTTTTATTTATAAATAAATTGATGTATGTGAATAAAACCTAACATAGGGTAGGCTCGAACCCCTCGGTGGGGACGTATATGAGCTGTGATGACGATGTGAAAAAAATATAAATATGAAATATATGAGTTTTTTAATGATATTAGTAGCAACCGCGATTCTAGCAACTACGAACACGTGCTGACATAGAATCCGATACATAATGTGACAATGACCATTACATAGGAATATATTGTAGAATCTACATTTCATCACTATTTCTTATAACTTCTTATTGTCGTCTAGGTTTTCTAGAAAAAAACTGGCAGTCAATATTTCTTTGATGGTGTTATTGTATAATCAATATTTTGGTTTTCTAGTGGCCAAACGGAACAAATCTTTTCGGTCTGGACTTTTTTGATGGTGATATGCCCTTGGAGAATGAAAGGAGGTATGCCGTAGACGCACTCACAGATAGAGCGGTAAAAAGTAAGTCGTTATTGTAATTTTGAGTATTTATTTGAAATTTTACCGAATAATCCGGATTTTAAAAAATCGTTTCTCAACTCGTGTGTATCTACACTACATCAAGATAAGATAAGTTGTTAAAGTTAGTAAAACTCAATTTAATACTTTTGCTATGTTGATTTGCGATGTTGGAGACAATGCAAAAAAGGTAACTCGTTGTGCTAATGGCATACTGTGCGCTCGAGGAAAGCTGTGGTGGTGTCATGATTCTAGGTTAACTAACGGGAAGTATCCCTAGTTTCGATTCCCTTGTGCATCGCAAAATATGCAAAAACAAAGATATAACATCTGTTGACCGCGTTGACCCGAGTACTTGACATAAATTTCAGTTTGATTTCTCTACGCGCTCCTGAACAAAAGTGTATTGACAGACCATTGACCTACAAACAAATGGATTTCGCATCCGCGCTCCAAAAGTAGCCCAAGAAAATTAGATCCAAAATTCAGATCCAATTCATATGGTGAAGAATTTGGTGCAAGCGAAATTGAACACCACAGTAATGTTAATGCGACATAAACTGTTTATACATGCATTGACGTTTCTGAATTTTTCGGACACATTTTTTTTGAAATTTATATTATACCCAACGTCCATTTGTTTGTAGGTCGATGTGACAGACATATGGACATACGGACAACGAAGTGATGTTATAAGAGATCCGTTTTTTTGAGGTACGGAACACTAAAAAGTATTAAAGTACTTACCTACTTACTTTCCGAGCAGGTGCAGTATAAAAAATGTACATACTCTTTATGATACTGACGACTATAACCTTGAATGTTACTGATTCATTGCTGTATAAATAAAAAAAAATCGAGTTCCTGCTTATTTGTTCATTTTAGGCCTAAGACAAATAGCTGATAAACATCGCCATTGCTGATTCATGATTTGCAATTTTTGTTGTTTTTTGTTCTAATTATAGAAACTGTTATGATTGTTAAAATATTACCTGCCTTTATTTCTATAGATAAAACATAATAATATTGTAAAATAGTAATGCAAATTTTTTTACATAATTTTATGTCAACGTTGAGCTAGTGCGTAAGATTTGAGAAAACCTCTCGTTTTTTTTTGAGTTTATTTCTTATTGATAATCGTACTAATTTATGTCATTTTTATTTGCATTATTCACATTCACATTTGGGGTTGTTCATGTTAAATTAGACAAGCAGAATCTACGAATTCAATCTTAATTAAATTAAAATTCACTTCTCCAGTGACTTTATGGTATTTGGACTTTGTACTTGGCTTTCTGCTACTTGGTTCTTGTAGTTATCATACCCTGATGTCTTGCATTTTTTTACCTATATGGCTTACATATAAAAATGAATAAATATAAATATATATTTTTATACAAGTTAAAGATTTTTGAAGAACATTATACAGGGTGTAACTGAACACCCCAATAACATTTAAGGGTATGTATCCATCAGAAGTAGAGATTCTGTAGGAAAAATTTTAGCGCTAACAAACTTTCTTTTTTTCCCATACAAACTAAATAAATTATTTTTTGATATTAAGTGCCGACAATCCTACGTAAGCGTACGAAGAATACTAAGCTCACGTCATTAAAACTAAATTAATTATTTTTTGGTATTAAGTGCCGACAGCCCTACGTATACGTAGGAGGAAAATACGCTCACGTCTATCACGTGGCATTTTGTGTTTAAATTTCTTTTGTGTTAAGAGCTGATTATGGTTGTCACTTTAAAGTTTTTGCTTTCAGTTTAAAATCAAATAACTCTGAAAGTATTGGGGTTCCAGGTCTCAGACAAGCACCGAAGGTCCATTTAGTATCTAACTTATATGCCCCTTAAATGTTATTGGGGTGTTCAGTTACACCCGGTATAATAGATGAAAATCCTTATTAAACTACTGCGTCTAGTGGTAATCCATGGTACTCGTACTAGTCAATGGTACTACGGACATCAAGGCATTTTTTCGAAGGAAATATTTTTTTATTGTACTATAACTTTGTGTTTTTGGTATAACGAACAATAATCTGATTTTTATTTATTGTAGTTATTCAGCAACACAATATGGCGCAGCCATTTTTTCTGCATTTAGCACACAATGCGCCTCACGCTGGCAACTCCGGGGCGCCTCTGCAGCCTCCACTGTATACCACAATCAAACACAGACATGTTGCAAACTCAGACAGAAGAATATACGCAGGTATGATCGTAAAACAAACAATAAATTAGTTTTACTGCTAAGTCACTCTGGTTAGACCAATAGCAGTAATTGTATTCACTTACACCACACTTTGAATTTAGATAACTTTTGACTTTATAGTTGTTCCATAAAGTTTTATATATTTTTAATGATAATCTTGACTATAAACTCTTATATAATTTTTTGCATTCTATAATATTTAGGCTTAAGAAACATAAAATAGTCTCTGATATTACTTTTTTTTCAGAGGTTGTCAGTAATATTGATCGTAGCGTTGGAAGAATTGTCAGAGCCCTTGCAGATAAGCATGCTTTGGACGACACGATAATTATTTTTGCTTCCGATAATGGAGCTCCCACTGTCGATAGTACAAGAAATTGGGGTGTTAATCTCCCTTTCCGCGGGGGTAAATATACTCCATGGGAGGGTGCAGTAAGGGTACCTGCTTTTATATGGCATTCCTCTCTACGGCCCAGGGTATGGGATGGCCTAATGCATATCACCGATTGGTTGCCTACACTAACAGCTGCTGTTGGAGCACAGATAAATGGAAAAATTGATGGAGTTAATCAGTGGGATGCTTTAATGAATGGAGGGGAGTCGAAAAGAAAAGATGTACTTATTATTCTTGAGGATGGAAATCAAAATTCCTACGCAGCATATAGAGCAGGAGATTATAAAATTATTGTTGGTAATGTAACGGGTTTGGGCAATACTTACTTCGGAGCTCAATATATGACCATAAAGGGACCAATGCCGGAATATTTCCCAACATTGAGAAACTCTGAGGTTTCAAGAATATTTGAGGATATGGGAATGTATTTGGATTTTAGTGATGTGCTGTCGAAAAGATATGCTGCCACCATTACTCAAGAGGATAAGGTACAGGACTCTGTACTGTGCGAGCCATCTCCAAGTATGTATGAATTTAACTGTTATTCAATCACAGTCTTCACCGCTTCTAACAAAAGTTACACTTTTTAATCGACTTCAAAAAAGGAGGGGGTTCTATGTTCGACTGTATCTATTTTTTTATGTATATTCTCCGATTGATCTGCAATTTGAGGGCTCATTTCAAAATTCTTTTTACAATCGAAAGAGTGGTCCCGTTGTCATCAAGTCATGATTCGATAATGGGATCCCAGGAAAATAAAATCGAAATCGAAAAAACGTGTTTCATGATTTTTCTGAAGCTATTCCGGTATTTGCATCTGGTACTCATCATATCCAGTTACTGAGCTGATGATGGAAGGTTTCTAGTAGGTTAGGAATTAGAGAATAGTTCTTACAATATAAGTAATGGGAACTTATTGATGTGTAGTTCTATTTTTTCAAGTGATTCAGGGAAACTGATAGTGGAAAGTATTACTCCTAAACAATTACGTTGTTAGGAGATCAGGGATGATTAATTCAATACTGTTTAGAGCGAAAGACGCTTTATTTTAAGTTCTTAAGTCCTAGCACGTCCACCAAAACACGATATGATAAAGCGGTTTATCGCGGTGAACTGTCAAAATACAATAGGGTTTCGTCGTATTTTGACAGTTCACCGCGATAAATCGCTTTATCATATCGTGTTTTGGTGGAAGTGCTACGGGGGCTGGTGTTAACTTTGAATTAAATTCTAATACGCATGAATTAAATTTACTGAAAAGATTGAAATATTTTTTTTTTACAAAAAAATAAAACCAACTACAAAAACAACAAGTCATCTATACATCTATACAAATAAATAAAATTGAAGTGTCTGTTTGTAATATCAAAATATCAAGTTTTTACTAAATGGGTATGAATGTATATCGGGTACCAATAATAAAAAATAGAACCGACTTCAAAAACACTGAAAACTTAAAAATAATCTCTTCTTCTATATTGAAGTCGGCGCCAAACGATGATCTCCTAGAAAGTGTTAAAATTTGTCACCGACTTCAATATAGAAGAAGATTATTTTTAAGTTTTCAGTGTTTTTGAAGTCGGTTCTATTTTTTGTAAAAAAAAATTATTTTTAACTTTTTATTTTTTCCTCGATTTTATATGGGATCCCATCATCCAATCCCGACTACAAAAAATCCCGAAATACAAAAAGAATTTTGGAAATCGGTTTAAAAATGACGGAGTTATGAGGTAACAAACATAAAAAAAAATACATCCGAATTGATAACGACCCTTCCTAACATTCATCCTTTTTTGAAGTCGGTTAAAACACAATTTTTTTTGTATGTCTGTCTGTCTGTTTGTTCCCGCTAATCTCCGGAAAGGCTGGATCGATTTTGACGGGACTTTCACTAATAGATAGGTAGCTAATTATATAAGGTATAACATAGGCTACTTTTTATCAAGATCTTTTAAAAAAATGCCTACTAAAATCAAAATGCTGCCAAAAGTTACTATTCCACGCGGACGAAGTCGAGGGCACAGCTAGTAAGTAATATAAAAATACATACAAAATCGTATTTATATATTGAGGTCGGTCCCAAGCAATGATCACCTGGATGTGTGATGTTGTATTTATTCAGCTATTATTTAAACTTTTGGTGTTATTAAAGTCGATATTGATTTTTATAAAAAAAATGGTATGAAGCGTAATGCAAATTACTTTACGATTAGCTGATCGTTCCATAACGATTTTCAAGCTCAACCGTTTTTTAAATAGAAATTGGATTTCTTATGGTTTTTTAATTCTATTCCAGTGAAAGGATGCCTTTTTAATGTTCGCCGGGATCCAACGGAAAGCCGTGATCTGTGGCTGCGAGCAACAAACATAGCAATGTTATTGACGAGTAGGCTTCGAAGCCTGTGGGCTTCCCAACTAAGGCGAGGACCCGCTAACCTTCAGTTTGAATCGGATCCTGCAAATTTCAACTATATATGGACACCATGGATTTCAAATGGCTCTATGATGGCTGTAAGCCAAGAATCACCTCCAATAAGAAGAATATCACCATCGACTACGACTAAAGCAAATGTAATCAATTGTAACGGAACCACGGGCATAAGAAACTTTTTCTGTATACTAAGTAGTGTGTTTCAGTGATGTAAGTAAGGTATCGCTAGGAGTTCAATCTCCTTAATTGTTGGATCGATTCAAAATTGTGCCTGTGTATCTGTAGTGGTTTAGATAAGTATTTCATCCTATACTATAGTTAAACCTTCACAACGAGCAGTGCTTTAGAATAATCATAGCCATCGTAGGCAATGCATCCTTTATTCAGAGCTGCGAGCAGGCAGAAAGCAAAAAGTTTGGATTTATAATAGGAGATAAAGTAAAACGGAACACACCTATAGATAGATAGCAATTGTAAGCTGTAACATTGTTTTTTCTTAGTCAAATTAACGTATATTATTTTTATAAAGCATACAATATTATAAATGCAAAATAAACACTCGTATAATAATATTTCCATACTGCTGACGCATTTTGCTGGCAATAAAATACTCGTATAGTAATAAGTTAAAATTATTTGGGTGGTTTGAGAATGTTTTCTTTTAATTCATATTATTATACGAGTAACTGCTAACGTTAAGTGCTGTTGTGTATTTTGAGATTTTTACACGAGATACGTAATTGGGCCCATATTCACTTACCATCAGGTAGGTGTCACTCACTGGAAAGTTATATTTAAAAAGATAGTTTCCAGTTTACTTTTCATTTGCAAAGGTAACATTAGCTAGTAAAATATATTTAAAATCTAGATAAAGCTAACTTGTATCTTTAATTGTATTGTTGATTAACGATCTTTTAATATCAGGTGGCGCGAGAGCCAAGAAATAAGTACCCCTTGTGCTAGTATTTGTGTTCAGTATTAAATATTATTATTTTAATAACATAGTTTTCTTATTAGAGCTATTAAAAAATATAATTCCTCATATAGTAACATCGATATATTTCATGCAAAATTAGGCCAATTTCGTCGGTGTTTGAAGGAACTAATACCTGCATAATTGCTTTTAAACAAACACTTTGCAGTGTTTGTTTGCCAAAGTGTTTTTATCCTTTCATTTTTTTATTTATTTCTTTAAATTAATGTAAGCATTGTACACTTAAATCAGTTTAGTTATTGCTTTATTTATAGCGTACCTGACTCGATCTCTCGATCAACAGATCACATGGTATACATATCTGTGGAAACTAATTAGGCTAGTGTATAAGTTATTTTGTATTTTATAAGATCACATGTTATAATTGCGTTTTGTCCTTAATAAAAAAAGAACATAGAATAACTACTCCACAGGGACGATGGTTGATATTTTTTTAACCGACATCAAAAAAGGAGGAGGTTATCAATTCGGATGTATTTTTTTAAATGTTTGTTACCTCATAACTCCGTCATTTTTAAACCGATTTCCAAAATTCTTTTTGTATTCGATATTATTCTTTTTGTATGAGTATACTGCAAGGGTAGTTCCATGGTCACCAAAGTCAGGATCTGATGATGGAATCCCATAGAAAATCGAGGAAACCACTAAATTAAATATCCAATTAAATTAGGCTTTCTTTTGCTAAAAAGATTTCATTCACTAAAAAGTTAAAAATATTTTTTTTTTACAAATAATAAAAACCGACTTCAATAACACTGAAAACTTAAAAATAATATAAGAATAGGTACAGACAACATCACACTTCTATATTGAAGTCGGTGACAAATTTTAACACTTTCTAGGAGATCATCGTTTGGATTTTCTATGGGATCCCATCATCAGATCCGGACTTTGGTGACCATGGGACCACCCTTGCAGTATACTCTATCGAACACAAAAAGAATTTTGGAAATCGGTTTAAAAATGACGGACTTATGAGGTATCAAACAAATTTTTTTTTACATTTCATATTCCTCCAGGCCATAAAACTTTCATAGGATTTTAAGTAAATCTTCCGTGATATCAGCGGCAAAAGATTAACGATTATGTTCTTTGCTCTTTACTGGACGTCAAAGTCTTCATGGACACCGGACATTGTTCAAATGAGGTTCAAATAATCAACTTATGCTTTAGTTATTGTTCTGAGTTCTAAACTATGACCGATCTTACACTCTTCAAAAATTCTCACATTTTCGTGGTAACTTGTTTATTTCTCAACTAGACACAGACCAACAAAAACAAATTGCGGTGATAGTCCATAGGCAAATTAGAGTAATTTTTT
Source organism: Schoenobius gigantellus (assembly GCA_963935595.1). Taxonomy (NCBI): domain Eukaryota; kingdom Metazoa; phylum Arthropoda; class Insecta; order Lepidoptera; family Crambidae; genus Schoenobius; species Schoenobius gigantellus. The sequence goes on from OZ012548.1 coordinate 21,146,600, forward strand.
TCTCTTTATTGGGGCTAACAAACAGTGTCACAAATATGTGTTTATAACAAGTACCTATGAAGTATCATATCTATAGTCAAGTCAAAGTAATTACTTGAGTAAAAGTCGTTACTTAAGTTGTGATTTTTATACAATAAGTACTGTGATAATAAAAAAAATTGTCTTATTATTACGTTTGGTGGCGCAGTAATTCGCGCGTCTGGCCTGTGATAATGGCGATTACGCTTTTGCAATGGTCCGTCACGAGATGGGTGACCAAAAAACTAGTATCTCGGGCTCTTCCGTCTTTCAAAAAGCTAGTTAAGCCGTTGCTCCCAGGTGTATTTGCAGTCGTTTAAATGCACCAACCTGCACTAGGTGATAAGCATAACTTTCTTCACTTCATTCAAATTCTCGTTTAATGTATAAAAATCACAACTTAAGTAACGACTTTTATTCAAGTAATTACTTTGACTTGACTATAGATACGAGTGTAAAAACTTAAGTAATTGTGACACCAACACCGTTAACCACAGTTTAAACAAAGTATATTTAATGAGGGATAACGTGTATAAAGCGTTAATTAATTACTCATTAACAGTACTTATGATCAGTCAGTCTATAAGTCTACATAGTTATTAGTTAGTATAAAATTAAGTAAATAAATTTTGTTGTAACCTACCTTTTATATTTTTTTTATATGTACTATAATTTGCTAAGAATATATCAATATTACTAAAGTAATTATTATACTATATGTCGGTCAGCTGATACATTGGCAAACGTTTGCCTGCATTGGTGCGAATTACTCCTGAAGTAAAAAGTTTTATATAATATGCAAATTCGGATGCGTGGCCTGACTGGAACTTGGTAACAAATTTTGTTTATTATTGGAATAAAATCGTATTTAATATGGCAAAAGTCATACGGCAACAGTGCTTGTAATTTGTAATTAACATGAGATTATTGGGACAAGAGGTTAAATGAATGAAATAATGTATTGCTCTAATAATAATTTTTGTGTATTACCTATAAAAGTACGTATATAATAACATTTTTTGTTTTAAAAATTATAATGCTAGTGTAGTTTTACTTTTACCCGTGGGAGAGCCATGCTTCGGCACGAATGGGCCGGCTCGACCGGAGTGATACCACGGCCTCACAGAAGACCGGCGTGAAGCAACGCTTGCGTTGTGTTTCGTCGTGTGAGTGAGGGTACCGGAGGCCCAACCCCCTACACCCCCTATGATGGCGCAGTTAAATAGAGTGTTACCCCAGGAGGGTACCAACTGCGCTAGCGTTGGAGAATCCCTCTCTGGACGTCCACTTCCAGGACGCAACATACCTGGGCGTGGACGCCTAGGCCGCCCCTCGTATTTTGGGGGGGGGGGGGGGCAAAACTGCGCTCAGAGATACCTGGGGCAAGAGCAAACCCTGGCACCCCCTGCCACACTGACTGTGGACTTCTGTAACATTAGGGGTCTTAATTCCAACCTCAATGCCGGTGTGTGCGTGTACGTCAGAGACGATATTTGCTCTCGGCGCCTCGGTCACCTTGAAAGTAGGGACCTCTCCACCTTATGTTCGTGTAGACAGCGACGACCATCCCCGCGTCTATTCGTGCCTCTATAGGTCCCATAGCGGTGATACTGATACCGACCGACTCATCGAGCACGTTCAAATGACTGCAGACGCTATGCAGCAGCAGATCCCACTCGCGGAGATCGTGATACTTGGCGATTTTAACGCACACCACACCGAATGGCTCGGTTCAAGCAAAACCGATCATGCGGGGAGATCTGTTCACGCCTTCGCTCTTGCATATGGCTTAACACAATTGGTTACTACGCCCACGCGAATTCCCGATGTGGAGAGCCAGGAACCTTCACTGTTGGATCTTCTGCTGACGTCTCACCCCGACGGCTATCTCATATCTGTCGGCGCTCCTCTTGGCTCCTCGGATCACTGCCTCATTAGGGATCCGTCCAACTACAGGCCGATAGTTATCATCATCATCACAGCTCATATACGTCCCCACCGAGGGGTTCGAGCCTACCCTATGTTAGGGTGATTAGGCCTTAGTCAACCACGCTGGCCTAGTGCGGATTGGTCGACTTCACATACATCATTGAATTTCTTCGCAAATGTTGCAGGTTGCCTCACGATGTTTTCCTTCACCGTAGGAGCGTCAGACAAATGTACATTATCAATGTCAATTATCAACCGCCAGCTCCTTCGGTACCTAGAGGATCACCAGCTGCTCAGTGACCAACAATACGGCTTCCGTAGGGGTCGCTCTACTGGTGATCTTCTAGTTTACTTGACTCATCATTGGGCAGAGGCAATTGAAACGAAGGGGGAGGCGCTGGCAGTTAGTTTGGACATCGCGAAGGCCTTTGATCGGGTGTGGCACAAAGCGCTTCTCTCAAAACTTCCTTCATATGGGCTTCCCGAGAAATTATGTAGATGGGTCACTAGTTTTTTAGCAGACAGAAGCATTAAGGTCTTAATTGATGGCGAATGCTCAGACTCACTGTCTGTAAATGCTGGTGTCCCCCAAGGATGTGTGCTATCACCTACACTATTCCTTCTGCATATCAATGATATGCTGCAAATCAGCGGCATTCATTGTTATGCAGACGACAGCACGAAAGACACCTTCTATAACGGCCGTGCGAACATTTCTCGGGAAAACGTCATTGAGTGCCGGAATAAACTTGTGTCCGAAATTGAATCTTCATTAGAGAAAGTCTCTAACTGGGGTCGACTTAATTTGGTTCATTTCAACCCTACAAAGACACAGGTTTGCGCGTTCACCGCAAAGAAAAGGCCATTTGTCGTATCTCCTCGCTTTCAGAGCATTCCCCTAACTGCCTCAGCCAATATTGAGATCCTTGGTGTCGACATAACGAGCGAAGTCCAGTTCCGTGGCCACTTAGAGGGTAAGGCTAAATTAGCTTCTAAGAAGCTTGGTGTGCTCAATAGATCGAGACAGTATTTCACTCCGGCGCACCGCCTTCAGCTTTATAAGGCGCAGGTTCGGCCTCATATGGAATACTGTTCTCATCTTTGGGCCGGGGCACCCCAATACCAGCTTCTCCCACTGAACCGCATCCAACGAAGAGCGACTCGAATCGTCGACTGCCTGGAAATATCAAATCGGCTTGATACTTTGGCGCTGCGTAGAGATGTCGCCTCGCTATGCATCTTCTATCGCATTTATCACAGGGAATGCTCCGAGGAATTGTTCGGACTTATACCTGCCGTCTCTTTCCGCCATCGTTCCACGCGACAAAAAATCCATGCCCATCACTTAGATGGTTGGCAGTCCACAACTGTGCGATTCTCCCGTAGCTTCCTGCCTCGCACAGTCAAACTTTGGAATGAATTGTCGCCTGCGGTATTTCCGGACCGATACGACCTTTCGACGACTTTCAAAAAAAGAGCGTATTCCTTCCTCAAAGGCCGGCAACGCACTTGTAACTCCTCTGGGGTCGCGGGTGTCCATGGGCGACGGTAATCACTTACCATCAGGTGATACGTCTGCTCGTTTCCCCCCTATACCATAAAAATAAAAGTTTTTATTATACTTTGCTCGGGTGACGGTGCGCGCCGCCAGTTTTGGCGTCCTCCCGCAAGATTGCCGCCGCCGTCTTTAATTTGATAACAAAGGTCCCCTTTAAGTTAGAGGACCTTTCCGCCACGAAGCCCCCCCGTTGATATAACTTTTTTTTTTGGGAGGGGGGAAAATGCATTTACGCATTCCTCGCGGTCGAGCCAAACCACGAGGATATGTGGGACTCCCCAGACCGTACTCGGCCCGGGTCTACCCACTAAGAACCCCCTGCACCTCTCCATCCGTCACAAGACAGGGGAAAGGGGAGTACAGCCTGACCTTGTTCCCGCTGACCCTCTGCCCGTGACATGTCGGTTGCCGGACTCCCCGCCGAGCTCTGCTGCTTTGTGGAGCGGCGCAGAATTGCGCCGCTATACACCCCGGATTGGTTTTTTATTGTGGTTGTCTTCCACGTGGCCCGCCGCTCAGTGCGCCGGGCCCCCGGCCCACTCAGTGCGGGTAACAGGTTGCCCGACGGCAGATCCCACTGGATTCACCGCCGCGCGGGTGAGCCGAAGCTAGAAGCGCTTCGCGCCTGTTGGGGATATCCATGGTGAGAAACTCGCCTCTGCTCTGCTACCACTAAAGGCAGCCACCAGGAGCCGGCTTCCGGCGAAAGCCACTCCTCTTCTTACCACAAGAAGAGGGGACTTCGCCCTTCCCCGCATGAAGCGGGTGGCCACATGAAGTGGCCCGCCGGGTTGAACCCGGTCATCCCACGCACCCCCTCCATGGGGGTCCACTCGTCAGACTATTCCCCGTTGATATAACTACGTTAAGCAGTTGTTAGTGTGAAACTCAACCAAAAAACAAAATTTCAACCCCTATTTCGCATTTCTAAGAGGGGGATACTAATTTTATAAATTTTTCTAGTTTTAAAAATATTGCATTTTCATACAATTTTTCAATACCTTTTCACCCTATTGAGGGTTGAATTTCCTAAAATCTGTCCCAACCATAAACTACCTTCCTGTCAAATTTCATGTTCATGGGTTAAATAGTTTTCGAGATTAAACGTGTCCTGACTCCTGACTGACTGATTTATTATCGCCGAAAAATTTACAAGCTAGACATAATATGAAATTTGATCACACAAAGCGATTGCGAAAAGTTCCTTTTGTGTGTCGGGAATGCGATTTTGATGAAACCCCCAGTTTTTTTAGTGGGTAGGCCTCATTAGGGGGTAACCGCAGTCGGGCCCCACTCCCACTGCGGTAGATGTAACATCTTTTTGGCTGGCTTAAAAAAAGGTTCTTGTATAACGCTAACATTCGGAGCGCATTTCAAGAGAACAATATTGAATATAAACTGTAACGTCCTGGACAAACGGTCAATAATTGCATTACACGAATACGCGCGCGGATATCGGAGCGCCTAGTGATTATCTTCTGTCTGGGAGCGCCCACAAGAGCATGCGTGCGAGTAATGCAATTATTTACTGATGTCCAAGACGTTACGGTTTATATTAAATTGTTGTCTTGAAATGTGCCTTGAGCTTCGCCGCGCTTCCAGCGGTGTGCGCTGGGCCTAAGAAAGAGTTCTTCGAGGAGTAAAATACGGATTGAAAGTTTGTTTGGAACAATGTTATTTTTTTAACTTTAAGCAAGAATCTTTATAATTAAGTTACTAAATATAAATTTGTAACACGTTTTTCAGTTTTTTTGAAAATACCGCCCTTGAGGGGGTGAAATAGCTGTTGAAAATTGTTTGAATCATCTTAAACTGCTTGATGTTATTAAAGGGACTTTTTTAAAGCTCCTGATTTAAAGTTTTATTTAGTGTGGGATGGCCGGGTTTAACCTGGCGGGCCACTTCGTGTGGCCACCCGCTTCATGCGGGGAAGGGCGAAGGCCCCTCTTCCTATGTAAAGAAGAGGTGTGGCTCTGGCTGGAAGCCGATTCCGGCGGCTACTTCTCGTGGTAGAGGGTCGAGGCGAGTTTCTCGCCGGGGCGCTTCGCGCCCGCATCTCCCCGAGCTTCGGCTCACCCGCGCGGCGGGTGGATCCAGTGGGATCTGCCGTCGGGCAACCCGTTACCCGCACTGAGAGGGCCGGGGGGGCCCGGCGCACTGAGTGTCGGGTCGCGTGGAAGACAACCACAATAAAAAACCAGTTTCGGGGTGTAAAGCTAGATTACTGAAATATATCATGCTTTAAAAGTTTGAAACAAGAAAATGACATTCAGTACTTAACCGCTGTCGTACGTCGTCTTCTGTTAATAGGTACTTTATTGTCGAATTATTTAATGGTTTTCTAACATTGAATAGGCGGGGTTTGGCCAGCAAAACACGAGCCTAAAAATGGGAGTAATTTCAATGATCTGATGCTGTTATACCAGCTCCTAACTAGTACTAGTAAAAAGTGAGAAAAACACATTTTCATACATTTGATAAATTAATAAATGGTTTAATAAACAAACCTTATGTATTTAAAGTAATAATTTAAAATTAAATTACAATTATTATACAGTGAGAGCATCGGTGGCCCTGTGGACTCGGTACTTGCCTTCCAACCAGGAGGTTCGGGATTCGAGACCATGATGTAGGTACCAATGTGTTTTTCGTTTTTCGAATTTCAAATGTACATTTGTCTGACGCTCATACGGTGAAGGAAAACATCGCAACGTGAAACAACCTGCATTCATCTGCGAAGAAATTCAAATAAAGGTGTATGTGAAATTGACCTATCTGTACGATGTCAAAATTATTACTTCACGTCTATTATGTCCCATGTTATTGTGGAACAAATGAACAAACATGGAGTGTGCCTACTCAGAAGAAAACTATATATTTTTCAATAGGTATCATGTTTCGCGTTAATTAGAAAGATTTGTTCTATATCTCCGACTCAATTATAAAAAATAGAATTACTAGCTGTGCCTGCGAACTACGTTTCGCTCAAATAATTGTCAAAAAAAATTCTAGAGAGAGCCACCCTTATAATGTAGGGGTATAAAAAATTGTCTACGAACTATTCTCAGTATCCTATTCAAATATACACAAAAACATTATTAAAAATCGGTCAAGCCGTTTCAGAGGAGTTCGATAACAAACATTGCTCAAAAGCGATGCATCAGAGCCATATGTAATCTAACGTCAGACGTATCCTGTAAGCCATACTTCAAATCCCTTAATATACTAACGCTACCCTGCCTCTATATATTAGAAATAGCGTTATTTGCTAACAAAATGGTGAAAGGTTTACAAAAGCGAGAGACGTAACTCAAAGAAGTTTGAGATATCCTCACAGACTAGTACTGGAAACTGTACCACAAACAAAGAAATATTTAAGAAATTCCTATGTTATGTGTATGACCATTTATAATAGAATACCAAATAACTTCAAAGATCTTCCCGTTAGTCGTTTTAAATTATTATTTCGCAAATGGCTACTAGATAAGGCGTTTTATTCAATTGATGAATTTCTGAAATATGAAAATAAATAGTTGTGTGTATTGAAGGACATTTTAGCTAATGATATTATTATAATAATTTATTCAATTTTATTCTTACTTTTGACATACAATTTTATGAAATCAGCTGACTGTCTTAACCATTATAATATTATATTGTAACATCGTTTCGACATTACTGTATTGCTCGAAATTAAACTTAATAAAATTTGATAATATTTGCATGCTATTTAAGATGGCTAAATAGGATAAGCTCCTGATGTACCTAATTGTAAGATCACCTCTTGTATACCCTATTTAAAGCAAATAAAGATATTTGTATTTGTATTGTGACACGAGATTTTTATATATTAGATTATTTTTAGAAAATTTTTGATAACCAGTTGTGGCATAACTTTTCATAAATATTACAATGCAGTTATATTATTTGTACTAGCTTTTACCCCCCGTTCTCTCGCGTCGATGTCAGAGATTTCTAATTAACAAAAAAATATTGCCTATATTACTCGCTGATAATGTAGATTTCTATTGGTGAAAGAATCTTTAAAATCGGTTTAGTGGTTTAGGCGTGACAGCTTAACAAACAAACAAACAAATTCTCCTTCGCAGCTAGGTTTACTAAATATATAACTTTATTAATTATTTTTAAAAATAAATATAGAATAAAATTAGCCAACATTAATTTATCTGCCACTTTTCCAGAGGTATTGATGTGATAACCGATATTGTACATAAATTTCAGTATAATTTAAACACCATTTAGGCAAACCTGAATCATAATATAAAACAAAATCAATATGAAGTAGAGTTTCTAATTCGAATGCACGTTAAAACAGGTTGAGATGAACTGGCTTGCAAAAAATCATGAATGAGTAAGTGAAAATGCAAATTATAATTAAATGCAATTTTTTTATATTTAAATCCCACGCAGTTTACTCGTAGTGTTGATGTGAATATCCAACGCAGTACAAAATATCAAGTCATCTAGTATTGTATGATCTTTTATAAAAAAAAGTCACTTGTATTGAATTTCGTTTACGCTAAATTTGGTAAAAGGTAAAATGCACATACAATAAATTTTTAGCAAATATTTTCTGTATACCTCTATGTGAATTCAATATTGAGTATCGTGTACTCACTGACATCAATTGAGTGAGAGTCAGTGCAGACACGATAAACTCATGACATAAGCACGTGTGACCTATATCACTGTACTTATCCGAGGCAAACTATTTCCGATATTTTTTGCATTAAGTCCGCCTTTGTATACAAAACTGTACATAAAGAGTTATAAAAAAAATGTTTTTATAGAAAATAATCCACATGTGACTTTCAAGCAAGTGCTTAATGGCTAGATATACTTTGTTATAGTGTTAAAAAAACCTGTGTCTAAACGAGTGATACAACAGTGCGATTCCATTATTGTAAAGAGATAGACGCTGAGTTTGTTTTACGCAACACGTTTTTTTTAAATAATGGGTATTTGATTTAGTATGTGCTTATTTTGTATTGGATATTATTATAAGACTGTTTGCAGTGTGCACAAAAAATATCCGATCAGGTACGTAACTTTCTACTTATCCAAGGTTAATGCACGCCAGTAGAGAAATAAACATCTGTTACTATGCAAAACGCTTATTACGCCAGTGACATCATGCACATACTATATCTATCAGTCTACTGTCCGTAAGAAGCTGTGTGCAGATTAAATGTACAAATTGCATTCAAAAATCTTTACGGGTCATTCTCGAAATTGAAACATTCTCGAAACTGCATGAGATATTAATACTCATTTATTTTTTAACAATTCAGTGTGAAAATATGTTTGCCTTTATACACTCAGGGACAAATTTAGAGGAACACTACACTTTTTGCATAGATTCAAGCTACTTTTACAACATCATATCGATGTGTGGTGTGACTGACCTTTAATGCGTTTGTTTGATTGTTATCCAGGATTCATGACCAAGGCCATAACGGGCAATGAGAAAATTTCCCTATTTGTGACCTGGAGAAGAACGGTAACTTTTAATGGTGGTCTTTTTTATTACAATCGTACAATCGTAGCTGAAATACACAGCGTTATCAAAACTAGTAGTGAATTTTTATCGTTCCTTTAAATTTGTCCCTGAGTGTAGTTATGCTCAAACTAAAACGAGAATATCAATTTCAAGCATATTATTATGATGTAAAATTATGATTTGATTGAATTAATGGATATTTCTTAGAAGTCATATTTTTAAAAGCGTTTTGTAAAAAAAAAACTAAGATAAGCCTGCCCCCCGCATCCTATGTCTTTCTGCGACTTTCACCAGATCGTCGGTCCACCTTGTGGGGGGTCTACCAACGCTGCGTCTCCGCCTCAACGGCCGTCCGTCCTACGAGCGATGTGTCCTGTCCACTGCCACTTAATTTCGGCCATATCGGTAATTCTAGTTCTGCTAGGGATCATATAATTTCCGATGCGATCGCGTAGATAAACCCCGATTTTTTCACTATACTAAGCTTATAAATAACATTTTATAAACCGTATCTAAAGTTTTTAGTAATAACCTTTACGTAGTTTAGACTCCCTTCGATTATGTTGTTTTTTTCACATACGATAGAGAAAGTCACCTGACGGTAAGTAACAATAAGGCCGAAGGTGGAAGCGAGCTTCTCCAGCCCCCTAACCATGATCGCTCCAAACAATATTAAAACCGCACTGACAGTGGAATGGCGATATATGCAGCAAGAGCGGTGTCTCTGTTTCAATACTGTTTTAACCTTGCTATAAGCGATCATGGTAAGGCCCCTGGACTCCTCAAAAACGAAGGAACCGGCTATCATACTTCTAATTGCCGGAACACAACAATGCTATTATCATTGTTACTATGGCGACAAACTTAGGTAAGACGGCAAACCGAGGAGAAAAACTTTTGCTCCTTGGGGAATTACACCCCGGACCTCCCAATCAACACCAGTGCTCTCAACCACTACACCACGAAGAAGATGCCCAGAAAAGTAACGCTTTCAGCCCAATTTTTTATCCGGCTTTCAATTTAAGCTGAAATCTACAAATATTACACATGTATTTAATAAAAATACTAATTTCATAATTTATTTGAAGGATGGCAGCCTTCTATTGCTCGTGTATAATATTAATATGCTCCGTAATAGTAACTTCGACGAAGAGGGTGTCAAATGCTGAAAACCGACGGAACATAGTTCTGATCGTTGCCGATGATTTGGTAAGTTAACTTATGCTTAAAGATGCCAGTGAATCTTTACAGCGACGAGGTTGTCACTTTACAGCGCCGATAAAAACGCGCGTTTGTAAAACGGGCGACAACGTCGCATAAAAAATACGCTGTGCGAATGGCTCTAAGACTTCCTTTAAAGGCTTAAACATTCTGTTTTTGTTCTGATACTATACTGGATAAGTCAAATAATAATAATAAATTTATTTGAAACACAACAAATCAAACATTTACAAATATACGTTAATACCTGCATTAGTAAAGATACTGTGTCGCAGATATTAGCGCCCACCTCAAACAGGACACTTGCGTTTCACAATTTATTAATATAATAATATTATTGCAATAAACATACATCAACATTAACTAAAATAGCTGAAAAACTTACAATTTAAAAGAAATAAACAACAGGTGTGTGTGTGGGTGTGTGTGTGTTTGTGTGTATATGAGTGTGCATGTGTTTGTGGGAGAGTGTGTGTGTATTTGTGTGTTGTGTTGCGTGGGAGTGTGTCTTTCTGTGTAAGCAATGGATTAAATATTATTTATTTCCAATATTTATATATTTTATTTAATAAATGCTTCAACCTGATCATAATCAAGGCTAAAAAGCCATTTACTTATAACATTTTTACATTTGTATATAGGTAAGGAATATATATTTAGTGCTATGTTAATTCTATTATATAAGAAAGGTGCAATAAAATCATAATGTTGCCTTACTAGCGCTATTCTATATCCTTGAAATGAGTGTTTCAAACGGTGGGGGTTCTTAAAGTATGAATATTGACTAATATTATGCACACGTTTACATTACGGTAAACGATTATCTTTATTTTCATACAAACATAAAATATTACATACCTGTTGTAAAATTAAAAAAAATGTACAATGTGAATTTGGGCGGAGGTTAGGTCAACACACGCATCATAAAACATTTGGAGTGACGGGTGTCGTGCCGCGTAGATTTGGACGAGATAAATTAGGCCATTTTGTTGACCCTAGAAAGACCGTAATGTAAACAAACAACAGCTGACCGCTAGGGCTGCCACGTTGTTTGTTTTGAAATCTTAAAAAATCTTTTACTCGAATAATATTGATTTTTATCAAAACTAGATAAAAATCAATAATAAAATATATAAATATTGGAAATAAATAATATTTAATCCATTGCTTACACAGAAACACACACTCCCACGCAACACAACACACAAATACACACACACTCTCCCACAAACACATGCACACTCATATACACACACACACACACACACCCACACACACACCTGTTGTTTAATATTGATTTTTATCAAAACTAGATAAAAATCAATATGCTAGAACAAAAGAGAATGCTAGAACGTGCTAGAACAAAAAAGAATAATCAATAAATAAAAAACGATTTCAAGAACACAAAAAAGTGAAAAATAATACAAAAATACCGACATTACATTTTTATTTCGAAGTCGGTGCACAATTTTTGCACAAATTTGGCACAACTTCAAAATAAAAAAATGTGATTTTGGTATTTATTATTGTTTACTTATTTGTTTTTGAAATTGGTTTTTATTTTTTTGTTAAATATTTTTAGAGAATTTAACACTAGCTCACCGAAGTAACTTAAAAGAATACAACTGAGAGTGAATACGTGCTTATTGTATTAAAAAAAACTAACGTCCAACTCCAAAAATCAAGGAACCTTCCACCATCAGCTCGGTTTTTTAGTCGTGTCTACTAGACGCGAATACCTGAATTAGCTTCAGAAAACACATGAAACATTTTGAAACATGTAACATATGACGCGCCTATAAAGTTTAAGGGTTTCCCTCGATTTTCCTGGGATTCCATCATCAGATCCTGACTTTGATGATAATGGAGGCAGGAGGAAGTATACCCTCTCAAACAAAATAATAAATTAAGTTTAGTTTATTAGTTAATAAATGACAGAGTTATGAGGTAACAAACAAAAAAGAACATACAATCGAAATGATAACCACCTCCTTTTAAGGGTTCCGTACCCAAAGGGTAAAAACGGGACCCTATTACTAAGATTTCGCTGTCTGTCCGTCCGTCCTTCTGTCTGTCTGTCACCAGGCTGTATCTCAAGAACCGCGATAGCTAGACAATTGAAATTGTCACAAATTATGTATTTCTGTTGCCGCTATAACAACAAATACTAAAAACAAAATAAAATAAATATTTAAGGGGGGCTCCCATACAACAAACGCGATTTGTTGCCCTTTTTTGCTCGATATCAATAGAATAGAATAGATAGTAGTAGTAAATAATAGTAAGGTAGGCACTTGAAATATTCACAAAATACTTAATTGTATATTTACTTTAATAATAAATATGAAATTTGTGTACCTATTGTTGTTTACCCAGCCAATGGTACGGAACCCTACGTGCGCGAGTCCGACTCGCACTTGGCCGTTTTTTGTGAAGTTCGTTAAAAAGTTGTTCACCATTTACTTTCTCACCTTTTCGACTTGATACACCTTTTAGGACAAACCAGGTACAAAAATGCAACTGTGCCTCTTAACTCTTTTACCTAAGTTACTCGTAGCATCAAAAACCGATTTTCGGTTTTATGGACTTTCGCAGCTTAAAGAATAAAGATATAACTTGACGATAAAGATTTTTTTACGAGTACGAGTACGAATACTTCCTTGACGGTCGGCTGGTAGCCACGTGATGAATTGCCAAGTAAACTGTCTCCGCAATACTTTTTTGACGAGTGGAATGTATTTGCGTACATAACGATACCATACTTTAGACGGCAATAGATATATTATAAGGGTCTCCCAGAGAATCTGTGACTACTCACTAAACTATATAATGTTACAAACATTGGATAGTTCAGTGAGTAGTCACAGATTATCCAGACTCCAGTTTGGTATTGAGACGTCTTCAGGTTTCCCATTTACATCTCTCCAAACATAAATGGTTTGTTCTCCGGTTTTCCCAATTTTAACTACACGATATTCACATCAAATACGTGTAAAATGGTTACATAAATTTAATAGTGTATATTATACCAAGTCTGGAGTCGAACGCTTTTCAGCATTCGTGGTCACGGGATGATTCGAATGCTGGAAAGCGTTCGAAATGTCTCCGTGGGACTAAATAATTAAAACGTTTAAAACCAAATATAGGCAAATTACATATGCCTACACTACGAAGATCGCCGAGCCTGCAAATTAAAAGTATTTTGGAACATCGACAATGAGGCCAACGCCGAGCACAAGGCGCCGACGCTGCAGATTTGGAAACATTTCTTTTTAAATAATTAAACATAATTCTGGCATTCTGAATTCACACCTCGAATAGGAAGCATAGGTTAATTAGTACATAATTATTGTAATTCTTTTACCTGATTAAAGTTAGTTTAAATCAGTTTTGGTTTTTTTTCGATCTTCGGGCTGCAGTAAACGTAATTGGCGCAGTCGGTAGGATACTCGCGGGACGTTCGCGAATATTAGGGAATCTCACATCGTAATCCGCGTTCGCGTATCTCCTGGGCGGCTACCAAGCCCCGCTGCCGAGTATCCTGAATCTACGGACCTGCTGCAAGACCTGAAGAAGAATCTGAACTTCGATTCAAGAGAAGGACCAGAATGGTATATATGTAAGTGCACTTGAATCATTCTCGTGTTGCTTATCCCTATCCTAGTTATAATTATCTTTCAAAATTTTTCACCCAACCCATTCCAAGTCCCGGGAACCTGCATCTCGTCAGGCCCGCCAGCAAGCACTAGACATTAATAGGAATATAGGTGATAGAGTAGACTTAGATATATCCTTAGGTAGTAACTTAGATATCTCAATTTTAAAAATTAACATGGCACACGACCCGGATACGATTTATTAGGCACTCCGCCCCGTACCCGAATTCGATGGTAATCCAAATATATTACCTCGATTTATTAATATTTGCGATCACATAGTAGCTCAATATTTAAGTACACAGCCAGGTAGCGAACTATCTAACTTGTGTCTATTAAATGTAATACTAAATAAAATTTCCGGTAATGCTGCATCAACCCTTAATTCTAATGGCATTCCCGACAGTTGGTCTGGAATAAAAACCACATTGATTAATAACTTTTCTGATCAATGCGATGAAACAGCCCTTTATAGCGATCTCTCACTGGCTTCTCAGGGTAGTAGAACACCCCAAGAATTTTACGACCACTGCCAAACGCTATTTAGTACTATCAGGACATACGTAACACTACACGAGCCATAACAATCTACTGTTGAGGCAAAGCGTACGTTGTATAAAAAAGTTGCTATGCAATCTTTCGTAAGAGGTCTAAAAGAACCCATACGGCCTTACAAATAAAAAACTTATTCCTAGGAATAACCTCGGAATAGTTATTCCGTGTTTTGTCTCATTTTGACATATTACGTATGACATGTGCTAAAACAAGACAAAACACAGAATAAATTATTCCGAGGATTATCCTCGGTATAAGTTTTTATTTGTAAGGCCGTTAGGGTCCCGTATTCGATGTATGCGACCCCCTACTATCGAGAAAGCGCTTGAGTACGTTCACGAAGAGTTAAACGTGATGTACCTACAGCAACGTAATGACCACCCCAAACCTCAACCTAGCATTAAGATCCCTATCCCTATTCAACCCCTAGGAGTAACTCAACCCAGACAGCAGACCGTTCACGCACCAGTACCAAATTGGCCAGTTCCTGTTGGACAACGTGGATTCCAGCCGCCACCGCAACCATTTAAATTTAACACTAATCAATTTCAACCCCTACAGCGCATGGGTCCCAGCCGCACGCAACAAATGTTCCGGGCGCCGCCACCCAACTACAACCCGCATAGTAACGTGTTTCGTATACAACCTAGATTTAATTCACCTCAGAATTCAGCCCCTAAACCTATGAACGGAGTTCAACCCTACACCCCTAAGGCTTTACCCCATACTATGATGACTGGACATGATTGGCGTAAATCAGGCAACCCACCGCCTTCTAACTATTTCAAAACTCGCGAAATGAACATGAATGAATGCGCGACTCACGACGACTCTTATTACGCTGACTATTGTTATCCGGAGACAGACTACAATTACTATTATACGGACGACTTGAATTATAATAATTATTTTGTTGATTACGATTACGCAGACACAAACGAAAATCAATTGACTGACTTACCTGATGAATCACACTCACAGGCAGGACCGAGTACCCAGGATTTTCACCAGGGCTCGACATCAAAAAAGCCAACATAGAATTAAATTACAGAGGCAACGACAGTTACCTTATATACAAATTTCATGCCCTCCACTTAAGTTGTTAATAGATACAGGCGCGAATCAGTCATTTATTAGTCCCGACGCCGTACAAAGATTTTACTCCGATGTTGCACTCGATTACGATCCATTCGAAGTAACTAACGTTCACGCGACTAGTAGGAACGACTACTCTATACAGTTACCATGCTTTGACGAATTTAAGGACACTGAAAATATAAAATTTTTCGTATACCGTTTTCATGACTATTTTGACGGACTTATAGGACTAGACTTACTCACTAAATGGGAAGCTAAAATTGATTTAAAAGACCGACTTTTGATTACTCGCACGACCACAAATCCCATCAAAATGTATAACTCATGTAATGTCAACTTATATGAGGATATCATTCCGGCTCAATCGTCTAAAATAATACGGATCCCCATAGACACACCTGATGGTGAAGTGTTACTCAGGGAACAGGTTATTTGCAACTGCATAATTCATGACTGTCTTACCACGGTAGTTAATAACCGCGGCTACTTAGAAGTTTTTAACCCTACATCTAATGACGTCATCTTTTCACTGGACCGACCAGCACATGCCGAGATTTTTAATATCGAGACTAACTTCAATAACCAACTACAGACTCGCGAAAAAGACGTTATATCTCGTTTACGTACCGACCATCTTAACGAAGAAGAAAAAGTTAATCTTATTGCTCTCTGCTCTCGTTATTCCGACGTTTTTTATGTTGAAGGTGAATCATTAACTTTCACAAACAAAATAAAACATCGTTTTAAAACTACAAATGAGGTACCCATTCACACTAAAAGTTACCGTTATCCTTTTATACACCGCCAAGAAGTTAGAGACCAGATCAACAAAATGCTTGATCAAGGTATAATAAGACCTTCAGATTCCGCTTGGAGCTCTCCTATTTGGGTTGTGCCCAAGAAGATGGACGCATCTGGAAAGCAAAAATGGCGATTAGTAGTTGACTTTCGTAAATTGAATGAAAAAACAATAGACGACAAATACCCGATACCGAACATAACTGACGTACTTGACAAGCTAGGTAGATACCAGTACTTTAGTACCCTAGATCTGGCAAGTGGTTTTTACCAAGTAGAGATGGATCCCCAAGATATTCCCAAAACCGGCTTCAATGTTGAGCACGGCCATTACGAATTCCTTCGTATGCCGATGGGACTTAAGAACTCACCTTCCACCTTCCAAAGAGTGATGGACAATGTCCTCAGAGGCCTCCAAAACGAGATATGCCTAGTATATCTTGATGACATCGTAGTTTTCAGTACCTTACTCCAGGAACACATGACCAACCTCGAAAAGGTATTCCAGAGACTTCGGGACTCAAACTTCAAAATCCAAATGGATAAGTCTGAGTTTCTGAGAATCCTATATTAGAAGTACCTATAGTAGAGGAACCCCTCAATAAATTCCATCGTCAAATTTATTTCACTGTTGTTGAAGATGTTAAACGAAAGCCCGTAGTCACAAAGCCCTTCGATACTCACACAAGAACCGCTATACAATTATGTAAAAGTAACTTAGGATCTGATGTTATAAGTGCCATTAAAGAGTATGTTAGCCCTAAAATTAAAACTGCTATTTTTATAAATCCACCCCTAGAAATGTACTCTATTATCCCTATAATACAAAATAATTTTAAAAGTTCTGCAATGAGTCTAGTATTAGTAAAACACGAATTGGAGAATGTTAAAGAGTATGTCCGTCAACAAGAAATAATACATCATTACCACGAAGGTAAAACCAACCACCGTGGGATAAATGAATGTTACTTAGCTCTCTCTAGAAAATACTATTGGCCTAAAATGAAAGATCAGATCACTAAATTTATAAATGAGTGTACTATATGCGGACAAGCAAAGTACGATAGAAACCCTATTAGACCCCAGTTTAATATTGTTCCCCCAGCAACTAAGCCTTTTGAAATTGTTCATATGGACTTATTCACAGTACAACATGAAAAGTATGTTACCTTTATCGATGTCTTCACAAAGTATGGCCAAGCTTATAGTTTACGCGATGGCACCGCAGTTAGTATTCTTCAAGCACTGTTAAAATATTGTACTCACCATGGTATTCCTATGACTCTTATTACTGATAACGGCACTGAATTTACAAACCAACTCTTTGCTGAATTTGCACGTTTACATAAAATAATTCACCATCGAATTTTAGCTCACTCACCTAACGATAATGGCAATATTGAACGCTTCCATTCCACATTACTGGAACACCTTAGATTATTAAAATTACAACAGAAAGACGAACCAATAGTAAATCTCATGCCATACGCTATAATAGCATATAACAGTTCGATACATAGTTTTACCAAATGTAGACCCTTTGACTTACTGACAGGACACTTTGACCCTAGAGATCCTTTGACTATCGACTTTACACAACATTTATTACAACAATATGTACAAAATCATAGAAAACAGATGAAAAAAGTATATGATCTTATTAATGATACTTCACTTTCAAATAGAACTGCGATAATAAATAACAGAAATAAGGATAGAGAACCTGAAATAGAATATGCACCCCAACAGCAGATATTTATAAAAAATCCCACTGCTAGCCGTCAAAAGGTAGCACCGCGTTATACCCTTACAATACATATTTATACTTCTAAGAAACGTGGACCCGTAGCTAAGTCCCGCTTAAAACGAACCCCTAATTCTGCTAAATTGTTGCAGGATTCTGCTGATACTGTCACTTTTGACACTGACTCGAGCTCAAGAGATAAAACTTGAAAGCTTAGCTGATGGACCAGGACTTCTCCCTTATAAACTTGGATCGACTCGACTTATCACCCAATATCATTCCTTTTTACAATACATCCGACTTACAGACTATGAAGATAGTATTAACTCAGTTAGACTTCAACTACAAACTTATCAAGCTCGTTTACCTAATGAAACTTATAATATATATGACTTACAAATTAACTATATATATAATAAGATTAATAAGACATTGATACAATTAAAATCGTTAGAACCTGACAGCCGTGTAAAAAGAAGTCTTATAAATGGTTTAGGTAGTTTAGTTAAAAGTATTACTGGTAATTTAGATCATTCCGATGCATTAAGATATAATAGTATATTAAATGACTTAGAAAATAACCAGAATAAATTAGTATCCGAATTTAACAGTCACATCTCTCTGAACAAAGAATGGATAGCTCAATGCAATACGGTTCTATCTCAATTAGTCGAAAATCAAAATAAAATAAATGCCACAATTCAGTTTTTAATCAATTCTTATGCGTATAATGACAGTAGTGTAACTAAGTATGCAAAATTTGCTCAGCTCTTAACTATTATTGAAGATAATATAGATGATATAAGTTTAGAATTATATAGAATAGAAAATATCTTAGCTTTTATTCGAACTGGAACAACACATCATTCTATGATTACTGTTAGTCCTTACTGTTACTCTTATTCTATGAGTACTATGTCCTTAGTAATATGTTAGAAAAGATGAAAAATATCTATAGCAGAGATTTCGCCTTAAATTTATCTATTAGAGATTATTATGATATAATAAAACCTGGTTATTATTACATAGAGAAACAAATAGTTATAGTATTTAAATTTCCAATAGTATCGACTGACGTTTATAAATTCTATAGGCTTTCCATTGTTCCTAACAAACACCAGCAAATCCTTATTCCTCCCTATCCTTTTATTGCAACAAACGAGCAATCATTCGTGTACATGGAGGCTGAATGCCCGAAGCTTAATAACTGGTTTCTCTGTGAAAAGAAGTTTTCTTATGAAATAAGAACAAAACCGGACTGCATCCAGAATCTTATACAAACCCGAACCCTGGATCAAGACTGCAAGTTAACATCAGTGACATTGTCAAAAGAAGCATTTGACAAACTTGACGATCATCACTATGTCATATCATTTCCCAATCAAACCCGAATATTCTCAAGCTGTGGAAGTGACGATGTGAATGTACTGCAAGGAAGTTATTTGGTCACTGTCCCACTTAAATGCATCCTCCGAACATCAGAGCTTACTATCTCAAATGAAAATGACGAAGTTAAAGGTCAACCGCTGAAACTAATGAAGATTCCCAAAGTAAAAGATCAACAAATGGAACCAAACCGCCTAAAATTAAACTCCATAAGTCTCCAAGGACTACACAGCATCCAGAATAAAGTTATGATCGAATCGCCATTGCAATTGAACAAAGGAGAATACGATAATAGCATATTTCATACCACAATTCCATTTTATCTTATAATAGTATTTGGGACTTCAATCGCTATAGCTGTTATTTGCTACAAGTACAAGTGCTGGAATTTAAAAAAAGAAAAGGCATCCCAGAACCTAGAACACTTTTATGCACAGCCTGAAAATACCGTAAAATCGAAGACTGAGAAAGACATTCCAGCAGCTTTTTCCTTAAGCGTCCTGAAATAGTATTTCATCTTGCGGGGGAGGAATTACATATGCCTACACTACGAAGATCGCCGAGCCTGCAAATTAAAAGTATTTTGGAACATCGACAATGAGGCCAACGCCGAGCACAAGGCGCCGACGCTGCAGATTTGGAAAAATTTTTTTTTTAAATAATTAAACATAATCCTGGCATTCTGAATTCACACCTCGAATAGGAAGCATAGGTTAATAAGTACATAATTATTGTAATTCTTTTACTTAATTAAAGTAAGTTTAAATCAGTTTTGTTTTTTTTTCGATCTTCGGGCTGCAGTAAACGTTATTGGCAAGTAAATCCGAAAAGTGTGTTTTTATTTATGTGTAGTACTCGTGCAAATAAAAGACAGTACAACGTTCCTTTTCTATACCACTTTCTATTGCAACTAGAAATTCACTTTAGTGTTATTATAACCGATGAAGTATAATATCAAATCTAGACGTTTTATTATTACTGAAGGTAATTTAGATCAGTAATTAAAAAGTTTAGTAAAATTAGGGACACTAGTTTTGTTCAACGCCAGATTAGGTAATGTACGTTACAAATAATGTTGGATCTATAAAAATCCGTCATCTGGTATGTTGAAAGTTGTCTTTCTGGTTTGTTATAAAAATGCATATTTTTCAGGGCTGGAACGACGTAAGTTTACATGGAAGGGATCAAGTATTGACTCCAAATATCGACACGTTAGGATACTCGGGAGTTACTTTAGCAAGATATTATTCTCATTGTTTTTGTACACCATCTCGTTCTGCCCTCCTTACGGGGAAGTATGCGCATGTTATAGGTAAGTTTACGTTATCATAAAATACGAAATATAATAAATAAATCACGAAAATAAAAACATTTTAGAGCAGTAAGCTAGCAGGATACTTATAGAACTAACTAACAAATTAAGATACCATAATACTAATAAATGTAACGGTTTTAAAATTTTTAGTAAAAATTTGAATCAACAGGCATGCAAGGTTACCCTTTGACAAACAGCGAGGACAGAGGACTACCGCTGACTGAGAAAATATTGCCGCAGTATCTAAAAGAACTAGGTTACGCAACGCATTTAGTGGGAAAATGGCACGTGGGTAGCTCAAGAAAAAACTATTTGCCTACAAAACGAGGTTTTGACTCCCATTTTGGACATCGCGGAGGATTTATAGATTACTATGAGTATACGTTGGAAGAAGAGGTATGTTAAAGATAAAATCTGATGGTTATTTTTTATCATTGATGAAACTATAGAGATATTGCATTTAATGATAAGTATTAATATGAAGATTATGAGCTCGTAATGGTCTGGCGCTACTATCTAAATCTAAGCTTCATTTTCACATACAGCCTCCATCTTTAAGCACCTAAGCAAAAAGTACAAAAAGATTTTGTGAGCAAGAATATTTAAATTTTCTGTATAAATATTGCTTAAATTAATTGTGATAAATAAAGAGATAGACTTTGGGTAATTCTTTGAAATTTCATTCTTCGACTGATTCATCTGGCTAAAATTGAATTTTACTTTCAGCTCTATAATACATGTTCATATGAAAATAGATATATCAAAAACATAATTTGAACGAGGGACTCGTTTTTATAAAGCAGTTTTCAAGTTATCAACGTTCAAATATTTTGTACCTAGGTGAATCAGAAACAGAAATAAAAATGAAAAACTTTAAATAAATTAAGAAAATAAACATATTTTAACAACTACAATGATCTGTTTTAATGTAAACAATTATCAGTAATCATAATCACGGAAAAAATCTGATAAAGTTCACAATAATTTTTGTAAAACATTTATGAAACACTAAAACAGTATTATAAATCCTATATTGTATGAGAAAAAGACATTGTAATATAACAGGGGCTTTTCCTTAATAAACTTATTATACCAGAAGAAACCTCAAAGGAAGTGGACCTGGCAAAGCCCCGCTAACGTGACCAGGAACGAAATCGACTACATAATAGCTGACAAGCGACAGATATTCAGGGATGTCTCTGTGATCAATAGGATCAATACAGGCAGTGATCACTGACTGGTTAGAAGCACTCTGGATATTAATATCAAAATCGAGCGAGCACGCTTGGTGAGGTTGACTTACAGATCGACTTTGCCCCAGGTTGAAGCTGGTTGCAAGGGCTTCCAATTGGAGCTCCAGAACCGATTCGCTATACTGGAAACAACACAAGATCCTAACAATGTCATTAATGGCCTGATATGCGTCTTCCGTAGGATGCGTTTTAAACACTTTCGACCGAAAGTTGTGGACGTATATACTCTGGAATTGATGGGGAAGCGAAGGGAACTAAATAATGCCACCGCGCCTGAGCGTCAGGCATATACCAGAGAGATAAAGAGGCTGATAAGATGCGACATGTGGCGCGTGAATACACGATGCATAGGAGATGCCATCGCACGGAATAACGGGTCAAAGATGTTGACACCATCGTCAACTCGAAGCCAGAGATACTCGTTGAAGTTGAAAAGTTTTATGGGGAATTATGTTCCCAAAAAACTTGCCCACCTGAAACTCATTGCGCGGATGATCCGCATACCAGGCTCACACGCCGCTTAACAGACAAGCTCTCTGACGTCGATATGGGATTCTGATGGCTCTTGGGCGGCTTCATAATAACAAAGCTTCGGGGAATGACAAAATAACTACTGAGCTGCTGTTGTGCTGCTATCTGCTGCTGAACTTGTACAGCTCTTCATCCACACTCCTCCGTCATCCACACTGCTTTTACACCGGAGGCATGGAGCACTATGCTCCTGAAAAACTACCACCCCGTTTCCCTCCTGAGCCATGCGTACAAGCTGATGTTCTCATGTTATATCGAACCGACTCGCCCAAAGATTCGACGACTTCCAGCAGCCGGAGCAAGTTGGGTTTCGAAAGGGCTACAGCGACGTGAACCACATACACATTCTCAGGCAGATTATTAAAAAACAGCAGAATACATCTAGCCAGCTTAATAGACCATGAAAAAGCATTTGACACCGTAGAGACCTGGGTTGTGGTAGAGTCTCATTGTCTCATTGACGATGATATACGTCGAGGTGTTGAGGTATTTTTACGGAGCCGCAACGATGACGGGCCAAGTACAAGAAGATAGAACCAAACTAATCCCACTGTATCGAGGGGTAAAACAGGGGCACATAACTTCATTTACCAACGCGTTGGAGGATGTCTTCAAGACGCTTGATTGGAAACGAACAGCCAGTACATCTAACATCTACGATTTTTCGGATGATGTTGTCATTATGGCGGAATCTCTGCAGGAGCTGGAAATTATACTAAATGGCCTAAGCGATTCTTTAAGATGAGTGGGTCTAGGGATGAACATGGATAAAATCAAAGTTATGCACAGTGGTCGTGTTTTTCCGAGTCCTTTATACAACCTCGAGATTAGCAGGTTGTATAAGAATACGTATATATTGTCCAAACTGGGGCGGCACAATTTCGAGAGGGAAGCGTCCAGAATGATTCGTTTGGGATAGGTGGCATTAGAAAGCTCCGATATTTGAATCGTCGATACCACCACCACCGACATTGCTCGCAGAATCAACACGCTGAAGTGGAAGTAGGCCGGTTATATTTGCAGACGGACTGATGGTCGATGGAACAGACACGTGTTAGAGTGGAGATCAAGACTAGGCAAAAGTACTGTGGGACTCTCTGCGGCATGATGGACTGACGATTTAAAGAAGAAAGCTGGCAGCGCTTGGATGCGGGTTGCCCAAGACCGGAACTACCGACCAATTTTGACCATGTGAATCAGGCACAGACTAAGGGCACAGATGAATCAGGATTTTGCCTACAATCATGCATGGCTCATCATACATACATACTTCAGTATAGTCATTTTTCTACACGAATAAGCAACATACCAAACATAGATTCAAATTGTAAAACAATAAAATAAATTTTATAGAAAAGGCATTGTATTCAGAGTGCCACCTGAAGCAAAACACAGATGAATCAGATATTCATCTTCGTAACACCAGGATCTAAGCCAACCAGCCACACGTACACCTTCTAGTTGTCCGTTGCAATACAGGCTTCCCCCCACGCAAGAAGCCAGAGACTCATTATAATTACCCGACCAAGTACGGTCAAGCGCAGCTCATCACAGTCCGTATCGTCCCCCCCGAGGGGCTCGAGCCTACCCTATGTTAGGGTGATTTGGCTTTGGCCTGCGTGCGCGGTTGGCCCCGTGCACGCTGCCACCGCCATAAGATCCTCCGTCTGGGGATTGCCTAGCTAGGTGGTCTCGGACAATCCCCCCTTGACGATAGCCCGAACAGTTGGTCGGGCTTGCCCGGGCGCAATTATGTTCCCAAAAAACGGGCGCGTTGGTAGTGGTGTGGCAGTGTGGACCTTGTAACACCGTTTTTTCTTTAAATTTCATAAAACACTCATTTTGAAAAAAAAACACTTTGGTTTCACTGTTGTTTTCTTTTCACGCTGGTTAAGTGCGGATTGTTCGACATCACATACACCTTTGAATTTCTTCGCAGATGTATGCAGGTTGCCTCACGATGTTTTCCTTCACGGTAGGAGCATCGGCAAATGTTCATGTGAAATACGAAAAACACATTGGTACATGGCAGGATCGAACTATGGACCTCTCGATTAGAAGGCCAGTGCCGAGTCCACAGCGCTATCAACTCAGCTCAGACTCTCATTATTATTACCCGACCAAGTACGGTCAAGCGCAGCTTACGCCACATTAATTAGTATTATACGCCGACGGACACTTCTTATTTACTTATTCATAAACACTACAAGTTATATATAACTTACACATTTTTTATGTAAGAGAGCAATTCATTTCCTTTCGATAAGATTATAATTTATATTGAGATATACTCGTAGAGTGATATCATGGAATTTGCCCTGTCAGATCACACCGCTCAGCTTCTGAAATGTCCAGTTAAACAGAAATACGCAATTAGTCATTGGTATAAAGAAAAGAGATATCTCAAATGAAAATCTTGTTAAGTTCCTAAGCTGTCTTCAATCTTTGACATTTAATGATGTTTTTAAAAGTGATGACCCTAATAATGCATTTGATAAATTTCATGACACTTTTACATTATTTTATAATTTGTGTTTTCCAACTCTGACCGTTAAATTATCAACACGAAAACGTCCATAGTAGATAAGTAAAGGGATCAAAAAATGTTCTAAGCATAAAAGATATTTACTATGGAATTACAGGATAACGAGACATTTAAAAGATAGAATTAAATTAAAATTATATACAGCTCGATTAAATCGTATAACTAAACTCACCCAATGATCACAAAATGAATATTACATAAAAACTGCAACTAACAAATCTAAGGCATGCTGGAATGACTAGCTTACCGCTCGCGACTTCGTCCGCGTTATTTTTGTTTTCCCGTGGGAATTGTATATTTTCCCTTAGGAAACTTATCCTTTGTCCTTCCCCTGGTCTCGAACTACCCACTATTATCAACTTTCATCAAAATCGGTTCAGTAGTTTCGAAGCCTATTCAATACAAACAAACAATCAAATCTTTCCTCTTTATAATATTAGAATAGACAACAAATACAATTGCCCAAAAAATGACATACTTACAGAAATTAAATGTTGACGGAAATATTGTAATAAATTCTATCGACATTGCTAATGAATTTAAGAGGATTGTGAGGCTGTAAATTTTCATACAAAAAGCGATAACGCTTTTCTCCCACTAAACATAGTCCAATATTGCTCAGAATATAAATTATTAGCATCTAAATATCTATATTTTAGACTTAAAAACTACCTTGAGCATTTTTATCTTTTTTTGACTAAATTTTACTGAATTACGAAAAAAGCAAAACGTACAAACATCGTTTAAGGTATACTGAATAGAATGAGACCAAAAGTGTCTAATTTCGTAAAGGTTTAGGGGGGTAAAACAGTTATCGCCCGAAACAATATTTCAAACAGGAATTGTAGGCAATTTCGACCAGTTCTTGCAACTCTCTCTATCGCACGATACGGGTCGGGGGCAGGGGTATAATGGGGCATAATCTACTAGTGATGTGACATAATGTTATCGTAGTTATTGTCGACTAGGGAGGAGAAAGTAATATCGATATATCGATCAATACTGAAAGGTATTACTCAAGTCTACACAAATACCTTCTACATCAAAAAGTAAATGTCTTTTCGAATACGTTTATTGATTTTAGTGTTTTATTTTAAGGATCTTATTTCAATACAAACCTTATTTAAGGGTAAGCAGCCTGTAGCCTGTTAACTAACTGTAAATTCCCAAAATCAAATAAGAAAATAAATTGTAAGTAAGTATGTAGTTGTTTGATAACCGACTTCGAAAAAAGGAGGTTACTCAATTCGACCGTATACCTATATGCTTTTTTTTATGTTTGTTCGCGGATAACTTCGACGTTTATGAACCGATTTTGATGATTCTTTTTGTATTCGATAGGATACTCCAAGGCTGGTCCCATGGTCATCAAAGTTAGGATCTGATAATGGGATCCCATAAAAATCGAGAAAAACCATTAAATTTTTACGTGTGTCCAACGTGTTTTGTGTATATGTTACGCGATTACTCCGCCAATTGTTGACCGATTTTCAAAATTATTTTTGTATTCGATAGAGTATGGTGATGATGGGATCCCATGAAAATCGAGGGAAACCCTAATTTAATACTAGGGTATTATATTAGGGTTTCTTTCACTAAAAAGAATTCATTCACTAAAAAGTTAAAAATAAAAAATATTTTACAAAAAATAAAAACCGACTTCAAAAACACTGAAAAGTTACCGGCACCGACTTCAATATAAAAGTGTGATGTTGTCTGTACCTATTCTTATAATTATTTTTAACTTTTCAGTGTTTTTGAAGTCGGTTTTTATTTTTTATAATAGATATGTGCCACAAAGACACACAGTCAAAAGAAATTCGTTTTTTGTGCATTGTATGCATTGTATGTTCGTTATCGTATTCAAAGTTGCTCACAAACTATTTTTCGTATAACCAAGTTGGAGCAGCTAAAAACGTGTAACAAACTATATGCAAGTAGTGTTATTTTCAATATTATTTTATTTGTACTCGCGTTATGGAATCTATGAATGTATAAGAAATACAAACGACAAAGTAAAAAATATATGTAGGTTAGGCAGGGTAGGCATATATTTGGAGAAGGCACCCTTCGTACGGTTTCGACGTTTTTTTTTTCATTTTAACAATATAATTTAAAGCACCTGATTACATATAATCCTACTAATAGGTTTTTTTTTTCATACGACAGGGAAGCTCTTGGCCTTATATCGGAACACAGCAATGCTATTAACATGTTATTATGGCGACAAACTTAGGTAAGACCGTGGTAAGCCAGGTGGGCTTAGAAGCCCTACCACCAACCAAACCGATCAGAAAAGCTTCTGTCCCGATGGGAATCGAACCCGGACCTCCCGAATAATATCCGGTGGCCTCAACCACTAGACCACGGAGGTGGAAAAAAATAAATTCTAAAACTATTAGTATAACTAGTTATTTACTTAATAAAACGCCTGCGTTTTTTAATTGTGGATGTCAGTCCAGTCTACTTTTTTAATGTCATCTAGCCACCTTTTCCTTTGGTATTCCGGGCTTTTCGAGGAATCTTGGGTTTGAGGATCAATTATGGAAACTCATAGAGGGATCAGTCACAGAGCCCTGTTGTTAACCCTGATTCCACCGACGCACATTATTTTTGTTTTGCTGCTGACTAATTTCAAAGATGGATGGAGATGGAGCTAGTTGCAGATGATGTTAGGTTTGGCTTAATAATAAAGAAATTGAGGTGAACATCACCAACAAAAATAATCATATAAATATTAAAAAATATTATTCATCATCTAAGCCTTTTCTTCTACCATGGCGGTATAGGCCTCCTTCAACTTTCTCCATTCCGTTCTATTTTGGGCTACTCTAATCCAGTTTGTGCCCAGCATCTTGACGATGTCGTCCTTCTACCGCATCTGTGGTCTCCCGTTGGGTCTTTTACGGTTCCATGGCCTCCACTCCAAGATAGTTCTGCACCACGAGTCCGGCTTTCTGGCTATATGTCCAGCCCATTGCCACTTGAGCTTTGCTACGTGGTGTGTAATGTCCGAGACCTGACGCCGTTTTCGGAACCAACTATTCGTTTTCGTGTCCCGGAGTGTTACTCCTACCAATTTTCTTACCATTGCTCTTTGTGCCACCTCTAGTTTGTGGACGATGGCCGTAGTTGTTATCCATATCTCGGCTCCATAAGTAAGCACTGGTAGGACACACTAGTTGAAGATCCGCGCTTTCTGTTTTATGCTAATGCTCATATTAAAAGCAAAGCCAAGTTCTGCAAAAGCTGCCCAGCCCAATCAAAAAAATATTATTATTATTTATTATTACTTTTTATTTTTGTATCCCTGTTCCTATTTAGTTTGTATGTAAAAGTATTATTATATGTTTAATGTTTTTTTTTCAGAAAAGATTCACATCTCAAATGCACGTTATTTTAATTCAGTATAACACTCATCTTAAAAAATGGCATTTTCCTTAGACAGGTAAATATAGGATACATATTTTCCTAACAAAAAGTCCTCACCCTCAATCCTATAAGGTACCTATAGGGATACCAAATAAGTGCCTTCACAATAAATTTCAATACAGAAATAATTTACGAAATGTAAATAAATTCTGTATTCCGAACCTCATCTACTAAAATATTATGAAGAAAGAAGATTAAGTACGTTTGTATTTTTGTTTGTAATGAATAAACTCAAACACTACCAGACTGATTTTAAAAATTCTTTGGCTAATAGAATGCTACATTATCACTGAGTAATATAGGCTATAAAATTATTTTTCTGTGTGAAAACATAAAATTCCCACACGAAAAATGAAAGTAACGATGGCGAAGTTGCGAGCGGAAAGGGAGTCAGAAATATAAGCAACGCAAAACATTACATACGAACGATAGCATAATAATTTCGAGCTCTCGCGCCGGCCGCAGCCGCCGAGTATCGTGGCCGAGTCGCACGCTGCTGTGTCGCAGTGTGCGTGAAAATTTGCGCATGTTGTATTTGTGGTGTAAACGCCAGACCGGAGGCCCAGCGATGTGAAACAGATAGCATTTTAGAAAATACCTACTCGCGCCGCGCACGATTACTTCACAATCCTCTTAATAATTTTTTTATCAAACATCATCATCACAGCTCATATACGTCCCCACCGAGGGGTTCGAGCCTACCCTATGTTAGGGTGATTAGGCCTTAGTTAACCACGCTGGCCCACTGCGGATTGGTCGACTTCACATACATCATTGAATTTCTTCGCAGATGTATGCAGGTTGCCTCACGATGTTTTCCTTCACCGTAGGAGCGTCAGACAAATGTACATATGAAATTCGAAACGAAAAACACATTGGTACATGGCTTGTCTCGAACCCGAAGTGCCGAAACCACAGCGCCACCGACTCTCTAATAAAACATGGCTGATGAATAATAGTGTATTTTGTAAGGCACCACAAATATATAATAAGCTTCCTATCGACCTCTTTCAAATAGGAAATATTAATAAATTCAAACGTAAGCTAAAGATGTTTCTGATCAGTAAAGCATATTATAGTATCCAAGAATTCATGGAAGCTAGAAATTAATTGAAACATGCTATGCATTTAATCATTTTATTTAGTTGACCATAGTATGACATATTATTTTTATTTAATCTAGTTGACCATAGTATTGAGTGTTATTATTATTTAATCTAGTTGACCATTGTATTGAGTGTTATTATTTTATTATTATGAACAACATTGTTTCAATTCATAAATGTATATTCATTTTAATTATTTATTTATTTAACATGATTTTTTTTTGACATTAGATTCAATAATTATAATTCAGCATGATATAATTCCAAACTGACCTAAGTTAGTGATAAAGCTAAACTGCACAAAAGAAATTACTGGCCGGTTTGTTAGTTGGTTACAGAAATATATCAATAGAAATCGATAATTATGTCTCTGAAGAACTACCTCCCTATATATTTTTCAGTGGCCAATTGGGAAGGTTTCTGGAATGGACCTATTTCGTAATGAGTCTCCTGCCTGGGATGTCGAAGGATACATAACAGATGTATATACAAATGAGGCAGTTTCAGGTAAAAATTCGGGTGCATTAGTGTCTCCAGGGCCGTCTTAAGCATATTCGGCGCCGGGGTGCGAAAGCCCAGCCTGCGCCCCCACCATCTTGTCACTAAAAACGCTATATATTTCTTATGTTTCATTTATTTATTCTTATTTAAAACATCTAATACAAAAATATTTTTGTCAATTCAAAGGCTCGAAAAATAAATATTTTTTCATGTAGGTAGGTTTTTTCGATAGGTACATGAAAAAATATTTATGTAGTAATTTTATATCTATATAATAATCTATATAATTTTATATCTAATGTAAGTATAACTTTTTTGTTACAAGTTTATAATATTATATACTTACATCAAACTCAATTTTTTGGGCTTTTGCGTTAGCAAACTTTTTAATTATGTTGTCTATTTAGACCAACTTCAGACTATACCTAATAATGGCCCAGGGGGTATATTATGACGTCTTAATTCCAGGCAGTTTTCTGAATTGTTATAACGCTACTTCTTTCTCTTTGTATAATGAGTAAAAGAAAGGCACTGATAACAATTCAAAAAACTGTCTAAAATTAAGATGTTATAATACACGCCCTGGTTTGTCAATCAATCTTGGGTCATAGTGGATCGTAGATAGGTTTTAATCCATTTCAATTTTTTAAAAAGACGTTTACCTTCAGCTCAATATATACGTAGAGATGTTGTAACGTTAGGAAACACGGACATTAAATTATTTGTATCTATGTAACTCTAAATATCAAGTGGAGTTGTGTCTCTAGCTCTAGTAAATATTGGTAGGAACTCTAACTCATTAAACAGATCTTCCCCATCGATATCTGATGTACTTTTGTTTATTTGTTAATTTTTCTTGTAAATTAAAGCATTGTGATTTTTTTCGTCGGATTCTAATTTTCTCAATTTCTTAATATTTTTGAATAACGAAAATATTCTAAAAATATAAAATATTTTAATTTTTTTCTTAGCATTTAAAATAGGCCCATCTACAGCCTCGTAACTAAAGTGTATTTTATGTGGACGTGGAGGACTTGCAGTTTCGGTAATTTCAATTTCACATTGTAATTCATTACAAATCAATTTTGATATCTACAGGGTGTAACTGAACACCCCAATAAACATTTAAGGGTATGTATCCGTCAGAAGTAGAAAAATTCTGTAGGAAAAATATTAGGGCTAACAAACCTATTTTTTTCCCATACAAACTAAATAAATTATTTTTTGGTATTAAGTGCCGACAGCCCTACCTAAGCGTACGAGGAATACTACGCTCACGTTCTGTCACGTGTCATTTTGTTTAATTTTTTTTTTGTGTTAAGAGCTGATTATGTTTGTCACTTGAAAGTTTTTGCTTTCAGTTTAAAATCAAATAACTCTGAAAGTATTGGGGTTCTAGGTCTCAGACAAGCACCGAAGGTACATTTAGTACCTATCTAACTTATATGCCCCTTAAATGTTATTGGGGTGTTCAGTTACACCCGGTATAACGGGTGTAAAAAAAAACAAATAATGTTCCAAACAAAATTGTTTGGAACATTATTTGTTAATTTTCATCCAAAGAAACATTAAAGAAAAAATCAGTATTTGTTGACAAAAAATAGTTTTTATTTTACAAGGCGCAATGTATTTGCAACGGACGCTGTCTATTGTCGCCGCGAGCAGCTGACTCACGCAGAGACGATTATCCGTATCGCGTGAGCGTGCGTTACATTGCCTAGTACATTTAGCAGTTGTTTTTAAAAACCTAAAAATAAATTTTGTTTCCCACCAAAAATATTTTTTATATAAGTTAATTTTAATGGTCTAAATGCGTAGACGCGTGCTTTGTTTTTAGTTGATTTTTGTTATTTAAAAGGAGATGTTCCCATTTATAGACGCACGCACAGCCGTAACCGCTAATGGTAGAAACGTCGACAGTTGTTTTAATTCAAAATGCGGACGCACACTAAGAAGGGATTTAAAAAAAATTAACCCTAAAGGGATGAAATAGGGTTTGCAAGTTTGTATGGAAAAATCTTTAAATTAGCAACAATTTTGATAAAACTTGAGATTCATGCTCTTAAAACATTTCATTGAACACGTGTCTCATGATTTATTGGAATTCACCCCTGATCAATTATTTTGATCGCCTCTGAAAGGATGACGTCAGATTTGTGCAAAATTTTGCTAACGATATATTAATCTTTAGTAAAATGTTGTACCTACCTACCACAGAACAACTGAACAATGATGAATCTGCAAGTCTTTAGTCTAGCCATTAATGAACTTGCTACATTTTTGGTGTCATTGTCATAAGTAGTTGTTAGTAAAATTCAAATTCAAATTTCAAATTCAAATTCAATATCTTTTATTCAAATTGGATTGTTACAATCTCTTTTGAAAGTCAAAGCAGCTACGCCATTGGTTTACAAGTCTACGGCGGGAGACCTTGTACTGGAAAGAACCAGCAAGAAAACCAGCAAGGGCTATTTTTTTCTCCCTGTATTGTTACAGAGTCGTCAATTGGAAGCTGACCTCACAGCAGAAGTTTGAGCTCAACTTCCATTACAAGATTAGATGTGTCAGTTCTCTTCTTACTACTTATTACCAAAAATAATATTTGTTTAAACAAATGGTTATACACAACAAGACGATTCATTATCTGAAAAATTAACACCAGGCATTGGCATCATTCAAATAATCGTTGACTTTATAATATCCTTTACTCATAAGAGTCTTTTTTACATGCGCTTTAAACTTATGAAAAGGCAAGTCGGTAACACTTTGTGGAAGCTTATTATAAAAGGTTATACATTTCCCCATAAACGAGCCTCTAGTTTTTTGAAGCCTGAATGTTGGAACGGCAAGTTTATTTTTGTATCTTGTGTTTAGATGATGAATTTGGAAATTGGTTTCAAATGTATTATAATTCTTATAGACATAAATCAAATTTTCATAAATGTGCTGTCCTGCTAAAGTCAATATATTAATTTCTCTAAATAAGTCCCTTAAAGAATCTCTTGCTCGTAAATTATGAATAGCGCGAACCGCTCTTTTTTGAAATACAAAAATACTTTCAATACTAGCAGCCGATCCCCACAGTAGTATTCCATATGACATGACACTATGAAAATAACTAAAGTAAATCAATCTTGCCGTTTCAACATCAGTAAGTTGTCTTATTTTTTTAACTGCATATGCTGCAGAACTAAGTTTGTTAGCCAAGGATTCAATATGTGGATCCCACTGCAATCTAGAATCTAGTGTTATACCCAAAAATTTAGTAAAGTCGATGAATTCAACAATTTCATTATTCATTTCCACTATGGTATCCACTTTTCTTACATTTGGCAATGAGAATTTAATACATTTAGTTTTACGTGAATTTAAAGATAAATTATTTATAGTGAACCAATGCAATACTTTAGAGAGAGTACTATTTACAACGTCAGTATTGCCATTTCCTCTGTCAACCTTAAATATTAAAGAAGTGTCATCTGCAAATAGTACTGTATCGCACAGATTCTTAGTGAAGTGTGAAAAATAAAGTATAATGTATTTTAGCATGTTAAATCGAAAAAAGTTCACTAGATTTTTCAATGTAATCTCCGCGGCTGTCGCAAAAGTAATGAACTAAGTAAATCTTAGACTATTTAGCCTGTTTACTTAGTAGCAAGTTCATTAATGGCTAGATATACTAAAGAATGCTCTAAGAAGTAAATAGATTTATAAGTGCGGGCGGCTATGTCAAAGGGCGCACCGCGCTCTTTGAACCGGACATCTTGCCGTGCACGTGTTGAATGAATTTCAACTGTAAACTGTGCAACATAAGAATGGAATTTACTTGCACATTCCAAAAGGTATGACACGTGCCGAATACTACGATGTTATATAACAAACTATATGTCTGCGCCTAAGACCATTTAGTACTAAATGGTCTAAGGCCTGCGCCTGCGCCTATGGCTCCGCTCGCGTGGTCATAGCGTATACCTACAAAAATTTAGGCCGGCCGGCTGGCGACCTCGCGCGTTCCGCGCCCGGGTGCACCGCACCTCTTGCACCCCCGGGTAAAGACGGCCCTGAGTGTCTCAGCATATCTATACTTACTTACTTAGTAATATTATAAAGCTGAAGAATTTGTTTGATTGTTTGGTTGAACGCGCTTATCTCAGGAACTACTGAGTCAAATTGAAAAATTCCCTTTGTGTTGGATAGTCCATTAATCGAGAAAGGCTATAAGGCTATTAAACATCACGCTTTGACTAAAAGACTATAGCTGCCCGCCCCGGTCCCGCACGGGTATACTAAAAACCTATTGACAATACAACATTGTAAGAAACCATAGATTTGGAGTAGCCTGAATGTCAATCTGTCAAGTTCGTCACTTTTACGTGAAAACATTTTCCTTTTTTTTTTCCTGTAATAATTTTTCAAATATTTTCTTTTATACAAACCTTGTCCTATCAATAACGAATACATAAAACCAAGAATCATCCAATTTGGTGTAGTCGTTCGAAAGTTATGGGCGTACATACGTTTCGAAGATCCATTTTTATTTATATAGATTTATTAATTTTGCATTTAATGACTGACTGATTAGGTCATGGTTTTAGAGATAATTTTAGATATGTTTCATGTCTATTGTCCCCGAAAGGGAGTGGTGTAAAGAGGCTCACACAGTTATTTAAAGTCATCATCATCATCATCCTCGCTCCATCCCATTATCAGGGGTCGGCTCTCTTGATATGTTTTCGCCATTCAGGGCGTTGTTTTATCATTTTGGGGGTAAGGCCCGTTGTCTGAAAGTCGTTGTTAACGGTCTTCATCCAGGTCACAGGTGGGTGGTCCTCGACCTCTCTTGCCCTCATCAATGCGCATTACCGTCCGCGTTAAGTGGTGTTCTTCGCGGCGCATTACGTGCCCATACGAGCGCAGGCGGCTCTCCTGTAATTTGGTGGTACTATCGGCAACCCTGAATGTACCCCTTATAATAGTCGTTCCTCACTTTATCCATCCGGGTGACACCGCCCGACTAGCGCAGCATCCTCATCTTCGTTACGTGAAGCTTTTGTTACACACACTTATTTAAAGTGCCCTGGAATAAAGCACAAGCATATTAAAACTGCTTTGTCAGGCAAATTTAAAAAAGCTTCACCCGTCTCGTGAGTTGACCCTCGGACCTCATAATTAGCTTTTGCGCTTGTAACCAAATAGGCCAACGAAACATATTAAAGTTGATACCCATTAAAATAAACAAATGATTACTTTTAGAAGGAAGGAATTCCTTTCTCTAAGCTTTCGGTCAAAAAATATCACTCAACTAGCGGTGCCCGCGAACTATGTTTCGCCATATATTTTTTTCGCGTTTTTGCAACATTTTTCATTGATGCTCAGCTCCTATTAGTCGTAGCGTGATGTTTAATAGCCTTCCTCGATAAATGGAATATCCAACACAAAGATAATTTTTTAATTTTAATCAGTAGTTCCTGATATTAGCGGGTTCAAACAAATAATCAAACAAACCTTTCAGCTTTATAATATTAGTAAAGTTAGTAAGTAATGATTTGATTGCTAGTAACAATCATATTATCAATTAGACGCCACATTAATATTTTTCAAATATTTATTTATTGTGAGTTGTTTTTTTTGTTATTGCTCAAATACTTTATTAACGTTTTAGTGATTAAGGAGCATGATGTGTCTAAGCCATTGTTTTTGATGTTATCACATAATGCACCTCATGGTTCTCATGAAGGTGCACTACTCCAGGCACCTCCTCACGAAGTGAGGGCTATGCGTTACGTTGAATCGCCCCAAAGAAGAATTTATGCTGGTATGTTTTATAAACATTTAATGGATTACAGGGAAACACAATAGCAATAAAAGCTAATAATGAATAACGACATAATTTTTTTCCAGCAATGATGAAAAAACTCGATGATAGCGTCGGTGATGTTATAGAGGCACTTTCACAAAAAGGAGTAATAAATAATACAATAATATTATTTCTATCAGATAACGGAGCTATGACTTCAGGTATTTCCATTAATTATGGAAGTAATTGGCCTTTGAGAGGTCTCAAAATGTCACCATTTGAGGGTGGTGTACGTGTCACTGGGGCTTTGTGGGCCCCTGAAAAAATATCGAACCATTTATATGAAGGATATATTCATGTATCTGATTGGTTACCTACATTACTAGCAGCGATAGGAGAAAAGCCTCCTGAAAACATAGACGGCTTAAATTTGTGGGATGCCATCGTAAAAAATCAAGAATTTAAAAGACATGATATTGTAGAAATAGATGATTTAACAGGTTTCGCTACCATTATTTCGGACGATTTTAAGTTACTCACTGGAAAAGTAAACCCTGCATACAGTAATTACCAAGGAGACCAATTACTGGGAATCATAGGACATGTTCCATCTTACACCGATGCGATAGTAAATTGCAAAAGTTTTAGAGTATTTAATGATTTTGGGAAGACTGTTGAAATTGACGATATGAAAATAAGAAAGCGAATAAGAATTACATGTAAAAAACCAGACAATGAAAGTCAAAAAGATTGTTATCCTGAAATTGGTAAGTTATATCTATTTATTTTCTTTATACATTAACATGTAGAGCATTTTTGTAATATGTTATTTATTTTAGGAAAAGTTTGTTTGTACAATATCAGACAAGACCCATGTGAAAGCAATGATTTATCTTCAAAGCATCCTGATATCGTGGAAAGGTTGTTTGCTCGCTTGGAGCATGAGAAAAAAAGAATCATACCGAGAGTTACGCCACTATTCAGAGACCCTAAATCTCACCCAGCTCTTTATAATTATACTTGGAATATTTTTATATAGCCCTGAATTCAGTATACATAACAGAAAAAAAAACACAAACGTCGCTATAACTATGATAAACAGTCAGAGTACAATGTAATAATGCAAAACTGATTCTTTTTAGTCCCGACAGAATTAGTGCGCAAGTTTGAGATGTTAGTGTAACACATTAGATGTCCTACATTCTAAACAATAAATGGCTTAAAATCACAAAGGTGTCAAATTCGGTTCGGACACCATTTGTGCTAATAAAGCCTTGAAATATTTGGATCAAAATTATATTTTTAAGTATGAGATTTAGTTTATTTTATCTAAAGTCTTAATTGTTTTTTGCCCCAAATGATGTTAACACATTGTTTTTCTTATTAAACTAGTGAAAATGTAATTT
Organism: Schoenobius gigantellus; assembly: GCA_963935595.1. NCBI lineage: Eukaryota > Metazoa > Arthropoda > Insecta > Lepidoptera > Crambidae > Schoenobius > Schoenobius gigantellus. The sequence goes on from OZ012548.1 coordinate 21,183,970, forward strand.
TGGGAACGCGTCGCAATACGCATTTTCGTATTTGAAATGTTCATAAAAGAATGAAAGACTCATTTAAAAATAAAATGTTTAGTCATGTTTGATACATGCAGTGCCGTAACTAGCTTTTATATACCTTCTACAGCCTTCTATAACTGCGCCTTTGAAAAGTGTTCACATCATACTTACCCTAAAATCAGTTATCTGAAAATTCAACCATATTTCAGTAGGTATATTAGAGTATGTGGTGGAATTTTAGATGGGTAAATCAATATAATTAACTAACATACCTATCTATACTTACACATTAGTTTTAAAAATATTCGAAATTATCATTTGCCAAAATACACCAATTTACTTTACGCGCTTTCCTCATTACAAAGTCCTTTATTCCATCATCGTACAACAAGCAATGTACTATGTCTGGTTCAATTGATAGAATAGCTAGGCCTAAATTGTAGGAGTGATTGTATTGTCTTTAAAATTGTTCTCGCATTAAAAACGTTACTTAAGCTGAATATTCTAAAGATGGAGTTTCTTGCTGCTTTTTCTATTTGAGTATTTGGGATACATTATCTACTTAAGATACATAATGTATCTAAGATAATCTTAGATAATTTGAGATTTTTAATAATTTTAACATAAAATAAAGTTCATACTAAAACATTTGATGTTTCTTTCGTGTCATTTAGGAAATGTTTTTGTCATTTCGTGGACGTGCTGATCATTAAGTGTGTAACGAGATGCTATATTGTAGAAAATAGCACCTCGTTGCATTCCCTCCTAACCTGACTGCATTTTGAATCTTATGTCTTTGACATAATTTAATTCGTCTCTTCCGTCACTCAATGGCCGACATCGAGACGTGAGATAGTTGCAATGCCACAAACCAATATTAGATAATATCTTCTGCTCAATGCATTTATAAATATTAACATCAAGACAATATTGTTGTCGACATGACGACCATTTGTTGTAACGAATAAAGGCACTTATGTGTAAGTTTATATTTTGGTAAGTTTCTATATTATGTTTGTATTTCAGTCTACAATAGTCCGTATATTTGTTACAGAGTGCCTTTTCCCTTTATTATTAATATTTGTAACAGTGGAAAATATATAAATCGGTGACACAATCCTGGTGCTTCATTTGGCTGACCCACATCCTTCCTAACCACTGCACCACTGCGTCACCTGCTGCTCACCACGTTACAAGTGAACGTTTAGTCAATGAGGGTAGCGTAATAATAAAAGTATTATTTCAATCCAAGACAAAATATATCGGATTTATTTATTAATAAAATTAATAACAAGTACGTACAATTTTCTGGAAAAAAAACAATCAAGCGTTTTAACTAAATCCTCGATAAATAAACAGAAGTTTTGTCTAGGATATTTTGAGATGTGCTCTTATTTTAATAAAGTATAAGATTTATTAAAAATGTTATACTTTATTAAAATAAGAGAACATAAGACAATGTAGAGCACAGATTGAAATATTTTTTGTATAATTTTTATTCTATTAGCGTATTTCCAAACTGAGTTTTCCCAAATTTATATTTTTAACAAAAATATTTAGGTTTTGTCTTACGTTCCCTGAATGACATTTTAATACAGCCAGTGTCTTTGAAATCCTGAAAAAACTATCAAAATGTGAATATTTAGCGAGCTTCTTTTAAGCGCAATTATTGATAACAGCGTGTACATTGTGAGTTGTTTTTTAGTTTTCTATGACGTGATAATATTTACAAAATTTCTCATTTGCAAATTAGCAACCTTGGTGATTTTGAGCCAATTAATCACTTAGTACTATCTTATCACGCTCGCTAAGATTGGCTGATAGAGATTTCTTATAGTCTCATCATTTTACTAATAAGAACAGATTACTTGGTTTATTTCATTGCATGCAAAGTATAGACAACAATATATCAATATATCAACTTCACTACGAACACAGCTGCTAATACGAGCGACAAAAAGGCGGTCTCGATGTCTGTATGACCAGTTGTCAAAAATAATTGCTTCGCGTATATTCAGTTATTTAATAATAATTATTATTAAATGTAATAAAAATTAAAGAACTTAACTCATTTCAATTGCACGTTATGAAGCCCAATTTGACGTCATCCCCATAGCTTATCTCTCAAAACTGACGGATATAGGTACTATGGGAATGACAGCAGTTGACAAAACGGGTTTCTCAGAACAATAACTAAAGCATATTCTTCTGAGTATAGACGTAGGGATTGTAGGATGATTAAGTTTTTTAGGAAAGTTTCACTAGCATATGGTAGTCTGGAACTCACAAATATGTATCCTACATTAAGTCTGTTTTGGAATTGGTGCCCGCATAGTGTGGGTAAAAACTTAAAAAACTAAAAACGCTTAAAAAACTAGATTGGGACTTAAAAATGTCGAAGTGGGGGTGTTTATACGCCTCTGCTTATCATTTCAGCAAGAGTTAAACAGGAGTGATACTTATTTAATTTCACTTTAGTATTAATTGGTGCCAGGGCCGTCTTTCACCTATTGGAGGCCCTGGGCACATTAGGATAGTGGGCCCCCTATGACCATAATAAAACACTATTTAACCGACTTTAAAAATGAGGAGGTTAACAATTCGACCCGTATGTTGTTTTGTTTGCGTGTATGCTATGCGATTACGCCGCCAATTGTGGACCGATTTTCAAAATTCTGTTTGTATTTGATAGAGTATACTCCTGGGGTGATCCCAAGGTTACCAAAGTCAGGACCTGACGATGGGATCCCATAAAAATCGAGGGAAACCCTTAAATTGTATAGGTATTTTCAACGTGTTTTGTGTATATAAAAAGCCGTAATAAGCCGTATAAAAGCCCGTAGTTCGGGCTTTTACAGTAAGATGAAACACAGAAACATAACCAAAACCTTTCCTTAAATTCAAAAAAAAGTAATTAAATCGTTCAAGTTTTAGAGGAGAAAATAGAGGACTACGAAACCTGCATATTAAAAAGTCCTATTTGGGAATTCTCCTGACTTTAGTGTTTTCTCTTGAGACGCATAAAACGTGGGACTTTTTAGATTGGTCAGATATTTTAATTAAGTAAGTTATAAAATACCAAATAATAAGACAAATAATGATTCAGTTACCACAGGCCAACTTAGGCATTTGTAAGAAAATAATTTTCGTTTTTGAATTGTTTTGTTTTTTTAAAGGTGTTTTAAAATTATATTTTATAAGTTACCATACCTTTCCGCTCGCTACTTCGCCCGCGTTATTTTTGTTTTCCCGTGGGAAAATTGTCCTATGTCCTTCCACTGGTCTCGAAATATATCCCTATACCAACTTTCAACAAAATCGGTTCAGTAGTTTCGAAACCTATTCAAAACAAACACACAAACAATCAAATCTTTCCTCTTTATAATATTAGTATAGATTAAAAAATAAATAAAAATAATTACAATAACAAATGTTTTATCATAACGATAATTATCAATTTTTATTTAGTATTTAATTTAGACTTTGTTTAGTTTTAATGTGTACAATTACAGGTCGCATGTAACTGTGTCGTTTTGTAACAGTCTAGGTGGATTCGTAACTTAATTAATTTGTAAGGTGCTGACTCATAGTTAAATTGAAAAGAAAAACGACAAAAATACACATTGTTTTATTCCGAAAACCAATATTTACTAACCGTCATCGGTAAAACCTAGCATACCCCAAAGTCTAATGGTAAAAACCCGAAAAATCATGTATTCTTTTTAAATCCTAACAGTTACCAGCTCATGTAGGATTTACCGGCAAAACCTAAGATTAACTGATATACGGGCTTTTACAGTAACATACGAGGGCGGGTCAAAAAATTCGCGGAATTAGGGGCATGGAGGGGGGAAAGGTGACTTTTTACTACCTGCACACATTAAGAGACATTTGTGACACTCATTAAGAGTATAAATACTAAGTTTCAAAAAAATAATTACCTGAGCTACACATCAATCAACAAGTCAATCCGGAAGAAAATTTGTAACATGGAGAAAATTGAGTTTCGCGCAGTCATCAAGTTCCTTACCAAACAAGGAAAACTTCCCCAGACTATTTTGGAAGAGATGTCTTCTGTTTACGGGGACTCTTGCCCCGGTAAAACCACAAGTGGCACAACTTGTTTAAGCAAGGCAGGGATTCCGTTGAAGATGATCCGAGGCCAGGGCGGCCTGTCGAGGCAACCACGGCAGAAAACGTCGAAAAACTTAAAAAAATCATATTGGAAGATGTCCGTTTAAAGTAGAAACAGCTTGCAGAAATGATTGGAGTATCAGCTACAACCATTTTGAACATCCTACACGACCATCTTGGCATGTCAAAGGTGTGTGCAAGATGGGTGCCGAGAATGCTCACGCCAAACCAGAAGCAGCGGCGAGTTGAGTGTTGTCGCGAGTTTTTTGCGCTCTGTGGTGAACAAAAGGATGAAGTTTTGAACCGAATTGTGACTGGAGATGAAACTTGGTTTCATCATTATGAGCCTGAGTCCAAATAAGACTCCATGCAGTGGCACAAAAAGGGCACACCACCTCCGAAGAAATTCAAAGTGTCTCCATCGGCTGGAAAACTCATGGCTACTGTTTTCTGGGATTCAGAGGGAATCCTCCTTATTGATTATAAAGAAAAGGGTGTCTCTATCACTGGAGAGTACTACGCTGCACTATTAGAACGTCTGCGCTGTGAGAGAAAATAGACGGGGAAAATTGACTAAAGGTGTGCTCCTTTTGCACGACAATGCACCCGTGCACAAGGCGCAAGTTGCGATGGCTGCTGTTCAAAGAGTGGGCTTCGAAATCTTGGAACATCCTCCCTATAGCCCAGATTTAGCCCCAAGTGATTATTATTTGTTCCCAAAAATGAAAAAAGAGCTTCGAGGGAACAAATTTTCCAGCGATGAAGAAGTGAAGAGCGCAATTTCGGCCTATTTTGACGACAAAGAGAAATCATTTTTTTTCGAAGGTAGAGATGGTATAAAGATGATATAAGAGGAAGTAGGCATAAATTAATTGGTAGGTCTAATAAATGTATTAGAGTTAAGGGGGAATACATTGAGAAGGAAAAATAATTTTGTGTTTTATTTCTTACTTTTTTACCCTCCATTCCGCGAACTTTTTGACCCACTGTAATGGTTTTTCTAGCTAAATTGTAGAAATATAGGGAAATCTTAAAGTTAAAGAAAAAAAAACAAACTTATTCCTTTAGTCCGGTACAAAATGAAAAGCTTTATTCTTGTAAGTACATAATTATAATTTACTTATGCATATGTTAACACAATTCCTCAATGTAAAGCACTTAACTAATTGTTTAATCAATACAAGCCAAGGGCAGGATGGTTCAGGTTTGTTTGATCAATCTCGGCAGGTAAAAATCAGGTACAAATTGGGTACAAAACTATGAAATTGAGGGGCAATAAAGTACACCAACAAATAGTTATAGGTTTCCTTTTTTTTTAAAGAAATTAGTAGCCTTCCCCGGAGCGGTTGTTAGTAGATCATACCTTCGATGCTAAGTTTCTGCGATCACGGGTCAGAGATATAAAATTCCAGTTTCTTAACTTATTCTCTGCTTCTAATATTACTTGTGTAATTCCACAGAATTCCTCCTTGATACTAGGTTATTTTGTTATAGTTTCTAGCTGTAAGGTCAAGCAGCGGAGCCCTACGGCCTCCGGGAACTGCCCTGGAGATTCATAGCACAGTGTTAGGTTAAAAATATAATTAAATATGCCTATGATCTGGAGGTAAGTGGGTTTATCACTGAGTTCTGAAGGAATCCCAGTCAATACGTTTGAATTTCAGGTAATAAACATTGCAAGTTAATTCCAAACGTAATTTTCAACGAATTGTCAAAGTTTTTTATTGGTTAGTTAATAAAAAGGACATATGGAGGGGAGAGCACCTATTTTGTGTATAATTACTGCTATTAATAAAAAGAAAACAGCTTAATTTGTGAGTTATTTGCCAAAGTATGATGTGAAACTCAATATAGTGAAAATCTAGAATTTAACATGAAATTCACAAGTGTTACTCAATATATGCATTAATCCCACTAAAATGCCGCTTACTATCAGGTTTTTTTAATGAAATAGGGGATGAAAAAGGCGAATTTTAGAAATGTAATATGTTTGATTTAATTAGTGGTTAAACAAACTTACCTTTGTGATGTTTGACCATAATTATACGAGACGTTGCATCCGAAGAGATTTATATATTAACCAAGTAGTCCACTTTCCAATGTACCGGGCACCAAGCACAATTTTAGAGCGAAGACATAAAAATAAAAAGATAGGTAGGTAGTTTTAGTATTATTCACCCGCTTGCGCGATGTTACGTCGATTGACTCATTCCTTTAGAGCAAAATTTCTCAAAAACATTGGGTATTTATTTGCAACACAGCAAATAATGGGTAGGGAGGGAGTATAAATCTCTTCGGATGCAACGTCTCGTATAATTATGGTCAAACATCATAAAGGTAAGTTTGTTTAACCACTAATTATACCACGACGTTGCATCCTCGAGATTTATATATTAACCAAGTAGGATGTTTAGAGTATTTTGAGAAATTTTTGATTAGAAGAGAGAGAAAAAAGAAAGTTTGTCGTTAATTCGGTATATGTTGACTTTTTTTTTTTGTTATAATTTATAACAAAATCTAAATCAGTGAATAAGAGTTTTATTACGCATGATAAGCACTTGATAGAATCTTGATAAGAATTTCCAAGGCACAGAAAATCACCAAAATAATTTATAATAGTAAACTAGACTTCTAAGATAAGATAATATGGGTTTCAAAAGCTTTGTGAAAATGTATGAAGCTGAAGCAAGTGCAAAGGGAAGACATTGAAATTCTTAAGTTATTTGCTCAAATTTAAATCTAAGATAACGTTTCGACGATTAATGCATAGTGGCTAAAAAATAGACATCTAAATTGATAGTTCATAACAAGAGTTTCATAGGTGGTGTAACTGGTTGGGGTATTATGGGTGTGATTCCTTTACCAATACCTTGACCTTAGAAAAATCAATCCCTAGTTATAATCGAAGTATATCATTTCTCCTGCTTTTCATTTTATTCAAGAAAAATTACGAAATAGTTTCGTTGGTACATATCAAGTGCACGCGACCTTCGAGGTTCCGTTACCAGCTCGAGATCAAGGCTCAGGACACGCAATACATATTTAGCTATAAATAATAAGGATTCTCCGAATGATTCATCAATTTGTTATAATAATTTAAGTACTTACGCTAATTACCAAGGTACCTTAGGTATATCTTAATTACTTGAATTTTCTTTTTGATTTAGAACAGATTTTATTAAGTTTTTTGGCAGGTAGGATTTTTTTTTTTTTCAAACACATTATATTCCCAAAATCCGTCTTTTACATCCCCTATTTCATAAAAACACCTGATAGTAAGCGGCATCTTGGTGGATTAATGAACAATATTTACAGATTTCATGTTATAAATATTCTAGATTTTCACCATAGAAAGTTTCAGATCACTCCTTGGCAAATAACTCACAAAGGCTATTTTCTTTGAATTAATGGTAGTAGTTGTACACAAAATAGGTGCTCTCTCCTCCATATGTTATTTTTATAATCCAACAAATAACAAAATATAACAATTTATTAAAAAATATGTTTGTAAAACCCAGCGTCAGAGCCCCGGGCCATATGATCATAGACATGTTACATATATTTAACCCAACACTGTACTATGAATCTCCAGGGCAGTTCCCTTAAGGCTTGGCTGTCTGGTTTTTCAGTGGAGGAACTAAGAAACAACTAGTATAACAAGGAAGAATTCTGTGGAATTACATATCTAAAACATATAAAATCTAAGGAATTGGAGTACAGTATCATTGACCCGTGATCGCAAGAACTTAAAGTCGAAGGTACGATCCACTAACCACCGTTACGGGGAAGGCTAATCTTAAAAAAAGAAACAAAACATTTTCATTTGGTGTATTCCATTACCCAGATTTGTACCCAATTTTTAGCTATATTAGTTTGATACCGAGATTGATAAAAAATCCCGAACCATTCTGCCCTTTGATTGTATAGATTTCTGTATCTATTATAATATAGGTACCTGATTCTCTTTAATTTAACTTACAACTCTAAGGATATGATTGTATTTGGCTATTATTATGATGGCTGGCTTATGGTTGTATTGTTCTCTTATGCTTATGCATAAGGAAACTGTATGTAAACATATAAAGCTTATTATTTCAATAAGTCAAGGATTAAATTTGTTTTCTTTTCCCAAATTTTGACAATTAGCAAGAAAAGAGCATTACAGGTGGGAAATATTATGTTAGTTAGTTTATATATAAATTGATCTAATTCATCATTGCATCATCTTACTGCTCTCATTTAGTATAACTTCTTAATTTCATAACGTAATGTCACAATATTTGACTGTGAAAAACGTGAACTTATAGGTAAACATGTTTGAGATTCGGTTTCTTAAAAAGAAATTTGTAATCCGTTTTACCCGTTACAACTCATAAGAGAACTGGATCGATTGTATATTTTTTTCAGGTGTGAATAAAATATTTTCATTTAAGTACCAAAATAATTTTTTTTATTTTTTTTTATTATGTTTTGATCGGCGCCTTTGTTCGAGACTTCGTTGTCTGATATCGATCTACTACAGGTGCTTTCCTCGCAGACTAATGGTACGAGTGACTCCTCGCCTAACCACGTCTCTGCGTGCGTGGCATTTGACGCGGTGGAGCTTTGCAGTTTCCCTGCTGGCTGACTGAAGGCCTATTAGAAGAAGAAGTACTCGCCGCTGGAACTTTCTTGATTTGGAGTCGATATTTCTGCCAACTTCGATGCTTTAATTTTATTAGTGAGATTCCCGCCAAAGAGAAATGAATCACTTCGTACACGTGCAATATCTTTTTAAACTTATAATCTAATGAATACATTATTAATTTCCTTCGATTAAGCGTGTTTTTATAATGAAGGTCCAATATAAGCTGATTTCTTTGAGTAACACAGCAGTGATTTCAGGATTCGATTTGGGTGTTTTAACTAATTGAAAGTTTTCAGGTATGAAGATGTTGCCCTCTAACTCTTTCTTTTAATCCTTATTTAAGCCTCCGCACAATATATGACCCCAACGTTCAGAGATTTCATCCTGGATTTTTGTTCCGAGAAGCTCGTGTTTCCCTTTTGAGGTCCCTAAGACCTCTAAAATATTCTCAAATAAATTGGTTGCTGGAGGGTTAACATTCCGTACCGTAATCGCGTCACGGTACTAATAAATATGACCAAAAAACATGACTACAATCGCGTCGTAGTACTGTGTGTGACTATAATCTCGTCATAGTACCAAGGCACACTGTTCTATAAAATATAAAGAAATAATAACATTCTTTCAAAAAATAAGCTAGGTCATGATCGCATCATGACAGGAAGTGCTGTGATCGAGACCGTAATCGCGTCACGGTACTAATAAATATGACCAAAAACCATGATTACAATCGCATTGTAGTACTGTGTGTGTCTATAATCGCATCATAGTTCCAAGGCACACAGTTATATAAAATATAAAGAAATAATAACATTCTGTTGAAAAAATAAGCTAGGTCATTATCGCATCATGACACGAAGTGTTGTGATCGAGACCGTGAAACCGTGATCGCGTCACGGAACCAATAAATCTGACCAAAAAACATGACTACAATCGCATCGTAGTACTGTGCGTGACTATAATCGCATCATAGTTCCAAGGCACACTGTTCTATAAATATAAAGAAATAATAACACTTAAACACGTGTACAAGGCGTGTTTCAAAGTGCCGATTCACGGTTCTTTAGTAATTATGAATTATTGCTTGAATAGACGTTTATTTGGTACAAAAAATACAACACACAATGTAACAAAAAAAATATAAATATATATTCAGATAATTTTAGGCCAAATAGGCCCCGCATGCAGAGGCACAGAGTGCTTTGACGCTGGTATTCTGCGGATACCATTTTATTTAACACTGTATACTAGAATATTTTCTAATTAAACAGTAACGTTAGGCAATGCGCAAATAGCAAGGCTCTTTTTGTTGCTCAATAAATTTCAAAATGAAATTAATTAGTGAGCTAAATATAATCTACTGATTCGAACAAACACGAAATAAAGTTTTGCTTTAAGGCGCATAGTACGGTCAATCATAAAAAATCACTGCAGAAAAAACCGGTTCATTTCATAAATATTGAACGAAAAAATAAGATGAATTATTTCAATTAATTTTTAATTGAAATAATTCATCTTACGCGTAAAGGTTTGCTTAATATTATATTCCCCTCATTCTCACTCACTCACCCCTATGTAATCAGTGCGGGACGATCGACGCAAGGTCATTGGGAGCACTATGCGCCTTAAACGAACGAAATGCAAAGATGAGAACGTGTCGAAAAAATAGTACAATATAATAAACAATAAACACTTATAATTTAAACTTACATAGGTACTTCCAGCACCATCAAAATGCTCGCAGCGGCGGCGGCGGTGACGCAAACGTTTCTCTAGTTTACGAATCTTTTCCTTAATATATTGCTTAGAATACTTACGTTTTCATTTACACATATTGATATCTATAACAACTACACAACACACTAAAAATAAAGTTATAAAATAATAAAACTTTGATCTTTAATATTCCGATCCTTATAATATTCGATGCTGTGATGCCCGCACAAAGAAAGCGAATGAGTCAATCGACGTAACATCGCGCAAGCGGGTGAATAATACTAAAACTACCTACCTATCTTTTTATTTTTATGTCTTCGCTCTAAAATTGTGCTTGGTGCCCGGTACATTGGAAAGTGGACTACTTGGTTAATATATAAATCTCGAGGATGCAACGTCGTGCTATAATAATCAATATACCCACTAATAGAAATAAAATTAACAAAATCTGTTTTAAATCATGAAATATAATAAGTTAATTAGATACCTTAGTGTGGGCGGAGTATTATCTATCGATATAATTTATTTATTCAACTAATTCAATGAATCGCGCGCCGGCGATTATAAATATGATTGAGCTTTTACTCTTCAAGCTGAAAACAAAAATAACTGACTTTGGAAATAGCTTTTCAAATTAAATTCACACGGAAAACGAGAGAAATACCTATGGATTTTCTTCGCAGAAATTAAGATAATGTAGAAATTAAGATTTCGCAAGAAATCAATATTAAATTACTTCGGTCGATGTCTCACAGACTAATCATAACTTAAACGATAGACGCGTTCAAAGACTAAGGTGAAAAATGGGCGCGTTCCATCTACGCGTATACTAGAATCGAGGTCCGTTCACCGAATGTTAAGCGTCGTATTGGCGACGGAACCTTCCCTAAAACCAAATTCATTTCATAGCATGTGTGTCATGATGTGTCAAGTCAACATACGGATCTATAGAAATTCTACAATATGCTATAAGTATTTCCAGCCAAAGTTATAAGCTTGGTTGAAAAACGAAACGTAATGAAAAATTTACCATAAACAAACTGTGAATGCTTTCCAAATTCTATTCGACGAAACTATAATTATATTATCTATAAGTTTAAGTGTATTTTATTATAATATGTCTATAGAAATGATCAAAACAAACGGTCTAAATGTCAAATTCCGAATTTTGAGAAAATCAACCCACCTAAATGGAAGCACGGGATTTTGGGCGAAAAAAAACTATCTTTGTAAATAAGGCCAGGATAAACGCGAGATTTATTTTGTTTATGCAAAAATTGAATAATGACCAAAGATAATTGCAAATGTCACTGACGTGACGTGAAACGACGTTGACGTTGACACTTGACATTGATATTGTGAAATTAATTGACAAAGTTATTGTAATTATGATTTTAGTTGTGAAATTTGTGTTAAAACTACAGTGAAACCAAAATGTTTTTGCAAAATTAGTGTTTTATGAAATTTTAAGAAAAAACGGTGTTACACCACCCTCGTATATCTATTCAAAAGAAAATAAGAGCCACCTATTATTTTTATTGATTTTGAATAGAATCTTATTGCTTATTTATATTAGGTACGCACTTAATTTATTTGTCGTCAAAAACGTTCGGGACCTTAAAACCAATAAACAAACACAGAGAAGAAATGAGCAAAAAAATTAGTACCTAATGTTAGTTTGTTTATCATACAATTTTACAGGAGGCTGTAATTTTGTTTTGAGTGGTATATAATATAGTATTTATAATGCGAAAGTAGAGTAGCTATTGGTTATCGCTTGGTAATCGAGTAGGGACTAGGGGGCCCCAGTTCATCGGGGGCCCTGGGCACATGCCCATTGTGCCCAATGGGTAAGAGGGGCCTGATTGGTGCACATAATCTTCGCAGACTGGGAGACAAAAAATAGTTTTTGAAGTGAGAACTTCTTTAGCGGCGTTGTACACTTTTTTTGTAATGGGTAAAAAATGTTAAACTCGCGTCAGGACACGTGACCGTCAGGACACGTGACCCTGATCGAAAATTCGTAAGACGGATGGAGAGTAGCTAATTAAAATTGAAATGGCCGCAGGAACTGTCGAGGTGCGGTGAGGGGTCCACGTAAGCCGGCCGAGAACAATAGCGGCTGGCAAAAGTACTGGAAGTCACACGTCACTTGAGACAGTTTTAATCAATTTATTTACTTTGTTAGGAAAAATCTAAATTGTGCTTTTATTTGATTTTGTTGTAAATATTAATTAGGTAAGTTAGTATAAATTAAATATTATTTATTTGTTATAAAATTACGTTTTTAAGTAGTATATTAATGTCTGTTTTGATCATATTTTTAATTTAATTGTAAATATTTTGATTCATTATTACTAGTTATATAATTATGTACGCACAACGTTACAACTGACAGGAAGTTGATTTTTCTGAGGGATAAACTTTTTAATGTAATATAAATTGTCATGTTTGTGTACGATAGCGCAATAAATAAATATTGTATTCTACCACATAAAAGATAGTACTTTTATTCTGATAATTAAAGCAATTCGTGCAAAATTATTCCATAACCATTCCAAAATATCCAAAACGCACAACGTTAATACTTAAGTTTTCACTTCTGCCGGCACTCCCGGAGTGCAACCCGTCATTTTTTTAAAAGTTGAAAGATAAATGTGTGCATCAAGTAGTATAACAGTACTACGTGTTCGTAAGAAGAATACAAATGTGACTTGTTGTTTTGTTGAATAAAGAGGAGCCAGGCGGGACAAAGTAAATTGTGGCAAGTTTACCGAGGCAGCATGTAAATATTTTAACGAGCACACCCTACCGCAAAACCACTAAGCCAGCGAGAATTATTCATTATTATGAGCATCAACTTTATCACAAGACTGTGTACCTATAATTTATTTCGAGTATCAAAGAATTATTTTAATTTATAATTAGACTAGAAAATAATATTAGAACTGAAGAAATTAATTCACTTTCAAGGATGTCATAAAGGGGCGACTTAGAGGAAGCTTCCCGCAATTACACCTCTGTGAGGAGATGGAAAACTCAAAAAAGAACAACCCGTCTGACCAACATAAAGTTGTAAGCCAAATCCTCGTATTCGGGTTGAGATGATTTATTTATTTATAGGAATGATAAGTAGAATCAAATTGTATTTTAAGTATTCACTGCAATCAGGGTTTATTGGTTGATGTCATAAGTGACCTTAGCCTATTCGTTAATTATTATAATGAAAGTAATTGTAATTATGTTATAAGATTGTAGTATTGAAATACAAAAGAGCAAAAAATATTGTTTAAAATAAATTAACAAACATGTGTAATTATCGGGTTTTGTAATAAGGCTAGCGGCAGCCTAGACATAAAGTCTACACTATAGTTACTGCTTTACCAAAAGTAGTTTTGTGATTTTTTTGCAAAGCAAAAATCAGAGGACCGGATCTCTGTCTAGTATAGAGGCAGGCACTCTCTGACGCAACTGTATATTTAAGGAATTTAATGTTATTTAAAATAACAGGTAGGCTTTGCATTGTTTAATTACATTGTGGCAATTAGAGTGCAATTAAAGGTCCATTTGGTAGCAATTCATCAGGCACATCACAGGTCGAAACATATTGATGTACGCTATAATTTTGTGAGACTCTATAAAGAACACAGTGATATAAGTGTTAAGAGTATATTTCAACCGGTGACAGGCCGGCTGATTTGCTAATCAAAGGACTTTTATCGAGTTAACATTATAAATTCATGAAAATGATAGATCTAATTGCAGGATAAATATTAGAAAATACATTGTTTTACAAAATATGTGTATTTTATAGGAAGTAGAGATATTTTGGTAGATGGGGATCTCATTGTAATATTTTTAGGTTCTGGTGAACGCACATTATCAGCACGCGCCGTAAGCGTCGCATTATATGACGTCATCGGCATGCGTCCATCAATATCCGGATTAGTCCAGTAGTGAGACGGTGTTTTCAACGAAAAAGTTGATAATTCTAAAGTTGTTTATTTAAACACATTTCGTCAGGGACATGTTTATAAGCCCTTTTGTAACTTTTTAGAGTTTTTTTACATCGGCGTTAGGTATTATCAACATTTCTTAATAAAATCAGCAATATAAAATTTAAGTGTAATATTTTTATTTCATCTGCCATTATACGTTAGCAGCTCTATATTTTATAGTTGTTAGAACTTTTAGGTACTTGCTATAGTATTAGGTGAACAATTGCTTCTTATTTCAGCCAATATGTTTTTAAGTTTCTAAAATTCAATGAATATGCTTTAAGACTATATAAAAATTTCTAATAAAGATATCACAAAAAAAATAAAAATCGACTTCAAAAACACTGAAAAGTTAAAAATAATATAATAATAGGTACAGACAACATGACACTTCTATATTGAAGTCGGTGCCAAACGATGATCTCCTAGAAAGTTAAAATTTGTCACCGACTTCAATATAGAAGTGTGATGTTGTCTGTACCTATTCTTATATTATTTTCAACTTTTCAGTGTTTTTGAAGTCGGTTTTTATTTTTTGTAAAATATTTTTTATCTTTAACTTTTTAGTGAATGAAGTCTTTTTAGTGAAAGAAACCCTAATATCACCAGCTGCTATTAAATTAGGGTTTCCCTCAATTTTCATAGGATTTCATCATCAGATCCTGATTTTGGTGACCTTGAGACCATCCCAGGAGTATACTCTATCGAATATAAAAAGAATTTTGAAAATCGGTCAACAATTGGCGGAGTAATCGCGTAACACATACTCGTACACAAAACACGTTGGACACACATAAAAATTTCATGGTTTTTCTCGATTTTTATGGGATCCCATTATCAAATCCTAACTTTGGTGACCATGGGACAACCTTTGGAGTATCCTCTATCGAATACAAAAAGAATCATCAAAATCGGTTCATAAACGATGAAGTTATCCGCGAACAAACATAAAAAAAGCATATTATATACGGTCGAATTGAGTAACCTCCTTTTTTCGAAGTCCGTTAAAAAGTTCAGCTTTCTTTGTAAATTACATTTTTTGTCGCAGTGAGCCTAATATTGTATTAAAGTTAGTAAATATGAGTTGACTATAGTGTGCCAATCCTGTTTCTGTCTTACAAAATATTTTTTTCAACAATATTAAGTATTTTAGAACTCTATGTTTTATATTTGTTTACGTTCTGTTGCCCAGATCGTCGGAAGCCTATGTTATACCTTATATAATTAGCTATCTATTAGTGAAAGTCCCGTCAAAATCGGTCCAGCCGTTCCGGAGATTAGCGGGAACAAACAGACAGATACAGACAAAATTTTTTAAAATTATGTTTTTGTTATTGGTACTCGATATACATTCTACCCATTTAGTAAAACCTTGTTATTTTGACATTACAAACAGACACTTCAGTTTTATTTATTTGTATAGATGTATAGATTGACTCCGCCGAGATTGGTCACCGTGATGAGAAGTCAGTTATCGAATCTAATAACTAACTTGTGCGTGCACAAGTTAGTAAAATAGATAAAAATAACAAATTAGATAAAAATACAAGACATATTAATAGATTTGATCGTGGTGTTTAGTGAAACTGTATAAAACTCGTAATAAATTGTTACTGTATGTGTATGTCAATCTCAAAGTACCAGAAAGTTTTTAGCCTTTAAGATACATTGACATATTATACAAAAATCTCGAGTCACGATGTTTGTCCGGGGCACTCCGGGGTAAACTCCGAAACGACGTAACTGATTTTGATGGAATTTGGCTTCCTGTATGTAATTTGGTCCAACCTAAAAGATAGGATTGTTTTTATTTCGATTATTGACTTCTATATTTATTATTGACTCAAACTTAACTATTGCGAAACGTGGTACGCGGGCATTTTCTCAGTTGCATAAGGAACGCGGCTCGATATTGTGCTTATATAAATATAAGTTAATCTTGGATTTTGCGTATTAAATCCTATTACGCTGTGTTCTTCAGTCTTGTCAGAATGTTGTATGATGATATACTTAATTTACGCCCAAGCCGCATTCTTGATGTTGAAAATTGCGTATGCCTCTCGACTCGACACATCTGAAATTAATTACAAATAGGTTAAAACCCATCAGATAATAATTCAAAATGAGTTTCATATGCATATCAGTGTATATCTTATGATGAATAAATAATAAATAATCCACGCTTTGGTTATGATGACGTAAATTAAAATTTGCTTTATACAACATCCGAAGACTAATTAATTTTTATCTACCAATTAGTGCATTGCGATAAACGATGATTAAAAATGTAACATTCCTAAAACTTGCTAATATGCGGTTCTAAAGTTTCGTTTTCCTGACAAAAAACGGTTATTTTAATTCGAGAATCTACACTTATTTGAATGTTTCATTACTTTACGTTTTCATTACTTACGTTTTCATTACTTTTTCCGATTTCTAATTTCAGAGGAAAGTGAGAAACGGTAAGTCCTTAATTGAAAGAATTAACATCTTTATATAGACACTGGCAATTCATATGATAGTTCTCCACAAGCAATTCATAAGATTTGACAAACACGAAAGGCTGCCCACCTGATGGTAAGTGTTAGTGGCTACAGTCATATTTTGATAGGTGCATGTGCTTCTTTTACACAATGTACGTTGGTTTTTAATAGTAGTAACAGTTTCCAATAATTTCGCTGCCCGTCTTGCCCTTCAAGACGGAACAAAGTCAGCAGAAATAGGTAAAGGCCCCTCTCACAGACAGTTTTGTACCGTGGTTATGTTATCTGTGGCGTCTCTTCATAATCGGTCATGCATGACGGGCGAGTAAAAAGTTGGTCATGATCCCCGTTGATGGCTGTATAGTTCTCACAATCACCACTATTCATTCAGTCATTGAGATCGTAACAAATATTTACACCTAATCTGCAGTACATCAAGCTAAATAGGTAATTGGCATCGGAAAACATCGGAAACAATCGTCTAAATTATGAAAGACAATTGACAAAAAGTAGTGTGACCCTAAAAATCATTTACAAGAGCAGCCCTATATCATTATACTGCCTAGAGGTGTCGGTCATCTTCATAAACAAGAAGTTAGCCACCAGTCAACAAAGCTTACTGCCTGTATTAGTTATTCAGAAGTCAGTTTACGCAAAATGTTACGGGTTATATTATCTACATTTGAAACTTCCTCATAAATTACTTCGTTTCTTGGCCAACATACTCGTAAAATCTAATTTCTCAAATCAAACTTTTTTTAGTTTATTGCAGCCAGACAGATTAAAATACTAGCACGCTGGGGTGAATAAGTTTTATATACCTTGTGTAATTTACCCCGGCAAATGTGTCCAAACATATAGGGTAGAAAATTGTGCTTAAACACATCGGCTCGCTGGTTCTCGTTAACATTATCAATATGGACTTGCGAGCTCAAATGTCTGGCTGTTTCTCCCAACCACAAGAATATGTGAATCAGATGAAATCTGTAGCCCTACCGCGTAAGTGCCGTCGAATTGTCGGTCGACGAAATTTTGACAGCCGACGGCATTTTCGTACCGCGCAATTTTACAAATCGACGCGTCGGTTTGACAATCGATGCCGATGGCAAAAGAACGAATGAAAACGCTGTTTTTGACAGTTAAATAGGTACCGCGCAAGAAAATTCAAACCGACGGTGATTGCGACGCGTTGTTTTGAAGTGTCATTTCAATACGACATCTCATAAGCTATCATGTCGAAAAATTTATATTCGGTTTTTCACAAAATCTTCGCGATTTAACCAAAATCATGGCTTGGGTGGCTTTACTGGCGTCTGCAGAAGAGCAGTGGTTGAGAAAAGCCAATATTCAACGCCGATGGATGGAGCGTGCACTGGCCCAAACCAGGCCCCCGTCACTCGCGCAATGCAGCGTTATAAATACCTACCGCTAAGTAGCGCGCCGGCGCTCCGACCGGCAGAGGGCCGCTGCGCCGCCACCCGCCGCGCCGCACGCGAGACTTATTATTATTATCGAATCTTGTAACTTTTTTCATAAATTTGTTTTTTATTGGTTTCTTTTTGTTTATTTTATTGCTTTTTTGTTTATTATATTAATTTGATTTTTATTTTCTTTTTTTTTATCAATAATTTTCTATTTATAAATTTCTTTTCAGAACTAAAATCTGGATTTTTATACCTAAATCGAATAATTTTTCGAAAATTTTCGGTTAAATGTTGATTCGAAAAAAGTTCTACTTGCATTGTGGTTTATAAAACCACACAATAATTTTAATTTAATCAAATTGTTTAACCATACGGCGGTACATTACTGTGAAGCTATTGTAAGTTGTTAAAAGACAAAAAATGTTTGTATTTTCTTTCATAGTCGAAATTCGAAGTAATTCGAACTAATAAGACAGTAATTCGTTGCCATAGTAACAATCTTCAGTCCTCAGCAACATCGTCACTTAACATCGGCTGAGATGAAAACCAAGAGCTTCCTTGTTGTTTGTATAAAAAAATTTAGGCAGCCTGCTTGATTGCCTACTTAGTTGTAAGTATAAAAAATAATAAAGTCTCGATGAACCGGCCGCAAGTACTTTATTTGATTCTTTTCAAAAAAAAATCAATCTTACTCCTGTTTTTTACAGATTGCCTATTTATCACAATACGATTCAGGATATTTTCAGTGAGTTCAAATACGAGAAAAAAACATGGATCATGTATTTTTCATAATAATTCGTAATTTTATTAATCATTTGTAATTTCACAACTGAATAAAATCAATGAAGAAAAAATTTCGCCTCGAGCGGGATGGGTAATTTTTTAATAATTTGATTTTTTTTATAATTTTTAAATGTATTAATGACGATAAAATAATATTATATTCTCTTATTTTTTGACATGTATTTTAAAATTTTTAATATTTGCGCACTGCCAATTTAGAAGTAGATTATGAGGAATAATGTATATAATTTAACACAAATCATGTATTTTACCATATTCTTGCAAATAAAGTACTATTGTTATTATCATTTTATAAAATTAAAGCACATTTGAGTCAGGGGCTTTCCTCGCAATCAATTTATTTCATTAATCCTATGTATACCTTTTTGTTTATGTTCTTTGTACAACCCTTATGTTTTCGCTCGATGACGCAATCACGCGGTGTTCGCGGGAATCTCGTCTCTCGGCGCGCGTTCATAGAGACCTTTTCTTCTTGCAGCGACTTTTGTTTGTCGGTTTTGGCTATTATTATTACAGCGATTCGAGCGTTTCTATGGGAGTGATGTATCTGTTACGTAGTAACTATTAACTAATCTGTGCCCAAACGTTGTTGCTGCCCGACACAAATTTTTATCGGTTGGTTTCGATTGTCCAAGGCAAATTTTGTCCGTTTGTGTGAAGATATAATACCGCTCTTGCCTACAAACGAGAGGACAAGCGCGATTAAACCCCTGATATACGAAGGTTTAACCAAAACTCTGCAAATTGAAAAAACAAATGAAGATCTAAGATAGCCGCTTTCCCGCCTATTTTTTTTTCTGTGGCCGGCAAGCTATTCAGCAATTATTTCACATTTTCATCATCGAAAAAATGGTAAATATTTTGCCCAAATCTATGTTATTTTAAAGGAATAGTTGAAAGTAAATTATTAATATACATTTTTTTTTCTAAAATTAATACACTCAGCGGCAAATTTAGAGGAACACTACACTTTTTACATAGATTCAAGCTACTTTTACAACATCATATCGATGTGTGATTGACCTTTAATGCGTTTGTTTGATTGTTATCCAGGATTCATGACCAAAGCCATAACGGATAATGACAAAATTGCCCATTTGTGACCTGGAGAAGAACGGCAACTTTTAATGGCAACGGCAAATTTTTTATCACAATCGTATAACTGGTTTCCGCGTCGAATGTTTTTTTTGTAGCGAATCCGATGGCTAGAAAGCTGGTAAAACTGAATATGGTTTCGTATGCTGAAATACACAGCGTTATCAAAACTAGGAGTGAATTTTTATCGTTCCCCTAAATTTGCCCCTGAGTGTAGTTGATAAGTATTTCAATTTTACATCGCGCTGTAATTGAGTGGCTGTAGTTCAATAGAGATGTGAAAAAAGAACTAGTTTTTTTTCTAATTTGAGCGCTGTCAGTTGAAAACGATTCTCCCTAGGGCTGAAAAGTATTATCTACTTTCAACCCGCTTCTCAGGCTACTTCTAACCTAATTTCCGAGTATGAGTAATAAAGAGGTATTGAAATAAGTAGGTACTAAAATATTCAAACAATATTTTATTTTATGAAAAAATAAAAGGTTCTTTATCTATACTTAATATTATAACGAGCGTCGGTGGCGCTGTGGACTCGGCACTTGCCTTCCAATCGGGAGGTTCGGGTTCGAGACCGCCATGTACCACTGTGTTTTTCGTTTTCGAATTTCATATGTACATTTGTCTGACGCTCCTACGGTGAAGGAAAACATCGTGAGGAAACCTGCATACATCTGCGAAGAGATTCAATGGTGTATGTGAAGTCGACCAATCCGCATTGGGCCAGCGTGGTTGACTAAGGCCTAATCACCCTAATATAGGGTAGGCTCGAGCCCCTCGGTGGGGACGTATATGAGCTGTGATGATGATGATGATGAATATTATAAAACTGAAGAGTTTGTTTGTTTGTTTGGTTGAACGCGCTAATCTCAGGAACTACCGATTCAAATTGAAAAATTATTTTTGTGTTGGATAGTCCTTTTATCGAGGAAGGCTATATAGGCTATAATATAACATCACGCTACGAATAATAGGAAGGAGCTGAGCATCAATTAAAAATGTTGTACAAGTGGGAAAAAAAATAAGGCGAAATATCCGAAAATAAATGTTACATAGTTCGCATTGTGGTGTCTTCTTATAAATTCCCCTTTGAAAAAAATATCTTGCTATTAAACCAGATAAATATGTCTGATGTTGGACAATGGGGTGTAAGAGGTTCTGAATAAAATCCTGCGGGAGCCCAGCTTAACTTGCTCGCTTTACACCCTGCTGTATTAATGGATGAGGTTTTGACCCACCACCACCCAAACTGTGCCAGTGTCATGAAATAATTGTTATTTTTTAAATTGCTGAAATCGATTTTGTGCGAGAGCTGCAAAGCAGGTGATCAGTGAGCAGAGAGCTAGCACGAACATTTGCGTCAAAATTTGTATCGTTATCTTAAATTTTTGTATGAGAATTTAGTTCCAAGTACGCCCTGTAGACACAGAATATATAACAGTACTCTGTACTCTCATACTAATATTTCACGATGTCGATACGTATACTTTCACGTAAAGTTCGTGCTCGTGTTCATGCTAGCTCTACTGTATGCAGAATGTTATTACATACACAACGAATCGCATGGTGTCAAAGGCATAGGTTTTGGATAAACTGATTCGTCCACTTCGCAACCAAGCGTCTGTATTTGACAAGTGAACCTGAATGCTGAATACTGGATTAAGCCTGTTAGAAAAGCCTACAATTAGTTCTGAAGTGGATTTGTAAGCCCTTATGCTATTAATGCAGTAAGTACGTGTCAAGGCTAGAGCAAATTGAATCGATTTCATTTCGCTTGGGACACCACTAGACTAATCCGATTTTGACATCGACGTCGGTGCTAATTTTTAAAATTGTGCATGTTTGTATGTATACTTGTCCACTAAAATGATGTCCACCTCAAATCGTCACCTACCCATATCCCCGCACAGGTGTAATCATTGGCATCTTATTCACTTTGCACAACAATATTTCATAAGGGTGCATAAAGCGCCGGACTCTATAATTGCAATTTGCAACATTCTCTCCCAGTTCACGAGTAATGTACAAAAATTTCTTCCCGATTTTTCTGCTAGCTGCAGTTAAAATGACAATTTGACTTTTTGACAATCGATATTGCGTTTTTAGAAGAGATAGATAATCCACAGGTTTTCACACGACAAAAGATGGTGGAGGTGTTCTCATTGCTGTTTCAAAAAAAATCATAGTTAAAAAGTTGAAATGTGGAATAGCTTATGTGAGGACTTATGGATAATATTGGAGGTTGTAATGGATGGTTCTGTTAAACAAATTGCGTTATGTGTTGTGTACCTACTCCCACCTGTAGGTCACCGCATATTGGATCATTTTTTAAGCAATTGTAACTTATTTTCAGAAAAATTTCATGGTCATACTATCATAATTGGTGATTTAAACTTAAGTAACATTAACTGGAAAGCAATTTATGATTCTAATGATGCATACCAAGTACCTAGGTTAGGCCAAAAATTAGTAGATTTATCGAATGTTAATAATTTTAAACAATGTAATCAAATTCCGAACAACAGAGATAAAATATTGGATCTTGTATTTACAGATATAAAACAATGCATTGTACAAAGAGCACATATAAATTTAAGTAAAATTGATCCTATGCACCCACCCATACTAATTGAGCTTCATATGGGAAGGAGAGAGACACTAAATTACAATAATATTATTAATAGATTTAATTTCCAAAGAGCCAACTACAATGAAATTAACGAAATACTTTCTAAAATAGATTGGCTGGAACAGTTCGCGAATGTCAAAGGAGTTAATCATATGGTAGAAACGTTTTATAGTATAATTAATGACATCATAATTAAAAATGTCCCAAAAATAAAATCAAAAACATCTAAAAAATATCCGCCTTGGTTTAGTTTATGCCTGATTAAGCGCCTTAAAGAAAAAAACTCAATTCGAAGTAGGTACAAAAATACAGTAATCCCATTGATAAGATTGAATTAAGAATTTTTTCAAAAAGATGTGAAAAATTTGCCCAGGAATGCTACAATAATTACATAAATAATATAGAGGATAGCATTGCTAAACACACAAAAAAGTTCTGGTCATTTATCAAATCCAAACAAGACGTGTCAAGTTCATATCCGGCATCAATTAGTGATGGAGTAATTACTGTGAACGATGGCCTAGGCATATGTAATCTTTTAGCACAACGCTTTGCCGAAGTGTACGACAGATCTGCGCGACATGATGCAATATTAATGGCGGACGATTTACATTCGAACACTCTCAATATCAGTAACATCACTATTAGAACCGAGACTGTCGCCAAATCATTGGTAAAGCTAGACTCAAGCAAAAGTATGGGATCAGACTGTACTCAAGCAAAAGTATGGGTATTCCACCTAAATTTTTCAAAAAATGTGCATCGTATCTCACTTTGTCGCATTTACAACGAGTCACTGGCAACAGGCATATTTCCAGAAGCATGGAAGCTTGCAAAAGTAGTTCCAGTATTTAAATCAGGTGACAGTCAATCTGTTGAAAACTACAGACCAATAATCATCATCATCATCATCATCACAGCTCATATACGTCCCCACCGAGGGGTTCGAGCCTACCCAATGTTAGGGTGATTAGGCCTTAGTCAACCACGCTGGCCCAGTGCGGATTGGTCGACTTCACATACATCATTGAATTTCTTCGCAGATGTATGCAGGTTGCCTCACGATGTTTTCCTTCACCGTAGGAGCGTCAGACAAATGTACATATGAAATTCGAAACGAAAAACACATTGGTACATGGCGGGTCTCGAACCCCGACCCCCCGATTGGAAGGCAAGTGCCGAAACCACAGCGCAACCGACGCTCTCCCACAGCGCCACCGACGCTCGACGCTCAGACCAATAGGCGTCCTATCAATCGTATCAAAGGTGTTTGAATCTATAATATGCCCTTTTATCTGTGAACATATAAAGTCAAATATAACACAGCATCAACATGGTTTCATGAGGTCTCGGTCGACCGCCACAAATCTAATGACATTTGTGGAGGATATAACTCGAGCCTTGGATTCCGGTCAAGAAGTAGACGTTATATACACAGATATGAGCAAAGCATTTGATAAAGTACCACACGACATTTTACTCAAGAAATTGAATGGGACAGGTATTGTTGGAAACTTATTAAAGTGGTTCGAATCATACCTTAGTAATCGTAAATTTTATGTTGTTATCAATGGTTTTAGCTCAGATGTTCAAAGTGCCGAATCTGGGGTGCCACAAGGATCTAATATTGCTCCTGTCTTGTTCAATATTTTTATAAATGACGTTGTGAAATACCTGTTACATTCTACTCCATATATATACGCGGATGATCTAAAACTATCGAAGGTAATAAAATCAGAAAATGATATTGAACTACTTCAGAATGATATAAACAGTTTATTGAAATGGTGTGAAAGGAATAGGATGGATTTAAACGTAAAAAATGCTTTCATTTAAAATTCACAAGAAAACAAAAACCATTTAATTCAAAATATTATATTAATGACACACAGTTAAAACAGATTGACTGCATAAAAGACCTTGGAGTAAAATTAGATGCGAAACTTACCTTTGTACCACATATCGATGACACTGTTAAAAAAGCATCTAAAATGCTGGGCTTTATTATTCGAAATAGTAAACAGTTCCGTAAATTGCAAACAAAGAGGCTATTGTACAATGCATACGTTCTTAGTATTATGGAGTACTGCAGTATTGTGTGGAGACCACACTACGCATGTCACTCCTTTAGGCTGGAAAGAATCCAGAAGAGATATATGTGGCATCTAGCATTCTCAAGTAACAGAAACCTAAAAAAACATCATATAAAAGTAAATTACAATATTTCAAATATTCTTCCCTAGAAAAACGCAGAATAATAATAGACCTAATCTTTTTATACAAACTACTAAATAATAAGATTGATTGCCCTCAGCTTCTACAAAAAATCAACTTCAAAGCCCCTAGTAGAATGCCTAGATGCCAAATAGTTCCCTTAGTTCCGCCATTCCGTAGAACAGTTTTCGGTCAGAATTCTCCAATTCTAAGAATGTGTAGACTTCTGAACTGTTTCGGCAAATCTATAGATGTTCATGCTGTAAATTTGAATACTTTCAAAAAACTTCTTCAGGAGTCCATAAACGTTGGCTCTGTGTAGTGATTTTATCATAATTCGTTTGTATTTCTACGAGTAATACGTGTATTAATGAACATAGGGTAATCCAGTCATTTGCTAACAATATTAAATATGTCAGTGCACTTATACACCTGTGTATATGTGTACTTTTGTGTGTGTTTGTGTGTGTGTGTGTGTGTGTCTGTGTGTGTTGTTGTTCGTTTGTGTTTATATGTGTATTTAGTTGTTAAGCAATATACTGAGTAGTCAGCAATAGGCTGAGTTGTCATGGGTGGGTTTCGGCTTGGTGGAGGGGTGTGCCAAGCACGTTGTATAAAAAAGTAATTGTTGTAATATTGTTGTTATAGTAATAGTGTTGCTGTAATATTGTTGTTCAATTATGCATGTGGTGTTTACCTATAAATAATTGTACATTTTGCATAAGTACCCTATGAAGAATGTTACAAATTTGAATGAATGTAACAATTGTTGGTAGACCTAATAAAAAAAATGGAATTTGATAGACAAACAAACAGCCGAGTGATCAACTACTAATGGCTTCCTTTTTAGGCATGCAGCTCAAAACATTAATGTTAAGCCATTTTAGCCCAAGATAAGTACGTATGATAATACCTCGGAGTGAAATTTTAATTTAAAGTTAACGATGAGTAAACGTTTTTCACTCTGAAACTTTGCTCATTATTTTCGGCTATTGCACGTTAGCAAACCAAAAGCATTGTGTTCTCATAACCTATTCCATTGCTGTTGTATTTCAACACAATATTGCAAGTTTCGTGATTGAATATTACTTAAGTCACAACTCAGTGAAAGATTTGAATTTGATCGTTAATGATATTGCTTAAGACGTTATAATGTGGTTAGTGTATTGCAGTTAATAATTTCATTAAGGTATGAATCTATACAAATTATCAAAATTTTGTTTCAAGATGTTTGTCCGGGATAAACCCGAAACTACTTAACCGATTTTGATGATATTTGGCTTAGGACTATATGTAATTTGATACAATTAAAAAGTTAGGATAGTTTTAATTTCGATTATTAACTTCAATATTCAATGTTGCGTAAATTTTCTTTATGGCGAACGTGGTTCGCGGGCACAGATAAGAACAATATAATAATTAAGTTTATGACTAGCAAATCTCCTGCCTTAGTAAAAAAAAAGCTGCCAATAGAAGGAAATCTTGAACAGTGTCCGGTTGAACAGTTCAGTTCAACACAATATCCGGTTAGCATGCTGCTAGAATTAAAAAATATATTGAGATGAAAGCAACGCTTATTCTTGCCGAAGTACTTTTGAAGCGCATTTGATATGAATACAAGGTGTTCAGTACGCAGCCGGTCGTATGTAGGACAGAAACTATGTTGCCCTAACTTCTAGCAAACACGCCGCGGCATTCTTATTTCCGCGATACACGGCTCTTAAGACACGTTGAATATGCCTAAACCTACATAATGATCTTAAAGCTTACTGGTAAGTGTCCATCAGCAGCTTCTAGACGACGGCGACGGGAGGAGCGCCCCCCCCTTCAGCAGACCAGTCCGTTCAATGCCCAGCAATGGAACTTTGGTCCTCTTGAGTGGGAAACACTTACACAGAACTATATACACTATCACATACATGTGGTCCTATTTCAGGCTACCAAGAAAAGCCTAGGTAAGTTTAAGTACGAAATCCCGTAAGCTAGAACGGGAGCACTCAAAAACTTCGGCTGCGTACTGAACACAAGGAATCGAAGTTATAATCGTCATGTGAGTCATATACACGCACAGTTGAGCATATGCTTTCCTCAAGAAAGAGAGGGAACACGTGGCCCATCATAGACTGGTAGCATGAAGATCATTTGTCTCATATCTTTAAATATCTTTCGACATCAATTTTTTATTATTTTATTTGACAGCAATTCCAAAATTATTGGATTTGTTATTTTTATTAAATGAATATGATGTACTTAAGTTGTGGTGTTGTATGCTTCTATTGTTTCACTGTCTATATACAGTGCAGTCTATATACAAAATGACCGAGTCAGCCATGAGCCCATTGCCGGCTATCAATCAACTTGTCGGCAGGCTGACGACCCATTTGGCAAAGTAAGCAATGTTAACCAGCTGTATCTGAACGAACCTTTTCTATAGTTTGTCGAATTTATTCGATTTGTTGAACATTTCATTTAAGATTGTCTCAATGGATCCAGCAGTACTGCGAGGCATAAGTCTCTCACAAAAAGAGGGGTTAGACCAGCTTGAACTCAACCTGTGGCCCGCCAGGCCTTTGTGATTGGCCCATCTTGAGTTATAAAATTGTAAACCATCAGAGGAACTAAAACCGGTAACCAAGCAAAAAAATAGATAACTAGATAGCTCTACCGGGGTGGGTTGCACTGAGTGTTGCCCGAGCGCGAGACCTTTCCTTTTTAACCGACTTCAAAAAAGGAGGAGGTTCTCAATTCGATGCGTTTTTAGTGTGTATGTTATGCGATCACTCCGCCGATTGTAGACCGATTTCCAAAATGCTTTTTGAATTCAATAGAGTATAGGTACTCTTGTGGTTCCATTGTCACCAAAATTAGGGTCTAATGATGGGATCCCCGGAATATCGAGGAAAAAAGGGAAGTTTTACAGGTACGTCCAATGTGTTTCATGTTTTTCCGAAGCTATTAAGGTATTTGCGTCTGGTAGTCAAAACCCGAGCTGATGATGGAAGGATCCTTAACTTTAAGGGGTTAAAGGTTTCTTTAGTATAATAGGCAGATATTAACCCTATGTCGTATTCTTTTAAGTTACTGCGGTGAGTTGGTATAAAATTCACAAAAAAATAAAATAAGAAAAAACAAAAAATAAAAACCGTCTTCAAAAACACTAAAGTAAATGTTAAAAATAACATAAGAATGCAGACAAATTTGCAATTGTCTGGAGGGAGACTCTGTACCAGGGTCGCCTGCTTAGGTACCTCCGTCTTACCTATTTTTTTTTATTGCAGAAAGTTGGCAAACAAGCAAACTGCCCATCTGATGGTAAGTGGTAACAGTTACCTATAATACATGTGACTCTTGTGAGATTCGCAGCAAAACTACAACCCCCACAAGAACCACAGTGTACGTTGCCAACTTGTGACATAAGATGTAAGTTCACAGTACCCAGTAATTTCACTGCCATATTTCTGCCGCAAAGCAGCAGTGCTTGCATTTCTGTGTCCCAGTTTGAATGGTAAGATATGGCAGTAAAATTACTGGGTAGCATGACTTTACATGTTATGGCAATATTTGGCGACGTACACTGTAGTTCTTGTGGGAATCGCAGATTTACTGCGGATCTCACGAGAGCCACATGTACTATCGGTGACTGTTATCGCTCACCATCGGGTGGGCAGTATGCTTGTTTGTTTGGAAGACGGTACCAAACAATGCCCTCCTAGGAAGTCTTAAAATTTAGCACCGACTTCAATATAGAAATGTAATGTTGTCTGTATTTTTATATTATTTTTCACTTTTAGAGAGTGTTTGAAGTCGGATTTAATTTTTTGTTTTTAATACCACCCAAAGTATAGTATACACTTTTAGTGTATATAAGGAAAGTGTATCTTTGGGGACTAAACATTTTGTATACATTAAGTATTTTTTTTCAAAATGAAATAAATAGTACCACGAGGAAAAATATTTATCTTGGTCCTACTCAATCAGTACATTCAGTATCAATACAATTTAATATTTAAAAACAATGGTCCCATTGAACGGACCACAAGCAAAAATAATTAAAAGTAAAAAACAAATAAGCTTTTATTATTACATTGTCACGCTATATACATGTGCATGCAAAATTTCAGCTCAATCGGAAAACGGGAAGTGGGTCTTTAGTTTGCAAGATTTTATTACAGACAACGGACAGGTGAAAGTAATAAAAGCTTGTAAAAAATTGCCCTTGGATCGACCAGTAGAACTAAGTAATCGGAATACGGGCAAAAAACGTTTATTATGACTTCGTTCACTATAGCGTAGCGGTAGGTAATGCTTCCGTTAGGTCCGTCCGGTCCAGTCGTTAAGACATCTCATTATAGATCTGGAGTTTTGTGGTTCGATTACCCATGGGGCCAGTAGCTTTTCTGGTCGGTTTGGTCAGTGGTGGGGCTGCTATACCCTCTTGGCTAGCTACCACCGTCTTATCTTATATTTGACGGCATAATTTTGTTGTGTCCCGACAACTAGGGATAAGATAGCCAGTTCCTTAGTCAAAAGCAGTTAATTTGTTTGGTACTCGAGTAACATAACATTTTTATGACACAAAATAATTTTCTGGCAAGATCGAAAAAGCTTCTTGTATTTGCTGACCGCTGTCATGTTTGTGAATTGGGTTGATGGATGTTCTGGTTCCCGGCCATAATTGAAGCAATTAATAGAAAACAACAACAAATAAATAACGAACGCTGTTTTCAAGCCGTGGTTGTAGATATTAATTAATTTACCTATTCAACCATATAAGTCCCACTGCCGGCCATGGAACTTTTTTATACCAAAAAAGAATCGTTCTAATATACCAGGTAACACAAGCTGGCGTAGGGTATTATGTAAATTTTTCCAATTTCTCGGGCTGTAATTCCCTCCATCCACTTGGATCTACTAGCAGGCTCCGCCAGTGCAGCCAAAACTGATTCAAACTGAAAAATGTTACTCCTATATAGACCTAGACAGGAACTTATTGACGTCAAACTTAACACAAAAATTGAATTAACCAAGAATCTAATTAAAAATCTAACCACCTAAGATACAAGGTTACTTTTTAAGCAGGAGCCAACTTTTTACTATGGGACCAATCTTGATATCGCGAAAAAGAATCATCTGTTCTATACATCTAGATTCAGCAGATGTTGAACATTTGTATGGAACGGCAGATTTTTTTTCGCTATTTCAAGTCGTGTTGTTCCCAAAGTAAAAGTTGTCCAGTTTGCTTGTCTGAACAAGCACATAAAATTTGGCTCCTGTTTGAAAGTAACCTTGTATTTAACAATTATTTATTTAATCTCGTTATGCACATACGATCAATAAATCAACAGCCATAATCTGCACTGCTGAACATAGGCCTCTTTCATGTAGCACTACAAATTTCGTTTCTGGGCTTCCCTCATCCAGCTGCTGCCAGCAGTTCCT
This sequence comes from Schoenobius gigantellus, assembly GCA_963935595.1. Lineage (NCBI taxonomy): Eukaryota > Metazoa > Arthropoda > Insecta > Lepidoptera > Crambidae > Schoenobius > Schoenobius gigantellus. The sequence goes on from OZ012548.1 coordinate 21,214,534, forward strand.
AAGGTCGTCGATCGATCGAGTCACAGGGCGTCCACACAATGCTTCCATTGAGTCACAGGGTGTTCATACAATTGCGTTATTATTCTAAGATACAATGCTTGTCCAAACGCGGTCTCCACTCCAAGACTCGTCTGCCGCAACGATTGGCTCTACAGCTCTATTGTCTCTACAGTTCTATTCTATTGTCGGTTCTATAGCAGACGTGACCAACCCACTGCCACTTCAATGCGAATTAGAGTGCTGAAGTGACAGTCGGCTTTTGGGCTTGTGACTTTCGTCCTATGACGAATATGTACACACACCTGAACCATTATTAAGATGTATGCAAATAATATAATAGAATAGCAGTAATTGGAGCAGATATACATATAAATCTTAAACGCATATTATGTGCACTCGTAAACGTCAAGATTTCATATTTTTTATTTATCTTCATATTTTTCATTTATTTATTTGCGGTTAACTTCCTTAGAGCTTACTTTTACGACGTCCATGGGAAGAAAGGGAACTGAAACACATGTATTCCATCCCTCATCGCACGGAATATGTTGCAGAGTCGCTACGAATCTTTAATGTTTTACTTATTATATACTTTTACCGTGTTATTGGTATCTATATGAAAGTTGCAATTAAAAAGGTGTTTGATACATACCCTATCAAGCCGAAACCTACCCATTTTAACATAGCCATATAAAGGATACGGCGTCATTGAAAATTCGAAATTGTAAATCATTTGAAGGTGGCGGGAAGCCGCTGGATGCGGGAGGCGCAGAACTGATCCTATGGCTATGTCTAACAGTGGGCGTCTCTTTGCTGAAATGATGATATATAAAAATCTCGCTCCCCGATGGTTTTTATATTATTGCTAATTAAATGGTTTGTTATTATTAGTAAGTTCCATAAGCTTCTAGCAGATGTTGTGACGTATCTTCCATTTTTTAGAATTTTCCTGACTTGATACCATTTATATTAAAACCATTAATTGTGAATAAACTACTCTACTATAAACATTGAATTGATACTTTTGAAAGCTGAAAAATTTGTGATCAATAAAAAGCGCTTGCCCAAAACTTACATAATCTCAGAAATAAAAGGACTTTAGTAACAATTTTTTTTTGTATTTTTCGCGAACTTCGCCGTAAATTTCTGCAAAAAAACTGTATGGAATTTGGCGTACAAATTAGTAAAATGACTAGCTAGTTTCATAGACCAAACAGGTACAAAAGTTATTAATTTTGCTAGCAGTTTTTAAAAAATCAGCAAAAGGGCGCTGTAGGTAATAATAATAATAATAATCTTTATTTCTCATCACAAAAACAAAAACAATACCAACAACACAAGAAGCTTACAAATGTATAATTACCTATTTATTTTTATTTTTGTGCGAGACTGATGCCTATGCTAAGTATATTAATACACCTGTATTACAGGACATCAGGCTCTCACCACCTCGGTACACAAATTAAATTTCATTTACCATGTAACAGGAACAGCTAGAGTTAACGATACCTACTTATAAATGTTATACTTCTTATATAGTTACTTATTTACTTATTAATTTCATGCCTTTATAGAATATTACGTGTGTGTGTATGGGTGTGTGTGTGTGTACGTGTGTGTGTGTGTGTGTGTGTGTGTGTGTGTGTGTGTGTGTGTGTGTGAGTGGAGGTTCGTATGAGTGAACACGCCTATGTGCCTATTTTATTTTATAATATGACCTTAATGTTATATACTCATTCATTTAGTTACTGTAGGTAGGGCAAACTATTCATCTTGATTTGTGAATTGAATTCAGATCGAAAAGTCAGTAGTGTTTCTCTACACTGGGAATAAAATTCAATGTTGATTGATAAAGTTTAATGTGGTTAGAAAAAACTGTAAGTACCTAAACAAAAGTTACAAATCCTGTTCAAACTGTCTACCATTATTTCGTATGCAAGCATGGAGCCTACGGCGTACTTCACTCTCTGCCACTCACGCTAAAAGTGAGGTTTTTATTTATTCGGCAGCTGCCTCCTCTCCCTCAACTCTTCAATGGATGGCTCTTTCTTTCTTTTTCTTGGGTTTTGGTACTTAGGAGCCCAAATGTGGAAATTATGGTAATTTGTGATGCCATCACGATCGAACGTCGACTTGTCAGTTCAAAAAAATTATTACATAATTAGTGGGCCCGGCAGACATTGTCCTGCCCAATTCCAGCGCCACCTACCGGGTCCAACTTTACGTTTAAACCTTTCTTGGACTTATTCAAATACACACAGAAAATTTCGTAAGAATCTGTCGAGCCGTTTCAGAGTTTTAGCGAGACAAACACACAGCGTTTCATTTTTATATATAAAGAAGAAGATTTGGGTCTTCAATTTCGGCATGAATTAAAAATCTACAAAAATCCATCCTCCTCACAGGATCACCCTCTTCAATGGCTTGAACTGATGTGTAGTGGTAAAAATAAAGGTTTGCTCTATGCGCTACATACCAAGGCTCACCATTGCGATATACCCAGTCGCCTTGCCACTTGCCTTATTGAATCAGAAGGGTCTGCTCGAAAGTACTTAAGAAATTCATCATCGTCATCGGCAATAACAATGGGAGGTCTGCCATCGTCGTTGTGGCATCGTTGAAACGATTCCATTTCTCGAATGTGCCCATTGGCGTATCTAAAGCTTTTTTCCATTCTAGCCCATGATTTTGTGTGAAGTTATCAGCATTTTGGCGTCCAAGTAGCACCAACACGATTACGTCAGGTATACGGCGATTAGGGAAACGCCTTTGATACTCTCTTCGTGCTGCAGCGGCGTCATCATCACAAAATCCGTACAAATACACGATGTCAGCGTATTAATTATTTAATTATGAACGATCTGCACTCCAAAGACAAAGTCGCCACAATAAATTAGAGACCAAATTTTAGTACCTGCGCGAACAGTTTTTCCAACCACCGCCGCACATTATTATTGGTGTAAATGCCTATCACTAAAAATTCAAAGCGAATGTTAAAAATTTCAAATTGTAGTAGCTGAGTGTCTTTATTAAGTAGTAACACAGTCAATATGACAGTATTTCAAATGTACTGAAAACAAATATTGCTTTACTACGTTTCTGTTTACTTTTCGGACTAAATTCAATCAACAAATGGAAATGAAAAGTTTAACCTACAGTGCCCTTCTGCTGATTTTTTGAAACAGCTAGGAAAGTTAATAGCTTTGTACCTTTTTGGAAAGCTTATGAAATTAGTTAGACATTTTACTAATTTGTATGCTAATTTTAATATAGTATTTTTCCAATAATTCGGCGAATTTCGGGAAAAATACAAAAAAATAAAAATTATTGCTGAGATTATATAAGTTTTGGGCAAGCGCTTTTCTTAAAATGATCACTAATTTTTCAGCTTTCAGAAAAGTATCAATTCAATGTTTGTAGTGGAGTTGTTTTTTACAACTAATGATTTTTGGTAACAAGTCAGAAAAATTCTAAAATATCGAAGAACCGTCACAACTCGGTAACTATCCAGTTTTGACCCCTAGTTCACTGGACTTAATTTGTTGCTAATAACCTCTAGTATAACCCCTTTCAAGGAATAGGTCGAATTTCCCTGTCATCCTGTATACTGTAACAGAACTATGTTATGCGATGAAGTTAATGATTTGCGCACTCGACCGAAGACAGCCGATGCCAAACGATGGTATACGAGTACGTGTGTGTGTGTAGGCTATTGCCGCGACAAATCGTAAATTTTTTTTTACAAAAAAAGCCGACTTCAAAAACACCAAAAAGTCATAAAGAATACATACAACATCATTTAGGTTTATATTGAAGTCGGTGCCAAATTTTAGGTTACTACATTAAATTGTTCTTCTATTTTTTAAGACTTTCAATGTGATCATTGCTTGGCTCTTTCGATTTGAAAAAGATTTTTTTGTAATCGAAAGAGCAAATGGCGGAGTAATCGGTGAACATACATAAAAAATAGTAACAGCCGAACATAGAGCCTCCTCCTTTTTCTAATTTGGTTAAAAAATTCAATCTCGTTATATTTCGAATCTCCGAGTTCCCATATACTACTACTACATTTCATATTTTTGGGTAATTAGAACCCTAATCACCAACTCCCATATTAACAACTTCAAAGTCTTTGTAGCGTTTCTTACAGTTTGGTGCGGTATGTTCTTCACAGTTCTTCATCTCCTTCAGGCCTCTTCTCCTTCTCGCAATTTCTCGCCATTTGCTTCTGTATTGGGCCGAAAAAATCCATTTAGCAGTACTTCTTATATTGTTGCCTTTCCATTTTACTTGATGTTTGATTAAATAATATTTTGATTTTGATACGTAGCTATGAGGCTTAACAAAGTAGGTACAAACAAAAGATACAATTGAAATTTCGTTCGGGTTGGATTAGTCCTCGGGAGCGAAAAATTCGCTTAATTCGCTTAGTCCGATTGATCGAACTTGGCAGTCGAACCATCTGGCTATAGAGAATTAGAGATGTTGAAAACGCAGGTTCCGAGTTCTGCTGGAGGTGAAATATTTCCTTTTTTATATACAACTAAGTTGGTAAACGAGCATACTGCCCACCTGATAGTAAGTGGTAACAGTCACTTTATAGTACACTAGCTGTGCCCGCGAACTACGTTTCGCCTTATAAAGGACTTCAACGCGTTCTTAATTATATCTTCTATATTTTTCCCGTTTTAGCAACATTTTTCATTGATTCTCCTCTCCTATTGATCATAGCGTGATATTACATAGCCTAAAGCCTTCCTCGATAAATGGACTATTCAACACAAAAACAATTTTTCAATTCGGACCAGTAGTTCCAGATATTAGCGCGTTCAGCCAAACAAACAAACAAACAAACTAACAATCAAACAAACTCTTCGGCTTTATAATATCAGTATAGATGTGGTTCTTGTGAGATTCGCAGCATATCTGCAACCCCCACAAGAACCACAGTGTACGTTGCCAACTTGTGTCATAAGATATAAGTCGCGGTACCCAGTAATTTCACTGCCATATCTTACTCTTCAAACCGAAATACAGCAATGCAAACACTGCTGTTTTAAGGCAGAAACGGTAAGCGCTCATACGCCCTAGCTTTTTCATTTTAATATGCAACCGCCTGTGATTGTACGCACTTACCCGCCACAAAATTTCAACCGCGGCGGTTGATGGGAGAGCCGCGGCCCGCTTCGCGGCTAGCCGCCATCTTGTCTATACTTACGCACTGGCGGCGGCGGCGCGGCGGTTAGTTTGCGGCGAGCCGCCCACCAATGAGTTTGTACCGAGTTGCGCAGCTATGAACTTTGACACTGAGAAATTTATTGTCGAAATTCAACAACGAGAAGCTATTTGGAATTGTATAGCCGAAAAATTTATCTTCATCCTTCTTCAGTTCTTGAAAAGAACTAACGAACTGGCCAAATTCTTTGCGTGTTTCTGGTAAAGGGTAAATCCAGTTTTTTTATTTTTCTTTCGTTGTTTCCTGGAGTAAAAATAGATAACACAAGCTAGCTCGACAGCGTCCATTTCGTTTTACGTCCACACTTTGGAGCGGCCCAACCGCTTAACGCGGTTTGACCGCTCAAACGAACAGCCTAGAATCAACGAATATTTGAACATGGTCTGTTTCAACAGACCATGTTCAAATATAAGCAATAGATTTTATACCAATTTTTTTACTTCATAATCTAAAAATGACAAAATTCCAGACAATCTTCACCCTCCCCCCAATTTTGTCTATTTAGGAGGGATATTATTGTAAAAATTTTTCGCTGACCTCTTCTTTTCATAATATACCTACCTGTTGGTCAAATTTTATCATCATAGATCAAAATAAAGTCTAAGATTTAGGCACACTTTATGCTAATTTTGGTTAGGTTAGAGCAAACAGAAATCAGGCATATGAAATTTTGTCAATAACTTCCTTTAACATATCTTTAGAAAAGGTCCCTTAAGAAAAGGATTTTTGGTAATTCAAAAGAAATGACACCCCTTTGTAATCCCTAACATAGGAAATTGTTACGCCTAAAAAACTAATCTTTAGCTCCAAAAAGTTAAGAATACTTCCACCATCAGCTCGGTCCATGACTACCAGACGCAAATACGTGAAAAGCAAGCTTCGGAAAATATGAAACACGTTGGACGTACCTATAAAATTTAACGATTTCCCTCGATGTTCATGGGATCCAGTCATCAGATCCCAACTTTGGTGACGATGGGACCACCCCAGGCGTATACTCCATCGAATACAAAAATAATTTTGAAAATCGGTCCACGATTGGCGGAGTAATCGCGTAAATTATACACAAAAAAAACATACGCATCTAATTGAGAACCTCCTCCTTATTTGAAGTCTGTTAAAAAGCGGCAACTGCTGGGGAATTTACCAAAATTTAAGCCCCGTGTCATCTGTACAAAGAATTTATTGAGAAACTACACTCGCGAGCAAAAGTTTGGAATCAGTTACTTGAAATTGGTTCCGCGTGATCTTGCTTACTAAATAAATTTTTAATAATCATAAAAATGACATCATGTTTTAGGTACAACTGTCCACTTTAAATCGATATAAAATTAATTCATAACGAGACCGTAATTGTGGAGTTATCCCGGATTAAGTGAAGGAGTAGGAAAACAAGGAAATAGGGAAAAATAATGAATGAATAAAACAACAAAAATTATTAAATAAAAATTTTATTTATCTTTAAAAATAAGTGTCAATATTTTGCGTTCCCTCCCCTCGCCCTAATAACTGCTACAAGACGATTCTTCATAGACCTGATCAGCTTCTGAATTGATTCTTGTGAAATACCTTCCCACTCCTCAATCAACGCTGATTTCAGCTTATTCAGACATGAAGGAGCAGGAGTTCTGGAACGAACCTTCCTCTTCAGTTCATCCCACACGTGCTCAATGGGATTCAAGTCAGGGCTGAGCGCTGGCCAGTCCAATGTGGCAATACCGACTTCTTCGAGGTATTCCGTTGTTACACGGGCAGTGTGACAACGAGCGTTATCGTGCATAAGGAGGAAGTCATCACCGATGTATCCCGCATAGGGAACGACATGTTCCAGGAGAATATCGGAAATGTACCGGTCCGAAGTTAGACCGCCTCCTCGTCCCCCGCCAGGCACGAAAACAAGCTCGGTTTTACCATCGAAGGAAATGCCGGCCCACATCATACAAGAGCCGCCCCCATAAGCCACTGTTTCAGCGACACAGCACTGTGCAAATCGCTCCCCAGGCCGCCTGTAGACCCGTCCTCTTCTGTCGCTACCGTGCAAACACATCCTGCTTTCGTCGCTGAGCTGCCGTGAGTTTCAGGCCTGTGGCAGGCCTTTTTGGAGTCAGATTCGCTTGCTTGAGTCGTCGACGAACTGTCCACTCGCTGGTTGCTACCCCACGAACATCTCGGAGTTCCTGTTGGACGTCGACACCAGTCAAATGCCGATTTCGGAGAGAGGTTGACACGATAAAACGGTCATCCCTCTCCGATGTGCACCGGCGCCGTCCAGATCTTGGTCTCGGGATAAAGCCACCAGTCTCCCGAAAGCGCTTATAAACTTTCGAAACACAGGATTGGCTTATGTGAAGCCGACGAGCGACAACCCGCTGGCTGAGCCCTTCTTGCAATAGGGCTACGATTTGTGCTGCTTCTGTAGGTGTTGTCTCCATTGTCGTACAAGGGTCAAAAGTGGCGGAGATGTGTACCGGTCAACGTGTGAAAGTTGACTGATTAGGGAAAATCCGATAACAGGTGCTTTTATAGGGGGTCAATAGGTCGCAACTCGTGACGTATCAAACAATTGAAACACGTCTTTTTCCATACACCTTCACTTAATGCGGAATGGCTCCATAAATACTGGCTTGTTTTTAATGAATTCGGTATCAGTTTAAAAGTAAAGAGTTGAACCTTTAAAATGATGTCATTTTTACGATTATTAAAGAAGTATTAACTACTCAAGATAACGCGCAACCAATTTCAAGTAACTGATTCCAAACTTTTGCTCGCGAGTGTAGGTTATAACCCGCATCATTTTCTGTTTTCGAATTCTATATTTTCCCGCGCAGCAATTTCCTTTGTTAGGGAAACGGGTCCTTTTGAATTATCGAAAAGCCTTTTCTAAATGGATTTTACTAATTTTTTATTAAATTTGGCACCGATTTCAATAAAAAAAATGTGATGTAGTCTAAACCTATTCTCATATATATATTTTTTAGCTTTTCAGCGTTTTTGAAGTCGGTTTTTATTTTTGTATTTTTTTTTCTTTTTAAACTAACAAGTTTTTTGTTAAGAATTCATTCCTTAAATATTGTGCTACATTATTATATATTTTGCAGTAAAGCGTAGCAAAATATTTTCACAGGGAACAAGAAAGTGTTTATACGAGTCAAGGAGGCTACCACAAACTAATTTTCCTAACAAATTAAACTGTACTAGGACATAAAATCTCGCTTCTGACAGTCATAATGTGGGCCCACTAGATAATTCTAAAAATTGGAAATTTATGTAAGACGGTGGTAGCTAGCCAGGCTGGTTCAGAAGCCCTACCACCAACCAAACCAAGCGGAAAAACCAATACCCACATCCTCGAATAATCGAACCATGGAACTCAAGATCAATACCGTGTGGTCCCAACCACTAGACCACGAGTCGTGCCAACTTTCGCCATCACATATCAAGCAATTTTGGGGATTTTGTGAATAAGCAGTAGGTAAACACCATTTGCTTTTATGTATAGACTAGTGGGCCCCGCGGACGTTATCCCGCCCGATCACAGCGCCACCTATCGGGTTAACCTGTATGTTTAAACCTTCTTTGGACCTATTCAAACACACAGAAAATTTCGTAAGAATCGGTCGAGCCGTTTCTGAGTTTTTGCGAGACTAACACACAGCGTTTCATTTTTATTTATAAGAAGACTAGTGGGCCCGGCAGACGTTGTCCTGCCCGATCACAGCGGCACCTACTGGGTCCAAATAAATTACTTTTAAACCTTCCTTGGACTTATTCAAACATACACGGAAAATTTCGTAAGAATCGGTCGAGCCGTTTCAGAGTTTTTGCGATACTAACACACAGCGTTTCATTTTTATATATGAGAAAGAAGAAGAAGACAAGAAGAAGAAAAAAGAAGAAGATTTTCTTCGTAATTACGTGACAATTTCATATTTTACCGTAATAACAATTATTTAGATTTATATTTTATAGAAAAGTCCTTTAAAATACGTTAAGCAGTTGGAAACAAAGCTTTATAGCAAATCGAATTCGCAAATGTATTATTTACCGGAGGAAGACTCTGTAATATAGAGTCGTCTACATGGGCACCTCCATCTTACCTATATCTGTCGCCAAGCAGCGGTACTTGAATTGCTGTGTTGCGGCACGGTTCCGGTTTGAAGGGTGAGTGGCAGTGAAATTACTGTGACGTGACATCTTATGTCACAACTTGACAACGAACCTTGAACCCTTATAAGGGTTGTAGATATGCAAGTCTAACAGGAAGTCTTTAGTGTATCTAATGCCTTTTTTTTCTTAGGGAGGAAATGCGCAACCGCACTGTACCCGCCGTTGGCTAGACGGCGAGTGTGTGTGGGGTTGGCCCGCCAGAGTGCCAGGTCGACCCACTAAAACCCCCCTGTGTTCTCTCTGTCCTTGTGGGCGAGCATGGTAGGGTCCACAATGCGACTACCACTACCAGCGCGTCCGGGCAGGTCCGACCATGTTAGTCGGGCTATCGCCAAGGGGGATTGCCCGAGAACACCAGGGCAATTCCCAGACGGAGGGCCTTACGGCGGTTAGTGTAATGCCTGATGTATCAAATCAATGTTCTATCTATCTAGGAACCACATGACTAAAGGCGACTGGAGCCACTTACCATCACATGGGTAGGTACATGGGTAGCCTGCTTGTCGGCCAACTTAGTTGTAAAGAAAAATTATCAATGGAATGTCAGCTTCCATACTACTCTCGACATGTAGATTATAATGTTTCTACGTGGTAATTCGAAAATAATTATACCTATACTATGCACCTTGTGTTACGATTTCATTATACATGTAGGTAGGTACGTAATAATATAACTCGTATTCATAATTGCAGAGGCAGGTGTTAATACTACTGTCACATAAATAAAAAACATTGTAAATTACTGAAAATATAGATTTTTTTGCTGGCTTTCTTGTCATTTACTACTTTTTTTTATTATTAGCGAAAATATTCGAAAACCATTCTGCCCGTGGTATTCTTCTTATTCTTTATATTATTACGAGTATTTTAAAGAGTTTGGGTGAACTCCTAATACGATGGCCCAGTACAAGTAAATAGGGAGTACCAGGGCTGATCAGCAGCCAAAGTTCATCAGCTGAATGTACCACGTACAAGTGAGTTTAGCTTGGGAGCCGACGCCGTATTATTTGACGCCGGGTGTTAAATGATTTTTGTAGAAATTACTCATTTGCGTTAGAAAGACATACCATTTACCTTTGAAAAATTCTCTTTATGGCAGGTTGATGTAGAAAATCTAAAACCTGTAGTATTTGCTGATGTCTGTCATGTGTATAAAGCAGGCTGATGGATTTGCCTGGGTTCCTTAATTGAAGCAACTAATAGAAAACAACAAGAAATAAATACGAGCGCTCTATTTTTGAACCATCCATCAAGAGTCCTTGTTTGCAGGCTGCGGTCCGATATCGGAATGAGTCCGCTGTTTCATTTCGCGTACAGTCTCTGATTAGCTGTGGCCATTTAAGTACGGTCACTAGTTATTTTAATTGACTTGAGTTGTATACACAGGGTTATTTTTTGACCCCCGGCCAAAATTTAATCTTACTAATATTATAAAGAGGAAAGATTTGATTGTTTATTTGTTTGTATTGAATAGGTTTCGAAACTACTGAACCGAGTTTGACGAAAGTTGGTATAGGGATAGTTCGAGACCAGGGGAAGGACATAGTGTAATTTTCCTATGGGAAAAAAATTCTCAAGGGAAAACAAAAATAATGCGGGCGAAGTCGCAAGCGGAAAGCTAGTATAAAATAAAAAAAAGTATTACCACCTGATCCTCGCCCTGTGCGTTCCTGTGTCACTCTCAAACCCCTTGATGTCCCTTAGTGTAATTCGAAATTCTTTTGCAACTCTTTTACTGTACGCGCTGCAATAATGTGGAATGCTCTCCCAGCTAACATCCGTGAAAGTTCTTCCATAACTACGTTTAAGAGTAGATTAAGAGCTCACTTACTCTCGAATTTATCGTAATATGATACTTTATATATTGTTCATATGTATCTTTGTATAGGTATATTATATTGTATTTTTGTGTAAATGTACACCATCTTCCCGCTAATATAATTTCATACAACATCTAGGGTTGGCTGGAAGAGATATCTTAAAGAGATAAGCTCGCTCTTGTACATCGTTTGATTGTAACTATTTTGTTTTTGTTTTAATTGTATTGTGTACAATAAAAGTAATATAAAAGGGTCTGGGGATGACTATCATGTCAGATTACGTATGAAAAAGTTTTAACCGCCTCCGTGGTCTAGTGGTTGAGACTACCGGGTGTTGATCGGGAGGTCCGGGATTCAATTCCTCACGGAGGCAGACATTTTTCTGCTCGGTTTGGTTGGTGGTAGGGCTTCTGAGTCCGCTTGGCTAGCTACCACCGTCTTACCTAAGTTTGCCATAAGAACAATGTTAATAGCATTGTTATGTTCCGACAATTAGAGGTAAGATAGCCAGTTCCACAGCTGTTGAGAAGTCCAGGTAAAGCTTGTTTCCACCTTCGGCCTTATCGTCACTTACTATCAGGAGAGATGAAGGCAAGAGCTTCCCTGTCATATGTAAAAAATGTAAAAAAAACCTTTTTTATTATACTCGTATTATACTGCCATAGAAAGTCGGGAAAAAAAATTGGCGAGGGGTCCAAAAATAACACTGTATTTTAATTTTTTTACGTTCAACTTGTTATTTACAATAAGTTTATTTTTTAGCCACAATGAATTTTAAAGAGTACGCAGACGTAGCTACGTATGTACAAAATATTGAAGTCAAATGTTGCATAAGCTTTTGATTGAAGTCAATCATTGAATTAATCCTTTAATAGTATAATTTGGAAGTACTCGTAGTTCAAAAGTTTATTTTCATGCTTGCTCACGCATCCCATATATTATGACACAACAAACCTAATGCACGTAAACCACACCGCGTCCGACCTTCTTAACAAGGTTAACATAAACTTTCCGTAAAGTTAGGGAGCATTTAAAGTGAGTTTTGCTCCTTATTTACAGTGTGCGGTATTTACGGTAACGATAGTTATTTCCCGTTTGGCCCTAATGTTGTTCAATTTAAATAATTTGAGCACAGGACCATAAGAATGAATAGTTTCATTTATTCACTGATAGTCCCCGTTTTTCTCGGAGCTTCGGAGGGCGGGCTAACGAGCGTTTTTTCGTTGAGACCCAATCCAAACGATATTTTGCTTTGTTTACTTACTTACGCATGTGTGCATGAGGTTACTTTTCTTAAATAACCTGATTATCTATGAAGCAAGCAGTGCGATCATTTGTCTTTTAATAACTTCAAAAAAGGAGGAAGTTCAATGTTCGAATGCATCTGTTTTTCATGTATGTTCATCCTTTTCTTTCTCCTTCGATTGTGAATCAATTTTTGAAATTTTGTTTGTATTCGATGGAGTATACTGCTGATGTGGTAGTGATGGGATCCCAGAAAAATCGAGAAAATTTATTTATTCCATAGGCACGTCCACGTGCCTTATGTTTTTTTTTCTGAAGTTATTGAGGCATTTGTGTCTGGTAGTCATCTTCTCATGTAGATTTTTTTGCATGTAGGGGATATTGTATAGGTCACACTTAAAGTTTCCAGAATTGACCACTTACATAAACATTATTTAAAAAGTCATTACTACATCTGAAAATGGAACTCTTTAGCGGTAGAATACAATAGGCTAGTTGACCCTTTTTTAAAGTAGGGCTTAAAATGTTCATAATTGTTGTATTAGACCATAGCACATGAATATTATTTTTTTCGATGGCTAAAAAATACAAAAAATCTATTTTAAATTAAGATTTTCAATTTTGGACCGAAAACACGGTCAGCCATGATAGTCTGTTCATTATCTATGGCAATGACGTCAGTCTTATAGTAAACAAAGCACGGGGGCGAAATAACCTCACAAATACAATGCTTTCTATTAAATATCACAAAATATAGTAAAACTGTATATGGAACGGGACAATAGAACAAGAATATAGAATTACCTCTTCAAAGACTCCAGGAAATCGGTGGATTAGACGTACCCAGTGATATAGACATGCGAAATATTTGGTTAACACTCGCTTAAAGAAATCCTGTAACTATCTACTGAAACTCAAATGTATTTTTGCGAAAATCACATTAATGTAAGTACTATAACTGAATAACTCAATCTGTGTAGGTACTTCAGTTTCAACTTAAACAAAATATAAGTTTTTAGGTTGTATGTAAAATCAAATCTGTATGTAAATTAATTAAATTTTTATCTTTCAGTTAGAATGAAAACTGACTGCAGCCGACCAACCAAATTTTAACTTGACCAGAAAACTGAGAGAAAACTTGACCATTCACGCCTTTTTGATTTAATCTAAGTTATACACTGACACTAGATGATGTTTCAAAGAAAAGAATATGTACTTATGTTCAATTGAATAATTATGTAATTGAATAATTATTAAAAAGTATGTAATACAAACAAAAATATCAAAGTTTCATAATGAATATATTTATCTAAACAACTTTTACTTGAATTTACTGAGTACCTAATTAAAATTTGTTGCTTTCAGTGGTTACTTTATGAGAACTATTGTGTACTAACCTATTCTCCTCTTGACAACGAGATCGATAAGGCAGTAAAAGTTGTGCAACATAATACAAAGCAGTGCATGCTCAGCCACAACATCAAAATGTGACCCGTCAACTAGAACAACATTATGTCAACAAAATAACTCAAGTATTCATATACCAAAGCACCATAGAAGTAAATAGGTCCAGTTTGGTAAAACTGAAAGATGTTATATCATCACTGATTAAACCTGCTGGCCACCATGGCTGGTAAATTTCAGAACAGCTTACGCAAGAATATGCAAGTTATCCATTTTAAAGCCGTATACAAATATATTAAATGTGATTGCTGTGTTGTCAGCCTGTGCTCTTCTTAATTTACAAGACCCTTCTTATTAAATAAATAATATAAATAAATTTTTTTTCTTTACTTTATACATAACATCTAAAGATGACATAATAACTTTTGTATTACATTAGTCATTATGTTCTTCACTAAAAAAATGTTCTATGTTTATTTGAAAATAATGACTTGTAAAGGTTTAAGTTGAATCAAAATATTTTAATTTGAAATACATGTGTTTTATTTTTCCGTTACACCTTAAAAGATTTATAATATTTTATAGGTTTGTTGCTCATATTTATCATTGTTACTCAAATATATTAAATGTTCCAAAAGTACAAATAGGTTGAATAGAGTTAGATCAAATTTATTAATTTGTATATATTGCCTTAAGGTCGCAGGTAATAAAAGTCAAAATAATAGTAAAGTGATTTATTATGAAGTAATACTTTCATATAATTTAGGAAAAATGTAGTATAGTTTCCAAAATGGCACTATTTGATCAATAAGTTTTTTGACATACAGATTGTTAGAACAAATACCTATTATAGCTAATATTGTCACCTTTTGAGTGTTTTCAAAATTACATACTGCTAGCAACACAAAAGTATATAAGTTTTGCTTTAGCACAAAACATCTGCATCTATACTTGAGTTAAGCATACTGTTCACAGTTTTCCGTCTTTGATAATTAACATTTTCTTCAGTAAAAGAGCATGACAATTTTGTATTAATCAAATTTTATGGATACCGTTTGTTGAATAGACTATTACAGGGTATTAATCAGAAATGAGGTCACATTTTGCAAATTTCAACCCAAATCTTCATCTTTCAACTTTTATCCACATTTCATTATACTCGTAGGTGTCTGCAAGATTTCCCACCAAAAATCTTCCCAACAAAAGAACCATCATGTGTTATGCACTGGCTGACTTTATAGCACATGGAAGCTGTTATTGTTTATAACGAAGCTCGAACTAAAGAGCACTTCTGTATTGATGATTCGTGGTTTAGTTTTCTATGCACTTTATTCTTTCTTCATTGAAGAGATCTTTTATTTTTAAGAAATATGTCACAATCTGTGTCTGTGAATGTATATATATTTTTCCTCCCAGTAATTTTCTTCATGCTTGACAAATGAACATTCTCTTTTTATATTCATTTAAAAATTCTTGCAGTACTACACTGGTATTTGACACATGATCCTGATGTTTTCTTTTCAACATTTCTCTTGAAGTAAATACTTTTAGTGTTTATTTGACTTTTGAGAGATAGAATTCTATCCAATAGCATTCAACTGCTGTACAGAATAGCTCCTCACTGTGATGGTGCAACCACACCAAAAATGCATGTTTGCAACTCTCTTCTGCCGCGTGACAATCTTGACAAGTACACTTGTAACCTGTTCCTCATTATAACAGTATTGAAACTGTACTTATTTGTTTAGAGCGATACACAAAGAATCTCCTGACCATCAATCTGTCTATTTTCGGAAGATTTGTACTATCTGCTCTCACAAATCCAACATCAATGGTTGATTTTGCTATTAATACAAATAATTTACGATATTTACAAATATAATAACGGAGACTAGGACGATTTTTTGCCAGTTTTAGGAAAGAATAGTAGTGCAAATTGACGAGTTGTTGAATCAAATTTGACATTTCTTTGTTTACTATATGAGTGACGTCACGGCCCTGACCACAGGATATCAAAGCGTTTACGGCGTGAGATAAAAAAAGATTAGTTCTAGCAATTTCAAATTAAAATTTTACAGCAATCATTCATTGTTATTTATTAAAATCGGTATATTGTGGAACCTTATGCCAAATACTGTTAGAAATAAACAATATTTTAATAAATTTTGATATGAGTCAACTACCCTATTTGCTTCATTTGACTGTCAATTGTTTTCACATTGTGACGTCATTTCAAAAATTGCGTGATTTGGTGATTTACTGACAGCTCAGCAGAGCCCCATTTGGCTTCAATCTGCTTGTGGCGAAGAAGCACCATGCAAGACGACTATTTATAGCTGGTTTGCAGAATTCAAACGCGTCAATCTCCATGGTAAAATTCGTGAAGGTCCCTCATGCACCGCTGTGAACAACAAGAACATTGATACTGTGCACCGTATGATCGAAACAGACAGGCATGGTGACGAAACATGGATTTGTAGCTACCATCCCAAAACAAAGCAGCAATCGAGCGTATGGGTCTTTCGAGATGAGCCGCAACGAACCGAAGTGGTGTGCGTGAAAAGTGCCTCGAAGTGGATGATTTCTTCTTCTTTAAATAAAACTGGACACGTGGCTAGTGGCTACTGTTGCTTTAAAAAATCGTAGTGACTGGTGCAAGACTATTTGCTTACAGGAAATTATTGACAAACTACATGAAAATAACGCTTAACGCCGTATCATCTCGCACCACGACAATGGATATTCCCACACGGCCAGACAGACAAATGAGTTTTTGAAGGCGAAATACGTACAATTTATTAGTCATCCTGCATACGGTTCTGACCTAGTACCGTGTGACTTTTTTCTGTTCCCAAAAATCAAGAACCAATTACGCGATCAACGATTTTCATCACCAGAAGAAGCTATCGAAGAGTATGTAAACCATGTTCATTGTTTTGGATAAGTAAATTATAATTAAACTTACTGGTACACTTTAATTGACTTCAACTTCTGAAATAGATAAACAAAATCCAACCTCGATGAACTATTATAAGCTAATTCAGAGTTAGATCCTACGGCAATAAATTAAGTAGTCGAATTACCATTGCAAGCAAATAGTTCCAACATTAAAAGTTAAACCAATTTGCGAGTGCTCCACCACATGCTGAAATTGTTTGCAACAAGAGGTGTTAAACTTTTAATTAGTTCCCGAACTCGCAAAGAAGCATTAAGGTTTCGATGTTCGACCGATTATTTTTTTCAGTTCACCCTAATAGTATTATTTGCTGTGCCCGCGAACTATACGTTTCGCCATATTAAATTCAAAAAATCTGGAGAGGGTCACCCTTATCACCTAGGGGTATAAAAAATTGCCTACGACCTATCCTCAGACCTACCAAATATGGCTACATATTTGGTAGGTTCTATTTTGAAATTCAGACGATATAAAATCGTCCTTACTTCATTGTTTAACTTTATTAATTATTCACTATGTCGTGTTTCGACGTGCTGCCGCATTCCGATCGTAAAATTGCCCTGCGGTTCAGAAAATTGTAACAAAAAAGAGATAAAGCAACGAAAACGTAACATTTTCCTGTACTAAGTACCTACGGTGCCATTAAATTTTCAGTTCTGTTGAATACGTAACGTGAGCCTGTTGGGTTTGCAATGAGATACAATTTAATGAGGTACAGAGGTACAGATTGGTTTATCAATTAATCAGTACTAGGTATCCTTTTATTCAGCAACAACATTATCATCATTATTTAAATGCAATAGGTACTTTGACTCAATTTAATATTTTATACATCTTGTAGTTTTCATTTAAAAATTTCTTGGATGTCAGAATCCGACAAAAAATGCAATTAGTATACCTAATCAAAATACAACACGTTATTATCGTACTTTGACAGTTTACCGCGATAAAACGCTCTATCATATAGTGTTTTGGTGGTCATGCTATATGAATAGTTACCAAATACTCATTAAGCTATTTTAGCATGTATGAGCGATATATTCTCTCAGAAAAAGTTTTGAATTAAAACCTTAATTTACGTATCTAGTAACTATTATTTAATCTGTGCGTTTATATCGAATCAATTCAGAAAAACATACGCATCGAATTAAGAACCTCCTTCTTTTTTGAAGTCGGTTGAAAACATGTTGTCAAGTAGGGATTTTCTTTGAACCCACCCTAGATCAAAGAGAAGAGACGATTTGAGTCGATTCGATGATTTTGTAACTCATCGATTGATCGACAATTCTTATCAAACTTGATGAGTTAATAAAAAAGCATAGAATTGTGTTCCAATAAACACAATTGTGCTGCTCAAAGTATTAGTTGATACATTCGACAAATACTCGTATGCTGAGACCGCTCGGACGACGACCAACGTTACAGTATGCAAAAAATATTAAAAATCAGTTTCAATCAAATAGAATTATCAAATTTATACGAGGTGATTTTATAACTCATCGACACTCGGCTAGTGTCGATGAGTTATAAAATCACCCCTCTGATATGTCCCATTTGCCCGATAGGGATAGGCGTTCAATAATTATTAAGTGAGGCAATTTTGAAAATTTTTCGACTACCTCTTCCCCCTTTGTCAGATGTCGAGAGATTTGGCTCGACTCCCTCCCTCTTCCCCTAATCTCACGTGAGATTTCACAACGCGTAGTCTTAGTATAATTACTTACATTAATCTGTGCTTAAATGTATTGATTGGATTTATTTAAAATAACATGTGTGCGATTTAGCCATATTTTAGTGGAAAAACATGTTTATTTAATTTAACCCAGTTTTCTAATATTATTTTACATTGTTTCTTGTGAAAAAAATTAGGTCATATTTGCCAAATCCTCTTCCCTATAAAAGATTGGGTGAGATTCGGCTCTATTCTGTCGTCCCCTTAACGCCTCACGTAATTAATGGATGCCCTAATACGATCTGGATACCTATAATAGTTTTCTACAATATAGAACATTGAGTTGGTAACATTTACCACCACCAAGTCGGTAGGTTTATGAAGTACCTACGTAAAGTGAGTAACGATAATACACCAACGCCAATATTGAACACTGGAAGGATGTTAGCGAGTGTGAAAATTTTGAAGGAATTTATCGAATAAACTCAGGTAACAGGTGCTGGGTAGCTCGAGGATTGCGATTTTAGTATTTCAATTTTTATATACCTACTTCAACGTATGTTGTAACTGTGATATTTTTCGTATGTGCAGTTTCCATCAAAAAAGAAGTTTCATGCTTTTATTATTGTTGTAATAATGCCTTATGTTTTTAGTTTCTATGTAGTTTTTCTGAAGAAATATGTGATTAATGGCTAAATATATTTGTATTAGAAGATACATGAGAGTGACAAAGGGGACTCGTTGGAGCACCGTGACCTGTTCAGAATCAGGCCTATTTGTCTATTTTCATTTTAAATGACCTACCATGACCATAAAATAGCCGATAAAAATTTTTGAAGACAAAACTTACCGACACATCATGAGCCACTCTAGGTTCACCTAGAGCTTGACTCCCAATGTATCAGATCATAGCATGAGAGCACCACAAAATCCGTTTGTTTTCAGTTGGTCCGATTTTCAAAACGTGAGACTTTCAAATGGTCAGAATTTAAAATGGTCATCCTTTCAAAAAGTCAGATTTGGTACAGTTAAACACAGTTTACTCAAGCACTGTACAGATGTTTGTTATACGTGGAGTGATCAGTTAAGGCTCAGTGAGTGTTATGAACTTACCTAGAATTTCCTTATGATCATTTTCAAGTGCAATAAGCCTGGGCACTAAGCTCTCTCACTTCAGTCAAACCTGGTTATGAACCACAACCTATGAGGATAAACTTTTTGGTCCCTCTTGCAATGCCTAATGCTGGTGTTGGTTGGATGAGTATGTTCTCAGATCCAATCTTTCCAGTTTGTCGGCGATTTCTTTTTAATTTTCTTATGTAGAAGTGACTCCCCTGACCCTCGAAAAGTCCTGCATCCTTCTGAACCCATCAATGGTCCATATCTTATTACTCTTTCTGAAGGGCTCAGGGATTTGCTTATCCTATTCATATAACATGAAGTGCTTCTTAAACTTTAAAGTTTCAAGTGAAGCAACGGCTGGCATTGTCATTGAAGGATTGACCACGAGACTAATAAACAATTTCCTTATCAATCTATAAACCTATCTATGAGTATTCCCCTATGAACGAACAGTTGAAGTGGTGAAAAGTGTAGGATAGCCTCCATCGCAAGGATGGAAGAAGATGATCTCTAAGCAGACACATCTACGAGTATGCAGCCTTGTTTGAGGTTCTAAATGGTAATTCCTATTGCTGTTTGCTTAAACCAAGGTATACTAATCTCGGTAATCATTTTACCACAGCAGTGCAAAGCCAGAGTGGGTATCTTAATTTCAGTCCCCATCTGAAGTTAGTTAGCCGGATGAGGCAGTCACTAACCAAATACCATCACTCCATCGAAATGGATGGATGGATCCATGGAGATGATGCTCTGGGGACACCCTCTAATCATCCTAGCGGTTACTGTGCTGTTAAATATTCTCTATCTAAGAGATAACTAGTTGGACGATGCTTCAGCTTTGCAGATACCTTACAATTACATCTGTTGAGGTATTGTAGGAAGCATGTTCAATATCCAGATAGGCACTAAAGGGTATTAATTCCTTTGTTTTAAGCGCTTTTTTAAGCCTGTCGGTTAGTTCCATTAGGAATTTTATCGTAGATGTGCTACCTAAAATAAAAGTATTGCCTGCTAGATGCGTTTCCCCAAACACGTATTATATCATTTCAGGTTGATTAGTCTATAGACTTTGCTGAGGATTTATTCTAATATCCGCTTTTGGGAATGAATATGGTCTAAGCCTTGTCCATAGACTTGCGAAATTCCTACATTTATGCTAGACTAGATCCTTGGAAGCCATCAAGTGCCCTGCAAGTAAAGTAACCACCTCCGTCGTCTTGTAGTTAAGACCAGCGGGTGTTGATCGGTAGGTCCGAGGTTCGATTTCCCACGGTGACATGATTTTTTCTGCTCGATTTGCTTGGTGGTAAGGCTTCTGAGGCCACGTCCTCACCTAAGGCCTACACCTACTACCGTCTCACCTAAGTTTGTCGCCATAATAACAATGTTAATAGCATTGTTGTATTCCGAAAATTAGAGGTAAGAAAGCCAGTTCTCAGTTGTTGAGGAGTCCAGATGAAGCTCGCTTCCACCTTCGGCCTTATCGTAACTTACCAACAGGTGACACGAAGGCTAAGAGCTTCACTGTCGTATGTAAAAAAAAGTTTACAACTAACGTCATAATCATGTCTTGTTAGTGTGCACGTCTTCGCCGTGAGCCCTCTTAGTCGACGCCATCCACTGGCTGCTGCTTACCTGCTGTATGAGCTGTTGCCACACTCCTGTTGGAGACTGAATTCGCTGCTGGGACTACCACATCCGGACTTTCTCTCTCCTGGTCAGGCTAGATTTTTTAATTGAATTAGCGATAAGTTAAGTTTTTTTAAAGTTAATTTTAAGTTCCTATCTAATCGTACCCTATTAATCCTGTGCTCCTTTTATATCATAAAACATTTTTATTCCATATTTTTTTGTCTTATTTCTCCTTCTTTTCCTGTACCATAGCCTTCAGCTACGCTACCCGCTAAATGCAACGTATAAAAGGTAAATATCCAGGACCTCGATACGGGCATCAATAATTGGGATGATGACTGAATTCAAATTTTTACGTCTCGTCATTAAATATTAAAATACCGTGGAAAAAGATGCAGTCCTGTGAAATTAGAATTAAAATCGGCTTAGAAATACATTAGATACAAGCATTTTAAGTTGTTAATTTGAAGGCGATTAGACAGAGAGATCCGACATCAACCGTGACGTCATCGTTGAGTACGGCCATATAAACTCCTTGTAAATTGCCGTTTTGCTAGAGAGAGATGGAAAAAATCTTTAATACCTTATATCTTGGTTGTTTTTATAGTTATTCGAAAACCGATTTTTTCTTTCTGTTTATTATATGAATGAGATTCTACTAAAGCAAAAAAAAAATTTTTAGTCATCTAGCCTATTGTTACTGTCTAATATATTGATGCATGTGATCAAAATATACACTCATTTGCAAAAAAAACGGGCGGTTTTGATTTTCATTCATCTTTAAAAAGATACAATACAAAAAAGGTTTCAATCGTTTGTACACGTTACTGGCCGGTTTTAAAAATGCCGTGGTATTTAAAAAAGTACGTTCTAAATTCAAATTTTCATTTTTACAGAAAACCCCTTTTTATTCTACATTTTTGGCGCGAAGTTCCAGAAGTTAACATCGACTTTCATAACTTTTATTCAATTTTCATCGATTAATTTCATATCCTTGACTGTCAAAGCTTTATTTATTGCTGTTTGGCTGTATCAAAAATGGTAGATAAAGTGGTAAAAGCTACCAAAATTATCGCGCTGCTTGAAGAGGGTTGCAGCCAATGCTTCGTGGCTAGGAGGCTAAATGTTAGCCGCCCGACGGTCCAAAGGACCTGGCAGCGATATCAGGAGACTGGTTCCGTCGAGAGAAGGCCTGGTTCTGGAAGAAAACCATGTACCCAACCACGGGATGATCGTTTTCTTGTGAGTCGCGCATTGAGAAATCGCAAATTGTCGTATGTAGATCTTAAAAACAACCTCCAAGAAGTAAGAAATGTGCATATTAGTCTATGGACGGTCAGGAGGAGGCTTCTCGCTGCCAACATACGCAGTCACCGCCCGGCCCGTGGCCCCAAATTACTCCGTGAGCACCGAGTTCACAGGCTTAGGTTCGCTAGAAATTGTGAATCATGGACTCAAGAAGATTGGAATAGGCTTTTGTTCTCTGATGAAGCCAGGATATCTCTGTTCGGTGAAGATCGACGACGGCGAGTGCTAAGAAGACAAGGAGAACGCTTTGTAGAGGCATGTTTCGAAGAAATCACACCTTATGGTGGGGGCTCTGTTATGTTTTGGGCAGGAATAAATTCAATGGATCATACAGAGTTAGTCTTCATTGAAAACGGCTCACTGACTGGGCATCGATAGATAATGGAAGTTCTAACTCCTCATGCACAACCCGCATTGGCCGCTCTAGGTGAAGACTCGATTTTTATGGACGACAATGCTCGCGCCCACCGATCTCGCGATGTTAAAGCGTATGTGCAAGAGGTCGGCATTCGTCGTTTGAATTGGCCAGCTCGAAGTCCCGACCTCAATCCCATAGAGCATGTCTGGGACGTTCTGAAACGGCGTGTGAGATCAGTACAACCAGCTCCGCAGACCATCATAGAGCTGAAGAATGTGATTACTGCGGAGTGGGAACGTATTCCGCAAGCAAGTATCCGGGATATACTCGCTAGCATACCTCGACGAATTCTAGCTGTGATTTTAGCTAGAGGGGGTCACACTCGATACTAAACATTTATCTGCTTTTACTTTATTAAAGAAAAACAAACAAAAAAATTTTTTTATTTTTACTTCATGAGCATATGCACTACTAGCGAACATACATTACTAGTGAGGTTTAGCATTATTTCCCATAAATTGTATCAAAATTTTATGAAATACTGATGAAAACGATTATTTTCTTATTAATTTACCAAATTGTGAGGATAAAACTACCTATAATTATCAAACAAAGCAATATTAACATTTGAAATGGTTCATTGTTTAGGTGCCCGTTTTTTTTGCAGATGAGTTTATAATACTTTGTAATATTTTTGGAGAAATACTGAGCCAGAGATAGTGGTAGCGCTACCAGTATAGGTACGCTAGATAAATAATAATAGAAATAAAATCCGCGTGGTGTCGTGGGACACCCGAAAGGAATGAAGTTCTTTATGCTATTCGACAAATATTTTATTAAATTTAAATAATACAATTTTTGTCCTTTTTAACCGATTTCAAAAAGGAGGAGGTTATCAATTAGATGCGTATGTTTTTTTGTGTGTATGTTGCACGATTACTCCGCCAATTGTGGACAGATTTTCAAAATTCTTTCTTTGTATTCGATAGGGTATACTCCTGCGGTGACCACCGTCCACCAAAATCAGAATCTGATGATAGGATCCCATGAAAATCGAGGGAAATCCTTTAATTTTATAGGTACGTTCAACGTGTTTCATGTTTTTTTCCGAAGCTATTCACGTATTTGCGTCTGGTAGTTATGAACCGAGCTTATGATGGAAGGATCCTTAACTTTTGGATTTGACTTGACCTAACCTGACCTTGAACCTGAATTTTAGATTAAATTCACTAAAAAGATAAAAATAAAAAATATTTTACAGAACATAAAAACCGACTTAAAACAACGAAAAGTGAAAAATAATGTAAGAATAGGTACAGACAACATCACACTTCTATATTGAAGTCGGTCTAAATGAAAAAAAATAAGATTTACTAGATTAGTGTTTGGCACCGACTTCAAAAGTGTAGTTTAGATGTAGATTGTAGTATAGTGAGATTCAACCAAGTGTAGATTCTACCATTTTTTTTATTTCTACTTGTATTTGCAGACATCTTGAGTATATTCAGGATGTATGCACATACAAAGTTAAATATGTTTCCTTTAAATTAGAATGTTTTGCTTTGTTTTGACGTCAATAAGTGCCTGTAAAGGCCTATGTTGAATAAAGATTTTTGAATTTGAATTTGAGTATAGAAGTGTACTGTTGTGTAGTACCTATTTTTATATTATTTTTAACCTTCAGTGTTTTTTTGAAGTCGGTTTGTATTTTTTGTAAAATATTTTTAAGACCAAGGCTTTCATTTGAAAATCTTAATAGATTCTCTAAAAAATTCGAGTTCGAGTTATTTAATAAGGGGCCGTCCATATATTACGTCATTCTAAATTTGTGGGGGGGGGGGGGGGGGTGGAGGTTGTTCTGCGGATGACGGTAAATGATGGATGAAGGGGGGAGGGGGGCGTTTCGAAATTGACGTCATTCTTGTAGGATTGTTGTCGTCAGGATTTGCAAGAATGAGTGAAAACTCCGTGGGAGCTATCCAAAGAAAAATAAGAATTTAGATAGTATATATAGCTGGATTAAACTGAACAAAATATTAAAAGATGATTCTATAACAAAATGTGGGAGCTATCCAAAGAATAGGGAAGAATAATATTATAATATTAATGAACATTGCCATGTGATAGGCATGTGAGCGATGCTCACAGAATGGCCAAGCAAACGTTTGAGTTGTGGGTACTGTATGGAAAGCCGAGGGACTCCACACACGACCCTCGTGTGTGGAGTGACATGCAGATGAGTCGTAGAATTTTCAAGTCACGATTACGGTGGTGTCAAAATAATAGCGAGCAAATAAAAATGGATTTGATTGCATCACATCACTCCAGGCATGATTTTCGTGGTTTCTAGAATGCTACTAATAAGCTTAATAGTAAACCGGGTTTGCCTGTGAGCGTGAACGGTACCACTGATTTAGCCGGAATAGCTGAGGTATTTAAGGAACACTTTTCTGTCGCATCTCCATTGGGGCCACCACAGTCAATGAGTGATGCCACTGGAGCTAGTTTCAATGTTAATACATGTTTTACAGCGAGGGACGTAAGAAATGTTATAAACTCAATGTCGAGGGGTAAGTCTCCGGGTCACGATGATTTGAGTATAGAACATCTCAAACACGCCGGAAATCATTTGCCGAGGGCAATGTTTTACTCTTTGTGTGTGAGTTATTCATATTTACCTGAGCGGATGATGAGAACAGTGGTAGTACCAATTGTAAAGTGTAAGACAGGGGATATAGGTGACAAAAATAATTACAGACCTATTTCGTTAGCGACTGTTATCTCAAAGGTGCTTGACGGTTTGCTTGGCATTGAACTTGATAAGTATCTACGTTTTCATGATAATCAGTTTGGTTTCAAATCTGGACTTTTTACCGAAACAGCTGTGTTGAGTTTGAAGCAGACTGTCAAGTACTACACTAATAAAAATACGCCTGTGTTTGCTTGCTTCCTTGACTTATCGAGGGCTTTTGACTTGGTTCATTATGACATTCTGTGGCATAAACTTTATCAATCGTCAGTGCCGGAAGAATTGATAAGCATTTTCAAATATTGGTATCAGAATCAGGTAAATGTAGTTCGTTGGTCGGGGGCCTATTCGACCTCATACAGGTTGGAATGCGGGGTTAGGCAGGGAGGGTTAACTTCACCCAAACTTTTTAATCTGTATGTGAAGGCATTGATCAAGACGCTTAGTAGCACCCGTGTCGGCTGTCATATAGATGGAGTTTGCCCTCAGAAGAATAACTAAAGCATAGAAACCTAGCAAAAATAGCTACTGAACTTAATATATTTGACTCACGTTGACATTAGGCGCTGCTAATAGAAGTTAGACAGAGACACGTATATGCAAGATCTTTCGAAATTTTGTAGGTCGTCACTAATTCTCGCTTGTCAGTTCTTCTCCCAGTGATGTCGTGCTCATCACTCACCTAGTTTCAACGTCGATAATTATATTATGTAGGTATTTAATAGATCCCTAATACTAAAATGTCTTTATTACGAGAAATATAACATAAATAATTAAGGGTAGATTTTCTTATGTAACTTATCCAGCTAATAGCTACTGTGTCTCTTTGGTATGGTCAGGCTGGCCGTTCATGAGACTAAAAGCGGGAAGTGCGAGTCGGACTCGCCCACCGAGGGTCCCGTATAAAATTGTAGGTTATACTTTAAATAGAGACTAAATTTTTTATGATTTAATTACAAATGTGGAGTTTGAGATTTTCCCTGACTTGTAGTGTAAGACTATATAACTTCACAAATTTCATAGTTCTAGCTAGATCAACGAAAAGTACCCTATACATTTTGATGCCCGTGAGAATGTCGAAATATACGTTTTTGGCGACATAAACGGCCGTACCTTTTTTTGTTAACTTAGAAGTTTGATTTTTTCACAACTTCAAGGGACTAGAACTTGTTAGTGTAGAACTGAGTAATTATATGGTTTTAATTTCAACTCGATACCTTCACGCGTTTCCAAGATAGTCTTGACAGACAAACGGACAATAAAGTGATCCTATAATGGTTCAGTGTTTCTTTTGAGGTACGGAACCCTAAAATTTGGACTATTTAAGTGACGGGTATTTCCCGTTATCTAAAATGTTGGAATTTTTCTATTGCTTTGATTCACAAATTCTATAGGAAGGAAATCGAAGACACACTGCTTTTATTTCATCGCTTAGATTTAATTCATTTTTTATCGCATCGCTTAGAGGTACTTGAGGTTAATCTCATATTTAATTTACTTACCCGAAAATTTAACCCTCATGGATTTTGAACCTTGGATAAATTCGTGAATGCTAAAACTACTATTTGTACATATGCTTGGAAATTAAACTAAAAACATTAACATTTGACCATACTTTATTGTTAAGACATTTTTCGATAGATTTATTACGCTTGATGTGCGGCCGGGCTTAGTTAGAATGTAAATTTTCCGAAGGCGGCGTTTTAATATTTTACCTTTTTGACTCTTTCTGTTCTTTTCTTGATCTAATATTTTAATTCTTAGAAAAAAATCATCTGAACTGGTTGTTCTTGGCATCCGTGTCAAGGATTCCTTAAAGAAATAGTTAAGAAATTAAATACGTTTTTATTTTCATAAATAATATTTTAGTTTAAAGATTTCCTTTCATTAAATAACTTGACTTACGTCATGACGTCTCCATTTCATAGTTTTACTACTAAGTACATACAAAATTAATCTGATGGAAAATATCTGGAGCAAATTTGACTATGCTTTCTTGGACTCCAATTTCGTCTGACAATACACTTTATCCATATGTTTTTATACATTGTCTTTAGGAAATCTGTAAAATAAAAATATCGACAAAATTTTACAACACTACGCATGATCAAGAAAACCTCAAAGTAATTTTCTAAAAATCGCTAAAACATAAAAGTGAAGTTAATATTACGTATTGTTTTTCTACAAAATGATTCAGCGATATTTCATATGTATATAAGTGTACTTATTAGCTCACATTCAAGTAACAATATGAGAAAACATGCCAATTTAAGGTCAATAAATTTTGATTGTTTTCCTTTCGTGACGAATGAGACTTGCAGCCCCAAACTACACAAGACATTGTGTTACGGAGTGCACAAACACACACTATTTGTAAATACCTAAAGAATTCTTGCTTTCTAATCACTTAAATATTAATAAAATATCATCAAAATATTACTAGCCACGCACAAACAAATATTATACGAACAATTCAAATAGTTCAAACTCGGATGGTCTATCTTCGATACAAGGTACTATAGAATTTAGCCGTGTTATATATTTTTAACCAATTTTAATATTTTTAACCAAAATGACAATTCAATCAATTCATATACTGACCACCTTGTGATATGCCAAAAGACAAATATTACTCATCTCTTACATTTACACAGTTTTGTGCCGTATGTTAGAAAGAGACAAATAGCACACAATTAATTCTTGTTTTAATCCTCCTTCTATGCTGTAGTGATTGTTCTGAGAGTTTGCCTTAATAACATAAGTTATGCAGACGACATGGTGTTGCTCAGTGCATCCGCAGACGGTTTGGAATTTGTGAAACATATGCTGACGATCATGGTTTGTTATACAATGTGAAGAAAAGCGAGTGCATGGTCTTTCGGGTTCGTGCAAAATGTATGGATAAAGTACCAACCATTAAACTGAAAGGATGTCCTCTTAAGAGAGTAGAAACGTAACTACGGGCCTGAAGGACGATGCAGACATAGAGAGCGTTGGGCGCTGTCTGTTCGTGCCAACATGTTGGCCCGCAGATTCGCTCGCTGTTCGAGGGATGCCAAAATCACCCTTTTTAGGGCGTTTTGTACATCCTTCTATACTAGCAGTTTGTGGATAAACTATACACAAAAACAGTACAGCGTCTACGTATTCAATATAACAATGCGTTCAGGGTGCTTTTGGGGCTGCCTAGATTTTGTAGTGCCTCGGCGATGTTCGCAGAGGCGCGAGTAAATTGTTTTTATGCCACCATTCGCAAGCGGTGCACGTCACTCGTGCGCAGGGTGCGAGCCCTGCGAGCCAGTCCCAATAGCATCCTGAAAGTATTTGCGGAACGCTTCGACTGTCAGTACATGAATCATTGCAACATGGTTCATGTGACTAAGGTCAAAATTTTGTTTTAATGTGTTTTTTTTACGGTGACATTAAAAAAATGATTGTATTTATTTGCTACTAACATTGTTTATAAGGTAATTGTTACTAACACCTGGATCCTTGATATCTGGCAATAAATATATTATTATTATTATTGCCAAAGTACAAAGTAATAAAAGATGATTCTATAACAGAATGTTTTAATGTTATTTTTCTCAAATCCGCAAATGTTTTGATTTTGTCAAACTGGTAATGACGTCAGTTTTGCGAATGGGGGGGGGTGTCATTAGGAAATGACGATAAGATGATTGTGTGGGGGGGGGGGGGTTCCAGGACACAGCCACCGTGATTTTTCACGGTGGCTGTGTCCTGGAGACCTATTTTTGAATTACGTATGCGATTTAGAAATCACCGCTGACTAAATAGTCAGCGATGACTTTGAAGTCACGAATTCCTAAACATCCTATTTTTGAAAGTCGAACGCAGAGCTGCCAACATAGATAAAGGTAAGGGTTCGGTTCCACGCAGAATGTAGCGGTTTTCGGTATATACCGGTTATTATACGGCTAAAAATTCATTGCAACTAGGCCAAAATATAAGAAAATACTGGTCTAAGTTTGTTTGTGACACAAATTTAAAATATTTTAAACTTATACACGGTTATTTTTTTATCACCCTGGAAAATGTTAGGGATGCTTCAGGACACATCCAATATTATATAAAAAAAAAATGAAATAAAAAAAAAATATAAAAACTAAAAAAAATCTAAAAATGCTGCTCTCAACTAGTGCAGCATTTTTTGTATTAAAAAAAAATAAAAAAAATTAAGTGAGTTATTTTTTTTTATTTATATTTAAATCATTCTAATACCATGTCGTGAAGCGTCCCTTAAATTTTCCAGGGTGATAAAAAATAACAGTGTATATTTACTTATTTTAAAATTTGAAAAATTTTAAATCCAACTCAATATCAACACACATCAACTTCAAACTTGTCAATATGTTCTCTAAACAAAACACAGATAACGTTTCCACAGTTATGTATGACTTGTTTACGAGTGGGTGAGAGCACTCGTAATGAAATCACATCCGTGACTAAGGTAGTCACATAAGTGATATTCAAAAATAAGAATTATTGAAAATCGGTGATTATTAGTCACATCGGTGATTTCGAAGTCGCATACGTAATTCAAAAATAGCTCTCCTGCAATTGATATAAAATATTTTAAACATAGTGTTACATTGTGGAGCATTGGGATGTAATGCTCACTGGAACAAATAATAACAATGCACCCAGTCATACATCCTCCGCTCATAGTATTGTATGTCAGTCACCAGTCAATGAGCAATCTAGTTTTCATTGTAAGATGTCTGTGTCTAAGCCTAAATGTATTATTTTTTGTGATGACATAGGCAAAGGTATGGGCCAGTTATTGACAAATCAGTTGGATTTTAGTGTCATTAATTATTGTATGCCTGGCTCAAGTTTCCATGATATTGCAAATAAAATTAATAGTTATAAGTTTGATATTAATGACAAACTGGTTATGATCTTGGCAAATAGGGGTAATTTGAAGAAAAAAGTACTAAAACATTTTTGTTCTCATTTAAATAATTTACATGTTAATCAAATAATAATGTTTACCCTTCCCTACCATAATCGTTTGTCACAACATGAAAATAATATTAGATACAAACTTAATTTGACATTAGATTTAATGACAAATTATTCGAAAAAATTCCATATTATTGACTTCAACAAACTGACATGTATTAAAGCTTATTTGACAGAAGATAGATTATATCTATCAACATTCTATAAAAAACAATTAGCTATTTCGCTAAGATTTTATTTACAAACTTTAGCCAAAAACTTGGCTATAAATTCTTTCTCTGACAATGCTTTTATTGAGCAGCCCACTCAAAGTACTGAAATTGCTCCTTATGAGCAATACTGTGGTAGTAAAACGACTGTCAGTAATGTTACTGATGATATTTTTAATAAATATTTAAATTAAGTAATGAGACAAAAGAGACATCCTCTTGCTTATCATTAGGTAGAAAAGATACTGAAAACTTTGTAAATGTATTGCAAAACCCATTTGAAAAAAAAAATAAAGTAAATCTTCCTGAACTGATATTCCAGTCTCAATCACAAAGTCTTTGGATTCATCCCCCGCTATTGCTGAATCTATAGTGAAGGATCATGTTAAAGTTTGTAATGATAAATTCGAATTTGTACACATTAGTGGAATTGATATAACAAAGTCATTTAAAACTTTAAATAAAAAGAAAACTGTGGATCTGTGGGGCAATTCCGTTGATGTTACTAAATCCGTAATTGAAACAATAGCTCCAATACTTGCTAACATTTTTAATGATTGCATTGACTGTGGTGTATTTCCTGATCTAATGAAGCTAAATAAAATTATTCCTTTACATAAATCTGGTAGCACATCAGACCCCAGTAATTTTAGACCTATCTCTGTGCTACCTACTTTTAGCAAAATTTTTGAAAAAATAATGTTGGAGCAAATGCAAAGTTATTTTAATAGGAATAATCTTCTACACTGTAAACAATTTGGTTTTAGGAGGAGTCGCTCAACAACCGATGCTGGTGTTGAGTTAATACAACATATATTCGATATATTCGCCAGGGAAGACTCACACGATGCGTTAGGCATTTTTTGTGACTTGTCCAAGGCATTTGATTGCGTTTATCACGAAATCTTGATCAGAAAATTACACCACTATGGGTTTCGTGACACTGCACTAGATCTTCTAATCTCTTATCTAAGTGGGAGGATTCAAAAAGTAGACATCAAAGGAAAAAGGTCTCAAGGTTCTGCAGTTAAAATGGGAGTTCCGCAAGGTTCGATTCTTGGTCCTTTTCTATTTCTTATATATGTCAATGACCTCCCTGATTTTGTACAGGACAGACATGAGATGGTATTATTTGCAGATGATACTTCACTTTTATTTAAAATTAAAAGAGGTTGGAATTCTTGAGATAGAGGTTGGAATTCTATCTCAAGAATTGTTCATTGGTTTAATGTGAACAACCTGTCACTTAATGAAGGGAAAACAAAATGTATAAAATTTGTTTTACCCAATGTCAAAGAGGTTCACACCACTGTAAAAATAAAGGATATAGGTGTTGACCCTGTAGACACCACAGTATTTCTTGGGATCACATTTGATTCTAAGCTGCAATGGGGCCCACATATCGATAAATTGTCAAAGAGACTTAGTTCTGCAGCTCACGCTGTATGGAAAATACGTCAACTGACTGATGTTGATACAGCAAGACTTGTATACTTTTCTTACTTTCATAGTGTGATGTCGTATGGTATTTTGTTGTGGGGAAATGCTGCCGACATTCAGATTGTTTTTGTACTGCAGAAAAGGGCTATTCGAGCCACCTATAACCTTAAAATGAGAGATTCTTTGCGAGAAAAGTTCAAAGAAATTGGTATTATGACAGTAGCGTCGCAATATATTTATGAGAATCTAATATATGTTCGTAAGAATATTCATGTGTTTTGTAAAAATAGTGATATTCATTCAGTTAATACTAGACAAAAGAATATATTAGCTTTACCGAATACCAGGCTCCAAAAAATTAATAATTCTTTTAGAGGCCTGTGTATACGTTTCTACAATAAAATCCCAAGTTGTATACAAGAACTTAGCTTAAATAAATTTAAAGTTGCAATCAAAAATGTACTTATTAAAAAAGCATATTATAAAGTGTCTGATTACATGACGGACAAAAAAGCTTGGGTTTGAACTCTCAATTCTAATATTTAACAATGTATTGCGTTTTGTTTCAAAGAAACGTTCAGTGAGAGCAATTTATAAGCTAAGTTCACGCACTTCTCTCAGAGATAGCTTATATAATGTGAATTAACACATCTATTCTTGTAATGGAAGTTGAGCTCAAACTTTTGCTTTGAGGCCAGCTTCCAATTGACGACTCTGTAACATACCAAAATTGTAAATGGCGATTTAAAAGAGGAGATAAAAAATTTAGACCTTTCGAGTTTCTTGCCTGTTCTTCTCGAGAAGGCTCTCCCAATTTCCGAACAGGTGTAGAGTCAATTTTTTTTTCATTCCTACTTGTATTTGCAGACATCTTGAGTATATTTAGGATGTATGCACATACAAGGTTAATATAATTTCTTTAAATTAGATTGTTTTGCTCTGTTTTGACGTCAATAAGTGCCTGTAAAGGCCTATGTTGAATAAAGATTTTTGAATTTGAATTTGAATCAACCGTATGATATAGATAATATGATTCAAATATAAATTGCAACAATATTTATAGCTAGAATATATAAAAATCGTCAATATGATCATAATTTCCTCGAATCAGCTAATAAAAGGTTTGATTATAACCTACAGCAGAATATTTTACGTCTTTACACAAAATAACAAGTGGGAGGAAAGATGCCCGCTTATAACTTGCGATAAAATTTATCGCCATAATATACAGGACGAGAGTGATAATGTCCTTTGGCTACTATGGCAAATAGTCATTTTATGCAGCGAGATACGCGAAAGTTACCGACGTATTTGGAAAATCAGATAATAAAACAAATTTCGTTGAGGCTCAAGGAAGTTTTTTTGACATTCATGTTTCACCACCCAATAAATAATATCTGATAGATTGTCGATTACACACTACACATAATGATTGTCTATTTATATATTACAAGTTTGGCATATACTTTTATACTTAATTAAAAACCCACAACCATACACGGATAAGCCGTGCAGAATTTTTTATCTTATATGAAGTTGCACCTAACTATAATTTAAAGGTGTAATTTGCGACCTGTTTTATTTTTTAGGTCAAAGAATCTGCTTGTATGTATTTTAGTTATTTGAATGCTACGCAAGGAAAAGGAGTAACGAAATTTCTTGTTACAAAGTCATCGTCGTCTCTTCGCACGGCTCCTTTCCATTATTTTTAAAATGATATGATGACACGGAGGAAATTGAACTTTATGGCTAACGGAATATTAGTCAAAGTCTCGTAATAAAACATATATTGATTTTTCCTATATAGAGTAGTGATGACGTTACGTTTTCATGAATGTGTTCGATATTTGAATCTGTACCTTTTTCTACTCTGATTTGAGTGCACCTACCTTATCTACATACCTATCTGAAGGAAGTTCATAGTTAAAGGAGATCATGAAATAGTTCAATTTTGTATCTCATCGAATTTAGTCTTAAAGTATTAGTCAACTCACTAGACAAATATAAATAGATCGTTCGGATAACGGATGACAACGTTATAAACCTCAGAACAATAACTAAAGCAATTAACACTTCTCAGTATACATGGACCGCGACTGACTAGCTGATACTTCATCTATCAACACAGCTCAAACCACTATGATATAGAATGTTGCGGTATTTTTGAACCCTATTATTAACCTTCAGAAGAACAAAATAATTTTAAGTTATAAAATTGGCACCTCTTTGATCGAGCTTATAATCCAAAAATAGTATTGATATGAAAATACGTTAAAAATAAATGTAAAGCGATAACATTTTCAAACATGCTTGCTAAATCTAGCCACACGACCACATCAATGCTTTATTATTATGTATTTTTCACTGTCACTGTTTCCATCATTCTGTTTTTCAAATACTTAATAAATTTCTGGGTTGCTCCAATGAGAAACATTGTGGAGTTATAGTATTAAGGAATAAATGAATCTTGTCACCAAACAAAACCGCAGACAAGAAAAATATTAGTACAGTATTAATGGCTTAAGGATTTTTATCTCAGCATTTTTAGTAAATAAGTAATTTTCGCACTCATGATCCCATTCTCTTGAGAAATATAAAAATAATTACATAATAAATCAAACATGAACATCTTAAAATGACTTAACCAACGTATGATGAACAACAAACTGTCCATTACACATTATTGGTAAATTGAAATTAGATTACACGAACTTGAGCACGTAAGAGCAGATGTTCTCATTGCTGATGCAAATTATTGTTTTATGGGCCACCATGAGCAGTTGTTTTTCATTGAACTTGTTTCTTTTTTACTGGAAACATCGCGGGCGCTGTTTCTGTAACTCAGTAACGACATTTAAATTTAGTTTGGCCAAAACGAGGCTTAGGCGCGATCGAGTTTTCTCGACGTGTTTCGCTACAAATTTTTAACTTCGCCGACGAGCCACTGTGAATAGGCGTAGTTCCGAAAACTTATATATTTAATATGTTCTCATGCAGTTGATTATTGTTTGGACGCTCTACGCAGCTGTTAAATGTTATTTGCTTTGACCTAGTTTCATACATAAACGGCAACTTAGTTTCTACTCGCGAAATTGTCACGAAAAGTATATACCTACACGGTACTTATACATTTTATTGTATTTGTTTAATAGGAATGACAGCATATCACGAAAAAAAAAATTATATTAAGCGAGCAATGTACCTACTATGAAGTAACAGTACGTATCTAATGTACGCGTAAATGGATGATGCGATGAGTTATTGAGTGAAAATCTATCTACCTCATTGATTTACTACCAAACGTACGTACTAAATTAATGATCTAAGTACCTTCTCTCTTCAGTAATTAATAACGTGTAATCGAAACATAAATGGAGAAAAGGTAAATGTTCTTTTGAAAAATTATTTAAAGCGACTATAAAGTATGCGCATATTAGACCAAAGTATTTTTATGGTAAATATAAATCGACAATACAAATAAAAATATAACTGGAGAAATATAAACAAATAAAAAAATAACAACTGAGCGGTGCAATGAATCTCATCTAACTATTTAACAAGACGTGAATGAATTGATATGAGGTGCGATAAAACAATTATATATGAGGTAGAACATTTACTAATATTAATAAAATATGTGTTTTATTAGAACGGTGTATAGTAGGTTACCCGCAAGTTAGCCCGCGTTAAGGACGACTCGACGCGATTACGAGTTTTAGCGATGAAATTTTTAATTTATGTTATAAGTATGGAATAAAATGACGTTTGGCGATTAAATTATACGGTTCGTATGGACCAAAAATGGTGGCGATAATAAGAAGACGATCAACACAATGGGTGCGGGAATATCAATTACTAGCTGTGCCCGCGAATTACGTTTCGCCATATATTTTTTCCCGTTTTTGCTACATTTTTCAATGATGCTCAGCTCGTATAAGTCATAGCGTGATGTTATATAGCCTAAAGCCTTCCTCGATAAATGGACTATCCAACACAAAAAAAAATTCAATTTGAATCAGTAGTTCCTGAGATTAGCGCGTTCAACCAAACAAACAAACAAACTTTATAATATTCCAGATAACATTAAAAAAAAGAAGCGGAAAGAAGCAGGGTTTCGAAACCTTTTCATGTCATGTATAATGCTTCTGGTAGCAAATCTTTAATTTCATTGAGCTTGAACATTTTAATTTTACTGGCTACATAGCCTTTAACTTGTTCGTATATGAGCTCAATAGGATTGAGCTCACAATGATATTGTGGAAGCCGTATATGTAACTCCCTTTCCTTTTGCCATTTCATCCACAACATAACTCTCATACTGATTTGTATTTTCTTTTACTTTTAACAGCAGTTGAGCTCTTAATTCAGTGTCAAAATACAAATGCTATATTTTTTGACGTTAACCATGACGTTCTGATGAATGGCTTGTGAGTCACTAGGGCCTGCACCCGGATCACTCATTTTATAATTCAAAACAAAAAAACAACTACAACAAAACGAAAGACAATTTAAAATCACGTGTAATTATATACGTGCATCCAGCGTGCATCACCAAAAACAAACAGAATGTGAAGATTGTCAAGCAAGGCGCGTTCCTTGATGACAAGCGACACGATGATACATCCAGTAAAATCAAAACGTCATAATTTCGCCAACTGTGTCATCGAACATCGCTACTTTTAGTTTGGTCGCATTTTAATCATAATTATAACTTTATTGCACAAAATATGGTTACAAATAGGTGGTTCATTAAATTTTAAGTTCTACACATATTTTACTGTTCTACAGCATGCAACATTTTGTGACCATTATATTCACATTACCATATTATTACACACCATTTATAAATTAATTTCAATGTCAATTACAAAAATACAAATACAAATTTAATAACTTCTGTCAAATAAAATTCAATACTGTTTCGATAAACAACCATTAGGAAAATTTTTACACAGGCGCGTTCCCTACTTTATTTATATTATACTCTTGTAAGAAGCATCTTGGAATACGGCAGTCCTGTCTGGACACCGCACTACAAAGTACATATAGATTTAATAGAAAGAGTACAGAGAAAGTGCTTACGTATGCTGGTTTACCGTCAGCATCCGGGACGTACTACAATGCCCGACTATATAAATTTAATGTAGAAACATTAGAAAAACGTAGAAAATATTTTGATCTTTGTTATTTATACAAAATTATTCATTCTGTGATCGATGCTCCAGATCTGCTTTCTCTAATCTCGTTTAATATAAAATATAGTGCGCGTAGATCCAATAAGACGGGCCTTTTTGCATTACATGTTTACAATAATAATACTTCATTTTACAATCCTTTAGTTCGGATGGCTCGCCTCTATAATAAGATTTCGCGGGATAACTTAGATCTGGATATATTTACTCCAAAATATGCAACATATTGCAAAAAACTCAGACAAATCCTCTATAGAGTCCAAAGGCAGAGTTGTATGTATATGTAATTAATTTTTAGGTTAGGGTTTGCATTATTATTAATTTAGTTTTATATTCATTGAATGCGTCTTACCTTATTATGTTTTTATAGTGCACATACTAATGGATTATAATTCAGATCTCATTGTCTTTGTTAACTTATTATGTTTGTAATTAATTATAATCTGTCATGTGTATAATATAATAAATAAAATAAAAATTATTCGTAAACGTTCCAATCTGCAGATTGCAAACCTCTGCTTCTTTGGGTTTTTTAACAGAGCCATTTTGTGGTTTGTAGTAATGTTTTATATTTCGCACGAGTCTTTTTATAATATTAATAGTAAAAAGTTCATTTTTATGTAGGTAATTGTTTAGATGGCTGTGCTTGTACATTTTACGCATAAATTGACAAAAGCGCAATTAACATTTATTAACACAATGAGTTAAAAATGTGCACCTTTAAAAGAACCCTTTTTTTACTACTTTTTAATGTTATCTGGAATGAAGTATAGTAAGAAAGTAAGTATAGATTAAAGTGCAGGTGTACTGGTTAGATAGATAGATAGATAAAAAGTTTATTTACAGTACATATTGTAGAGACTTACACTAGGAAACTTACATAAATTTTGTATAATTGCTAGTACCTATTTGACATTATGGAAAACTGAAAATGTGCGATGTACGACTACAAATGGGCCACAGCTCAGCATGTGATATGGTTATTAAGGAAACGATGAGTGGACTGTATCTTTGAATGTTTTTACGTTATGAATGCACTGAGTCGAGACGGATAGACTACAATTGCAAGAAAAACAAGTGGAGATATACAGTTGTAATAAAATGGATAGAAATCATGTACACTTACCGGGAATACTCTCCTTCTGTCTTGTGCGACCACGCAGTCCACTTGGAGGGCCCTCCGTCATTATGCTATATAATTCCACTGATATAGTATATATCTCGTACTTATCCACTATAATATCACAATTGGTAACCCTTTGGATATTTATTATTGGTGTTTTATATTTTGCGATGAGTTTCGATTACATAGATGTGCACGCACAGTGAGTTAGGTGGCCATTTTTAGAAGAAGACAACAAGTGTGCATGTGGGAAAGGGAAGGAAAATGAATATAACTCAGTGCATTTGTGTCGGTTTTAAATTTCAATGCGCGCATAAAATAATACCAAACATTATTTGTATTAATAATTAGTTTTAACTTCTTATTATGGAGAACCGTTGCAAATCTCAGATGCTTAACCAATAAAAATTGAGTAAAGAGCTAATATTTATTTTACTAAACACCAGCCAATTATAATAATGTAACTTAAAAAGCATCGAAGTCGTCCCTATAACTTCAAACTAACACATTTTAGCATTTTTCAACAATATTCCAGTCTGACAAAATATTTTTGATGATGAGAATTTGATGTTCTCTTGAGTATTTAGCTATTCAGAAAGATCAATTTACTTTAATTTTACTTGTGTAATAAAATCTTTTTTATTTATATACCTAGTATCCAAGGTCACACCTACTTTATATGCACTTTGTGATTCATTTGGCATTATACGTCCATGAAAGATGAATCACCGAATAGAGCTGTTTCTTTTGACACTTCGGATCTTTTGTTATCTTGAGGAAATGCTACTTTCAGCTCTGAATTCTGTGACTGAAATCGGCAATTGTAGTGTACACAGCTGTTAAATTTTTGGAGGGTTCATTGTTATCGGCGGGGCCGGATAGCAACTCGTCCCCACTATAAGTCTGTCTTGAAATTTTAGTCTGTCACTACACTTGCGTTAATATCATTTTACTATGTACAATCGCAGAGAGTTAAATGTGTTTATTGGAACTGTTTTAATTTATAATACCGACATTATTTAATGGTGTTTACGATTTGTCGAATTTGTTAATTTCAGAAAATAAGATGCGTCTACATGTAATTTGGTGCCTATGTACTACTATGCACAATGGGAATTATTTTGTTAAAATAGTTATGTTAATATTATCTTCCATTTTTTTTCAGTTTATTCGCAATCTTTACAAATGTACGAGGAAAAAGAACACAAAAACCGAACATTGTATTCATTGTAGCTGATGATTTGGTAAGTGTTTACGGAGTAGGTAGGTTTACACCAAGAGAAATGAGAGTTAATTTAATCAATAAAAGTGTGATTAATAGGATATTATGTATTATGCTATAAACTCTGCTCTTAGCACTGAATGAGTGTTTGGAACACTGCATTAATAAGAATATAAAGTAAAGTCATCATACCTATATCGCAGGAAGTGAATTAGGTAAAACACAAATACAAAATTAAAACACAAAAAAACACAAAAACAAAAAATATTATATCATCAGGAAATTGTAAATGGCATAAATTGGGACCTAGACTGTATGTAACATCTTAATTCTGATATGTAATATAATATACTAAGAACAACTAACAACTACAAACAATAGCATAACAATATAATACCCACCTTACTAATAAAATTAATTATATTACTTACCGTCTAAAATTTCTTGTAATTTTGAACTTGTTGTACTTATTGAAGTTAGGGTTATGATCTTGTTCAGTTCTGATGTTACTTGTTATATTATGATTGTAGCCTGTTTTGTGAGCCTAAGAAATAAAATAAAAATAAAGTAACAGTCAGGCAATCAAAATACTATTTTCTATAAAATTCATAATACGCACCTTAGAGATTAAAGTTAATGATCATGATTTCTACGAATTTAAAAAGAAATTCGTTTACTGTCAAACTATTTCATTTAGTTTAATTTCAGGGCTGGGACGACGTGAGCTTCCATGGATCGGATCAAATATTGACGCCTAATATTGACATGTTGGCGTACCAAGGCGTCATATTGAGCCAGTACTACACTGGTACCGGAGGCTCGGCGTCGCGCTCCGCGCTGTTTACCGGCAAATATCCGATGCGTCTTGGTATGTCAATACCACTATTACGTTATCCATCTCACGTTTTCCTATCAAAATTAATGGACCTTTATCGAAATAGCAGTCATTGGATTGGATTTAATGCTGTCTTCATTCATTTCAATTTGCAGGAAGATTATTCCTTATTCGTCGGCTGAAGAATATAATCTATTTCTCCAAAAACTCTTTGCTTCTCTGCAAATTAAATAGATATTATATCATTAGAATCCTATTCTGTCACATCGCAATTTTAATACTTTCCATGCCGCATCTCTGTTTTTTTCCGACTTCATAAAAAGGACGAGATTATCAATTCCACTATGTTCTTTTAAAACCTCATATATCTTTAATTTTTTAACCGATTTGGAAAACTCTTTTTTGTTTGTGAACCCGAATACTTCCCGATTGGTCCCATTGTGACCAAAGTCAGGATCTGGTGATGGGATTCCAGGAAATCGAGGGAAAATCTTAAATTTTATAGGCACGTCCAACGTGTATCATGTTTTTTCTAAGGTAGGGTATTTGCATTTGATAATCATGAACCGAGCTGATGGTGGCCGAGGACGACGAAGGATGCTAAGTTGAAATAAATTTTACAGTGTTTATTAAGTACATCTGTTTCAAACTTCATTAAAAAATAAAATTAATCTAGGATTTTCTGTGATAAAATGTTTCTTCTGTTTGTTTAGGTTAAACGGTAGATACTTTGAAATTACTTAGTTACCTACATATGATATTATTTTATTACAAGTTGGATTTGTCTGAAAGGGACATATAACTTGTAATCTGGAAGAGTGAATGATAACTCGTATGTTATGTAATCAAATAAATGTACGTCTGCTAGAATTACTTTATTTATGTCCACAGGAATGCAAGGAGATTCAGTCAAGGCCGCTGAGGATCGCGGGATTCCAATAACGGATTACCTTTTGCCGCAGTTCCTACGTGAGTTAGGCTACAAGACACACCTTGTAGGAAAGTGGGGCGTTGGAAAATCTAGAGCGCACTATCTGCCCACTCGCAGAGGCTTCGATACGTTCTACGGCTTCCTCGGCGATGCCGTGGATTACCTCACTTATAACACTGTGGAGGTTCGTATACGATTAGGTTAATCTTTATTTGGGGATTACGGCTCATCTTATTAAGGTCAGTCGCCGCCCTGTGAAATTACATCCGTTTCTAATTATTACTCACCATTTAGATACTATTGTGTTCTGTGTACCTTAACGGGTTTCATTTAGTGTTGTCGCGTAGGCTTAACGATATTACTTTCCTGGAGGGAGACGACTTTGTGTCTTAGAGGATAGACAAATTTTACTAACGATATAATAGGTACTAGAATCTTAAGAGGCCTATCACAAAATCGCGTCGTGCCATCATCGTGCGGTACTAAACAAACTGACATCGCCGGTGCGGCAAAATATATATATATATATAGATTTATTTTGTTTATAAAACAAATATAGTACCGATTTATAAACATACAATTAATACAACGATTTAAGCAAACGTTAAATAACCTTTTTGGCATAAAAATTATGTTAAACGATAAAGAACTTCGTACGTGTTTCGACGACTTTTCGTTCGAAAATTTGATTAGATTACGAATTTATTTCTATTTAAGAACCATATAACGAAAATATATGTTTTTAATGTTAAAGTTAAGGATATTGTGTCACATAAAATAAATATTTTGATAGTTGAAACAGAATCTGTAAATTAGAGCTCCCAAATCAGTTCCGCGTGAGATTTTGCCTATGCCTCGGGAAAATAACTATTACTAAGTTCAGAAAAAAGTAATCTAAAAACCGAGTTATTATTATTGTAGATGAGACTAGGAACTAGTTTTATCAAGTAAATATTCTTTA
Source organism: Schoenobius gigantellus (assembly GCA_963935595.1). Lineage (NCBI taxonomy): Eukaryota > Metazoa > Arthropoda > Insecta > Lepidoptera > Crambidae > Schoenobius > Schoenobius gigantellus. The sequence continues at coordinate 21,257,102 of OZ012548.1, forward strand.
TAGCGACAAACGAATGGTATACTTAACGATTAAAAACCTTAGTCTGCGAGTTTTTTTGTAATATGCATCTTTACAGCAAAGGAACGTATTAATTTGTTTAATATTTACCTTTATTCGCCCTATCACTAGGCAGCTTGTGATAGTTTCTCTCATTTTGATTGAAAACGTTGCAAGGTGGATGCGAACTTTACCGATTTTTTCTACCATACCAAAATGATTTCTCTCAATGTCAGAAATATTAAAAAAATAATAGAATGATATTTAACTAACTTAAGAACAGAAAAACAGACATAAATACTCATGTTACACACATAACATTTTTCAATGTTGTAGGAATGCAATGGCACAACATTTTTTGGTCTCGACTTCTTCAATAACATGGAGCCAGTTAATAATCAAACTGGGCATTTGACAAAGGTTTTAACCGGAAAAGCTGTTGAAGGTAATGTAATTTTCTCAACCATCAAAACAGGCAGGCAGGATTCGAAGCTGCGTCTTCAAAGTGACGCCATGACTTGGATAAGTCGCAAGTGAAATTACAATTACTGCATTGATTTTTTCTACTTAGGCCTTGTCATGGTGTCAACATGATACATTGACGAAGCAAGAGCAGTCCCAATGTCTCGCAAGACGTAGACCTTATTAATTTGGTTGGAGAAACATTTTTAATTATGTTTTAAGCTCAATGTATAGACACGATTCTATACACATATCTTCAAAGTCCTTGATGATGAGAGATTTGAAAGTGTTAGCGATGAACATGCTGGAAACAATATTGTTTTTATAATGTGATTACTTATATATTTCTTTGGTGTGACTATAAAATTGAATATTGACATTTCAGTGATAAGAAAACATAATACCTCAAAGCCGTTGTTTCTTCATATATGTCATGCTGCACCACACGTTGGAGGAGGATTGGTCAGTTTACAGCCACCTTTGGATTCGATAAAGGCAAATAGTCACATTGCACATTCTGCTAGAAGATTATATGCAGGTGAATAAATTATGCCGAACAATAACTACAAAATGCTTACAAATATTTTTAATACATTGTTGATCATATTAACAAAGAATCAAACTGTAGGATATGTTCAAAATAAGAGTATTGCGTAAGGCAATCAACACTGTTTATTAATATAATCATTACAATTCTGTTGTTTTTCCTCTACCCATCACACAGCTCTTGTCTTGTCATGCTAATCCACCGCACAGATTATGTAGCGGTTCTCACAGACCAATTTTGGCCAGCGACCACTGACTTTACACTATTATGCTTAGCTGACAAACATCATACCATTTTTATATTTTTTTTTTGAAAAATCATTATTGGGGTACATATATCAAAAATTAGAAACAAAATAACATTATTCTCTAAAACGCAAAGGTCTCATTAAATTGTTTCTATTTCTTAAATTGTAAGAGAAATTTCTTGTAGAATCATTCACTACAAAATTACTTTCATTATCACATATATTTTCATTAGTTATATTATTTGGATTATCCTTATCTACACTCTCAGACCTAGGAATCTTAATAATGTCTTGCCTATTACGCCTATATATTTTATCATTTTCAGTTGTTATCCACCATGACCTAGGAGTATTAGCAGAGTTTTGTATTTTTCCTTTCATCCATGTATTATCTTTTCTAAACAGTACATTATCATTATTACTAACATTTACCAAATTTTTAGACTTATTATCATAATATTGTTTTTGCGACAACTGATTTTTGTTTATGTTGTTTGACAGTGCTTTATAATCAGGTATTTCTGGTAACAAATTGTTGGCATTCATCACTAATTTGTCTCTAAGATTTCTATTGAATAACAGTTGGCTTGGAGAGTAATTTAACTCAGGTATCTCAGTATTTCTATGTTCAAACAATAATTCTAAATAATTAGTGTTTGATTTTTCAGACTTTTTTAAAATATTCTTACAAATTTTAACAGCTGCTTCTGCCAAACCATGACCTTTTGGATAATATGGACTGGAGGTGGTTAATTTACATCGTATTTCTTTTAAATATTCAATTAATTCTTTGCTATTAAATGGAGAATTATCACAAATGATTTCTTCTGGATAATCATGACATGCAAATATAATATTTAATGATTTAATTATATGTTTAATTGATTTGTGTTTTATTCTTGGCATTTCAATCCATTTTGAAAAATAATCTATTATAACCAAATATGTTTTATTATTGTATTCCATAATATCCATTGCTAACTTAGACCATAGTCGTAGTGTCACAGGTACTGCAATCATGGGTTGTCGACAATTAACAGGTCTTGATTCTAGACAAGTGTTACATTTTTCAATATGTTTATGAATGTCTTTAGTCATTCCTACCCAATAAAAATGTTTACGTGCTTTTCTTAGTGTCTTTTCTACCCCTAAATGACCTCTATGTACTATTTGGAGAATCATATGTTTCAATGAATTTGGCACTACTACTTTGTCGTTATATAAAATCATACTTTCATGAATTGTAAGTTCATGTCGTATTTGATAAAAAAAAAATAAAATCTTCCTTTAATTTATTAGGCCAGTAGTTATTAATTATGTATGTTTTTACCTTACTTAAAACAATATCATTATTAGTCTCTACAATGAACTTTTGTTTCTTTTCTTCACTAATTATTAAATTATTTACTATTGAGTGAATTGCATATTCTAATTCAATATTTGTACCACCACTACATTTTGTGAATGCTCGTGACAGTGCATCTGCAATTAACATCTGTTTTCCAGGAATGTAAGTTAGTTCAAAATCATATTTCATGAGTCTTAACATGATGCGTTGCAGTCTAGATGGTATTTTGTCCATATTTCTTTTACTAATGGTTATTAGTGGTTTATGGTCTGTTTGTACTTTCACATGTTTTCCATAAGTGTAGTAATGAAAATGCTCCATTGCATAACAGACAGCGAGAAGTTCTTTTTCTATCATTGCCATCCTTTTCTCTGATTTACTTAAAGATCTGGACGAAAATGCAATTGGCTTACCATTTTGTACCAGTACACAGCCTATTCCGTCACTGCTAGCATCTGTCTGTATTAGCAATGGATCATTGTCATTATAGTGAGCCAGGATTGGTGCAGTAGTGATTAATGATTTTAATAATTTTACACATTCTGTATGCTTGCTATTCCAGTGCCACGCTACATTATCTTTAAGTAACTCTCGCAATGGAGTTGAAATTTCTGACAGGTTAGGTATAAATTTATTTAAATATTTCAATATTCCCAAAAATCTATGTAAGCTTTTCTATCATTAGGTAATGGCATATTTACTATTGCTTCAATGCGTTCTGGATTAATTTGAATACCTTTTTCTGATATAATATGCCCTAGAACTTTAATATTTTTTTGGCAATATTGAAACTTATTTTTATTAAATGTGATTCCAGCCTTTAGTGCTGTTGTCAAAACTTGATGAAGTATCTCATCATTTTGTTTCTTAGTCTCCGCGGCTATATATATATCATCTATATATATTTTAATGCCTTGTATGTGACCGAACACCTCCATATTCTTTTTTTGAAATATTTCACTTGCTGGCTTTAATCCAAATGGTAGACGCATAAAGGAATATCTCCCATATGGAGTACTGAAGCTACACAATTTTGCAGAGTCATCATCTAGAATTATTTGATGAAACGAATCTTTTAGATCTAGAACTGAGAAGAATTTTTTATTAGCCAAGTCAGACAGTATTTCATCTTGTGTTGGAATAACATATTTATCATCAATGATTTGTGAGTTAAGATATTTAGGGTCAAGGCACAGTCTTAAAGTTTTATTTGGCTTTTCTACAATCACTAAAGGATTGAGCCATTCAGAAGCACCATTAATTTTTTTTATGACATTATTTTGTTCAAGTTCCTGTAATGTATTTTTTAATTTTGTGGATATATGTTTAGAGACTCTACGAGGTGAGTATGTTACCGGAACAGCATGTTCTTTTAACTGTATAGAATAAGGCTTACCGGGGAATTGGCCTAGACCATCAAATACACTATGAAATTGATTAATCACTGACTGCTTGTCCTTAAACTCAATTTTGTTATGATTAATACAATTAACCCTCTTAATTATATTTAACTTATTACAAGTTGATAACCCAAGGATAGGTATATCCATTGTATCAATTATTACAAACTCAATACAAGATGATATATGGTTAAAATGGACATTAAGTGTACATTTTCCAATGACTTTAAGACGGTTCCCGTTATATGTTTTTACTCTTAAGAAGCTTGGTTTCACTGATGTATTTAACTGCAACTTATTAATAATTCTTAGTGGAATTATATTAATTTCGCTACCACTGTCTATCTTAAATCAGATTTTAGTGTCTTTAATCTTACCAGTAATGTTCCAACTTTCTCCATCACCACTAACTGTATGCAATTTTTTAACAACTTTTATTGAGCTCACTATTGCACTACTATCACTGCTGTCACTTTCTGATAAAGTAACCGCTCTATTATATTTATTTTGGTTTCGCTTTTTAAAACAACCTATACTAAAATGGTTCATACCGTTACAGAATGAGCACCTTTTTCCATAAGCTGGACATTCACCTCTTGCATGTTTATAACCACATTTTTTGCAGATATAATCATTTTCAGTTTTCTTTTGTACATTATTATTGCATTATTATTTTTAGTTTTATTACTTTTGCCTGTTCTTTTTATTTCAGCCACATTAATGTCTTGATCTTGTTTCCTTTTTTCATATATTTTGGTTAATTCTTCAGTTTTAGGTAAAGATAGCTTGCTACCTTCTTCCAGTAGTCTATTCCTTAGAGAATCATCTTTTAATTCCAATATGAACTTGTCCCTAATGGTTTCTTCTTTTTCTAAAAATTCACACGAATTTGCTGCATTTTTTAGTATAATTAAAAACTCTGATAAACTCTCACTTCCCAGTGACATTTTGTGAAATTTTAGTCTCTCGTACACTATATTCTTTTTAGGCTTAAAATGTTTTTCAAATGCTGCAATTACAGTTTCCAATTTCTTAATTTCTTCTTTTTCAAAAGTGTTATAAATTTCTATGCCTCTTTGTCCCAAGAGGTTAAGCAAAGTGGCGATTTTTACTTCTTCCTCCTCGTCTTTCTTCTTAGTGGCCAACATGTAAATATTGAAAGACTGCAGCCACTTAGACCATTCATTGTCCAAATTATTGGAATCGAACTCGAATTCAAACGGCGGTCTTAATGATGCCGACATTTTAATTCAATTTGTAATACAGTTAGGTATGTACAAAGAAATTAATTTCCACCTGACACCATGTAGGATATGTTCAAAATAAGAGTATTGCGTAAGGCAATCAACACTGTTTATTAATATAATCATTACAATTCTGTTGTTTTTCCTCTACCCATCACACAGCTCTTGTCTTGTCATGCTAATCCACCGCACAGATTATGTAGCGGTCCTCACAGACCAATTTTGGCCAGCGACCACTGACTTTACACTATTATGCTTAGCTGACAAACACAAACTACGTATAATTGCAGATGTAGGTACTAAAAATGGGAATTAGGTAATGTTATACACGGTTACTTTTTATCACCCCGGATAATTTAAATGACGCTTTAAGACACGGTAGTATAGTAGAATGATTTGAATATTAATAAAAAATAAAATAAAAATACTGTACGAAATTAGGGCAGTACTTTTTGGATATTTTAGAAACTTCATATTAAATTAAATGGCGACTTAATTTTTTTATTTATGTTTAAATCATTCTACACCGTGCCCTGAAGCTTTCCTTATTATATAACCCTTATATCAACCAGGAGCTCAAAGTGGAATAATCCAAATTATCCGGGGTGATAAAAAAGTAACCGTGTATATTAAAACTATTTTTTTAACTTACAGGGCTAGTTTCGAGTTTGGACGCAAGTATTGGAAACATAGTGGCTGCTCTTGCCGAAAGAAATATCATTCATAATACAATAATTGTATTTGTGTCTGATAACGGAGCCCCGTCTAGAGGGCATACGCAAAATTTTGGATCCAATTTGCCATTTCGAGGTACAAAGGGCACCCCGTGGGAGGGATGTGTCCGCTCTACAGGAATAGTTTGGCACAATAAAATTGGATCAAAATCTCTTGATAGTATATTTCATGTAACAGATTGGCTTCCCACATTAATCGCTGCTGCTGGGGGTAGCGTTAGTAAGAAAATAGATGGAATTAACCAATGGAATACTATAATTGACGAGGAACAGTCTCAGCGTCATGACGCATTAATAGCTATTAATGATTTAGAGGACTGGGCCGCATTCCGAGAAGGCGACTTTAAAATTGTTGTAGGCAATGTACACAGGAACGTCAGTGGCTACTACGGTAATGAATTCAAGCAACAACTGCTACGAAATAAAGCACAGCCACTTTGCGATGACATTTTAGTAGCGTCAGAAACAGCTCACGTGTTCAAAGAAGTATTTAATCTTGTCGTAGATGTTGATAGCATATTTTTTAAAAGGAAGAACATGAACGTATCTCTATATACCAAGTCTGATTTAAGTATGCCTGCGTGCTTTCCGACTAAGGGTAATTTCATAGATTATTTAATTTTCATAAACTCTACGGCCCTATTAATAAAAGTTTACTCCTTTGATCATCCTGAGATTAGTTACTCCGTGTTTTGTCTTATCACCGCGCATGTCATCTGTCATATGTCAAAATAAGACAAAACACGGAGTAACTAATCCGAGGATGATCCAAGGAGTAACATTTTTATTAATAAGGCCGTTAGGGTTTCACTTAACACCATTTGCTATTACAGCTGCCTCTCAGATGACACTGACGCTAGATAATGACCAAACACTTCACATTGGATAGCCAAGATCGATTGCAGCAATCGAGTTGCCGAACGCAACACCCTAAATACCTTGCACTGTGCGCTGTGCATGCCTTTGTATGTATTTTACTCATCAAAAGCGATGCTGCATCGATGCAGTGGCTAAAAGCTAAAAACACGTTTTAGATACTTCGAACAAATTAATGCAGAGTTGCCTTAACGATGCGGTATCAATTTATTCGCAAAACTCTAATCACCATTGCTTAATTATTGTGTTTTCTAGACCATTTAATAAGATAACGTAAAAGTAGTCCGCTTTAAAAATGAAAAATTTCGAATCAATCAATTGAATTTTTCTATTATTTTGTCATTTTTATGAAGCTGCACGAAAACAAAGAAGTTCTTGTCGATCAATATAAGGCTGCGGTGTCACATGAGTTAACCTATGATGCAAAGTATATTATTATCAGGGGCCTAATTCCGCTAATCTTAACGTCGTTGTCGCGTCGTGATAGCGTTTCAATAAAACTGCTTTTGTCGCTTTTATACGCATTTTCTGGTGCAATTTATTTGTACTGCAATTTCATGATAAGTCAATAGTGACAAATATTTTAGTTAGTATTCGGTTAACCAACAATAACTGTCTCAAAAAGCGATGCTATTGAATCATTATTGACACGCCACAATTGCGTTAACGCAAGCAGAATAAGGCGTTACACCAATAGGATTGCTATATTTTGCCTATCATAGCTTTATTGGGACGGTTTTCATCAAAGCAAAATTCTTCCCATACCAATTTAATAGCGTGTGTAGGATGTGTACAAAGAAGTCGAACTGTAGAGCGTTAGGGACTTATGCATTGTGCATAGCTCGCAATAGTTCTCACATCTCTACTGGAACCGTATCCTGAAAAGGCAATCAAAAGCACCTCTTTACTCAGTTATAAAAGTTGAAAATTCATTATAAGGAAATATCCTCTTATATTATGAAACCTCGAGAGAGATCGAATGAATGCTAAAAATAGTAGTTTCTTTCATTTTCCCTTTGATGTGTTTGATTTTTCATATTTCAAGATGCTAGAGTGAGATACCGTGCTAATAATTTATAGTTTTATCGAAGATATGATAGAATTTTGCTATAAATTTTTTTTTCAAGCATGGACGCTAATGCGTACCTATGAATTAAAAAGCGGACCACTGTATACCGTTATTTCATTCGGAATAATTTCTTAAAATATTTTGTTGCAGCTAAAGGATGCCTGTATAATATAAGTGCCGACCCATTAGAAACAAATGACTTGTGGTTGAAGTCGTCAGATGTCGCTAGACGTATGGCCCTGCGGTTACGATCCTTGTGGAGTGAATTACAGCCCAGACGACAGCCACTATCTGATTCTCGAGCCAATCCATCACTCCGGAACTACGTTTGGTTGCCGTGGGTCAAAAACGATGAATTGACTAGTGAACCGCCAACGGTGCCCAAGTTCCCGTCAGAAGTAACGAAAGGCGAATTACAATATCTCGTTGATTTGAATTTTAATTCACTGAAAGACAAAGTTAATATGTTTATCGGTAATATGAGAGACACCATTGTGAAGAGTGTGGGCGGTTTGTTTTCTGTTTGAGTTGGAAGAAATAATTGGAATAATTTGATAGCTATTTAGCAGTATAAGCAGCAAGGGCAGTCATAACATTTACTGAATAAAAAAGGAGTTATTTAATATTGAAAATACACTGATTTTTATTTTAGAGAACTAAACTTTTAATATTCAAATTGTTTCATTATTTTAATGAAGTGAGTATTGGAATATGGATATCAATAGTTTAAAATAAAGTGTTTTGTTATATGTTTTTTCGTTAAGAAAAAAAAAACTGTTTAACATGGTGAAGATTTTTTAAAAACTATTAAGTATAAGGAATTTTAATACCTACAAAATTCCTTGATTGATTAAATTTTTATGCACTTGACATTTAACAAAAATAATATTTGCACGTCGAAATATTCGACAAAATATGTTGGAGAAATTTTTCTAATTAACAACTTGTGTGTACCATATTTTGCAAATAAATGATTATTATTATTATTATTATTGAGTGTTAAAATGGACAAGCATATATTTTTTGATTATAAAAGCAGTTACAACATTTAATTCAGATTTTGATAAAAACAATATAAGTTCTGCATTTCCTTTGTTTTTTACAATACAATCAATGTGGTTTGCAATAACAAACTAGTTATAATCATCTAACGTTCAAGAAAAGATACAAGTGACAGACCTTTCACTTACTACATAGCGCGTGCAATGTTGTCGTTATCTTAACGAGATTTCTAATTAAGTAAAAGCTGGGTTTGTAAGGGTTAAATTACTAAAAATATCTACGTAGCCAAATTAGGTGAGCTCCCCTCGGCCCTTTGATCAGACAGGGAGTGCATTAAAAAGGAAAATTGGCCAGCTTCACGGGTTCGCACGTCTGAAAGAGCATTAATGCTATTATACCAACACAAGTAGTGTAATATAATATCAGGCGTGAAAGGCAATAGATGTTTTTGTGTACTCTGATATGGATCATGAACATGGTTGTTCTGAATAGGTTATTATGAAGGGTTATGTAAGCTATATTAGAAACTATAATGAAATGTTTTTTTTAAATAAATACTTATTCCTTCATACGTCTTGGCCCCTGACACAAGATGATGCCATTCTTTTCTGTCCTGTACTAGTGCTTGCCAAGATTGGACATGGAGAGCTAGCAAGTCTCTCCAGCGTCATCTTTCCTGCGATAGCCGATCCACCGGCTAACGACTCTCGCATATATCTTCTCTATATAGCTAATCTTGCTAAACCTTGAATGAATTTGAATTTCGTCTATATAGGCTTTAGTCACTAGCTCCACAAGTTTTACGTTTTCCAGACTCCTTCATATCCTATCTGCTCTCCTAGTCTGCCCGTAAAACTTACGGAGCACTTTGCGTTCAGCTACAAGATTTGTAGTCTAGCTAGGGTTATAGGTTTAATCATTATTTTAAATATTCACATCAAGGTGTTTTTACTCAGAAGCCAGGATACAAGCATTTTGTACAGGGCAGTATTGTGCCGTGAAGTGCTTTGAAGATGCATGTCTATCTTCTCCATTTTCGTGTTTATATCAGTTATATTATAGTGCAAGCCAGATATTTGAACTTCGCTGTACCTTTGACGCTTTTGTTTTAAATCGACTTTAAAAAAGGAGAAGGTTCTGTGTTCAACTATTTCTATTTTTTAATGTGTATTAACCGATCCTTCGGCCAAATTTTAATAGATTTTAAAAAATACTTTTTCCATTTTACCAATTTTTTACCAAGTTAGGCTCTGGTGATAAGATCCCAGCAAAATCGAGAGAAACCCTTAAATTCCACAGGCATGTAGGACATGTGTTATGTTTTTTCTGAATGGTAGTCATGAACCGAGCTGATGATGGAAGGTTCTTTAACTTTTAGGAGTTAGAGGTTAGTTTTTTAAATACATTGGCACGTATTGATCCTTTGTTGTATTTTTTCAAGTAACTTTAGTGAGCTGATATTAAATTAAACTAAAAAGATTAATAATTGTTTTTTAACAAAAAATAAAAACAGACTTCATAAAATCTCTTGGAAAGTCTAAAAAATAGAAGAACTAACTAATGTAGAGAATAGTTATGGCACCGACTTCAATATAAAAATGTTATGTTGTGTGTACTTATACCAATATTATTTTTTAAGCATATGTCGGTTTTTTCGTATTTGAAATGCTTTCTATATTCTATCGTTATTCTTAAGTCACGTATCCGCATGAATGTTCTCCGTTTCTTTTCTTTTAAGTGAAAAACGTAATAAAACATTACGATATAAGTGGGTTATGGTAGTTACAACTCATCACGAAGTGGAATTTCAGCTCGTGCCGAAAGCGAGGGCGAAATAGAGCTGAGTGTGTATAACCCATATACGCACGTATATCGTATGATGTTTTCAACACACGTGTGAGGAAAAATACTTAATAAACAAAATTTTTGGATTAATTAACACAAATCATTGTTCATTTGTAGACAAAACTAATTATCGGCAGAATAGTTTTATATACCGTGCTATGAAGACGTATAATGAATTAAGTAAAAACCTAAACTTCGATATTTGTATCAACAGCATTAACTTATTCAAATCTAAACTTAACAAAACATTTTTTAATGTATCCCAATATCTTAATTTGTAATAGTAGGCATACTCATACTCATTATATACGTAAATAAATAAATAAAATCTGAATAGCAATGTGCATTTGTTCTTAGCCAAACTTGTCATAAACAATTAATTTATATTTATAGAAATGTATTCTTAGATCTAAGTTAAGTATAGTAGGTAATTTTGTTATTTACTTTAGTTCTAACAGTGGAGACTTGTAAATGACTTTTTAGCGATGTACGAAGTTTTCTGTGTTAAATATTTTAGTCGATAGTCTTCCTGAAATCAATAAATAAAATAAAATAATGTATGAAAATAATCATTTGAAAAAATAAATGTAGTTCGTTGATATCTTTTAAATGGCTTATGTTTAACTTATCACCAGATATAGTAAAATATAACAGTCAAAAATAGTAAATGATCACCAAAATTAAAACCGCATTTTAATATGAAATTGTAACCGAAGTTTTTACATCTTGCTATCATTTTAAAACAAATGACTCCAAACAAATCATAGTTAACCCAAAAATAGTTAATGAACACCAAACTATTAACCACATTTTAATTTAAAATGACATGCAAATATTTAACATCTCGTTATCCTATTAAAGTAAATAGTGCTAGATAAATAATTATTTACCCAAACATAGTAAATAAACTCCTCAAGTTTGACCCTTTTCTATTGTAATAAAACGTTTACTAAGGTCTGAGCTTTTTGTCTCTAAATTGAATAACCACTACAAAAAAAAATTTTTCATGAGCGTTTATTCAACCAAATGCTTGTACTTAAGGTTAAAAAATAAAACTTATACAATTTCAATATTCCTTTTATTAAAATTTAAACAAACATAAAAAGTCAGTCCCCTTAAAACTAATAATAATAAACATTTTAAAAATCTTAAGAAGAATCAGTCTTCTGTAATAATTTTATGGCAATCATAGTGGTTTATCTAGGCATAAATAGCGCATTAATTCTCTCGCTAAGATTTGGTGATCATTTACTACTTTTGGTCTTTGTTGAATACAATTTGAAGTGCAGTCGTGACTAAAACAGCTAGAACTATTCTAATTTTAGACTTTTAAGTATATATTATTGGTAAAAGAGCTTAGGGTATGAAAGTATTTTTGGTGGTCATTATATTTTATCCCCTTTAAAATTACCTCTAGCTTTTAAAAAAATATAGTACATTTCTGACGCGGCTGCCAAGTGCAGTATTGCCGGACTCTGTGATGCGTGCCTCGGCTGTAACACACGCGTGTTTAACGAGTTGCTTTATGTATCCAAAACCGGTGAAATTAGATCTATTTTTGGAGCAAGTGTGTTGAAATAGTAGATTGTTAACCGAGGGTCGAAAGAATCAAATTGATTCTTTTTCCCGTGTTAAACACTCTACTTTTCATTTCGAATATGAGGAAAATAAAACTAGTTGTTTAATTTTTTTTTAAATTCCGTCACAGATATATAACAGATTAGTATCCGGCCAATTTATGTCTACGTTTTAAGTTCTATTTTTAAATTTCATTCCGGCCCTTAGGTGGGAAGTAATTTGTATGAGTTTTTCCCTCCCTATAGAGGGAAGCAGCATTTTCCACCCAATAATCAGATCAAAACAACACTACTTTCCGAATATGAGAAATGAAATAGTAGATTGCTTTATAAGGGTGGAAAGGAATCAATCCCTACGAGGTTGTTAGATGCCCGAGCGCAGCGAGGGCGGCTATAGTCCGAGTAGGGTTTGATTCCTTTTACCCGTGTGTAGCACTCTACTTTTCATTTCGAATGCAAGGAAAATAAAAAATAGCTTTCCTTAGAAATTTTTGGCAAAAGATTTTCGAGTATTGTATTTGCTTCGTTCGTGACTGAATCTGGAGCCGAAATTTCAGAATCGCTTGAATTCATTGTTTTTCTTAAATAACCTAAATCACACAATCAAGATTTCGGTACAGCGTAACAGATTCCCCTCCCGCCAAAATTATCTTTTTCACAGGTATTTTTAAATTTGGAACACATCGCGTTACATGTTACTGGCCATTCAGCCAAATACTTTTATTATCATTGTACCAAAGATTGTATGTACGTAACCTAATTCAGTTCTATTTTTAAAATTTTACTTTCCACCCTAAGGAGGGAAGTAAATAGTATGAGAATTTCCCGCCCGCTGGTGGGAACTAGCGTTTTCCTCCCAATACTCAGATCAAGGAAACGCTCCTTTCCGAGCATGAGGAATGAAAAATATATTTATTGCTTGAAACTTAGAGAACCAATACTAATGAAGTATTAAGGTTCTTTAAGTTTCAGATAAGTTTTTCGCCAAGTTTTAGATACAACTAACTATCTTTTTTCTTTTACTTGCTCAAAAATGTGCATAAATTCCAAATGGTTATTAACTCTATTTCACACCTAAAAACAAAGAGCAGATATTTATTGCGTTTCGTATAAAGCGTGCAAATACTCTTACATTTTATGAATAATACATTTTTCTGGGATCCATTCCGATTGGTTTGGTATAATTGTGCCCAAATCTCCTATGAAACTGAAATGAAACGTTACACTGTATGTTATATATGCTGTTATATCGGTGAATTCCGTATAGATCGTATGATAAATAAAATGTTTAAACCTCATTTTATGAAGTCAGTTGAACTGTAAATGTACCTGGTAGGCTATAAATAATACCTTGACTATTTTGTCACGGTTACTGACCCAGTGTCCACCGTTTGATCGCAAAAGGGAACTTATGAGTTTATTGGAACACCAATTTATCTACTGCTTTTTAATCCAGATGCCATAAGCAGCTGGGATAGACTTATGTTATTCTTATAATTTTAAAAATTTACGAAGGTGAATGAGATAGGCATAGGCAGTTGAGTTAAAAAAGAGAAAGATTTGAAAATTGGCCGTGAACTCTGACGCTTACTTAGAAATACAAGAACGATATAAAAAAATTCTCAACAAAAAAATGTCATGAACATGTCATGAACTCACGACTAGTTATTTTAGCTCTCCAATTGAATAGCATATTTCACCTTCCTCTCGAATTATACCATTCGGAGACAATTGTGTTACAAGGGTTCGCGAATGACTTTGCAATCGGCCGTCATAAATCTCGTAACATGAGGGAACCATAATGTAATGTTTCAACAAAAATGTTTGAGGTATTCGACGATTTACAATAACTCACCCAAACAGCACATATAGGCAGGCAGGCAGTTATCACTTCTATCTCTGGGAGTATGTAAAACAGGAATTTATCTTAAGATATTTTTATAAAATTCAGCGCTAAAGCGGTAAGCATGATTGTTATCATGATAATGTTGAATTGGTTTTAATCACTTATGAGATGGTCTCTATTAAAAATATGTTACTTGTAAACGACTCTATATCATAATCGGTATTATAACAATAATATTTTTTATTTTGGATGGCGAGATCCATAAAAATATCACATAAAAAAAACAAGATGTCACAATAATGTTGTCTCATAATAGGATAATCCTACTTTTAGGTTACCCTTAGGATATTGTTGGCACTGCTCCGCGTTCTACTTAATTGCGATGCTGTCTTTTTGCGAATTATCACGCCGAAATCATCCGTGCGAGCTTCGCAGAACATGCCAGAGGCACTGCAGAAGCGAGGTTGCATACATGCATGTTTAAAACGAAACAAAACTTTCCGGGTTATAGTCCTAGAAATAAACGACAACTTCATATGTCTTTTTTGGTACTTGACATGTTCGATTCCTAGCTTACAAGTAACATTAATGCGGTTGTTTCCTTATTCTTATGGAGATATTTCCTTTGCTAACATAAGTATTTAGCATACACTGGTTCGGATCATTTGTACTCATGCCTACCTCGCTTAAAATTAATAATATGGATTAATTTCTTTATCACCAAAAAGATACATCACTATACACGTTTATATCTTCACGATATTCCCTACATACTTCGAGTGCGGTCAAAATAAGGGTTTATCATTGAATAGCTTTAGTCGTTGCCGCTACAAGTAATTTGGATGGCTGCCAAGGCGCCTTCTAGCGCTTACTAACAACTTTATTATGCATTACCCGATGTCGTGTGAAGCTAAATAAGCAAGTGTTGAGGTGCCAAGTTTCAGTTTTACGCTTTCATCCGATGATGGGCTGTCGTCGCCCGATTACAATTAACACGGCTCGTAGTCCAGTCAACGAGGACATTCGTTGTATGGAGACATCCGACAAATTCTTCCGTCTATGAAATTTGGCATGTGGTGATGATACCTAATACAGATGACAGATGTACAATAATCCAACAAAATTTATAATGGGAAGTTAGGTATTTTTACCTAAACATGAAAAACGCTTATAGCTCTCTGTGGATATTTCCTCAGTTAGAAATTATTCTTGTATACGTACGTATGTACTAGTTAGAACAAGTATGTAAAGTAATCCAACATTTTTTCGATTTGGGTGATGCACTAAATTGAACTTTTAACATTTTGCGCAATAGCTTCTATTGGAAAATTGCTCTGCTAATTTTTATTTTTTAATATGGTCTTATTTCCCTAAATAAATAGGTTTGTTAAGTAATCCAATAAATTTTCCTTTTTAAACATATTCTTCTGATTTTTGCTTAATAACGTGATGTGAAAAATTACTCCGTCCATTTTTATAACTTTATACGTTATATGATTTAATACTAAAACAGAATTATCAATAATCCAACAAATTTTCGAACGTTCATATATGTTTTATGATGTATGCCGATTTATATTTGTGCGAACCTTATGCATCACACAATTTGTGCGTAGTTGATCTTCACGTGACCGCTCGGAGCTACTTTTAAGTACATATTTAGTAATCTTTACTTCGTTTTGCACCACATTATAGGAATTAATAATAATACCTACAAAACTAACTCTAATACGAGTAAAGAAACATTGTAAAAACAAAATTTTATTTTAATGCTCTTATAAGTATACTAATAATATAATTTATTTTATCTATACCACGGTAATATACTATTACCGTGTCTGTACTTCCTAATATTATAAAGCTGAAGAATTTGTTTGTTTCGTTATACACGCTAATCTCAGGAACTACTGATTTAAATTGAAAAAATATTTTTGTGTTGTATAGTATGTATAGTAGGCTATATAACACACGCCGACATCCATGTGAACGAAATCGCGGGTACAGCTATCATAGCATAAAAGCTTGTCGCGAGATTTACCTGTGTAGATAAACAGGGACACAATACCTATTCAACTTGTTCTTGATAAGTATAGGTAATTCTTTAAAAAAATGTTTTTATGTAATAGGTAAGTAAATCTGGTCAAATAATAAACACTTATTTTTCTCAAACACTACGATATACGACCAAAAATTCTTTGGAATAAATCGAACTTGCAGTACTAGGCCTAGCAGCGGTGGGTGCGAAGTCAGACAACCTCCTCGTGGTGCACCTCGGGCAACCCGCGGGCTAATAGTCTGACAAGTAGCCCCCATGGGGAAGTCTCTCCTTCTTGTTGTAAGAAGGGGATTTGGCTATAGAACGCTGACCCGTTGCGGATCGTAGTTTGGCTTGAATTAATGCAGCAGTTAATTTGCTGGCTCTAAGGGACCAATTGTTCACTATGGCGCTTCGCGTCTCTTGTTGTTGTTCTGTTCGGAGTGTCCGATCCAGACTTCTTCAAGCTCTGGCTCGTATGCGCGGCAGTGGATTCAGTAGAGTCTGCTGTCGGGCAAACCCATTACCCACACTTAGCCGAGCCGGGGGTCCGGCGCACTGAGCATCGGGCCGTCTGGTCCGTGCCGATGGGATGGGGGACCTTTCATTAGGCATAATGTTTTTTGACATAAAGACGCTTGGCATAAATCACTAAGCATAATAATAGAAAAGCATAACATTAACGTCACATAATTATTTCATTGCATAATTTGTATAAGGCACAATTATCCAAAGGCATAATTTTATGAAGCATAATTAATGAAATCCCTAATTTCTTATGACATAATATTGGTAGTCCTAAAATGTTTTGCCATAATTTTAAGTGTCATAATTAATATCTCTAATATTTTGGGGCATTTATTTATAATTAGAAATGATGTTATTTTAAAGGATATAATGTTTACTCTGTTTTACTTAACTTTTTATAATAACATTTCATATATTATTTTATTCAAAT
Source organism: Schoenobius gigantellus (assembly GCA_963935595.1). NCBI lineage: Eukaryota > Metazoa > Arthropoda > Insecta > Lepidoptera > Crambidae > Schoenobius > Schoenobius gigantellus. Next base: position 21,274,289 of record OZ012548.1, read on the forward strand.
ATGATACTCGAATCTTCTATATTTTCATTTGATATAATTTTTGCATAGTATATATATTGATTTTTTTATTTGAAAAAGTAATTCATTCATGCTACTAGTGACAGAAACGAATCGCTGCAAAACCGACTCCACGTAGTCTTGTTTGTCTACCCCTAGAGTGTTATTCAAACCCGCGTAGGCGCGGAGGGGCGAGGCGGCCCGCGAGCTGAGGAGCAGGTGGTGAGCGAAAACCAATCTGCGACGATAAGCTCGCATGGGACCGCCGGAGCCCCGCAGCGTCGGAGCCGTGACAGAAACCATGCATGTGCATGCTTGCTTGCGTGGTACATGCTTGCTTGCATTGTGCATACTTGCTTGCATTTTGCATGTTTGCTTGCACGTTGCATGCTTGCTTGCATGTTGTATGCATGTTTGCATGCATACTGCATGATACATTGCTGCATGCTTGCTTGCATGTTGCATGCATGCTCGCATGCATACTGCATGATACATTGCAGCATGCTTGCTTGCATGTTGCATGCATGCTTGCATGCATACTGCATGATACATTGCTGCATATTTGCGCGCAAGTTTATGCCTAGAGAAATTCTGCGTAATCGTATTGTTCGTTGTGATTAATATGCTAAACATTATTTATGCTTTGAAAAATTATGCGTCAAGTTGTTCTGTGTTTCGAGTTTATGGGTTTTAATACTTATGACAAATGATTTTCTGCCACACAATATTATGCTTATTACCATTCTGCTTCCTGATTATTATGCGTCTTGACGATTATTTCAATCGAAATTATGGAATATGATTTTATGACAATAATTTTTATGCCTAGAAATAGAGAGCCGATGGGATGACTGGCTAGAGGGTCTCCAGTCCTGAACGGCCACCCTAGGGAGCTCTCCCTGCAAAGCGCAACATGGATCTTAGTGACGAAAAACAAACACACCAGGGGTTTCAGTCTCCCCCGTAGGACCGCACAAGGTGGCTGTGAGCAGCCGGGCGTATTTGGTGATGTGCTAACCGAGATCCACTTCTTCAGATGCGAATTAAAAATGCGAACCCGTTAAGAGTGGGCCACCACCGTCGGTATTCGGACCGGCGGCGGTGGAAAATATAACCGAGGCGAGTGGAAGTATTATTGATGAGGGGGAACTCCGTTATGGGAGCGGAGAGGAAACACCGCGTTTAACGCAATCGCGCAGCAGATCTGCGGCAAGTACAGAATAATATAAGTAATGTAAATAGTAGCGATAAGTCTAGCTCTAAGTATAGTAGCAAATCTAGTGCTAAGGATGTAGATAGTAAGTTGACAAAATCGGCGGTTTCGCTAATGTCAACAGAAAGGTCGAGGGTTGAAATCATCGTCAATACAGATGTACCCGATAAGGGGGAAAAGAGACGGTTGGACGATTCTGACACGTCTAATGAGTCGGTGCAATCTATAATATCTTGCACTGATGGTGGTGCTGCTTCCGAGCGGTGACGGTAAGTCCGCAAGAAGAAAAAAGACATCGAATGGCTCTGCCCAATGATGAGTCAAGTAAACCAGAAGATCACCAGTAGAGCGACCTCTACGGAAGCCGTATTATTGGTCACTGAGCAGCTGGTGATCCTCTAGGTACCGAAGGAGCTGGCGGTTTGATAATTGATTCGATTATCTTTGAAAATAAAGGTAGGAAAGGTAAGAAGTGTCCGCTGGAGACGATATCTGCGTCTCCGTCAAAAAGAGCAAGACCGGCTATACTGTCTCGAGGTGGACAGCATTGAGGTTGGAATGAAGCCCCCTAATATTACAGAAGTCCACAGTCAGTGTGGCAGGGGGTGCCGTGGGTTTGCTCTTGCCCCAGGTATCTTTGAGCGCGGTTTTGCCCCCCCCCCCCCCAGAATACGAGGGGCGGCCAAGGCGTCCACGCCCAGGTATATTGCGTCCTGGAAGTGGACGTCCAGAGAGGGATTCTCTAACGCTAGCGCAGTTGGTACCCTCCTGGGGTAACAATCTATTTAACTGCGCCATCATAGGGGGGGTAGGGGGTTGGGCCTCCGGTACCCTCACTCACACGACGAAACACAACGCAAGCGTTGCTTCACGCCGGTCTTCTGTGAGGCCGTGGTATCACTCCGGTCGAGCCGGCCCATTCGTGCCGAAGCATGGCTCTCCCACGGTAAAAAGAGTCGGAAAGTTTCGATAAGTGGACTGAGGCTCTCCTCTCTCCCTTTAAAAGAGTCGGAAAGTTTCGATAAGTGGACTAAGGCTCTGGGGCGTAGAGCAAGAACCAAAAGAAATCAGGAGCAAGTCCAAGCCCTGGCGGCTACCCTTAAAGAGAAGGGAGCTAAGGCCTAGGCTAAAGCAGCCACAGCCAATATCAAGAGAGCGATGAAGGCCCCCCGCAATCCTGCGGTGGTACTTACCATCAGGCCTGAAGCTCAGGAGGAATGGCCAGAAGCGTGGGCGTCAATGACCTCCGATTCAGGGGAACTGCCACGGGGGCTCGTCTTATCGAGCTTCCGAAGGAAACTCCCTCTGAAAAAGCAGTCTTATTGGTAAGCAATTTAAAAGACATTTTCAGGGAAGACCCTGAAAATGTCAGTGTCGTTAGACCGGTAAAGTGTGCCGATTTGCGTAGTTCCGTTCTGGACGACTCTGTAACCAAGGAGGATGTGCGCAGCGCGATTTCCGAAAAGGGCGACTGATCTACTGGGGAAACAAGGGTGGGTGAAATAAAACAGAAACCTTAGTCGCTCGGTATCGTCTCGGTTAAGTGTCAAATCCTGGAGCCAAGGTCAACGCGCTGTTTTAAATGCCTTGAGCCCGGGCACACCAGAGCAAAATACTCGACGGGGAATGACAGCAGTGACCTTTGCTTCCGTTGTGGGATAGCCGTTCACAAGTCGTCGGGATGCAATGCCACTCCAAACAAGATTTCAAGAATTGCCACCTTCTTTGAGATTTGCACAGATTTCAAGAAGATGGCAAATCACGTAATAGGTGGAAGAAGCTGCAACTCACCCAAACGCAGAGGAAACGCTACCCCTAGGAATAACTACTAATGACGCACGCTCCGAAAGAAGCGAACGGCCTATGAAGACCTAATAGTTGATAGGATCTCCAGGAAATATCTTCAAGGGAATCTAAGTTAGTGCGCCGCCGCTCAGAATCTATTCCTGCAGTCAATGGCACAGCGGTCAATCGACGTCGGAATTATCGCGGAACCATACTTGGTTCCGAACAGACAGAACTCGCCTTCCAATTTACAAAGATAGTACTGTTGCGGTTGTCACGTGATCACGGTCTGGCTCGCACTCTCTCCACACCATCGAAAAGGGGCACAGTTTCGTTGTCACGGAGATAGGGGAAATGACTCTAATTGGATTCTATTTCACTTCAAACCGACCGTTCGTCGAATTTGAGAACTTCATTGACGAGCTGGGAGCCGCAATCCAGCGGAACTCTACGCCCTCAATGATTGTTCTAGGCGATTTTATGCCAATTCGGTGGCTTAGGGATCCCCGGCCACTGATCGGAGGGGTAAGCTGGTGGAGGAATGGGCCAAAATATCTGGCCTTTCTTTCCTTAACCGCGGTTCAACAAACACTTGTGTTCGACAGCAGGAGAGTCCATTGTAGACCTCACGTTTGCTACCCCTGCTATCGAATGCAAAGTCACTGATTGGCGGGTCTCCATCCACTATACCGGACTGGGCAAGTCACGGAAGGAATGCTGGCTCCATTTTTCCTTGCTGAGCCATCTCCAGGATGGACAAGGAGCTTACTAATGAGTCAGCTGTGGCACAAGCCTGGCTTGCGAACTCACTATCGTTCGAGGGGGTCGATGCTGAGGCAGACTGGCTGCGCGACGCGCTCACCAAAGTGTGTGATGCAGCTATGCCACGAGTCCAGCATCGTCCTCCAAAAAATCGTCCGTTCTCTACTGGTGGTCCGGAGAACTCTCTGATATAAGAAAGGACTGTGTTAGGGCAAAACGGTTGCACGCCCTCCACAGACGAACATGTGACGAGACGACTGAATCCAATCTGTTAGATTCCTACAAGTCTGTCAAGAGGGCTCTACAGATTGCGATCAAGGAAGCCAAAAATCGAGCATGGCAGGAGTTGTTGGAAGGACTAAACCAAGACGCGTGGGGACGGCCATTAAAACAAGCTTCAGACACTTGCCCCACCATTAACGGAGTCTCTCCAGCCAGACTTCTTAGACAGGGTGATCACTACTCTTTTTCCTCGGAGCTCCTCAGATTTTACACCACCCCGCATGATTCCCGCAAGGGAGGTTTTTCCGTTGCCCTCCATTCCGACCATCACGAATGGGGAGTATGAAGCAGCTTTATTCAGGCTCAAAGCCAAAAAGACCGCACCAGGACCAGACGGCGTCCCTGGACGGACTCTGGTGGTAGCTTTACCTCCACTAAAGTCTCGGTTTAGGGACCTCATGGATAAATGCCTCACCGAAGGAAGATTTCCAAAAGATTGGCAGACAGGGCGACTCGTTCTTCTTAGAAAAGTAGGCAAGCCAGCTGATTCTCCGTCAAGATATCGGCCCATCGTTCTGCTTAACGAAATGTCGAAAATGTTCGAGCGTAGCCTCGCCGTTTGAATAAACCGCTACTTGAGCATTGACGGGCCTGACCTGGCGGAGAACCAGTTTCACGAATAACGCGCTCCGCTAGGTCAAATCCCTTTCCAAGGAGGCTACTTCCGATAGCTGCGTCTTGATAGCAGTTTCTTTAGACATAGCGAATGCTTTTAACACGCTTCCACCTCAGTGCGTCTTTAAGGCACTCAACTACCATGTAACACTGTTTTTTCTTAAAATTTCATAAAACACTAATTTTGCAAAAACACTTTGGTTTCACTGTAGTTTTAACACAAATTTCACAAGTAAATTCATAATTACAATAACTTTGTCAATTAATTTCACAATATCAATGTCAAGTGTCAACGTCAACGTCGTTTCACGTCACGTCAGTGACATTTGCAATTATCTTTGGTCATTATTCACTTTTTGCATAAACAAAATAAATCTCGCGTTTATCCTGGCCTTATTTACAAAGATAGTTTTTTTTCGCCCAAAATCCCGTGCTTCCATTTAGGTGGGTTGATTTTCTCAAAATTCGGAATTTGACATTTGGACCGTTTGTTTTGATCATTTCTATAGACATATTTTAATAAAATACACTTAAACTTATAGATCATATAATTATAGTTTCGTCGAATAGAATTTGGAAAGCATTCACAATTTGTTTAAGGTTAATTTTTCATTACGTTTTGTTTTTCAACTAAACATAACTTTAGCTGGAAATACTTATTGCATAGGTATTGTAGAATTTCGAAAGATCCGTATGTTGACTTGACACATCTTGAAGCAAGTTAAGAGTCTTACGAGTGTTATGAAATGAATTTGGTTTTAGGAGAGGTTCCGTCGCCAATACGGCGCTTAACATTCAGCAAACGGACCTCGGCTCCGTCGCTTCCACATAAACGCAAATCTGCGCGCAAGTGGAGCGTTGGTTTAGTCTATCGTCTAGGTTATGACTAGTCTGTGAGACATCGATCGAAGTAATTTGTTATTGATTTGAAGATCATAAAGTTTTTATATATTTATTTCGTAGGTATTTCTCTCGTTTTCCGTGTGAATTTAATTCGAAAAGCCACCCTGAATTTAACAAAGTGAGTTATTTTTGTTTTCAGCTTGAAGAGTAAAAGCTCAATCATATTTATAATCGCCGGCGCGCGATTCGGTGAATTAGTTGAATAAATAAATTATATCAATAGATAATACTCCGCCCACACTAAGGTATCTAATTAACTTATTATATTTCATGATTTAAAACAGATTTTGTTAATTTTATTTTTATTTGTGGGTAAATTGATTATTAAATCAAACATATTACATTTCCAAAATTCGCCTTTTTCATCCCCTATTTCATTAAAAAACCTTGATAGTAAACGGCATCTTAGTGGGATTAAGGCATATATTGAGTAACACTTGCGAATTTCATGTTAAATTCTAAATTTTCACAATATTAAGTTTCACATCCTTCTTTGGCAAAGAACTCACAAATTAAGCTGTTTTCTTTTTATTAATAGCAATAATTATACACAAAATAGGTGCTCTCCCCTCCATAGGTCCTTTTTATTAACTAACCAATAAGACAATTTGTCGATTTATTAAAAATTATGTTTTAGAATTCATTTGCTATGTTTATTACATGAAGTTCAAATGTATTGACTGGGATTCCTTCAGAACTCAGTGTTAGACCCACTGACCTCAAGATCATAGGCATATTTAATTATATTTTTAACATAACACTGTGCTATGAATCTCCAGGGCAGTTCCCGGAGGCCGTAGGGCTCCGCTGCAACTAACCTACCTAATAACCTAATATCAAGGAGGAATTCTGTGGAATTACACAAATAATATTAGAAACAGAGAATAAGTTAAGAAATTGGAATATTATATCTCTGACCCGTGATCGCAGAAACTTAGCATTGAAGGTATGACCCACTAACAACCGCTCCGGGGAAGGCTACTAATTTCTTTTAAAAAAAAGGAAACCTATAACTATTTGTTCGTGTACTTTATTGCCCCTCATTTTGTAGTTTTGTACCCAATTTGAACCTGATTTTTACCTGCCGAGATTGATCAAACAAACCTGAACCATCCTGCCCTTGGCTTGTATTAAATAAAAATTTAGTTAAGTGCTTTGCATTGAGGGATTTTGTTAACTTCAGTAACATTATGCATAAGTGAATTACAACCATGTACCTACCAGAATAAAGCTTTTCATTTTGTATCGGACTAAAGGAATAAGTTTGTTTTTTTTTCCTTCAACTTTAAGATTTCCCTATATTACTACAATTTAGCAAGAAAAAGCATTACAATTTGGCGCCCGAACAGGGACAGGAACAGGGCCAAATTGTAATGCTTTTTCTTGCTAAATTGTAGTAATATAGGGAAATCTTAAAGTTGAAGGAAAAAAAACAAACTTATTCCTTTAGTCCGATACAAAATGAAAAGCTTTATTCTGGTAGGTACATGGTTGTAATTCACTTATGCATAATGTTACTGAAGTTAACAAAATCCCTCAATGCAAAGCACTTAACTAAATTTTTATTTAATACAAGCCAAGGGCAGGATGGTTCAGGTTTGTTTGATCAATCTCGGCAGGTAAAAATCAGGTTCAAATTGGGTACAAAACTACAAAATGAGGGGCAATAAAGTACACGAACAAATAGTTATAGGTTTCCTTTTTTTTAAAAGAAATTAGTAGCCTTCCCCGGAGCGGTTGTTAGTGGGTCATACCTTCAATGCTAAGTTTCTGCGATCACGGGTCAGAGATATAATATTCCAATTTCTTAACTTATTCTCTGTTTCTAATATTATTTGTGTAATTCCACAGAATTCCTCCTTGATATTAGGTTATTAGGTAGGTTAGTTGCAGCGGAGCCCTACGGCCTCCGGGAACTGCCCTGGAGATTCATAGCACAGTGTTATGTTAAAAATATAATTAAATATGCCTATGATCTTGAGGTCAGTGGGTCTAACACTGAGTTCTGAAGGAATCCCAGTCAATACATTTGAACTTCATGTAATAAACATAGCAAATGAATTCTAAAACATAATTTTTAATAAATCGACAAATTGTCTTATTGGTTAGTTAATAAAAAGGACCTATGGAGGGGAGAGCACCAATTTTGTGTATAATTATTGCTATTAATAAAAAGAAAACAGCTTAATTTGTGAGTTCTTTGCCAAAGAAGGATGTGAAACTTAATATTGTGAAAATTTAGAATTTAACATGAAATTCGCAAGTGTTACTCAATATATGCCTTAATCCCACTAAGATGCCGTTTACTATCAAGGTTTTTTAATGAAATAGGGGATGAAAAAGGCGAATTTTGGAAATGTAATATGTTTGATTTAATAATCAATTTACCCACAAATAAAAATAAAATTAACAAAATCTGTTTTAAATCATGAAATATAATAAGTTAATTAGATACCTTAGTGTGGGCGGAGTAAAATTGTAGTGCTTTTTCTCGCTGAATTGTTGAAATATTGGGGAATCTTAGTTGAAAGAAAAAAAAACAAACTTATTCCTTTAGTCCGATACAAAATGAAAAGCTTTATTGTTGTAGGTACATAATTATAATACACATATGCATATGTTACTGAAGTACACAAAATCCCTCAATGCAAAGCACTTAACATAATGTTTAATTAATACAAGCCAAGGGCAGGATGGTTCAGGTTTGTTTGATCAATCTCGGCAGGTAAAAATCAGGTACTAATTGGGTACAAAACTACAAAATGAGGGGCAATAAAGTACACCAACAAATAGTTATAGGTTTCCTTTTTTTTTTTAAAAAGAAGTTAGTAGCCTTCCCCGGAGCGGTTGTTAGTAGGGCGTACCTTCGATGCTAAGTTTCCGCGATCACGGTATATTCGAATATTCCAATTCCTTAGATTATTCTCTCTATATATGTACAATTCCACAGAATTCCTCCTTGTGTTAGGTTAGTTTGTTATGGTTTCTAGCTGTAAGGTCAAGCAGCGGAGCCCTACGGCCTCCGGTGACTGCCCTGGAGATTCATAGCACAGTGCTAGGTTAAAAATATAATTAAATATGCCTATGATCTTAGGGTCAGTGGGTCTAACACTGAGTTCTGAAGGAATCCCAGTCAATACATTTGAACCTCATGTAATAAACATAGCAAATGAATTCTAAAACGTAATTTTTAATAAATTGACAAATGGTCTTATTGGTTAGTTAATAAAAAGGACATATGGAGGGGAGAGCACCTACTTTGTGTATAATTACTGCTATTAATAAAAAGAAAACAGCTTAATTTGTGAGTTATTTGCCAAAGAAGGATGTGAAACTTAATATTGTAAAAAATTAGAATTTAACAGGAAATTCGCAAGTGTTACTCAATATATGCCTTAATCCCACTAAGATGCCGCTTACTATCAGGTTTTTTTAATGAAATAGGGGATGGAAAAGGCGAATTTTGGAAATGTAACATGTTTGATTTAATAATCAATTTACCCACAAATAAAAATAAAATTAACAAAATCTGCTTTAAATCATGAAATATAATAAGTTAATTAGATACCTTATTGATTTTTTGCACTTATTGAGACAATAAATCCATTTAATTTAATAAATCGCGTGCCGGCGAGTAAATATAGTATTTTTTTCTTAGCTTTACTCTTCAAGCTGAAAACAAAAAGAACTGAATTTTGTAAATTCTTTTCAAATTAAATTCACACGGAAAACGAGAGAAATACCTATGGATTTTCTTCGCTGAAATTAATTTAAATACTTTATGATCTTCGAATCAATAACAAATTTCTTCAGTCGATGTCTCACAGACAAATCATAACATAGACGATAGACGCGTTCAAAGACTAAGGTGAAAAATGGGCGCGTTCCATCTACGCGCATACTAGAATCGAGGTCCGTTCACCGAATGTTAAGCGTCGTATTGGCGACGGAACCTTCCCTAAAACCAAATTCATTTCATAGCATGTGTGTCATGATGTGTCAAGTCAACGTACGGATCTATCGGAATTCTACAATATGCTATAAGTATTTCCAGCCCAAGTTATAAGCTTGGTTGAAAAACGAAACGTAATGAAAAAATTAACCATAAACAAACTGTGAATGCTTCCCAAATTCTATTCGACGAAACTATAATTATATGATCTATAAGCTTAAGTGTATTTCATTAAAATATGTCTATAGAAATGATCGAAACAAACGGTCTAAATGTCAAATTCCGAATTTTGAGAAAATCAACCCACCTAAATGGAAGCACGGGATTTTGGGCGAAAAAAAACTATCTTTGTAAATAAGGCCAGGATAAACGCGAGATTTATTTTGTTTATGCAAAAATTGAATAATGACCAAAGATAATTGCAAATGTCACTGACGTGACGTGAAACGACGTTGACGTTGACACTTGACATTGACATTGTGAAATTCCTTGACAAAGTTATTGTAATTACGATTTTAGTTGGGAAATTTGCGTTAAAACTACAGTGAAAGCAAAGTGTTTTTGCAAAATTAGTGTTTTATGAAATTTTAAGAAAAAACGGTGTTACAGTATCCCCCCAACCACGATAGAATTCAAGTAGGGAATTCGTCTGACGCCCCGTCAGCCTCAAAACCCTAACCAATCAAACAGAATTATCATAAATAGAATCAATTAGGTACTTAAAAACTATTCATTCGTGATAAACTCTGTACCCAATTACGCCTAACGTTATTTTTTTTATAAGTTTATTTATTTGTATTATATAAAAAATAAAGCTTTAAATATAAACGTGTGTAAATAAAGAATATTTAACATGCATGTACCTTAAATCTACGTAAATCCATTAATATGGTATGTTAAAGATTGTAATAAAAAACAACATTCACCAATAAGGTGACAAAATCTAGCGCGAAACTACTGCTGCTAGCACCTACATGGTTTTAAAAAAAATATTCACCCATAAGGTGGCAAAATCTAGCGAAACCACTTCTGCTAGCACCTATATGGCTGTGATAAATAGGTAAAAGGCATTATATCCTATGCCCATCAAATATAAGTAAGTAATAAAGAAAAAACTGTAGTGTCAGGACTGACGCCGAGATGGCGTTGTTAAATAAGTATATCTTGACACTAACAGAGTATAGCATGTAATGTCAACAACCACCGGTAGATGTCGCTATTACAGACATTTTGACTCTAATCGTCAAATAATAAGTAAAAAAAACAATAAAAAAGGAAATAATAAAAAATGAGTCGCATGTGTCGTTGCCCCTGATCGTCGATATTGATTTTCCTATGTTTCCAGCTAGATGTAACTTCCTCCATTATAAGAATATAGCAAAGGCTTATTTCTAGAGTTGCAAACCGCTCCTGTGAGGAATTCAAAATTAATTTTGTTGATTAGAGTAGAATACATATAAAAAATAATGAACAAGACACGTTTATATTTGTGATCTTGTGCTAAATGCATCTATCTAACCACATAACAGTTATACTAAGTACATACTTGTTCTTTAATTCTGGTATCAGATACTAAAGAAGTAATATCCATTTTATATATGTAATGGTAGTAATGATATATTTATTTATTTATTATCATGAACTAAGACACGTACAATATTTGTGTTTTAGATCTTAATGTACTTATGTAATGGTAATATCAATTTTGAAGATGTTAGGTATATGGAAACTTAAGTATCAAGGCAAATCAATAAAAAACGACAGGGACAGACACATGCAAAAACGCCGCCAGATGTTATATGGCCCGTTATCCTACACTCGGGTTCTACGAGACGCCAGGAAGAATGGCGGGGTGGGTATTCTGTGACCGCCGCACCCGCGGTGTGGACGAGGATCCCATATACCTGCAGCACGTTATTGCTGATTATTTTAGAGAGCAAATCGTCCTTTACACTGACAGCAACGGACATGTTGTTCGAAAGTCTATGATGCTCGGTGTTCTATAGGGATCGGTCCTTGGTCTTCTTCTGTTCAACATCGGTGTTCACGCTCGAGGAAGAGCGAGTGGCAACACTGCATTTTAGTCTGTGCAGTTTGAGCCTTTTGGCGGCCGGCCTCATGTAACATGTCAGTTGAGTCGAGTCGAATACGGAATGACATTGATATAGGTTATGTCCGGGCCGCAATAAAATGTAATTTAGAATATCCAACAAATAGTATTGCGCGGCGCACCAAGTGATTGTTGGTGCGAGGTTCCGCAAAGCTTTAGTGTCGGGGAACAGTGGCAAGGTTTTATCGTCGCGAAGTGAGTGATGGTGGCCTAATAGGCCTATGTAGTGCTCCGGTCTCCATCGTTGGATTGACACCAACCCTTCGGGAGCCGCGGCTTCCTTCGAGCTAGCTCAGGAAGTCCACCGGCTACATACGGAGACTAATTGGAATAGGGGTAAGCCACAATGTTTTCTGGAATCTGGTAGTCGGTTTCAAATCCTAGTGTCGGTGAACCGCCGACGTGGTGGAGTCTACTTTGGGCACCACCAATCGGATATAATTATGTACTAAGAGGGAACTTATCCCGCGGACTGGAGGTGTTACGTCGATGATACCCTTGTTACAGTTCGTGGAAAGAATTACAGACTGGCTTCCCTATTAGCTACAGCTGGCGTGGAACAAGTCGTCTCAAGAATTGAAAGATTAGGGCTTTCGATAAAACGGAGGCCCTAGTCGTCCATGGGCCTCCCAAGGGACCCCCACCTATCTTATGATCAATGGGACACGGGTGGATATTACTCCACACTTGAAGTATCTGGGTTTAGTGCTGGACAGGAGCTGGAATTTTAGAGAACATTTTTCTCGACTGGCTCCAAAATTGGTATCCACAGCCATGGCCCTGGGGAGGTTGTTACCCAACACCAAAGGTCCTAGTGCTGCCTTGTGACGAGAGCTATCCGCGGAGTCCGCCTGCGCCTTGGCATCGATGCCACCATGGGATTTGGAGGCACATGTACTAACGGCGGTATATAATAAAAGAGTCGCCCGACTGAGAGAAAGGTGAAAAGTTGGCGTGAAGAGGCCATGAATTCAGTTCTTGGGTCCTCGTGGTCTTCAAGGCTCGAAAGAGCAGAATATGGTCAGTGGATCAACGCGGTGCTCCATCCTGTCCTCCGTGACTGGGTTTCAAGGAGATTCGACACCCTCACCTTCCACCTCGTGCAGGTACTGTCGGCGCATGGCTGCTTTGACAGGTACCTTCGCAAGGTTGCCAGAAGGGAAGATGACCCACGTTGTCACCATTGCGGTGCGGACGAAGACACCGCGCTACACACTCTTGTGCATTGTCCTGCATTGACTTCTCAGCGCGGTGATCTTATGTCCGTAATTGTTATTGACCTCTCATTGCCCGTTGTGGATAGAGCTATGCTCACCGAGCGGGCGGCCTGGGATGCTGTTTCTCACTTTTGTGAAGTGGTCATGGAGACGAAGGAGCGCCACGAGAGAGCTCGTGAGGCGGACCCCCCTCGACAGTGCGAGAAGGTTAGGGTGGCGAAGAAGTGGCTACAACGCCCTGATTCCGCCACCTTAGTGGGGGCGGCGGGCAACGCAGTTGGGCGCCATGTTGTCTGTATTGCACTCGATCCCTGTGACGGTAAGAGCAGCTCTGGGACACGAGCTGCTCTCATGCAGAGAGGATAGTCTACAGGCCGAGCTGGCTCACGCGAGCGCAGCGCTATGCGCCTGCTCGCAGCCGCTCTGAAATGGCCGGATAGGTGTTCCCGAAGGGTTTAGTGGGTATATGCGGCACTCTACCGTGGAGTCCCACGCACCCTTGCCTCTACCCAAGGGCTTGGAGGTACGTAAAAGCATTTTCCTCGTTAAAAAAAGACCAAGCAGCAGCAGCAATTTTTTATCTAGCTTGCTAGAACGCCCGGCAATATAAATTGAAAATGGAACAATAGTAGATTGCACAACAAGGGCATAAAATGAGGCACTGTAGCCCGAGACGATTTTATCCACCCGAGCCGTAGGCGAGGGTAGATAGTAAGTTGAGGAGTACAATGACTTATTTATGCCAGTGTTTTACACTCTGCTTTTCACTTCGATTGCAAGAAAATTAAACAATTACCTACTTCAAAATATATACGAAAAATATGTAACACAATATTGAAAAATTCTGCCAAGTAATAAAAATATTTCGATGCGTTTTAATAATAACTGGTTACTATTTTTATCTGGTTTCATAACTTTTGAGGTAGAAAACACAAGACAAATAAATTAAAGCAAATAAATAAATTATCGCAAGTTATTAATATAAATAAATTCTGTGAAGTTTTAGGCTGAGCGTTGTTGGCTGTTGGGCCTAAGAATCTTCGTCTAAAAGAAAATTTTACTTTATGCTCTAGAACATGAAAGCCATTTTATGCAGCCTATAAACGACATAAAGACGAGCTTTGCGAGCACGAGAAGTGAAAATTTATTTAAAGCCCTTACATGTTTACTAAAGAGGTAACTTACTTAAGTTTTATATGAATTTCGAACCGGCACGACAAAAAGAATGCTCTGGTAGATAAATTCTTTTGAAAAGTATTAAAAAAAATAGTCGGTATTTGCGCGCGGCTTGACTATTTTTATCGTCTAATGTAATGTCTAATTTATATGTTGTGGCTACAAAGTAAAACCAAATGCTGGTTAGGTAATACATATATCCAATGCTTATCCAATGTTAAAAACATTACTAATTAATTGTCGCCAAGATTTATTGATTATTGTATTAATCTGTGATGCGTGCCTAGGCGAAGCGCGGCCCGCATACTCACTATCGCCTGGCAATGCTGACTTGCGGGTCGCGCCAGTAATAATTGACTATTTAATAGCGAACATGTTTTAAAAAATATATGAACGTTGGAAAATTTGTTGGATTATTGATAATTCTGTTTTAATATTAAATCATATAACCTATAAAGGTATAAAAATGGACGGAGTAATTTTTCACATCAAGTTATTAAGCAAAAATAAATAAAAAATGTTTAAAAAGGAAAATTTATTGGATTACTTAACAAACCTATTCAATTAGGGAAATAAGACCATATTAAAAAATAAAAATTAGCAGAGCAATTTTCCAATAGAAGTTATTGCGCAAAATGTTAAAAGTTCAATTTAGTGCATCACCCAAATCGAAAAAATGTTGGATTACTTTACATACTTGTTCTAACTAGTATATACGTACGTATACAAAAATAATTTCGAACTGAGGAAATATTCACAGAGAGCTATAAGCATTTTTCATGTTTAGGTAAAAATACCTAACTTCCCATTATAAATTTTGTTGGATTATTGTACATCTGTCATCTGTATTAGGTATCTTCACCACATGCCAAATTTCAGAGGCAGAAGAATTTTTCGGGTTACAAATGCCTCGTTGATTGGACTATCGGGGTAGAATGAAAACGTTTAGGAACAACGGACGATTTATTAATAGATTTCGAGATACGAATTCTTTTGTCCATCTTTGTGAGGGACGCTTGTAGCACCTGGAACAATTGTTTTGATTAGCTGTCCAAAGGCAGATTACATTCGATGATCAAACAATATAAGATTGAATAGAACGGAATGATGCCCTAATCAGTCGTATTGTGATTTCCTATTATGTTTGCAAAGATTAAAACCTTTGGTTTATTTTATTTGTTTATTTATTTGTTGTTAGGATTTTTTATATTGTTAATGCTAGTGTAGTAGTTTGTCAAGATCTTAAATTAGGATTATGAGAAAGCGTCAGTTATAAATAACTTTTGTTGGTTATTAATAAGAGGTCAATATAGCATATAGCATGACGTTCATTCTTCAGCAATATCACTCAATCATATATCTGTCGGCAAATTAGTAATAAATTTAACAAGCTTCATTATAGCATATTAGCGTCGGATAGCTGATAAAATTTTATTTTTGATCTTGGCAAGTCTGTTAATTATTGGTGGTAACGGGCGTAGTGGGACCAAATCGAAACCCAATTTAAGGACGATTGCGGATTGGAACAAATATTGAACATTAATCAATCAAAAGACGTGGTTCGTTAGGTAAACAAAACAAAATTAAGTATAATAAGAGTCTTTATTTTAAAACACAGTTTTTATTTAATTATTATTTTTTTATGTATATGCAATGTATATGTATATATAAGTAATATACAAATCTTATATATCGTAACATATTGATCAATCTCGGTAACATATACCTAATTATAATATGGTATTAAAAAAGGTGCAAAAATGGGTAATAAATGTACAAAAATAGTACATTATTAACCAAGGGGTTAAAGCAGTGTCTTATGTCATGGATTTATGTTCACCTAAGACTAATACTGCCTTATCCCCGAGAAAAATACTCTACTTTTTGCACCACCTGCGAGAAAATTAAAACAAATTCGGAAGAAATACAGCATTTATTCAAAATTATAATTATTTAACATTAAATCATACATTTTTATATGACATAAAAAAGTTACGAAACTTTTGTATTAAAAAATTACACAGAAGACGTATGTGCTTGAATCCTTTTCCTGGAAAACTAAAACCTACAAATATAGACAACATGGCGAGATAAAATTTTTGTTTCATTTTGCTATTTTAGTGTCATCACCACAGAACACAGAAAGAGTTTCTGTGTTCTGTGGTCATCACAGATTTTCGAGAATATTATGTTATCGATTCAGAATTAATTTTTTTTCGCCTAAAAATATGGGTTTCTATCAAAATTAAAGTGCTTTTGGTGTTGGTGGATAAAAGGAAATCCCATTTAAACATTAAATACATTATCTAAAATGCTGCCAAGACAAGAGACCTCAGCTGGCACTGTCAAAAAGTTATCAGATTCATGTATGAGTATAGCCAAGCTTCTTACTCCTACACCCGGATAAAAGTTATATAATATATAACTTTTCTCCGGGTGTATAAATTGTGTAACAAAATGTCAAAATTTAATAAATAAGCAAAAAAAACTTTAGTAAACAAATTGGTTGTGGAGGACATATTTCTTTTGCCTCACCACGTTAAAGTTATAAAAAATCACAGGAATTTTCCATTGATATGACATGTGACACTAAATTAACAGGTTTGAGACAGGAGAATTTTATGACCGCCATGTTGTTTTATTTCATTGGCTTCGTTGGATTTTCCTTAATAAAGGGTTTTCTCAGTGTCAAAAAATCCTTCCTTAGTCTATGCCTCCATAAACCAGCGAATCTCTGTACGGAATGTTTCTAGCTCCAGTAGTTTGGGCTCTACGTTGACACCTCAGTCTGTCAGTCATCAAAACCTTTTACGATTATATACAGGATGGCACATTTAGATTGGTCAGTATGGGCAAGTCTGTAACTAAAAGACATACAAAGATATTTTCTTAGGAACCATATCATCGATTTTAGTGACAAGAAAAACTGCATACATAAATTAAAAAAAACTTGTACTCAGTTTGTATCGAACCCGGTCGTATTGAAAAATAAAACTTACAATATTTCTATTGGGATATTGATTGCGTATGTCATCAGCAGTAGACCTTGTGCGTTGGCTCAGACCTCTCACTCCCTTCTTTGATCACAAGGATGTGGATCACACTGTGTGGAAGTCATCACACAGATGGAGGCAGCAGAGCGGGTCAGGGAAGACGACCCATCAGCAGATCCCTGCCAACGGTTCGCTCGCATTCTTCCTCCTGACGGCGACCAGCGGGACGCGGGCCCGGGAAGCCCGAGTCCTGCATTGCACATATCACCGCCAGTCGTCGATGCTCCTAATGCCCAGTAGCATCGCCGAACTCCCTGTTTTGGGAAGGCGTTTGAATTTTACAAAATCCCATTTTAGTGACCTACGTACTAAAACGGGATTCGTTTGAGTACGTAGGTTTTTATAAGTAAAAGAGTATGTGAAATTTGAGATTTCGAGTTTATGTAGTTTCAGATTAGGTACGTGATCAGTGAGTAAGTGATTTTCTCATTTATAAATATAGATATATAACATTGTAGAAAACGAAAACAACCATTCGCCTTTAACATTAAATACTGCGCGTCGTCGTATCGCGATCTCTGTGAAATTGACTAACAAGAGTGTACATAATTTACAGGTGCCAAGAAGGGTATTAGCATTTATTTCCACAGGCTTAGTCATAACCGTTACAGTGATATAAATCTTACGCAAATTTTGTCGCAACATTCCAACTTCAATTTTGTCAAAGTTGTTTGCGACAAACATTTAAGCTGTCAATAAACATCGCAAGCTTTGGGAAATTCCCGTATATTTATACAGCTTACGAAGTTACGAGGAAGGAATATATAGACGGACATTCTTTGTTATCAAAAATATATATAGAATTAATTTACATCGTACAGAAAATTGATTAGTAACATTAACTTAACTAATAATAAATCCATATTATTAGTTATGGCAATCATTTGATATGGGCAGCTTCTCCCTTTCTTTCTGATGTTTGGGTGTTTGATGAACTTTTCATAACTTATGCACTCCTGGTACTTCCCTATAAAATAACAATATATTAATAACATACCTTCATTAAAAATAAAAGTACATTACTGCAGAGGCCGGGAAGTTAGGAGGAAGATTTTCGTGTGATTTTATACCAACATTTTAATAAAATTGTTGTCATATTGACAAGCTAAACAGCAAGCTCGCACTTCATACAGATTACTTAAGTGGGACAAACCTAGAACTGGAACAGCTTTTGCACGCAGGTCAAGTCAATTCTTGGGTCCCCATCTTTACAATAAAATATATAACACTTCCAAAAACATTATAGACTTAACTCGAGCAGGTTGCAGACTGACTGTATTTAAATGGTTAGAAGATCTGAGCTATAATGAAACGGAAAGCCTTCTACAAATACAGAAATAAATCAATTTAAATTTGAATTAACATTTACTAGACTACTTTTATGTATAAATTCAACTCATGCTGTACTTATTTGTAATGTTAACAATAAAGGAGAAAGATATAATATAAAACAGACATTTCCAGATAAAAATATACCTACATAACACACGACGCACACACATCACACACA
The DNA here is from genome assembly GCA_963935595.1 of Schoenobius gigantellus. Classification (NCBI taxonomy): domain Eukaryota; kingdom Metazoa; phylum Arthropoda; class Insecta; order Lepidoptera; family Crambidae; genus Schoenobius; species Schoenobius gigantellus. Next base: position 21,292,864 of record OZ012548.1, read on the forward strand.
AATACGCACAAACACACACACACACACACACACACGCACATACACACACACACATACACACCTCACACATACACGCAAACGCTTTTTCGTATGCATATGTATATGTAACATAAATGGGAAGACTGGTCTTCACGACACAGGGAATCCTAGTGTGAAGTCCAGAGTGCTTAATTTCTAATCATATGTACAAGAAGTAAATAAACAATTTTGATTTTGATTTTTGATTTTGATATTCATATATGCTCGAAGAGTGCATTTTTTATAATGTAGCAATTGGCTGTATGACAAGTTATTGATATTTATGACAAGTTATTGATAATTCAAGTTATAGATGAATTTCCAACCATTTGAGCAACGGCCAGAAATGAATTTTCATACTTAATTTAGCATTATTGTAGTAAAAAGAAGACAAGAAGTTTGGAATTCTTGGCTCATGCATTACTTTACCGGCCTAGGCCAGGAAAGTAACTTTCCGTTTTTCGTGTCTTTTTACTACAATAATGCCTACATTTCCGAGCATGTTTGGAAAAAAACCAATTACTGATTCAATCGAACTACTGGGACAAAAATGTCTTCCATATCAATTGATTGAACTCGTGTGACTTGACGTTACCGGATTAAGAAAATCGTGTCGGTGCTCTCTTTTTTCCCGCGGGGTGGTTGCCGAATTTTAAGACTTTCTAGGAGATCATCGTTTGGCACCGACTTCAATATAGAAATATGATGTTGTCTGTAAGAAAGAAAGAAACTTATATTTTTTTTTGCACCTATTCTACTACCTATTTAGACCTATTCTTATATTATTATTTTTAATTTTACAGTGCTTTTGAAGTCGGATTTTATTTTTTGAAATAATATTTTTATTTTTATCTTTTTAGTGAATTAAATTTACTTGAATAATACGACAAAGGGTCAATACGTGCATATTGTATTCAAAAAACTAACCTCTCACTCCTCAAAGTTTTCTCCCCTCATCAGCTCGGTTCATGACTACCAGATGCAAATACATGAATAGCTTCGAAAATAATCCACAATTGGGATGATGACTGAATTCAAATTTTTACGCCTCGTCATTAAATATTAAAATACCGTAGAAAAAGATGCAGTCCTGTGAAATTAGAATTAAAATCGGCTTAGAAATACATTAGATACAAGCATTTTAAGTTGTTAATTTGAAGGCGATTAGACAGAGAGATCCGACATCAATCGTGACGTCATTGTTAAATACGGTCATATCAACTCCTTGTAAATTGCCGTTTTGCTAGAAAGAGATGGAGAAAAATCTTTAATACCTTATATCTTGGTTGTTTTTATAGTTATTCGAAAACCGATTTTTTCTTTCTGTTTATTATATGAATGAGCTTCTATTAAAGCAAAAAATTTTTTTTGTCATCTAGCCAATTGGCGGTGTAATCGCGTAACATACACAAAAAAACATACGCATCGAACTGATAACCTTCTATTTTGAAGTCGGTTAAAACATGTAACACTTTGGCCATACCTAAAAAGTTTAAAGGATTCCCTCGATTTTCATGGGATCCCATCATCAGTCATCAGATTTTGTGACTCATCGATTGTTCGGTAATTGTTATCAGACTGCATGACTTAATAAAGAAAAGCGAAATTATGTTCATTAGCTATAAGTAGGTATTGGTTGATTTATTCAACAAATATACAAAAACTACTTACTACAAAAACAAATATACTAAATGACGACGACATTACAAAATGCTAAACATATTAAAAATCAGTTTTAGTCAAACAGAATTATCAAATCGATGCGATAGCTGATTGCTGATGAGTTACAAAATCGCACCAGATCCTGACTCAGGTATTCTCTACTAACACAAAAAGTTAAGCTTATCTTTAAATTTTGTCTATAACAAATACTCACATATAAGTTTGTCTTACAAACTCGAATATAAGACATATCCACGCAAGTAAATCGCTTTTACTTCATTTTTACTTAAAGGAACTGATCGTTACATTTGCGCAATGGAATTTCAATTGCTATGTAATGTAGAGTATGTCCTCCAAACTCAAAAACAAATTGAGTAATAATAGAGCTAGGGTGGTTTTTGAGTTTGTTCGCCTATAGCGAGATCTCTCGTGTGCTACAAAGTTTAAACATACTGCTCGTTGAAAATTCCCGGCCTGAATAGAAGTTAAGGGTGCTGCCTTGCGATTTTATCGGAAAGTTAAAATCAAAGGACGTATCCTAAGCATCTCAAAGCGGACCCGAGTGAAATTCTAATAAGCGCTCGAGTTTACGTAATGCAAACAATATTACAAATTACGATATGACTTTTATTGCGTTACGGTATGATGCCGTGATTATGAGTTACGCCCGTGGAAGGATTAAGAAGCATAATAATTATTCAGGTTCAAGGATCCTTTAACACCAGTTATAATATTTTCAGAGTAATGCTCAGATTTGGAAGGCGAATAATGAAGCTTAACGCACACAGAGAGGTCGACAGGCTGTAAAGAAAAATTGTGCAAAGCAACCTTTATTTAATGTGAAAACTTTATATTAATAATTTTTTTTTTAGAATTGCTCATTACGGAGAACTATTGTTGGTAAAATACTAAGTTCATTGTGGAAAATATGTTACATTTGCATAAATACATGTCAAATAAAACATATTGCAAATGTATTAACCATATGATTTCTGCAACTGTAAAATTGTTTATATCATTACTGAACGATATTATATAGCAAGCAACTAACAACAAGTAGTAAGTATGAATACTTTTGATATTGATATTAGCTTAAGCAGTGTATTCGAATTCATGTTAAATGTTATTAGGATTCATTCAATTCTGATGATCCCGTTTTATACGTGAGTAGTTTTGGGTCGTTTTTATCTCGTGGCAACATGTTTAATTTATAGTGGGACTCACTTTGAAATCGTGAAAAAAGCGCTGTTTTAAACAAAAATTCCGACTGAAATGTATAAAGCACCAGGATCTTGTTTCGGTGAATCTGGTTCAGTACAAAAAGACAGCATTGCATGCATCAGGATTAAAAGTCCCTTATTATACAAAATGAAAAAATAATGCTGTCTGTTTACGTCTGTTTTTCTGTTTTACGTCTAAGCTGCCGATTTTGATGGAATTTTTTGTAGAGGGAAGACTAGAGGAATAGGACATGGGCTATCTTGTTTGCGAAACGAAAACTTGAAAGCCGTGAAATAGGCGATGAAGGTAATCACAATATTTTATGAACCTTGAAGCGGAGTCAGGTTCGAGGAAACAGCTTTTACTCCGAAGCAAAATCTTTTTCAAACAACACAAAAAACAACAAATATCGTCATCACTAATAAAGTGAACTCAGGAAATAATTGTATTATTACACTGAACATATCACAAAGTTTTACACGTTGAACGTTGTAAGCTGGCATTTTCCCATTGGGGACTATATTATAATTTAACGTAAATTTATGCGAACAGCGCAAGATGAGACGCTGAATTTTCGTCGGCTTCTTAATAATAAATTAATGCTCTTAGGAGTTGAAAAAATCTTTATTCAGCATTGACTTTAACAGGTACATATATAAGGTACATATAATACATGTGACTCTTGTGAGATTCGCAGCAAATCTGCAACTCCTACAAGAACCTCGTTGCACGTTGCCAACTTATGACATAAGATGTTAAATCGCGGTAACCAGTAATTTTACTGACATATCTTACCATTCGAACCGGAACACAGCAATGCAAGCACTGCTGCTTTGCGGCAGAAATAGGTCAGACGGAGGAACCCAAGCAGGCACCCTGGTACCTGGTACCTGGTAGTCCCTTTAAATTTCTTTGCAGATGTATGCAGGTTGGCTCACGATGTTTTCCTTCACCGTAGGAGCGTCGGCAAAATGTACATTATTATGAAATTAGAAAAACGAAAAACTGAAATAAATTAAAAAAAAATATAAATTAACACAAGAAAAAAATTGTCTCGGATGGAAATGGAACCCGCGTCTTCAACATACGTGTTGACGCCTTAGCTACAGGGCAAATCGTACTCTTACCAAACCAACCCCATTCAAATTTTTATTGTATTGATCTCTTTTGTTCTTTATGTTAAGCCAAAGTAGACTCAATGTTAATAACTTCGTATCAACATCCAGTTGAGTTATTTTTACTGAAAATTGGTTAACAATAACGCAAGCTCACTTTTTTTTTATTCGTGACTTTATAATTTTTGAAGAAAGTTGAACGATGAAACCTCATTCATTCATTTTTCAATTTACTTGGCATTTATAAACATTGTTAAGGGGGAAACAACAAACGATATAATTTTAATTATTAATAATATGCTCGGCTGAACTGAAAGGTTATTAGGTAGTCGACCATAGGATATACGCAGACTCGGGGCTTCTTCTATAACACTCCAGCAGGCACTATTTTAGGCACTTTCCTTCTAGGTAGGTGCGCGAGTACCGTGGTCAATCAGTCTATACGTCTGGCATCGGGAAGGCAACAACTCGATAGGTCATCGCGTTTTTGTTATGAATAACAAGAGGGCACACGGCGCGCTTAAAGGATAAGTATTCGAAACAAAGATAAATATAATCTCTGCGAGCTACTGTTAGTTGCTATATGTGCTCAAGCACGCCAGCTATACATATGCTATTCTTCTAATAATCATAGCAAAGTAGAGGAAAAGATGCGCTAAACAACGATGCAAGTCGTTATTGCGTAACATCAGGGAACGGACTGGCATTATCTTCGTCGAATTCAAATAATGATTCCAGATCGTGACTGCCAGAAGAGTGTACGAGAATCTTACAGCAAAGGTTCAAGATTAAAGTAGAACTTACTCTAATACTCATACAACTGAATAAAGCATCATGAAAATCGTCGTGCATCAAACTCGTCTATGCACAACGCACGTTAATGTGCTAAGCATTGGAGAATTACTTCCAGTACGGCATTTTATGATGATGACACGACAAAAAACATTACGACAGTCAAGAGTCGTCTGACTGTGTCATGTTTTTTCATCATCTTTAGGTTTTAGATCACTCTCTTAAATTACATTTAAATAAATATAGAACATAGAAAAGCAATTACCAATTTAAAGATTATAACGAACACAAACATAAATTAATTAGATTACGAACGTTGCCAAAAACGCATTATGCAAAATTAAAGCACAAGTCTCATGGGACGTTAATACTTTATATTTTGATCTTCTTTTCTACGGCGACATTTATCAAATTCTCAAACGGAATTTTATTAGATTGTCTTTTATTTGTTTTCTTATGTTTGTAAGATTATTGTCTGTATTTTTTGGAAACAAAAGTACATTTATTAATTTGTTTTCTTTTTCTACATTGAGTTACTGAATACGGATATCTTATAAAAAGCTCAGTTATTTATTAATGATTATAATTTGAATTATCGTTGCTCAGAAATAGGCACCTACCTACCTACTAAATATACATGCAAACAAAAGCATTTTTATGTTGTACTTTACATCTGCAATCACATTAGTGGTTCCATATATGATTTGATGAAACGGAAAAGAAATATAACTTATTAACTTTCTTACTTTAAACTATTATATCGACAACTAAACTACTACTACTATCGACAACTATTATATCGACCATAATAATGAAATAAGGGTGGCTTGCTCATTGAGGACCAGGATGCATCAGAGATACACTCAAGTCTTGGATTCCGGAGTTAATAACAATAGGCCATAATGAGTTCCTGTCACGTGCCGCCGCCGAAACATCATCATCGGCGCTTCTTACTAAGCAGGTAGAAACCGTCAAAAAAGTTATATTGCCCCTTTAGAAAAAGGTGCTATGGGTATTGAAACTGAATTGGACTTGTCTAATATAAAGTTTAACCACATAAACCAAATTTTAACCCTACATTTTGCGTGAACTTAAATTTTTCTGAACATTTCAATGAGCAATTATACTTTTATACATAATAATAAAGGGTGATAATTATTTTTTAACGTTCAAGTGACAGTTTACAATCTAAACTAATATTATAAAGAGATTATTTTATAACAAAATACGCGTCGAAATTTCCCTCAGTTCTGCTGCGATTTCGCAACGTAAACTCTCGATAAGTTTTGATTGTATAAAATTTTCCTATAATGATTTTATAAATACAGTTTTGTAATTATTTGCCTTAATAATAGCTCGTTTAAAATTTGATTGTACGTTAAAGGATGATTTCTTATAGACAAAGTGATATTTTAAAAGTGGTTAAATTCATAAAATTTGAACTATTTAAACCGCTTTAAATAAGGAAACTAAAACATTTCGAAAAAAGTTACCAGTAAAGATTATTGTAGAAGATTTGAAATTAAATGTTTACTGAATATATTTCATATTTTTTTACGTGACGAGTGCATGAATGAGCCCTTAAACGCGTGGAATGTAAATATGGGTATGTTTAAAGCCTTAAAAAGAGATTAAAAATAGCATTTAAGTAAATAGTAAAATGTGTTATGGAAACTTCAAGTCCTACACTCTACATTAACGTAAAATGTATTTCCTTTATTGCATTTTTGATAACTAAAAAAATATTACTTCTCCGATAATTCTGCTAGAACACCGATTATTACGAGGCCGGGCCCTTAAACAGAAAATGTTGTATAATATTTTTGCATTTGCTTCGGCACAAGGATCAAAGCCTGTCTAAAATTGGATTTAATCTTTTTAGTTACAAAGTACCAACTTCAGAAAATATTAAGTATTATCAGATAAACCGCGAACTTTATAAAAACAGTAAAAGTATCCTTTTCGATCGCCTCTTACAAGTTTATTGCGATCTGTTTCCCTGAAGTTGAAAACATGAATCTGTTCAGTACAAATACAAATTTTTATTATTTAAAACAGTATAATTCTGCGATAAATTATATTTACGTTTCAAAATTATAAACGCGACGTCATCTTAAATCTAGGTTGCTTTAGAATTTTGACTTTTTATAAAATAGTGTCTTTGCCTTTGTCGAGAATAAGTAAGTGTCATATGTATGTGAAATTAGTTTTTGTGTGACTAAATTAATAATATTCATATAATCAAACATCTAATTCTAAATTTATATAAAATAATAGGATTTCTTAAATATCTTTTTATTTAATAAATCTTTAAAATAAATATATATAATGAGCCTTTTTATTTTCCACTACTGAAAGCTTTCAGTTAATCTTTGAAGTAATAAGTGATGGGCTTGTTTTTAATAAACATTAATTCCAATGTAGGGAATGATCCATTTATTTTTTATGGCTTCTTAAATAAACCAGGTTTAAGCTTGTCTACTTTATTAACCTTGGTAACTTGTTCTTAACTAGCACCTGGCTGGAATAATAAACGAATAAATTATTCAAGGAAGCCTACTGCTTCGACTTCAATTAGAATATTTTAGAAGTTAATTATTTAAGAGAGCTAAACGACATATAGGGAAGGTAAATCCGATAAAGGTATTAATATTTTTTTATGCTGTAGTTAATTTTTCGATCTGTATTGTAGTTGTGTGCATATAATTAATTATCTATAAAAATGGTTTTATTTTTTATGCGTTACATAATTATGTATATAAATAGCTTTATATGTAAAATAGGTTGTAATCTGCATACAACTTTGAGCATATATCATCGGATATGTGTAATCAAGTCCCGCGTTAAGCAACACTATATCAGAAAAGTGTATGAGCAAGTCCAATGATCGTCAGTTATAATTTATTTATTATTTATGTATATACAAATAGGTATTTATAAATAAGGGTTGTTGTATTGCTTTATCCTTGTTGTCTACTACATTTACTTACACCACCAATGTTATGGGTTGACTGGAAGAGATCTCTATAAGAGATAAGTCCGCCCTTGCATACCATATTTATGTTTTTTTGTACGAACTCTTTTTTGTTTATGCAATAAAGAGTATATAATAAATGTAATAGTACATTACGATATAAGTGCGTTATATTGGTTAATAACTCACGAGGCGGAATTTCAGCCCGAGCCGAAGGTGAGGGCGTAATAGAGCCGAGTGTGTATAACCAATATACGCAAGTATATCGTAATACCTTTTTCAACACACTTGTGAAGAAAAGTACTTAATAAACTGAATTTTTGGAATCTGTTATTTACAGAAATCATTGTCAATTTGTAGACAAAACTAAATAATGGTATGAAAATCATCGTTTGAAAAACTATGTAGTTCGTTGATGTCTCTTATTTTACGTCTAGCTTTTAAAAAATATAGTACATTACTGGTGCGGCCAGCAAGTTTAGCATTGCAAGACTCTTACATGCCTCGGCTACTCGTATAATACATGCGTGTTTTATGAACTGCTTTATGTATTTAAAACCGTTAAAATTAGATCCACTTTACGAGCAAGTGTGTTGAACAACATTTTTTATAGCAAATGACCCCATTATAATTAATTAAAAAAATATTTATTGATTATACCTTTAAAAAGTCGTCACGAAGTTTTCTAAAACTACTTTATATTTTGACGAGTATAAAAAGATATACAATAATTTTTCCATTAGAGAATTGCGAAGTCACTTCAACTTTGGCCCTGCCTGCCTTAGGCGCTCATCGCTAATGAATGAACTTGTAAATTTTACTCGATTTTTAAAATTAACGGCCACGTTTTTACGATCGCGCGACAAGGATGACCAGTTTTTCTGTAACGGCTCTGGGAGCAGGGAAGGGACCGCGGGTCGAGTCATCCGGCATTCGACGTCGCACGGCTCCGCACACAACGCGTGCTCGGCGCTCCACGCTGATGTGATTCGCGAGTGTCGTAGTGAACTTGTGACAATACCAGTGCTTCAAAATCATGGGTGGACGAGTGTTTTTGTTTGTGATGTGGGTTACTCTCGCGGCCGCCGAAAGGAAGGCTACGATTGCCGAGAAACTCCAAGAAGACGCGGACCTCTCTCAGGTATTTCGAACTTTCGACACTAACAAAGTAACTTTTTATTATGACAAGTTAAGTTGGGCGCGCTTTTTGTCTGGCGTCTAATTTCTTTCGAAGTTTTGCCCGAGAAATTTGGTTGATTTCTTTACAGTGGACGTCTGATAAAAATGATTTAAAGGTTAATTGCACATAAAAGGTTTTACGTGCAAGTTTTTATGTATAAAAGTAGGTGCGATGTTAAAGAAAACCTTGGTGTATAGTAGGTACTTTTAATCATAATAAAATGCATCTAAAGAAAATTATTTTTAAATTGCTATTTCTATACATATTTTAGAAAAGTATGACCATCATTTCGCGTATTAGACTACTTATTAGTGTACATTTCACACCGGTTACTCATGCAAGACTTGTCTGTAATCATTGAGCTCTACTGACTCTACTATGGTTACGCAAGTTAACGCTCAGATTCAGATTTTCTGGTGTTTAACACATTGTTGAACAAAGACCGCACTCATTTAATCAACCATAAGTTATTCATTGTTTCGATTTGCATAATCTAATAACAGCAGTTGTGTTTAATTATTGCGAAGGATTTATAATTGCCATCTGTCGCAGGACGTGAGTCATTAGCCTTGTTAAATCAGCAGCTATCCCTCTGACGACATGCATACCCTTTTACTGATCCCTTAACAAGGCAATTTTATTATAAGCCGTACCTGCTGTCTGGCCTAAGGAAAGCAATTTTATTAATTAGGCTAATTTTACATCTTCAAGACGAGCTTAAAGCTTTGGCGCCACTTAATGTATCGTGTTCATAATTTTACGGAATATTACATTTCATATTCTAGCTAAAACTAAATTAACAGAATCGGTTACGTTAATTGAGACAATTAATTAAAAGCCAAACGAATTACATAATTGAAATATTTTAAGTCTCTAGTATAGAATATCGTTATTTATAGCTTCATTAATTACAGAAAAAAGGAAACCAACTTCAAAAATATAACAAAAAAAAATATTCAAATAATCGTCCTAATATTTTTGTATTATTTTTATATAACTTCAGTAGGTACCTACCTACGATATCGAACTATAAGCTCAGAAGTGCAACAGACGAAACCTATTGTCTTGTTATAGTATTCGATCTTGATCAATTAGTAAATTGTTGAGACGTATTTGAATTTCTATAAAATTCAACAACAGTCAATTTATAGAAGTAAACTAAATTGATAAGTTTTGTACTATATGATAAGTGGATAAGTAAAATTATAAATAATCAGATTGAAAGTTACTTCTCTTACTTTTAAAGATCCATTTTCATGTATTCAGGTAGATTTTGCGAAAAAAATGGGTTTGATAGTACCTACTTACTTACTCCTATTGACTCTATAACAATGTGCAATTAGTACGTTATAATTTTCAAAATCATTACCGATCTTATATTTTGCCGACCGTTTACAGTTCAGACCTCTTTATCTTTTAGATATACTAGTAAGATGACAAGAAATAATGTTTCCAAAATGAAAATAGACTGCGGTTTTCAAACAACATCGAAGTAGTCTATTCGTTTTTAAAAAAAGTTAAGCAATCTTTGAAAATGAAAAACGTAAACTGTGCAACTAAGAAAATAGGGCAAGGCTATTAGGAAAATATAACAAATATAATGTAGGAACCTTAATGTCTACAGAGCTGGGGTCACATGACTAATTTCGCTAATTGACTTTTTACGCGTGTCTTTTCTGTGACTTGCTACGAGATACCCGCCTTTCATCATTGCAGAGTCTTTTAGAGTTATTATGAAACACGTTTTATTTAAAACCTTATACTTTCATTACCTTCTCCTATGTTATTATTTTAACCCATATATTTTAACCCACTGTTGGGCACAAGTCTTTCCGTAGATGAAAAGGACTTGACATTGACATATTGTGCTGACCAGATGGGTCCGTGTAGGGATGTTTTGCGACACTGCACAGGTATATTTGCGGTAGAGTCCCTAAGTCGTTTCTTACGACATCCACGCGACGAAAGTGATTGAGTATTCTAATTTCGCCACCTCACGCAATCTCGCTTTGTGGAGCTGGATCATGCAGGTTTCCGGCCAAATAATAGCTTGGGAACTGTTTTCAGCTAGGGCATTAGCGCGTCGCGGGTCAAAGGATTTCTGCCCGCCCTCAATTTCATACATTAGGTATTATATCCAAGTTCATTAGCCAGCCGCTCAGACAAACTGATTCATCCAACGGAGGTATAATAAAATCTTTCGGGACTGTGACGTAGGTATACTTTCTGCGTCTTTTGTCTTAATGTTTTCTTCAAAGCAAAATAGAATTTTCCATGAATTTGCTTCATTGAACCTTTACTAATTGGACTGAAGAAAAATTTTCGACTGTTTAGCTCGTAATTGGCGATACTGATGAATTGTTTGACACATAAATTGGTTAGTGAATTCAAATAATAGGAGTCGTCTGTGCGGCGTCCCTTTATGTAGTAAAAGCCGACTAAGAGAGTTTACCGCAATGCAAAGAGATAGAAAATTAAAAACCAGAACCCTAAGCCAATGTATCGTCCAGCCAGCATAGTACAGCGATTTATCCTCGTCGAAGATCCATGCACGAGTGTGGAAACACGAAGTGAGAGTGCACCTTGCGTATTTTAAACTTTGTGCGTTTATCTTTCGCGCGACCAAAAGTAAAACATACTACTGCGACGCATTTGAATTGATTTGATGAAGATGATGATGAAAGAGTATTATAGCCAGCTAATAATAACTACTAAGCGGCTCATTAATGCTTCACTCTGAGGCATTATCTGTTTAATTCGACCACAGTACTAGGAAATATAGCTAGTATCCACAATAACAAGCTCAAACTATGAAGTTTAGAGAAAAATATGTTCAAGTGTAATAAAGTATATTCAGCTTAGCAAGAATTTATTTTAAGTAGTGTTTCCTCTTAGTGAGTCATTTCGTTGAGGTGTGATTTCATCGAGTGTGGAAACACGAAGTGAGAGTGCACCTTGCGTATTTTAAACTTTGTGCGTTTATCTTCCGCGCGACGGTTGCCTCTAAGGGAGAGAGGGAAATAGAGAAAGTAAAACATAAAAATGCTTCTTCTTTCAAACGGAAAAATATAAGTCATTAGCGCAGCATATTCAGATATCCTTTTTCATAATAAAAAAAACAACGAAATATTGGCCATTATGTGAGTGTGATGTTTAAAGGCGACCTCCTTATCAAAAAGGTTTCATCCCTACTCTTAAACTTTACTTTTTATGGGGCTGGGTAATATCCATTTTTTACACGCACATAACGACCCAGTGATCTAGGACGGAATGGTATCCAAAATTGCTATCGTTTTTTAGCTAACTGTCACAAATATACGACAGGATTTCACATTACCGAGCCATTTTTCTTGAGGCTTACCCTGATTTATCGAGTGACTATGAGAATAGTACAATTTATGACGACTTTCATACGCCTATGTATTGGTATTGGTGCGAAAAAAGAAAAAAGTAAAAAGAGTCTCTTCTCTGTAATAATAATCGTCAATATTCCTGTTCTCTTGTATGTTTTATGTGCGTTTAAGCGACAACTTTATGACAGCGTTACGAAACGTTTCAATAAAAAAAAATGGAGCAAGTGATTTAATATCAAATGGCTGAGTAGTATTTATAGTTTAATAAGCATAGGATTTCATTTGAATAAAAAGGGCTGAAAACTATAACTGCACAAATTTAGGTCCTTACCTAATTTATTGACAGCAGGGTTTTCATATTTTCCTACAGGAAATGCTAATTCCTCTTGTGGCTTCACAAGTTTATTTTCTTTTAAGGCTCATTTGAGTTATAATTCTTTATCTCATGCTAAAAACTAAGAGAAACATTATTCGCAGACGACACAGAGGTTGCTAAATAAAATGTCGAAGATAAAATTATTCTTTTTTTAAGAAGCGAAAATCTAATGAGTGGAGCGGAATATTTTATTAAGTGATAAATTTATACAACTTCTTGAATTCTGAGCGGCAAGCCGATCTTTCTGAGGCCGAGAGCCATCGACTTTGATCATTCCTAATTTTAACTTTCCATTTTTATTAAAAAAGAAGACGAAATTTAAACAGGAAACATAGCTGAATATTGTAATGTGTAGATTCGTGCGTGATTGCATTTACCCACAATTTGAATTTGTATCCCATTTCTAGACAGTCTAGTATTTGATCTATATTTTTGACATGAAACTTAATTTTAATTCTAAGTTTGTATAACATTTTTCATGAAAGATGCCCGTAGTCGCAGCGCTGCATTTCGAGAGCCATCGACTTGATCATTTCTAATTTTAACTTTCCATTTTTATTAAAAAAGAAGACTAAATTTAAACAGGAAACATAGCTGAATATTGTAATGTGTAGATTCGTGATTGCATTTACCCACAATTTGAATTTGTATCCTATTTCTAGGCAGTCTAGTATTTGATCTAATTTTTGACATGAAACTTAATTTTATTCTAAGTTTGTATAACATTTTTCATGAAAGATGGTCGCAGGGCTGCATTTCGGGGACATAATGTTATTGGAATTAGTTATAGGAAAATATTAAACTATTCAGTCCTTTCATTTGAAATTAACGTTTTGTCGAACTGGCGGCTTTGATCTCAAATATCTGGCGTTTCGTTCGGAATTTATTCCAAATTAAATTTATTTCAAGTTTAGGTTCGTGTATTTCTGTTTTGAATTAAGTGATTTGCTTATTTTCGTACTATTTGATTTTTGTTTGACATCATTCTGTTCACAAGAAAATAAAATATAGCGTTATTTAAGAATATGAGATCGCTGCAAAGACAGCTGATGTATGGGGAAATTCTAATCTAGAAGAAAGCATTGTACGTATTTCATTTCAAAATTTTCGATCTGGAAAATTTATTATTACAATAAACCCCGTGTAGGGACGGAGACCCTAATTGATTAGAAAAAAATTAGACACATCAAAGCCAGCGGCAGGCTTCGGGATGAGTCATAAAACATTTTTAATTTACTTAAAATAAATTGGAAAAGTGAAAAGGCTCGAGAAATGGGTACCGCATGAATTAAGTGAAGCACGCCAACAAACACGCATTGAGTGCTGCGTTACATTACAACCGTCACAATAACGCGCAAATTTTGGATAGTATCGTTACTTTTAGTGAAAAAAAAATACAATAAATAAAATCGACTTCAAAAACACCAAAAAGTTATAAATAATAATAATAAAAGACTACATTCGACATCACAGTTTTATATTGAAGTTGGTGCCAAATTTAAAGTAACTATATTAACTGTTCTTATATTTTTTAAGACTTAAAGTGATCATTGTTTGGCACCGACTGCAATATGAAACTGTGATATCGTATGTAGTCTTATATCATTATTAATTATTTAGGACCTTTTTGTGCTTTGAAGTTTTATTTTTAATGTCGGTCGGTTTTAAAGTCGGTTTAATTTGTTGTAAAAATGTAAAAAATAATTTTTTTTTTCAATCTTTTTAGTTAAGTTTATAGTTACATACGTATTAGAATCTGAGCCAAGGCGAACACCAGAATAACTAAAAATAAGACGTCTCTCGCTCTAAACAGTTTCGAAAGAATTATTCCCGAATTCTTTATCTACCAGAAGCCTACCACCATCAGCTCAGTAACGCAAATACCTGAATATCTTAAGGAAAAAAAAACATGAAACACCTTGCATGTGCCTTTGAAATTTAATGGTTTCCCTCGATTTGCCTGGGATTTCATCATCAGATCATGACATGGTAACAATGGGACCACAACAGGAGTGTACTCTTTCGATTACAAAAATAATTTTGAAAATCGGCACACAAATGGCGGAGTAATCGTTGAACATACATAAAAAAAAGAAAATATGTAGATACATTTAAACATAGAACCATCTCCTTTTTCGAAGTCGGTTAAAAATGGATCCTGTACGATAGTCGGAAACGATCATCAAAATGGTTGAATCCAGGAGAACCGGTCAAATCCTGTCCCAAACGAAAGTTGCCTCAGAAAAACTAGTGAGTGTTTAGTGGTCCAGTTCTGGTGCTGTACGCTACAGTTTCCTAAGAACTGTCCCGAAAATTACGGTAAACCATACCTAATGGAAAAACTAGTCGTTAAACAACCGAGACAGGTCAGTCTTATCTTATAGTTTGCAAGTTTATCAGCTTGCTAACTATAAGCGCAGCGTCTGAGTTACGCAATTTACATCTTAACGTCGTTTGTCTGTCGTATTGAGAATACATACGAGTAGTTATTTTCCACTTCCCACTAATGTGAAGGGGAAAATAATTTCCCGAACTTAACAGTGTCAGTGGTGGGAAGGCTCAGTGTAAAGGTGGGTCCGTTGCGGCTTAAGCTGCGTTGCACAGTAAACTTCGAAATCAAAACTATATTACGGACTTAGAGGGAAGCCCTTCTGTTTCATAGATATTCTGTATTAAAAAACATTAAGATGACGTAGCAACAAAATAGCTACTCCTTATTTCGCCTCAAAGGGTATATACATAGTTTGCTATTCAACAGCGTCAGTATTGAGAGCAGCTTTCTTTTGATTTCACTTTGGTTTTATTTTTATTCCTAGCAAGCTTCTGCCCACGAGCACGTCTACGTTGACATCACAATCGGCTATTTCGTCGCAGCAAATAATATAATAGAAGACTTTTACTACCTTTTTGTAATGCTGCAATCTACTGCAATGGATCTATTATGAATTTTAAATAAATCACGATAGATATTGAAATTAATAATAAATAGGTATCAAAATCTATCTATGTGTGTAGGTAGTTAGCTGGCTACTCCTTATTGCTTCATCTCGGCTCTAGTCGGGAAAATTCAATTTCAAGTAGTTTAATTTTACTTAATTCCTACTTTCGATAGTGTAGATTAAAAGTCGTTAAGTAGACATGATGCACGTTATGTTCTAAGTACAAAAAAATAATTCTTTATCTCCTGACCTCTCTAATAGCAGGGGTTCCCAAACTTTTTCAAGTCGTAGCACACACAGGACATTTGAATTTTCTTACGGCACCCAAGTCATTTTTTCTATTTCTTTTTCTTATTTTTGTTGTACATTTTTCATACACTTAGTTTCGTACCACAGATTCCCCCTCTCCTGTGCCTCCCACCCAGTCCGTTCCACGTGGCCACGCGGGTGATTTTCCATCCCATAAAATGTTTGTATTCATGTAAAATGTTTTCTAGCAGGGACATGAGGGGTGTATCGCGGCACTCCTGATTCCTTCAGGTTCAAAAAGACGTCGTTTGGAGAATAAAATCGTCGGATAGCGGAGATTTTCATAGCACTGTGTCCGTGTGGGAATTCTAAAATCGTTTACAATGCCAATTTTTTTCCTTATTTTATTAAGTGGTCAGGATATTCATAAAAAAACTGACACCATTTGATTTCAAGAAATTAAGAAACAACTTATATACTAGCAATTTCAATTGTGATAGGTACCACTTAGAGAGTGAACGAGTAGGAAGAATTCAGTTTTGAATAAACTGATACGCTTTATTGCCAATTAGTCTGAACGAGAGAAATTAAAACGAAAGGAACATGAAGCGTGATGCTGGCCTCGGTCACTGAGCAGCATCTTCAAACGATTGCATCCGTTTGTCTCCGTGATGGCAGTTTTGTGGTCCAATTTCATTTAATGTCTCACATTGTCTTAGTCAACGACTGTTTTTAAGGCCACAGTATCAGGCTAACGGTTACCTCGATTTCAATTAGGGCACTTAGACTAGGCATAGTTTTTGTTACTATGAAAAAATATGTCAGCATTCGTTACTTCGCTTTTTTCTGTGGAAAAATGTGCTACGGGTAGGTGGGTATTTCTAAGTCAAATGAAATATAAATTTTCTTCAAAATATTACTGCATCCTAAACGGCTTCATATGCTCCTTAATTATTATTTAAGCGTATCTAAAATATCTTTAGTTAGGCCCATAATATTTGTCAAAATATGACAATTGCAATGCTGCTATGTATATGTATATGATATCAGCTGCCAAAGCTACAAGAGTCAAGGAGGTATATTTCATAAAGTCGTTTTAAATTCTTTAAGACCTTTAATAAAAAAAAACAAACTCCGCATTGATAATTCTAAATAATGGCAGTCATGTCTTAGTAATTTTTCGAAAAAATACGTTTGTTATCGTGTACAAATGAGTTCAAAAACTTTTGTTTTACCTGGAATAAAATAAAATAGTTAAAATTTTAGTTCTTACAGTAAAGTCATAAGCTTTA
The DNA here is from genome assembly GCA_963935595.1 of Schoenobius gigantellus. NCBI lineage: Eukaryota > Metazoa > Arthropoda > Insecta > Lepidoptera > Crambidae > Schoenobius > Schoenobius gigantellus. The sequence continues at coordinate 21,310,035 of OZ012548.1, forward strand.
AAGTAATCTGATATAGTTTGGGTAAAGGCTTGGGCATGTCCTCTATCAATTAAATGTCGCTGTCCTATTTCAAAAGGATTATATGATTACATTAAAATGTTGCGTGTTTGCTGGGACACGTACACAAACCTTTGTATACATAGCTATTGTATTATATTTGTATACATACATACATGAAAATAGTCATTTGTGGAACATTCTTGCTTTTATATAGACAACTAGCCTTTTAATTAAATTTTGGCTATTTTGTTTTTCCCCAGTCTCGCTGAGACATCAATTTTCATAAAAAAAAAAACAAATAATAGCTTACATTTCCATAACTCTAAGTGAAGTATACAAATTATCATCACTCGTTTTATCCCCCTTCCCTTAGGGGACTGGAGTTCCAAGTTATCAGAATCATGATTACTAACTCCCATATTTACTTTAAACAGGTCATTTTTCTTATACAAATTGTCATCCTCATTTAGATCCCTCAAAAGGCTGTAATTCTAAAAGCGTTGAAAAGCCTATTAATATTATTTTAAAGAATAATTTAAAATAATATCAATAGGCTGCATACCGACTTAAATACTTCTTATACTTAATTCAAATATGATGAGGTTCTATAAAAATTTCCAACGCCCATATTATCTCATTAGAAGGGCGGAGACCTAAAATGACTACCACTTTTAAAATTTCTGCGTAGTGGGACGCCTAAATTAACCACTTTCATAAAATATTGAAACAGGTCATTTTTGAATGTAATTATTATCAGTTCTTCTTTCGCTTTCTACTTATAATGTACCGTTTCGTTTCCTTCTTATATTTAGGTCAAAGAGTTTTTGAGGGTTCGTGATTAGTCATCAGTGATTATCACCTTTAATACAATATCATTTTATACAATACATATCCTAGCTTTCTACCTACAGCTTCTTTTAAGTTATTTTGATTTCATCATCATCATCACAGCTCATATACGTCCCCACCGAGGGGCACGACACTACCCAAACTACAAATAGTTATGTTAGGGCGATTAGGCCTTAGTCAAACCACGCTGGCCCAGTGCGGATTGGTTGACTTCACATACACCTTTGAATTACTTTGCAGGTGTATGCAGGTTTTCTCACGATGTTTTCCTTCACCGTAGGAGCGTCAGATAAATGTAATATGAAATTCGTGAAACGAAAAACACATTATCATTTGTTCTTTTTGCTGTAGAAAAAACAATTTAAATCATAAATCAGAAACTAAAAAAAGTCTAGTTGAAAAAGTCCCGATATATCGTCAAGTGTAGTATTAAATATATATATCATAAACATATATGACAAATCAAATGGTGGTCTATACTAAACGATTGGATACAAAAATTAACTTATAAAGAAATTGAAAATATATTGCAATACATACAATAACATAGCCATATAATAATACACATAATTATGAGTGAATATATATATATATATACCTATAATATATATTATTTTTTATATTATTTATCATATCCTATATTTATATCTTACATACTTATATCATCACAGCTCATATACGTCCCCACCGAGGGGTTCGAGCCTACCCTATGTTAGGGTGATTAGGCCTTAGTCAACCACGCTGGCCCAGTGCGGATTGGTCGACTTCACATACTTATATATACATATATAATAAATAAATTTAATATAGTAGTATACATTTTCAATTGAATAGTATAAGCACGCTATACTAGATTAAAATTATTTGCTGTTGTCTTGGTTTAAAATATTTAATGTAACATTACAAAGAGCGGAGCCTCCTGGCACAGGCATTATTGCTTAAAAGGGGGCTTCAACAATGATTGTCCAATTGTTAGAAAGCAAATAAATTATTATTATTATTATTATTAGTATTCAAACAAAAAAACAATGTAGGTATATAATAACATGCAATGATTTCGAATATCCCCAATAATGGGATGTCGATTCGGTGCATGAAGAGCTTGAAAAATACTACTTTCTTAACCTAACAAAAATATGAGTAGTTCCACCCATATATTTATTTCTTATTGTAATAATTTTTTTATTGTTCATTACATTATAATAACCAACTTATATTGACTTAAGCTATCATGTCGCATTAACGCATGGTCTACGAAAAAATGCGAGGATTTAGTATTTATTGTTGTTGATCTAACATTAATAGGTAAATGAGAAGCGTTATACAATGTTTTGCTTAAACACACTAGCACCTTAAAACATGTACCTAACGACCTATGGACTATTTATTTGAGATTTTTATGTAAATCAAAATGAACATGAGCGTTTTATGTAACTGTGACCGGCTTGAAAAAAGGACAAAAATAGACATAGATTTCAATTTTAATCTGAATCCGAGTCCAAGTTACACAAGAAAAGTTGTCTGGTCATAAAGAGATCGTCAATGCTATGAGGTAATCCATTTGTATAGAACTAGCTTTCCGCTCGCGACTTCGCCCGCGTTATTTTTGTTTTCCCGTGGGAATTTTTTTTCCGTAAGAAAATTACCCTATGCCTTTCCCTGGTCTCGAACTATCTCTATACCAACTTTCATCAAAATCGGTTTAGTAGTTTCGAAGCCTACTCGTATATACAAACAATTAAATCTTTCCTCTTTATAATATTAGTATAGACTAGCTGTAGCCTATGTTATGTCTTACATAATTAGCTATCTGTTAGTGAAAGTCCCGTCAAAATCAGTCCAACCGTTACGGAGATTAGCGGGAACAAACAGACAGACATACAAAATGTTGTAAATTGTGTTTTTGTTATTGGTACCCGATATACATTCATACCCATTTAGTAAAAACTTGTTATTTTAACATTACAAACAAACACTTCAATTTTATTTATTTGTATAGATGAGCCAGAATTTTTTATTTTTATTGGGTTTTACACAAAAAACACGAAATGTTTCTATCTGTCTACTACTTATCTGTTTCCTAATCGGTGGTCCGCAGACTACTGGTGCTGGTCCATGAGCACCCGAAGCGTTCCACAAAGTTATCCAAAAATCTTTATTCAACATGCCTTTTGCAGGCAATTATTGAAGTCAAAACAAAACAAAAAATATCAAATGAGAATAAAGAAAACATATTTAATCGTGTACGAGTATGTGCATACATCCCGAATATAATCAAAATGTCTGCAAATAAAAGTAGGAACGAAAAAAAACTGACTCAGATTCGGAAATTGCGAGAGCCTTCTCGAGATGAGGAGGTAAGAAACTAGGAAGGTCTAATCTTTTATCTCATTTTTTAAATTGCCATTTATAATATTGGCTTTGTCATAATAATTATTGCAAAATCAAAATACAATCAATATGACATATAGAAAGAACAACCCTCAATTCATTTACTGTATATTCGTCCAAACGGTTGATGGTCCATGACTAGACAGTTATTTTGTAAAATGGTCTCTCTTCACTAAAATGTTCAGAACTACTAATGTATAATAATAATTACTGAATTCACGCAAACGCGCCAACGCTGTGACACCTAGGCCCGTATTAATAAACCGCACTCAGCTCTGAGATAGAACTTGAGAGCAAACTTGAGATACTGTGCTAATTAATACACCATACTTGAGTTCACACTTGAGTACAAAGTATCGGCTGAGTAGCGACGTATTAATAAAACGATTTCAGGACTCAAGTGCACTCTCAAGATGCTACTTAAGTGCCTGTTTTCTGAGTGTGGTCGGACCATGACTTAAGTGCGCGTTTTGGCGGTTGATTCAAATGTCATTTGGACATCGGGCATTTTACTATGGAACATTTACCCACGGCGAACAAAAATAAAATTTGGTTAGATGTACTCGTATAGGTAATTACATCTAAATTATAATGGGATAGGTCGCATATCTGTGGCTCGTGGGATTAACACGAAAATAACCTTTAAAGTATAAAAAAATAATAAGAATAGTATTTTTTTACTTGTTTTCTTACAAAAATCGAAAAGATAAAGGAAAAAAATATTTTTCGATTTATTCTGCTGCATCCAAACACAAGGCACAGGGAGATAACAGATCACACAACGAATGACAAAGAGACAGCTTTTCGCGCCGCGCGCGGTCTTCGCGTCGATCTCGCGCCCACTCATAACCAGAAACTCATATACTTATAACTGGAATATAATGTGGCGACCGTCACTCAGTTTGATTCAATCTAGTGCGCCAACACTATGAATGAAAATTTTTTTGGATGCGTTCCGTTACACTTTTGCTTTTTTTTGTACATACGACAGGGAAGCTCTTGGTCTTCATCTAACCTGATGGTAAGTGAAAATGTGCCCGAAAGAGGAAGCGAGCTTCACCTGGACTCCTCAACAACTGAGGAACTCGCTTTCTTATCTCTAATTGTCGGAGAACAACAATGCTATTAACATTGTTATTAATGGTGAAAAACTTAGATAAGACGGCGCGGGCTGCAGCTAACCAAGCGAGCTCAGAAGCACTATCACCGACCCAGCCGAACAGAAAAAACGTCTGCCCCCATGGGGAATTAAACCCCAGACTTCCCGATCAACATCTGGACCACGGAGGCGGTTAAAAGTTATTTGTTATTGTTTTTATTAAGTCTTAAAAGTTTGTAGGTTTAAAGAGATATTATAATTATTATTCTGGCAACGCTGTCAACTGGCGCAAGCGCACGTGACATAACCCGTTTTATAAAACTATGCGAAAGAGAGAGAGACAGAGGGAGAGGGAGTGAGACGAACAAAACATTCCGACCGCATTACAGGTACCTAACTCGTATTATTCAGATGGTAAAAAACAAACGACGAAGTGATATTTTAATTTGCTGGATGGTATTTTTTATCAAATACTAGCTAAACGCTCGCAGCTTCGCCCGCGTTTTTTTTGTTTTCCCGTGGGATTTTTATATTTTCCCTTGGGAAAAATAATTTTGTAGCCTATGTTCATCAGGAATAATCTATAAAATTCTAAATGTAAAATAATTTTTCAATTCGGTCCAGTAGTTTCAGAGCCTATTCAATGCAAACAAACAAACAAATCTTTTCTCTTTATAATATAACGAGTAGTATATAAAAATCAACGACATACTCGCATGATATAAACATTGATAATTTCCGTTATTGATCTGAATTGAAATAACTACAGAAAATGAAAGCTTAATAAAAGCAGCAGGATCTAAAAGTATTTTGGTTTTTGTTCGCGACTTTTCAAAACCGGGTAAAAAATGCCCAATGTCCATCACGTTTGACGACTTTTGTTGTTCACACAAATCGATCACTATGACGAAATAGATTATGATAGGTATGAGTATATCTTTGAGATTAACGGGCATCGAAATCCAAAAAAATATATATGAGATACTCAGAATACTTTGAAATACGGAATGAAGACTTTTTGAAACTATATAGATTTCACCAAAACCTTCCATCATCAGCTCAGTAATATGACATGATGACTACCATACGCAAATACCTGAATATCTTAAGAAAAGACATGTAACACGTTGGACGTGCCGTTCAAATTTAAGGGTTTCCCTCGATTTGCCCGGGATTCCATCATCCAGATCATGACGTGGTGACAATGGGACCACCTCGGGAGTGTACATTTCGATTACAAAAGGAATTTTGAAAATCGGTCCTCAAATGGCGGAGTAATCGGTGGACATACATAAAAAATAAGAAAATAGATACAGTCGAACATAGAACCTCCTCCTTTTTCGAAGTCGGTTAAAAATTACGTTTATATGAGATCACGCTCTTAAGAGCGCGATCTTGATATTATATCTCAAGTGATACGCTGTTGATGTAGGTCTATTAATTAGCGACTATCTTAAGTGCGTGATCACAACTTCAGTGTGACTCGGATGAGTTCGCACTTAAGAGCAGTTTTGAGATCGCTTTATTAATACGGGCCTAAATCAAGTTGTGAAATGCTTTAAATTCGCTTCATAGTTCCTCCAGAAAAAGAAGTCAAGCTCTTCTCTACATCCTTCACGGGCAGTTACTTCGAACAACGGCTCCCCTGGTAAATCAATGGGCAGTTGATTTCATTAAGATTTCTTCATCTGCTTAAATGGTTCTGATTTACGATTAGTGTTGAGTTACCGAATAATGCAATCCTGTGACAGGGGAATCGACAGTGAATGTGTTGTGTTATATTTATTGTTAAGTGACAGTGACAGACGTTATCGAAACGTTGTAAAATAGTAATAAGCAGTCATATTGATCAAAAGCAACATCAATATTATCAATCGTAATTTTTCATCATTATTATTAATAAAAATTTTGCTCATAAATAAATAATTAATAAGATGATTTTATTATAAAAAATGCTAACAGGTGCACACTTATGGCACAAATGAAATAAAATTAACAAAATTTTTATGAGATAATTCTCTTTTCTGTTCATAATATTGGTAATATAAATTGATATCATCAAATATTTAAGCATTAGTATAGATAGGTGTGCATAAATAATAAATTGTTGCGAAATAATTGAGAAAACCTGCCGTAGCCCATAATACACTCAGGGGCAAATTTAGGGGAACGATAAAAATTCACTCCTAGTTTTGATAACGCTGTGTATTTCAGCATACGAAACCATATTTAGTTTTACCAGCTTTCTAGCCATCGAATTCGCTACAAAAAAAACATTCGACGCGGAAACCAGTTGTACGATTGTGATAAAAAAGACCACCATTAAAAGTTGCCGTTCTTCTCCAGGTCACAAATAGGGGAATTTTGTCATTATCCGTTATGGCTTTGGTCATGAATCCTGGATAACAATCAAACAAACGCATTAAAGGTCAATCACACATCGATATGATGTTGTAAAAGTAGCTTGAATCTATGTAAAAAGTGTAGTGTTCCTCTAAATTTGCCGCTGAGTGTATGTAGGATGTTAATCATAATATATGTATAAAGTAAATCAATTTACCTATACAATGTACGTTGATATCGCAATAGTATCGATAAAGGACTTCAAACAATGTTAATTGCGGTTTGGATATCAATTTTCATTAATGTATGAATGTGTGAATATATACCAGAACGCTATGTTAATCATTTCTACAAACAATAAACAGTAATCTAAGGTAAGACTAGTGTAAGCATATTGAAAAGTCACTTGAATAAGCCTTCATTACATTTTCCGTTTTTCGGTGAAATAAATACCTTAAGAACAATAAAGAGAGGCCTTTATAAAAATAATCTTTATTAATCAAAATTTCTGACATTATGGGATTTACTTAATATAAAAGAAAATTGCACCCTTTTTATTGTAATACGGAACTCTATATTTTTTTATTTACGCATCACTTTAATGTGTTTAACGTCACTACTGATATTATTCTACTTGCAAGGGAATAAAGCTTTTGAATACAAATAGAAATGTTGTTATGGTGACAGTTTTTAATTGGGAATTTATAAATAGCATGTAAAATTATGCAGTTATTTTAATTCTATATATTTTTGCTTTTATTCTCAAATTAGTTTTCATAATTGCATATAAATATTCATACTAAATCGCCGAAGAGCATTTTATCATTATATTTTAGTGATAAGTATGCGTATCATAAAAATCTTCCCTTTCACGTAGAACGTGATATGGTAATATAGTAGTGATATTATGACAGTATATGTAGATATTTATTACAGTAAATATGTAGAGTCGCCTGACATGCGTCAAATATTTGTTGAATGGCAGAAGTAGAATTTTTGCGATTCATATTTTTAAATATGAGATGCGGTAGAGTAGGACGGAAAAATGTTTTAATGAAAATTGTTTTGTACTCGTATGCTTTGACAAGGAATTTTGTGATGCTCCAGTTGAACGCTTAGATAAATCTGAAGAATTTGAGCATATGCGAGAGAACAAAGGATGGTGAGAGAGCAATCGGCTGGTTCAAAATATAGGGTAGTGTTCAGATTCCTCCATCCTTAACATCATAATGCTTTTCTATGCTATATTAAAATATGCTTCATTGTAAAATCGGATATCAAGTAGATTTCGTTAAAAGGGACTAGAGTTGCGTTAAACCGCATTTAAATCATATAAGTACTTTGGCAGCAAGCAGAATGCTCACGTGCGTTGCCAGTTTTGTGGCTGGCGTAGGTTTAGGGCAGAAAAAAGGATAAGATAAAGCTGCCCGTGTAATCGTCTCAACACAGTCTTTCTCTGGTAAAACAATATCCGGGCTATCAATTGGAATACGTAAAAATGCTCAACAGTATCATAATCGAATTACAGATTTTTTAAAGTGCGATAATTTTAATAACTCTGGCCGCCAGACCCCAGTATTGCGCCGGTAATAATTGGAATCGGGCCGAAATGTGTGAAATTACGATGGTTTAATGTAAATGGCTCTGGCCGGGCGACAAAAGCCCGATGGAAATGTTGCGGTTCACCTCCTTCGTGATACCAGAAGCTGTTTTATTACGAAATGAACTTCTTTTCTTTTCGAATAATTTGTAAAGTTTTTCCGCTAATTACGTGGTTGATTATGATCGTGGATATGTAAGGCATTCTGTATGGGTAATTTTTGCAATTTGCGACCTTCGGTCGGGCCGCTATTATACAGAATTTTAAAAATGTGCGATCTGTGGGTGTCTATATTTACAGCCTGTGGCCCCCTAGACAAATGCCACACGCTAACTTTTCTACAGTCGTTCCGCAGAAAAACTGTATGGAGATGACATTAACTGCGGAAAAAATAGCGTGAGGTTGTCGCTGGTTTATGTCATATCCACACATTTTTTCTGTGGAACGACTGCGGAGAAGTTAGGGTGTGGCATGGATTTATCATTAATAACTCCATGGGGTGTGGCATTGGTCTAGGGGGGCAGTTCGACTTAACTGTGCACCCAGCGCTGTGACGTTACGCAGACCATTACCATTGCAAAAAAGTTTATTTCACACAAATGTTTTTTTTTCTCGTATATATGTATTTATTTCTCTGTATTTCTCGAATGCTAGTTTTATTCCATTCGCATTTCAGCGAGGTGTTCAGTTAAATCATACGGGTTGTATACAACTCTGCCTAGCTTTTCAGGGAGAACGAGCGTGTAACATTTTTTTTGAGAAACCATGCTGCAAAAAGCTATTATATACTTTTGTTTAGAAATGATCCGCGAAAACCTGTTAGAAACAATTAGGTAGTCGTTAAATTGTTATTTAAAAGTTAATAATAAAATTAAAACGTCACTTTAAAATCCTTCGAATCAATATTCAAAGTTATTAGAAGTCCGGTAATAAATTATAACATCTCTGAATATATCCTGTCTCCATTTCCTGCGAGCCGAGGTGACGAGCTACCAATTGCGGGAATTCAATATAGCCCATGGATGCGGGCGCCTGGCGACTTGATTTCTTATTCAGACCTCGTAAATTTTGACACCTGATACGTGTAACGTCTGCGCTAAAACGTAAATGTCTTTTAACGGACGCTCTGGTCAGTAACTGTATTAGGTAATACCAAGGTCACACTGCTCCTAACGAAAAAAATGCTCTATTATATAATAATTGTTACAAATATAAGTATTTCATTCATTATGGTATTAGTGTAAGGTATATGATTGTTGGATGAATGTATTTGAGTAACTGTTTCAACCACTCCAACAGGCATTTCTATATTAAATCCAAAGTTATGTTTGTGAAATACTATGTTGGCAATTTAAAGAGGAGACAAAAAAAATAGATCTTACTCCTATCACAAAGTATAGTATACACTTAAAACAGTAGTAGAATAGGATGGGGAAGCAGGAGATCGAGAAGTACAGATCATGTTGTTCTTAGGTCACCCGCCTCTTCTTACATTATAATAGTGAGGTCATTATGAAATGATAATCATAAGTAATGATTAGGCAATTAGGAAAAATTTCGGCTGAATTTTTCACAAACAAACAAATGCCAATAAGTGCTTGTACAAGTCTATACTGAATAAAGATTTTTGAGCTTGAGTTTGGGTATGCAGTCTTCTAGTATCTAACTTACTGGCTTATATATTTTTTAACATAAATGCTGAAGGTTAAAGTGTGATACATCTCAGTTCCTTAAGGCGCATAGTGCTCCCAATGACCTTGCGTCTTTCGTCCCGCACTGATTACATAGGAGTGAGTGAGTGAGAGTGAGGGGAATATTTAAGCAAACCTTTACGCGTAAGATGAATTATTTAAATTAAACATTAATAAAAGCAAATAAAAAAAATCTAAAAAGACCATCCTCTAGAATATTGTTCACTTTATTTATTGAAATCGAAAGTATATGATTTAACCTAATATTTACGACGCGATTAGGTTTAAAGTTTTAAAATCGAGGCATGTTTGGGTCACATTTTAACCAAGTTATAATTAATTTATCAAAAAATTAAAAAGACCATCCTCTAAAGAATGCGTTGAATAATAACATATCTTTTTTAAAGATTTTTTTATTCAATATTTATGAAGAGAACCGGTTTTTCCTGCAGTGAATTTTTATGATTGACCTTACTATGCGCCTTAATCACTAAAAATTTAACTTTAATTTTGGAGAAATAGCGTGGCTGCTAACATTATAACTATGATATGCATGACACAAAGTGAGCAGAAAACTGCCCCATGTTAGTATTATATTATCTGTGCCCATGTGGAATCAAACCCTGAATCAGGTGGTTTTAAAAGGTCGACGAAAAGGTGTTTTTGTTTTGATACTGATATTAATTTTTAATGTCTTATATTTGGTTCTTATTATGTATACCTATGTCTTTTAAATAGTCAACATTCCATGTTGAGAAACTATTGTTTTGGGTAATGGTGGAATACTTTAAGTATAGGTATGCAATAAAAGATTCCCGTTTACGAGTTTTATGTTAGTGAAATTGTGATTGCGACATTATTGCGAAATAAAGTTTTGAAGGTGCTGTCATTGTTTGAGTGACAAATATTTACTCATTATTTTAATTATTAGCGGACAGGCTTATTTTCACAATAGGCTCACAATCATTAATCTTTACAGTGATTTATATTCCCTTTTCAAGGCAGAATATTGATTAGAGTATTATTAAGTCATATAACAGGGTGGTTTAATTTCACAATGCAAAATTTTTGAGCTTTGCCGTTGATTATGTCTATTTATTTAAACTTTTCGTACAACATATTAAAGGTGTACGGAAAGTGTATTTAATGTCAAAGTCATTCTCCACAAGTGAACTAGTAACATGTGAGAGAAAATATTGACGTTGTGTGAGTTAAGGGAAAAAAATTAAATTATGTCTGCTTTGAACGGAAAAAATATATATGAACACAAAAAAATACATCATATAAACATAACCAATCTACATAAAGATAAACCATTCATCATCATTATCATTCCTGGGGCACATCGCCGTTGTGTATAGTGTGTAATAGGTATAGGTATAATCATTTTAACGTTGACGATAAACACCCAAAATTAATATTGATTGTGTTAGTTGTGAGAAGATACAATGAAATTTAAAAAGCGACTAATCACAAGGTGCTACGTAGGCGTGAGTTAATTTATCTTCTATGCCTATCACACCAAAAAAACTGTGTTATAAGTAGGTAATTGAGCGCCGCAAGTTTGAAAGGAATTCAGAAAAATACCAACTGTAAATACGTTGGTATTTTTTTGGCAACTGGAAATGTTAGACGAAAAAGTGTTTTTTAATATAAGCTTGGGCGAATATTCGTCGTTGCTGAATCTCAATGCAAATAATGGAAGGGATGGCACTTGACAGTGATACGGGTGACACATACTCCGTGATACAACGCTCTTTTGTGATTTATTCATGTAATTTTCAATAAAACATGAACGTTATGGCTTGATCTAATACTCAATTGCTAAGATTCGTAGATATTGGTGTAAGTACTTTACGCCGTATTATGAGCTCTAAATTCTAGGCAGCTTAATTGATATTTTTTTTGGTATTACGAACTATAATACGCATCCGTAATTTTTTGTGTTACAAACGCATTATATAGTACGTAATTTAGACAAAAAAGCGAACGCTTATATTATTATAAAAATAAACCAAGTCAACATGTAAGAATAATTTTAAGGAAAAGTTAAAACACATTTATTAAAATTTCAAAAGCTAGGTTGCAATTGACTATTACACTTTATTCCTATTTTATTTATATTTTACCCTTGAGTTTGAGTTTTTGTTGTATTTGTATTTTGGTCTTGCACTTTTTTTTATTACACTACCAACATTTTTGCATCATATCTATATTAAACTAATCCTAATAGTAGGTACCACAAAATTAAATAATGGTTTGGAACAAACATGTTCAATGTTTAGGATATGTTATTGGCTTGCAGTTGCTTCTCATCTCTATGCCCTATAGCCTCTCCATCAACCAGGGTAATGGCTGAAAATCAGTGTTTTTTGCTCTTTTTAGGGCAAAAAAATCTACACTGAACCTTGGCCCTTTGGGTACTGCAACACACAGGCGCATTTTATTTATATACATGTTTTTTTTATGTTTCTTAATTCTTGTTTTCAATCCACGCGTCTTGATATTGATTGTATCTTAATATTGTTAATGTGTTTGTGTGTTTTGTACCTAATAAACGTTTTATCTATCTATCTATCTAACATAGCTACCTGGAATTATTAGAGCTAAGTAATAATACAGCGCCTATTATTTGATTGATAATAATTTGACAAAACTGATTTGGTTTCAAACTTATTTAGTAGTAGTCATGTTGTTTTTTGTGGATGCCATCGGATGATATAAGAAGTTCGAAAATATTATAATTTAAAGAGGTTCGTCAGACATTAAACTGGACATCTCTGAGTTGACTAAGCGACCAACTCTAAAATCGCTAAAAAATCGACTGTTTCATCCAAAAGTACTTAGACTTTGGACTTACTCGACCCAAATGCATGGATCACCAAATTTTTAAATAAAATTTTATCATAACTTTATATAACGCCTTATACAAGGTGTTTGGTATACACCTTATCAAGCTGAAACCTACTGATGTTAATATATACAAATCTCGTGTCACAGTGTTTGTCATCAAACTCCTCCGAAACGGTTTGACCGATTTTTATGATTTTTTTTGTCTGCTTATATTTCGTAGGGCTAAGAATAGGTCGTAGGCTATTTTTTATACCCCAAGGTGGGTCCATTCCAGAATTATTTTTGGATAATTATTAGGTCCTTCTTACATATGAAATTGGCGTTTTGCCGTACTGGCCACTTTGACCCCAAATATCTCCTCTATGGTTAGGGATTCCAAATTCAAATTTATACAGCTATTTACTCATGTATTTGTGTTTCGAAATATATAATTAAATTGTTTTTTCCTCAATTGTTTTTTTTCTTTGCGACACTCAGTTTATAAAATGGAAAACTTGAAATATCACGTTATTTACGAGTACCTACGAGTTTCACCGTGGCACCAGTGCTGCAGAAACGGCTCGAAGGATTAATGATGTGTATGGCGACGGTGCCGCAAAATAAAACACACCTAATATTTTGGCAAAACGTAGTTCGCGGGCACAGCTAGCAGTCATATAAATGTTATAGCGTTACGTAAAATGTGAAACTATAAAATTAATTTAAAAAATACAAAAGAAAATCTTCTTCGGAGGGACTCGATTTTATTTATTTACCGATATAAATTTTTTTTCATCATTTTTTCAAATTATTTCGTATTTAAAAAAAGCAAAGTCAGAAATATACAATTTGTAAAATTAATTTAAAATGACATCATACAAATAGCGGGTCGGTGAAAAAAAAACGTATTACAAAAATTAACGAATTTTCAATGACGCCCTTACTTTTATATAACTATGTTGACATGGGTAGGTTTCGGCTTGATAGAGTAAGTATATATACCAAACACCTTGTATAAATGGACGAAAAAATTTAAAAAAAAATGATTCGGTTTTAAACATTTGGAGCAGTAATGAATACGTTATAGTTTTATCGCTAATGTAACATCAATGAATCTGTGTTATTCCTTCAAGATCATAATACAATTAGCTATACAACCATAAAATACATTAATTCACGGAAGTTAAGTGAACGTGAGTGTATGATGTGATGGTGAAAGAAATTACCGTTATTTTTAATAGCGTTAGTGCAGTTTACATTTGAAATCTAAGAAATCTTAGGAAGCTCTTATCGCGTACATGCCGCAAAGAATTTAATAGAGAAATATGACGGTTCTAATATTGCTCTATCCGCACTCCAAGCACTTAAAAGACTTAAAACACTTAAAAGAGTGACGACAAACGAATCTAATAATTCTCGGTTTTGGGTAGAGGCACATCACACGTTCCTGTCACGTGTCGACTGCAGTCCATGAGACAGACGATTTTATATTCAGCGAGCGACGACTAGGTACGATATTGCTTACATTGTTATTGTCGGAATTTCCGAGACTGATTCCTGAGACGTTAAAATTTTCACTCGCAACGACAACAATGACTTACGAAATAATTCGGCAATTTGCTGGAACGATAAACATTTATTTACTGTGCTTGCAATACGGTGCTATAAACTGTACAAACTCCATAAAGTACCTAACAAGGCAACTGGGAACCCTTATAAAGTTACGTGTCGAATTGTTGTTAAGAAAGGAATATGTTTCTATTTTATGAAGATAAAAAGAAAATAAATAAGTATAACAACATTGATTTGAAAGTTATGTTTCTTTTGTAGGCTTAGAAATAAAATAGAAAGCTTTTGTGAAGTTATCGACGTTATTGTTCCAGGTTTTAACAGTCCTAGAGATTTGAGACTATCTCAGACCAATCATAGATATTGAGAGAGTCAAAAATTTTGTATTTATCTCCTGCGCGATTTTCTGAAATGTGGTGCATTTATTGTGATTTTCTATACTTGGTTTACCATAGAACTGCAAGAAATGCCTCAGAAACGAGCAATAAAGTAAATTTATTTCAAAACAAACATTTTTCTTACAAAATACACAGCAGTATACATATACACACACACAAACAAAAATTTTACTAAAAGTAAAAACCGACCTTTAAAAACACTTAAAAGTTAAAAATAATATAACGGTACGAACACGTTCATTTTACGACTTTCTAGGAGATCATCGTTTGGCATCGACTTCAATATAGAAATGTAATGTTAACTGTATTATTATATTATTTTTAACTTTTAAGTATTTTTTAAGTCGGTTTTTATTTTTAGTATTTTTTTTTTCTTTTTAGTGAATTTAATACCAGCTCACCGAAGTAACTTAAAAGAATTCAATACAAGCCTATTTAAGTATAATACTACGGATTTCAAAAACTAGCCTCTAGCTCCTAAAAGTTGAGGATCCTTCTATCATCAGCTCGGTTCATGACTACTAGACGCAAATACCTGAATAGCTGCGGAAAAAACGTGAAACACATTGGATGTACCTATATAATTTAAGATGATGAATTGAGGGATACCCTCAATTTTCTTAGGATCTCGTCATCAGATCCTGACTTTGGTGACAATGGGACCACCGCAGAAGTATATTCTATCGAATGCAATAAGAATTTTGAAAATCGGTCCACGATTGGCGGAGCAATCGCGTAACATAGATACAAAAAAAACATATGCATCGAATTGAAAACCTCCTACTTTTTTGAAGTCAGTTAAAAAAGGAGCTTTGATCTCTGTTGAATAAACTGAAAGACACGCAAATGGTCTGAGTCCAAGTACCTCTAACCGTTAATTCCCTAATGGTGTAAAAGGGGGTGGGGGGGATTTGTAAAGGGAATCAATAAAAAAGGACTTCCACGCGGATGAGGTTGCGGACGTATCGACATAGTTTGAGTCTCCGGAAAGGACATAGGATAGATTTATTCGCAGAAATCACCCCTTTTGGGGGAGAAAAGGGGGGTGGAAGTTTGTATGGGAAATCAATAACAGCTGAATCGACTTAGATGAAATTTGGTATGGAGATAGTTTGAGTTGTGGGGAAGGACAAAGAAAAGTTTTCATCCTTGAAATCATTCCTTAAGGGTGTAAAAACGGGGATGGGGGATTTGTAAAGGGAATCAATAAAAAAAGGATTTCCAGGCAGACGAAGTCGCGGGCAAAAGCTAGTACCCTATATAGCGGAACGAGCAACTTGAAAGCTTAATACCAGTATATAATATCATTGATAAACTTAGTCTTGCATATTTGTATTTATTTGTATCTGGAATATACATATGAATAAACCCTTTTCGCATTTCGAAACTCGCGAGAGCGTACTACGCTGAATGCTTGTAAATTAAGTTTTAAATTTTAATAGCGGCCTGAATGGGCAGTTAAATAGAAGGGTTGTTATGTTTATTCACGGGTAATTTGAGAAAATTTATGGTTTTTCTTTATTTATAATATACGAGTAGATTAAAATATTACTGTTCCTGATTTAAAATTCATTGAAACAATTATTTATTAAATACATTACGACGGCTTGCAAATTCAAACATTATTAATTGCTCCCCGCTTCGGTAATTTACGGTATACAAGCAAAGTCTTGTGAATCCTACAAAATTCCTTTACGATTGGCAATGTATCGGAAACAGGGACTTACAATATTTCAATACGTTATAAAAGTAATGAGTAGTGGGTAACTACCCGGCATTTTCCTTATACTGTTCCCAATAAGTTTTTGAACATTGTTTTTCTAAGAAAATGAGTTCTTTTTGTGAGTTTTACCGACGTGTTGACAATCTAGAAACCACCACCCTTCTGTTGTAGGATATTCAACATACATGTACAGAGAAAATATTTTTTCTCAAACCTGCTCGGAAATGTAGGCATTATTGTAGTAAAAAGAAGACACAAAGTTTGTAATTCTTGGCTCATGCATTACTTTACCGGCCTAGGCCAGGAAAGTAAGTATGAAAATTCATTTCTGGCCGCTGTTCAAATGTTTTTTAATTCATCTATAACTTGAATTGTGTAACTTGTCATACAGCCAATTGTTGCCTCATTACAAAAAATGCACTCTTCGAGTATACAATGAATATCACAACAAGTATAAAATCACAAGTATAAAATGTTGGTATAAAATCACACGAAAATATGCTTAATTTTCGTTGCGAGAGAAAAAAGCCATCATCTACAGTATTATTATATGTTTTGCGTAAAATATGACTGGGCTGTATATACGCCTAAATTATATCTCGTAAATATGTCGTTGCGTAAAATATATCAAACATTACGTTTAAGATTATTTAATTACTTTATTCGTTCTTTTATTCATATTATACTCATTTGTTTTCAGTATTAGGTCTTTCATTATTTCCTCACAATTATTGAGAAAAGCACTATACATACCTCGGCGGGAATGGGATTGCCGGACTCGTAATTATTGTCAAGGACTCGCTCACGCTCGGCCTAGAAAGCTCTCCTCGTCCGGCAATCCCTAATTTCCCGGCCTCTGCAGTAATGTACCTACTATTAACCGAGTTCGAAAAATGAAGGGGTTCTATGTTCGGCTGTGTCTATTTTTTATGTATGTTCATCGACTACTCCGCCATTCGTGGACCGATTTTCAAAATTCTTTTTGTAATCGAAAGAGTATATTCCCGAGGTAGTCCCATTGTCACCGTATAATGGTGATCCCATCATGGTTTGATGATGGGATCCCATGAAAATCGAAGGAAACCCTTTAATTTCATAGACACGTCCAACGTGTTTCATGTTTCTTTTTAAGATGTTTAGGTATTTGCTTCTGGTAGTCATCATGTCATGTTACTAAGCTGATGATGGAAGGTTTCTGGTAGATTGGGGATTCGGGAATAATTCTTTTGAAACTGTTTAGATAGAAAGACGTTTCATTTATGTTATTCTTGGCTCAAATTAATAATATGTATTAAACAATATTGAAAAAAAAATGGATTTTTTAAAGAAGATTGAAATCGACTTCAAAAACACCAAAAAGTTATAAATAAGAAATATTATAATGTATTCTACATAGAAATCACAGCTTTATATTGAAGTCGGTGCCAAGCAATGATCACATTGAAAGTCTTAAAAAATATAAGAAAAATTAATGTAATTAGGTACTTAAAATTTAGCACCGGTTTTATTTTTTGTATTTTTTATCTATTCATTTTACAAAGCTTCAGCTAATAGCGGTATAATTGTTAAGGAGTAGGGGTAGAAGAAGTATTATAGAGTCGTTGGAATGCAGTGAAGGCGACAATTTCTTGAAGATGCCACATGGAGTGGCGACACGGGTCGATTCTGGATTTTGAAAAAAATATATTTTACAAATAATTAAAACCGACTTCAAAAACACTAAAAAGTTAAAAATAATATAAGAATAGGTACAGACAACATCACACTTCTATTTTGAAGTCGGTGCCAAACGATGATCTCCTAGAAAGTCTTAAAATTTGTCACCGACTTCAATATAGAAGTGTGATGTTGTCTGTACCTATTTTTATATTATTTTTAACTTTTCAGTGTTTTTGAAGTGGGTGTTTATTTTTTGTAAAATATTTTTTATTTTTAACTATTTAGTGAATGAAGTCTTTTTAGTGAAAGAAACCCTATAATATGTATAATAGCAAGTTCACCTTCGGTGAGCTGGTATTAAATTAGGGTTTCCCTCGATTTTCATGGGGTCTCATAATCAGATCCTGACTTCGGTGACCTTGAGACCACCCTTGGAGTATCCTCTATCCACCAGTAGACCATAGAGTATGCTCATAAACGACGAAGCGATTCGGTGACCTTGAGAGCATACTCTATCGAACACAAAAATAATTTTGAAAATCGGTGAACAATTGGCGGAGTAATCGCGTAACATATACAAAAAAAACACGTCGGACACACGTAAAAATTTAATGGTTTTCCTCGATTTTTATGGGATCCCGTTATCAGATCCTAACTTCGGTGACCATGGGACCACCCTTGGAGTATCCTCTATCGAATACAAAAAGAATCATCAACATCGGTTCATAAACGACGAAGTTATTCGCGAACAAACATTAAAAAAAAAAGTTTTTCCTCCTTTTTTCGAAGTCGGTTAAAAAAAACCTCCATTACCGTTAATAATATTTTAAATTGTAGTCTATTACAAAAAAAATATTTCGAATAAATACCTCTACATTAAACATAATACCTAATAGTAGATATTTTTAACAAAATACAACATATAAAATGTTAATTTATAAATATATTTATACGATATATTAAATAAACACTCTTTGTATTTTTCACATGCTCACTCAGTCATAAATCTCGACCAGTATCCGGTAAACAGACCTAGATAATAAACATATTATTATGTTTATTCTCTATTAATAAAGTGGTCTACTTTTTAAAAAGCAGTACTTAACTATCAATAGCAGACGTGTTTACATAACATCCTTAGTTTTATTCCGAATATTATTTATGTGGCTACAAAGACTTTTTTTACGTCCTTTATACCCTTTGACAAGACGTAGGCAGGAATTTAAGAGTCGAAACGTGTCGTCGTAGCTCGCTATTGTCTGCGGTAACCGTTGTGTTATCATCACTAGCCTACGCTTCGCCCCATCCCTTTGCCTTTTTCGAGTTGCGTTGTTCTGTTTTGCGTCGCGATTGAGTTTAATTTTTTACACTGAAGATTGAATAAGTATTCATTCGTGTGCGATATTTTTATACATATATTTTTTTTGGCAGCTATTGTGTTTACTTTTAATGAAAGCTTCTTAATACATCTCAAGTATATTTGCGAAAGTTTACGTTAATCTATGTTTTTGACTCCTACACAAGGAAGTTACTGATTCGATTACGATTAACTCGGTTTGTACATAGCTGAAGACTGAAATTTGTATCTCGAGTAATTTTTTTTTAATTAAGGCCCTATACTTTCCCGTTTTCGAACAATTTCGTATTAATATGCCGCCACAAATATAAAAAGTACAGTTCTAAAATTCATGTATGATATTGTTGAACATTTTTAACCCCCGACGGAAAAAGAGGGGTGTTATAAGTTCAACGTGTATATATCTGTGTATCTGTGTGTCTGTCTGTGGCGTCATAGCTCCCAAACGAATCGATCGATTTTAATGCAGTTTTTTTATTTGAATGCTGACATGATGGAGATGGTTCTTTTAACTATAATTTATGAAGATCTGTTCAGGCATTGAAGATCATCAGCTTATTTCCTAGTTGATGAAGAGATCTTACCAACCTTCACAAATGATTTGAAATTTCGTATACTGTTTCTTTGGTGGTATTTCCATGATATGGTAACTTGGATCTGATGCTGCGTCATCAAGTAGTCTGCATGATACCCAACTCCGCAGCAATCTTACTGCTGATTGATACTGACTCAAAATTTACTGTTACTTTGATGAGCTTGTATTGCTACGACAGGTTACACGCATTGACCTGATACGCTTGGCGCGTGCGCTCAGCAATCGATCGCTAGGGTTAAGCAACGTTCACTGTGGTGAGTCCTAAGATGGGTGACCAAAATTAGAATTATATTAATTAGATTAATAGTGGTCCCCCGACGTGACGACGCTTGACTCGAAATATTACTAGATAAAGTTAAAGGGCCAACCAACACATATTATTTTTTACTTTTTGTAAGTTTTTGTATCGGGGGTAAATTTAAATTTTTAATTTAATTAATTTTGTTACACAACTAAGTTGTCATTTTGGGTTAGGTACAAATGAAATACATTTATTCACGGCGAAAGCCGAGCGCTGACGATTCCTGTGATGAGGACCGAAGCATGTAAGTATATAATTATTTTATAGCTCATATTTTATCTCCTCGATAGGCGAGGTGCGTTCATACTCCTGACAGGTTTCATAAAATTAGGTTGAAACCTCTTTACTTGATGGCTTTTAACACACAAGAACGGTATCCTGCTCTCGACGTATCCGGGTCTGATGTACTCGTGTAGGTAAGTTTTGCTCTTTTACGAGTATAACGTAACATATAGCGATCCACGATGTCAGTTCCCCTAGCATGACCACCGAAACACGATATGATAAAACTAAATATCGATATAAGCTATTAAAAAGTTCGATTTTTTAGTTATCTTAGTGTGTTTTGGATATTGGCATTGTCATTTTGGGAATTATTTATAATAATTTATATATTAATGTCTATAAAATTTCAATATGACCATTATTTCCAATATATTTGACAGTTTATTTCGAGTTATCGTTTTAACATATCTTGGACTGACTTGGAATTTTCCTAATAAGTGCTACAAAGAAGGAGTGAATTCACGTTACTAATTTCCAATATTTACACCTTAATAAAAGCCCTTTCAGTGTAATTTTAAGACAAAGAACAATTAAATGTGGAAGAAAATAATTATGTTTATTAAACTGTGCATGTTTAGTAAGTCCCTTTTTATAGTGCTTTGTTTCGTAAAATAAAATGAACATGGTAATTAATATAATTTGTATGTTTTCCGTCCAATATAAATAGGTATATTGGATTAAATCAATAGTCTTTCTGACCAATATTCTGTTACAGCAGAGACCATGTGCGCTCGAGATTTATAGTGCACGAGTGTCTGCGCAAACACAAGTGCACTTTCTGTTTCCTCACTCGTTTATTCCAATGTAATGGTTAACCCAAATGTTCAGGGGGCTGATCCTGAAGTATTCAAAAAAGTTCGAATTCTGTATTCGAATTTCTTCTCGAGCGGTAGCCACAGCTCAGCCAATCAGTACACTAGTCGAAGTCCGTCATTTATTGAGGGAACGTCGCTTGACTTTTCTCTAGTCGAATAGATCGATTTTTCACTTTTTTATCTTTATATTAAATATTTTATTTTATTTTAGATAAATAAGCCTTCAATGCAATTATTTTAATTGCTATAAATAATAGTTTTTTAATGTTTATTTAGACAAACAAAATGCTAAGTTAATTTTTCAAATAAATACAAGGTTATTCTTTAATTATGACAAAAATTTTGTGTGCTTGTTCAGACAAGCAAACTGAACAACTTTTACTATGGCACCAACTTAGAAATCGCAAAAAAAATCAGCTGTTTCATACATTTAGGTTCAGTGAATGTTGAACATTTGTATGGAACAGCTGACTTTTTTTTGCGATTTCGAAGTTGGTCCCATAGTGAAAGTTGTTCAGTTTGCTTGTCTGAACAAGCACACAAAATTTTTGTCATAACTAAAAAATAAACTTGTATATAATGTAATAGAAAATAAAGCAAAAAATATACAATAGGATAATCGAAAAAGAAAGGAATATAAATAAACACCATAATATCATAAATTTGCAGTTGACGTCTATCGACTACTCCCGATCACTCGAAACAATACAAGCAACTTTCCATAATAAAGAAATGGCGGATATCGACATTTCCTGTGTTCTGATTGGCTCAACTCTGATTACCGTTCGAGGAAAAACTTGTATTTGAACTTTTGTACGGATTGTGTGAGAATCAACTGCCTGGTCGAAGAGCCCAGGACTGCAGATTAATTACTAAAAATAGAGAACCTGAGTGAGATCCGACGCAGACCGTGCTTTCCGAAGCAGGAAGGAATTCGTGTTGTTTAACACTTTTGTCATTCATTATTAGGTGACCACGTATTATTCTGTTCAATACAAACGTTGTTTAAATTTAGAATTCGTTTGCCAGGTCCACATGCCACTGCGTTACCGAGCTTAATTAATATAACAATCATCATCATCATCACAGCCCATATACGTCCCCACCGAGGGGTTCGAGCCTACCCTATGTTAGGGTGATTAGGCCTTAGTCAACCACGCTGGCCCAGTGCGGATTGGTCGACTTCACATACATCATTGAATTTCTTCGCAGATGTATGCAGGTTGCCTCACGATGTTTTCCTTCACCGTAGGAGCGTCAGACAAATGTACATATGAAATTCGAAATAAAAAACACATTGGTACATGGCGGGTCTCGAACCCCGACCTCCCGATTGGAAGGCAAGTGCCGAGTCCACAGCGCCACCGACGCTCCAATATAACAATACTGATTATTAATAGATTACCTAGTCTATAAATGTTACATCTATCTATGCATTAAATTTTATTTAAGGTTTTGTGTAATGTTTCAATACTTTGTGAAATGAAACAGACGCTCGACTCTTTGGAGCCATTAGTACTGTGTCGCGCCTGGTATGACTTTTAGCGATAGCCCTAGCATTGATAGAGCAATCTCTTCGTCAATAATGAGCTAAATGAAAACCAGACTGGGGACCCAACTCCGCCTTGTAGAAAATTACAGCTTAATGTGGTCATGTTGTATTCGTGCGCGTAAGTAAGATTGTCAGAGTACGGTGGGGCACTGCTGGACCCTTATGCCGGCAGTGTGGTTCTGGGGCGGCTACATGCAAGTGACTGTAGTTGTAATCCATAGGCTAATCAATCTGTAATCGCTAACATTATTTTGGTAGATGCTTGCTTGTTTGTAAATAACGAGATTTGATAATGTTATCATTAAATTAATTTGAGATTTGTCACTAAAGAGGTAGATTTCAGTCTTTTTCATATTTCTTGTTCATTTTTTATTTAATCTTAATAAAGCTATCTTTATAAAAATTTATCGAAATATTCGAGATGCATAAAACGATATCCGTATGTAAAATAAAATCAATCCATCGTATCAATTTATAGAATCGAAGGTCTACTTATACCTAGATATTTACGATTCATTTTTATTTCCTTTCGCGCATAGTAGTTCTTCTGTGAAATTTTACGGTGCTTTATCGTGAATTGTGCCGAATTAGAATAAGATTATTTTAAAAGAGATGAGTTCAGAAATATAACTTGCTCCTATAAAAGAAATTTGTACTCGACATAACTTTAAGTGTATGTTAATTCTTGCTCCTATTACCGCGATATTTTAAATAATTAAAAATATAGAGTGTTTTGTTATTTGTACCTAATTCGAATACAGGTGGTTTGTTAACGACTGCAGTCATTTCTATAGACCTAAACCAGACCATTTTATTATAAACATTAAACAACTTTTTAAATTTCGCAGTTCGTTCAGTATTTGTCGGTACTTAATATCTTCAGTGTCGTTAGGTGACAAAAATTGACAATGTTGAGTTTCACAATCGCTAAGGCCATTAAAAGGGGAACCGTCGTCGGCTCACGTACTGATTTTAAAATGCGTGTTCGTCCCATTAAATCCGTCATCGTAGCCAATTTACGGCGTGTACCCTCGCCCCCCGCCAATAAAAGTTGATGGGCCGTGATCAGTATGCCAAAACTTCCACAATGGGCCAATAAGTTGGTATTATTGCATGCAACGCTTCCTTGCATACTAGAGGGTGCTGAGATAACGTTTTACGTTGATATATTGCCTGTTCGATTCGTTGCGATTGTTGTTAGGACTTGTTCATATATAAACGTATTAGGATAAATTTTCGAACGCATACAATATCACGGCTACTCATTAATCATGTATTACTCAGTTATTGTTAATGCAAATTTTTGCCATTGTCATACACCATTCCATTAATGCAATCTTTAATAACAATAATAAACAACTTTTTTCGTCTTCCGATTTTGAATTTTGATTACGGCTGCTATCCACAGGGGAACCAACTTCACGTGGAGCATATAGCAAATAAATGTGCGCATTACACCTGTGTTTATACGTACATTAATTTGCTCTCTCTCTCTCTCTCTCTCTCTGTCTCTCTTTCTTCTTTCTTCCCTCAATACAAATAGCTTATCTATCTTTTTTGATATTCTTATCGGAGATGCCAAAGCAATCGTATTACTGCTCAGTGCATACTCATCTCTACCTTTTTTTGTTAGTCTGTTTTTGTAGTAGGTGTTTCAAGGCACAACTGTGATTGATGCATGTTATTTAACGTTTTTAATTATGTTTATTTATTAGTTCGTTTGACGGTTCCTTTGTGTTTTCAGACATTCTTAAAGAATTATTTTCACAAAAGAAAAAGGATCGTTCATAAATGCCTTATTTAAAAATATTCCGTCTTAAAATGAGTTCAAAGCCGTTATTATCCTGTTCGTAATGCTATATTGCCTATTCTTAACAATCCTTTGATTTTTCTGAATTCTTCAAATTGACCGTGAGGAAATAAAAATTTAATATTTTTAACTTCGACTTTTTTACTTATTTCGTTCGTTGATTAATTAAAATTCACGTAGCCAAAAGCTGCTCAGTGCAAAGGACGCTAAAGTAGAATTTCCGACGTGGTCTCTTTCAGTACCTTCTCTATCCCGTACCGTAAATAGCTCGGGCGATTAGACTATTTGCAATTTAAATCAACCGCTTCTAACCGGCTTGACTTGCGTACGCAACTTTCATTTACTTGATTATTTTGTGAATAAGCTTACCTTATCCGAGGCTGTTGTAACATTCAGAAGTCGAGTTTCTGTATTGTTCGCTTCGTATCGATTACCCAATAATGTCTATTATTTTTGTTAGTTATCAGAGTGTGTTATTTTAAATGGTTCGCTACTAGTGTTCTCGTTGCGAGTTTTGTCCTCAAAATAGATGTAATAATAGGTATTACACGGTGTTTCATAATAACCAATAAATAATAAATTCTTTAGCGAAAACGAATTATTAAAATGTGCTTACCCGTAATGTCATTCAACCCAAAATTTTCATGTAAATCATAGACATGATGATGATACTAATAATATACATGAAAATTTTGTGTTGAATGACATTACGTGTAAATACATTTTAATAATTAGTTTTCTATAAGGAATTGATTATTTATTGGTTATTATGAAACACCGTGTATATTACTTTGAAATTACCATAGAATAACTAATAGTACTAAGTAATATTATTGCGACGTTATTCAAAAATATTAAAGACTTCGTTAATTTCGTTCGTGAATGTAAATATTGTGCATGTTATTATTCTTATTAGAACCTTAACAATACAATAATGCAATATTATAGCGGCCCAAAAATGTCAAAAGTGCAGGAAACCAAATTCACAGAAATAAGGAAAGGTATCCATAATAAAAGGCGCATACGACCAATGCAATTTCAAACAAGTATTTCAAAAAATAAGTTTCACACTTTTGATAAAATTAAGTTAAATGTATCCAATTCTTTTTGCATATTATATACTCGTAAGTGTGTGTCTAAGTAGCAAACGAAATCAATGAATTTAATTTTTTAGTACCATGACAATGCTGAAGTATCTTACATGTAAGTTAATTAAGGCAATATTAATAATCATCACGTCCAGATTGTGCGTTCATACCACGCACCTGCTACTCAATAAAGCCGCATGATTTGGGTCGCGTTGATTGTGGCATCATAACGTGCGAGTGAATTGTACTTAAGGCGGTCAGTAATTAATACTAGAACTTCGACCCTTTACCCCTTGTTAATGTCGGGAGCGCGTCTATGCTTTTCATATCAAGGATAGCATCCATATTTTTCTTTCCATAATTTAATTTTTAACGTGCAACTTTTTTTACGTCGCCTCAAATTTTTTCGTCCATCTATCGCATGTCCGCATTATAGAAAAACATTTCACTACGTTACATAAGTCGAGATTGGTCTATGCGTCATATTGACTTTAAATCATTGAGGAAATGGTTCGATCCTGCTGTAGAGCACTGTTTTTTGTTTTGCTATTATTTTGTTTTTTTTTAAATTTCTTTTTTGGTTATTTTTTATTACTTTTTAGTTTTTTGATTAATTAGTTTTATTCATTGATATTTTTTTAGAAGAAAAAGTTTTAAGTTAAGATTAAAAACTCAATTTTAATACCCTAAATCGAATAAATATTCGAGTTAAATGCCTACGATCCGAAAAAATGTTTCACTTGCATCGTGGTTTTTCTTAATTTAATTGGGATTTATAAGAAAAGGTTCATTAGTAGGTACTTCTACGAAATACACGACTCATTTAAAGGTATTTCGTTTACTATAGAGAGATTTGTTAAGACTTAGTTCTTCTGTTTCATTTAAACGTTTCTAGGTTTCTACTCTGTGACATTTAAAGAAATTTAAAGTTCTGTAATGGCAAGCTATCACAAAATCACAAAACATTATTATTTTCTGCATTTTGCATCACTGCTTTAACTATAGGGCGTAATGGAAATACCAAACTCATCTGCCCCTGAATTAGCCCCTTCAGCCATATCGATAACTGATTATTCTATAAGGTTACTTAAAAAGAAATATTTTCTCTGTTTCGTACCTAATTATTAAAGGAGAAGATTTTTCTGCTTCGAAAAGAGACTTTTTTTTATCTGTTTCATAACTAGTTCTCAGAGGAGAAAATTATTTCCATTTTGCTGATATGAAAAGTCAAACTGTTGCGATAGCCTATACCAAAATACGACTGCTCGGTGAATGCTCAGATATCATGACATATTAGATATATAAGCTGAACTCACTTACTTGTTCTTTTCAAGTTCTAAAACTTCGCTCCTTAAGAGTTAAGAGGAATGACGTCGATTCGGGGAGCATTGTTTGAAAGCTTGCGATCAAAATTAATGAGGTTCCAAGTGAACAAACTTGCTGGTTTTCGAAGAGGAGGTGAATTTCGGCAAACGCAAGCCTTCTTAACCTGTTTTTCAACTGTAACGGCAGCAGTCCAAATCTTATTGTTATGTGTTTCTGATGTTGTTCATGGAAATTCACAAATTTTAATACATTTATCCGCTTACTAACAATTTATAATTATTTATACAGAACCACTTGTAGTCATTGTTGTGTGCTAGTATCATAAGCTTCTGTGTAACATGTTGTACTCACGGGACATGCAATAATAGCTGTTTTGGTTTTGTTACAGGTATCGACTTAATATCCGTTTTAGGTCCGGAAGAATCGAATTAGCATTATGGTCTTAATATTCAAGTACGTATCCAGAAAAATCTTTTTTATTATCATTATTTGCATTCCGTTTCTTACGGCATCTGTTAGTAGAACAGACAAATATCTTTTTATTGTAAACATTTGCTAAGTATTACTCCATTTATAATGGTATCTGTTACTGTTGTAATAAATTATTGGAACAATACTAACCCCAATGACTACTACTGGTTACCATTAAGTAAATGTGTGTGAAGCGGCCAAAAAACTACTCTAAGCACTATGTTTTGGTTGTACGTAATCCGCTTACTTATTTGTCAAAGCTAATGGTTATTGTGCTGCACGTCATAATCTCCCAATTTTTTGTGCGGTGTTTGGGGCACAAAATATTACAGCTGTTGTATAACATTCTATTGTGTGTCGGAGCACGCAGCATCCACAATACTCCGCCAATTGTGTCTGATAATTGAAAATGCGGGTACCATAATCGGTGTTTTATCCACTGCCTACATACGATTACCTACGTAGGTTTGTGCCGATCGAGCAATGAATGCTTTTGCTAATCAATTGGAGCTGACATGCAAAGGGCGTAATTAGCGGTGTACATTGAAACTAGGTAAATTGAAAGAAGCCCTGCAAATAGTGTTCCGGTTTCGAGCGAAAAGGCTGACGGCACGAGTATGGCTTCCTTGCCCGACCACAGGTACAGACTTACACCAGTGGCATTCCTTCCTGTGTTCCATGAACTCATTTTACAGATTACCGAACAGACGGCAGGGGTCGAAACAATTCCATGACTCATTAATCTTCATTAATTTAATAACGTGTGTACAAATTGAGATCGGATTTGGACTGGGAATAAGGGAAAGAAGCTTTATACAGGCTGCAAAACGCTTGGATATATATTTTTAATTAAATACGCATCAACGTAATTCTGAAGTTTTTGAATTAATGTAATATCATAAATTATCAAAATGATTTATATTTCTTTCAAATTCCACTGGTGCTTTATTTTATTCGAGTTCTGACTTTAAAAAGCTATTTGCTGGTATTCAATATAAAATTATCGGTACTGAGTTTTAACATTAATTACTAGCATAAAATTTGGCATTCATTTCGGCGAGCATCGGATACGTTTTAATGATGCCAAATATTAATGTTGTGCTTGTATAATATGTAAAGTGCTTGTATAAAAGTAAAATCAATTTCTAGGCACTATACCTATTATAACGAATCGGCGGTGTTTCAATGTTTTATCATTTGAAAAATAATCACTATAATTTAAGAACATGTTTTGGCCGTTAGTAATATTATATTCATCCATAGGAAAGTTAAATTACATGTCTTAACTTATTTAAATACATAAATCTAGCTACCAGTTTCGTTTTTAAATGGTGACGTCTATTAAGAAAGGATTTTTGTAAAGTTTGTATAAAAGGTTTGCTTTGACTGACTTAAATATCAACGTAGAGCCCAAACTACTGGAGCTAGAAGCATTAAATTCAGTTCAGGAGTTTGTTAGATTATTTTGGCGACTACTAAGAAAGGGTTTTTCAAAATTCCCACAGGAAGCTGAGAAATCTCCATCCAAAAATATAAGAGAAAAAAACCTTGGTCGCGGTCACAGCTAGTTCTCTATAAGCGGTAAATTAAAGAAAGTAGACGTACTCGTAGATATATGGAGCTTTATTTTTGTAGCTAGAACGAACACGAAACTTAGTATGGGAACATTTAATAGAAAGAATAAACTCGTAATTTTTATATAGAACTTTGTATTTTCTTTAAAAATGCTAAATAAATTGTAAAATGAATAAAATAAAATAAAAACTTCTTTTCTGGCTAGATTTGAATCCGTGTCTCCAGGATACCGTGTTGACGCCTACACCAACTAGGCCACCGAACTCTTACCAGCCCCGACGAAATTCTTAGCTATATCCATCTTTTTTTTATTGCAGGAAGTTGGCAAACAAGCAAACTGCCCACCTGATGGTAAGTGGTAAAAGTCACCTATAATACATGTGGCTCTTGTGAGATTCGCAGCAAAACTGCAACCCCCACAAGAACCACAGTGTACGTTGCCAACTTGTGACACAAGATGTAAAGTCACAGTACCCAGTAATATCACTGCCATATCTTACCCTTCAAACCGGAACACAGCAATGCAAGCACTGCTGCTTTGCGGCAGAAATAGGTAAGTCGGAGGTACCTAAGCAGACGACCCTGGTACAGAGTCTCCCTCCAGTTCCTCCTATATTCTTTGTTAATATATATAAATGCTTAAATGCAAACATAATCCATGATGCGTAATTATTAATAGCGAATACAGACTACTTTGACCGTGGAATCAAACCAATGCCCCCTGAAGGGAAAGTATCCTGAAGATAACTTCCCACAGGTCGGAATCGCACCCGCCCGCCAAACGAATGAAACTCCCAGAAAGTTAAGAGCTTTGTTCGTCCCATAACCCCATGATTGTTTATATTCTTTAATGAATACAAGCTAAGAAATATTCGTAATAAATAATAAAATGTACTTTCATTGGATACCTAATATTTAAGAGATTATTTATACATCATTTATATATTATACATCACAATTGAAACACAGACATACAGAAACACAGAAATTAATGCATGGCTGCATTAATTTCTGTGTGTATATTTCACTTAAGGCAGTAATCGAATTTGCATCTTCAACAAACGGTGTTGACGCCATGCATGCCCACTCAAGCTACCAAGGGTTAATCCAACCCGAGCAAGCGAATCTAACTGTAATATAGACCTTATTCGCTATTAATAACTACGTATCAACATCAAAAATAAACCAAACTTATCACTCACTTCAAGCCATATAGCTCACTGCTAGGCATGGATCTCCATTTAGACGAGGAGGAATTGGCCTATACTAAACTACGAAGATCAGACGGGTTGGTGTAGGAGATAGGTGGTGTTTTTGCTTTGAGTTTTCTATCTCTTTTCACTGGTGTAATTGCAATTACCTTCCTTAGTTCCATCCACAGGAGGAAAAGAAGTGATTTGCAACACATGTGTTTTAAATCCACCACCGTACGGAAAGCAATCCTACAAATTCTAGATTTATGACTTAAAAATACCGAATAAAAAGACAGAGTTACTATCCTGGCGGAGGTAAAAATTTTCTTGAATTTAATATTGTATGCAATTTTTTGGAATTTTTAAAGTAAATGTAAAGTCACAAACAAATGTAAATTAAAAAAAGTATGGTGTACTGACTATTAAATTAATACATTGGTCCTTATTCACTTATAAATTATATAATACCTTATATATATTTTCAATATTTGACGGATTTGATTCCTTGTGGTCATAATTGGCCATAGTTAACAGCATTTTTCTATAAAACGTAGTCCTTACCATCAGTTCCGGATATTTTCTTCCTAAAAAATCAGAAACATAAAAAATGCTTGTCATCGAATAACAAATTAATGCACCTATACACGGTGTTGAAATATTGCGATTCAAACGAATGATACCAGCTTTCACAAGTTTGATTTATTCCCATGAGTCCTACCCATAAATAAATGAGCATCGACTAGTCAAACCATCGATAAAATGTTCGCAAACACATCACTCACTAAAAGTTTTGACGAGGCCGTAGAGATAACAAGACGAAAATTACATTTATCATTTTATGTACATGTACACAGGAGGCCTTTTAAGAAATAAATCCATTGTCCATCTGAATTAACTAAAACGTTCCCCTTTTAGGATTACTACAAAGAACATATTAGCATTTATATCTACCAGTCGGCTTGACCGTGGCATTCTTGTGGGTAGTGTCGTAGTCCCAACGTGGCATGTGAAACAATGCCACTGGGATTCTTCGGCGCTTATCAAAATCTCAGACAATAGTTATTATTGTCCTCCATTTGCTCATATCGAATGCAACTGAGCGCGCCATTTGGTGCAACCAGCGGCAAATCAAAAGATTGCAGGGAAGACAGGAAATTCTCGGTCGGTGGTCTGTATTCATAATAGCTCCTTGTAATTTAGCCCCTTCGAGTAGCTTGGCTTTTATTGCAAGCTTAATGAAGATAAGTTCATATTTCTCAACATCAGCGCTTTTTATTATTCAAGGAATATGTTCTGTTCTGTCTTTTTAAATTTATATTTAAAGGTAAAATTTTTCTTTTCTATTTCACACTTTTTCGCTGTTAAGTAGGCGGCTTTTTTCGCCTTATCTTTTGATATTATTACAGAAACTTTTTCAATTCAAATGCCATCACCAAAACAATTTCTTACGTTCACAAATTTTCTCCGCAAGAGTGCGAGCTTGCTCTCCCTTTAGGTGCCTTTGCTATTCACCCTCCTCCATAAATTATTACAGGGCGCCTGACCTACAACCTTTTACATCCTCACAACTTGCTTCTTGAATTAATAATAAACAAATCGCATGTCATGCAATTTGCAATCTTAAATCGGGGCTTGTAGAAGTTCCGTCGTTACAGACTAATACGTTGCCCAAGGGTAACCACGATAACACAACATGAAAATTAAATGTGGCTCTGGTAAAGCTTGTAGTCGTAAATTTGAATATAATTCCATGTAGTTACAAACGATACAAGCAAATATGCGTAAAGCAGCGTGATGTTAAGTCACGCCATGTTTTTTGCCCATGTTACTTTTAAGTGTAATTTAGCGTCGATTACAGATCCACAGTCAAATAAAAATTTATTTATAGCTGTAATTCGATGTTTCGTTCAACTCTAGCCTCATTGGATAGCTTCGGAACTTCATTATTCTCAATATACAGGGCGTTCCACTGTGATGTCATGTTATGGGAGAGAAAGTACCTTAAGGCGCATAGTGCTCCCAATGACCTTGCGTCGATCGTCCCGCACTGATTACATAGGAGTGAGTGAGTGAGAGTGAAGAAAAATTAAAAAGACCATCCTCTAAAGAATGCGTTGAATAATAACATATCTGTTTTAAAGATTTTTTATTCAATATTTATGAAGAGAACCGGTTTTTTCTGCAGTGATTTTTTATGATTGACGTTACTATGCGCCTTAAGCACCATAAAATTTTACGGAAAGAAGACATCATTTTGATTTCAAAGATAATTCCAACTTCGTTCAAAGATAATTAAATAACCACCTGTCTGAACCGGGCAATGAACCCACTAAAACTAGAAAAATTTAATATCCTATATTTTTTTAAATACCATATTAATAGAGTCGACTACAAGAAAGAAATATCTCTAACAAACATTACCTCAAAAACTTGAGGACGACCATAAAATCTAATATTCCCCTCTTAAACATTAACATTGTAGTTTTGAAAATAACTTGTGAGTATTTCGTCTAATCGATTACTGCTGACATGATTTCGGTACACAGAAATTTACAGTCGACCACACATTAACCTTTACATTAAAACTGTGAAAACTGCTGCTATTACGAGCGACAGCGTTTGGTGTGTTCCCGTATGTACCCATTTCTTGATATCAAACGTAAAAACTAGCAATAAGAATAGAACACATTAAATAGGACTTGCGAAAGTAAATCTGTAATGCAGGTGTAGTGGTTTCTATAGCATCAAAAGCACGCATAGTTCTACAGACTACAGGCTACAGACTGCGGCTGTAGAGTATTTATTTGCTAAATGCGGGCTCTATTGTTCTTAACCTAGTCTAACTCTAAGCGTTTGAACGCTTAACCGCTTGACAACCATTGTCTAAAATTTAAGCGCAGTCGACTTCCGGATTTAACTTCATGCTACTTTATGTGACTTATTTTAGGTTAATGTTATGTTACAAAACAATTAAGCTTTGGAAAGACTGAAGAAAACTTTGTGTTTTGAATTTTTGGCTCGTCAACCTCAATCTCAAAGCTTTATGTTTTCGTAACAAACGTAGCTCTGGGGTTAATTTTATTATTTACTAGCTTTCCGCTCGCGGCTTCGTCCGAGTTTTTTTGTTTTCCCGTGGGAATTTTATATTTTCCCGCAGAAAAAATAAATTTGTAACCTATTATATAGAAGATAACTGTGCCCGCGAACTATGTTTCGCCTTAAAAGTAAAAAAAAAACTGTAAATATACTTTCTTGTCGGAACTACTTACTTTTCCGGGATACTAAGGTGCCTATATGTTAATCCATGTCGTAATTCGTCAACCTACAAAATTTTATCCAAATCCATTCAGTAGTTTTTGCGTGAAAGAGTAACAAACATCCATACATCCATCCATACTCACAAACTTTCGCATTTATAATATTAGTAAGGAATATTAATAAAGGATGCACTTGCGTCTGCGCAGACACTTGTTCACTATAATACTTGATGATGAGTCAGATGGTGAGTCATGGTTGTGATAGGTTGCTGTGACAGAATATCGGATAGGAGGACATTATCATTGAAGGATTATCGAATTTACAATGTTTAATAATAAGTCTGTTTTTCTAAATGTAATGAATGAAAATAGAACACTTCAATTTCTTTTATATATGTATTTCATATAAAATTAGGCGTTATTTTAACATCTTGGTCATAGGGTTGAGGAATCAAAACTAAAATACAATGTGAGTCTTTATGATGTGCAAATAATTAAAATAAGGGAAACATGCGTAATTTTATCGACGAAAAACGTATTAAAATTTCAAGTTTATTTATCCATAAAACAAACGAAATAATAAATAAATGGAAATTACTGTCTTTGCAGAAAATATATATATATTTTTTTTTACAAAAAAATGTTATCCTCAATTTTTACGTAAATTGTAAAATTTCTCAATAAAAAGTCCCCTTTATCTAATTTTTTTCTATGTAGGATCATACTAAATAGTATTTACGACCTAATGGTAGAGTACAAACGTTTTAAAAATGCAGTATAAAATATTTTTTTACTTTTTATATGTTTTTCGTCGAAAAAACTAAGCATATTTTCCTTCATTTTGATACGTGTAAATCATCGTGGAGATTCACACATAGACATCTTATGACAAAAAATGGACACATTTGAGGAGACCCGCGTCCAATACTTGGGTCAGTATAGGGCAAAATTGATTGTGATGACAATAATATGTTCGATATTATCATCGAGGTAATTTAATCAAAATATTGATATGGTCGCAAGATATACGCAAAGCATAGTATGAGAGATATTGATATCTTTGAGCTCTATTCTAACCTAATGTTATAAACAATTTGATGGATATTTGCTACTCTATAGCAACTTATTGAATGGATTTTATTGATGTTTATGGCCGGTTTAATTACCTTTAGTGTAAGAACCATTTAAGAATCACAGACAAGTAGCTAAGTGCGATAGTAAGAATAGGTGATTTCACTTTTAAGTTTAAGATTTATGCCTCACATTTGACATTTCTCTGACGTTTAAAATATAAAGGGTAAAGTTAAACTTAAATAGTGAGGAGTAAGACATTTTGATGCAACCTGTTGGGTCTTAATAATTCTAGATTGATTAGTAATATTTCAGATTATGTTTATACAAAACTGTACTTTTAGTTTTGATACTGTATTTATGCAATAAAACTGTCTTAATTTTATTTAGATCATCAAAACGGTAAAATTTTTAATGTACCGGTTTCACACACAGCGAATTTAAAAAGTGATACTCAATTGAGTTAGTTCTCTGAATATTTATCAAACTAAAGTCGCTTTAACGATTCCATTAATCCGATGTCGGTTTTAAGTGGTTCCCTATAATTTTCTAAAAGAAGATAGACTGTGAAGCACTTCAAACAAATAGCATTTGATTGCCTCCATTGATACCGCGACACAAAGGGACAAAGAGCATATACAGATGGCACAAAAGTCAGCCGACTTATATTTCATTCAGCAAGCCAGAGGGCAGTTATCTACCAAACAGAGCCGGCGATTGTTCGTGCAAATTTAATCAGTGCCTAATATCCTTGTCGGCGGTACGCCGATTTACACGAGGGGAATTAGCGGTGCAAACAAGCAGTTTCAACAATCACTTGCCACGTATACATATTTACATAGTTTTGTGACATCTGGCGTGCTCCAAATTGATTGAAGTGAAGCGTAGATATACCGAAGCGAGAGCAAATAGGAATACCTATTCCCGGTAGATGGACTAAAGTAGTAATGCACCCATAAACAGAGAGAGATAACGTTTGTAAGATTGCTAATCAACTAAACCGCATTCAGGTACCTATGCGGAGTAATTTCAAAACAGGTACATGTATGAAAATACTCGTAAATCAACTTATCCACTAAAAGAATGAAATCTTTGTTATAGCCTTTTGATGTGATAAACTCAAATAATAATCAATAATAACGTACTATTATTATCTCCTGACCAATGCAGAAACAAAGATTTTTTACATGCATTCATTGTTTAATTTTATATCCTTATACCAAAAAAAAAATAACATTTCATTTATCTACTCAATTTTTGTTAAACAGAGCTAGCTAAGAAAATCACCTTCGGTATTTCACCCAGTAGGTGGTTGGTTCTGATCGAAACTTCTTCATATTTTTAGAATCAAGCTAAATAAATCTAGCCTTAAGGTATGAACAATAATAAAGAGCAAACAAGAATAGTGGCATTAAATTGAAACTGGCTGAGTTCGAAATATTAAGTTATTGTGTAATATGGCTAGTTTCATGGAGCATTTCGGATTTAAGCAAAACGTATAGTCAAGAGAATTACAGAAAATATGAAATGGAAAAATGGCAAAATAAAGAAACGTGGAATAGGACCAAAATCTTTAAATAAGACCGCAACGATCAACAAAAAGCAATTGACTGTAGATTCCACAACTTACAATCGCGAGTTTACTTGTTATTTTGATCTCTGCCTTACTTGTGTAGTTTCAATTAGGTCGATTACCTGGTTGCACTGAGATAACTTATTGTCTCATTGTCTGAAAGTAGTTCGTGTTTTCCGTTTGTGAAATCGGGGGTGCGTTGAGGGTGACGTGGGGTCGATAACCTCTCACTATACAGCTAGCAGATAGATATCTATGGTACAGCTGATGGAAGTACTTCGGCGCCACGTCGGCTCCTGCGTCGACGCGACGTCTCGGCGCCGGGCGACAATTCTTGAAGGGAAACCAGAGCGAATTTGGAGAGCGTCAATCGATCCTGTAATGAACACAGTCACAGGACGATAACGAGCGTCTCTGGCCGAGATTTATGTTGTTCTACCGTAATTGGATACCAGCAATTAGTATCTTGCGCAAGAAAATATTTCCAAAGTTTTAGTAGATAGATGTGAATGAAAAAGTGATCAATTTTGCTAAGATACTAATTCATTTTATGTAGATTAGTAGTTTATTTTGAAATTTTCTACAGCAATTGTGTGGCGGGTGTGTGGCAGAATAGTTTGATATTGTAAATTGTATAAATATCAATTTCGGCGTCAGTCCAATCGTAAAAAATTGGCATCATATATTGATGCTATTATCTGTAATAATTAACTAGAAAATACGTAACATAGAGTGGTCAACTTAGTACAAAAATGTCAACTGCGTTTTATTCAATCAAACTGGAGATTACTGGCTAGTGAAATGCGACGTTAATGATTACCAATAACCGGAAGTGAATAGCAAAAGCAAAACAAACTAATAAAAAGGTATTGTAGCAATTGAAAAAAGGCGGGTATTAACTGTTTGACACAGTTGATGAATTTATAAATGTCAAATGTGATTTTATTACAAACACCCTTTTTATATTTGATTTGGGAGCGATTTTATGCATCGTTAAATGCCTACGCCACGCGCATGTCTCCATCGTAAAAGTACTCTTTTATCGCTCCACATCCCCTAGTTTGGGGGCCAATCCACTCTGTTGGAGAATGATCCCATTTACCGGATTTGCCTATTTAAATTTTTATCGGCCTCGCGATCCCCGCTCGCGTCTGCGTTGCGTCGTCGCTCTGTGCGTGTCATTTTCAACATTTCCAGTCGTCTCCGTACCAGGCGAAAGTTTTTTAAGGCTTTTAAAATATTTACGCGTAGCACATTTTGTGTCCCACGACAAAATTTCCAATACTTCTATTGATTTAATAACAGTCTCAAATTGGTGACTATTAGCTACGCACTTTTTACATATTTATTCAGAAGGTCAACGAGGAAGTAACGAACTAAATAAGAAGTAGAAAAGGTTACCTGTTATAGAAATATACTCTAAAAAATAATCCATTTACTTTTAGACCCGAATGAAATAGGCAGGTACATAAAAAAAATTCTTCTCTGAAAAAATTCACCAGTTAGAATTTTGTTGATAATATGCATTATAACCGCCTCTGTGGTTTAGGGGCTTAGACTACCTAATTGTGATCTGGAGGTTAGGGTCGATTCTGCTTGATTTGGTTGGTGGCTGTTCCTGAGCCCGCCTGGCTAACTACTTACCTAAGCCATAATCACAATGTTTGACGTCGATAAGTGTTCTATATTGAATAAACTCATACTCAAAAAATCTTTATTCAATACAGACCACTTTCACAGGCACTTATTGATGTCAAACAAAATGCTCGAATTTTCACTAAGATGTATGCAAATACAAGTAAAATGAAGAAAAAACTTGACTCTACACCTGTTCGAAAATTGGAAGAGCCTTCTCGAGATGAATGGGAAAGAAACTCGAAAGGCCAAATTTTTTTGTCAAAAAAATGTAGTTTGAGAGGTAATATAGACAATTTCTTAATTAAAGAGGAGTGGAGTTCGCCATATTCGACCTTATCATCACTTACCATCACTGCGAGATGAAGGCCAAGAGCTTCTCTGTCACGAGTAAAAAAACACATGAATCTATGCTTACTAATTTTTTTACTCGTATAAAGCTGAAGAGCTTATTTGTTTGTTTGGTTGAACGCGCTCATCACAGGAACTATACTATCTTTTTGTTATGGATATCCTATTTATCGAGGAAGGCTATGTAATATCACATCAATGAAAAATTTTGCAAATACGGGAAAATAATAAAGATACAGAGGAAGACTGAAGATAAAATAGATAGGCATAAGTAATAAAGTATATAAAAGAGATAAAGGAGACAGGAGCAGGTCATACGAATAAACGGAATAACTAAGTACTTAGACTACTTCCAAAGACATTGTTTAATATCCCGCGACCAAGGTTACGGGGATATAGTTTACGTCTCGTAGTGTGTCACCTAATGCTTGTTCCTATTCGCGATTTCAAGTTCAGAAAACAAAGAAGTGTGTAGTCAATGTCATTCCATAGGGCATCGGCTCTCTCAGATGTGTGTATATAATCCATTAGTGATTGCTGCAACACGCCCATGCCATTTCCATAACCGCCGCGAGATCAAAAACACATTTCAGGGTATTCCAATAAACGATGTCAACACTGGCTTGCCGTTAAGTACTGAGCGAATATTTTGCACCGTACCTATATATTTTTTTTAAAGAGCTTTGGACTTATCACCAATTTTAAATTGAATTTTAAGAATAATGATTTTGACGCTATCAAGTACATATACATTGTGGATCTGATATAGATTATTATGCGAACCCAGGAGTAAAACAGTAGCTGTAAATTATTTTACTAAATTATAATTTTTTCTCGTTGCTTAAGATCGGTGTCGTCAACATGTCTGCAATTATATTGAATAAACCAATGGGAATTTTATAACCATGTTGTTTGATTTATAAAAATATTAGTATAGCGATAAAGCCAACTATCTTATTCAGGAATTTGCATGGTTGCAATGGTTATCACTGTATCTTCCATTCATATTATGTGCACTGTTGCTGGCTATTTATTTCATATTATGAAATAAATATACTACGTGCAATTCAAGTGTTCAATATGTATACGTATGTGGTCCATATTCCACTGACATCATAAGGGTTTATGCAACTCAATACTCGTGTTTAGACAGACGTATTTTTATATTTAGACGCAAAAGAAGTAGGTTCCCCTTTTTCTCAAATCTTAACCTTGGTTGGTTTTCTGAATCGAATCAAACCCATAATTTATTATGCTATAAAGTAAAACTAAGCCGACGCCGACGGCCGCAACTTGTCAGTTATAGTTTGAACGATACTCAAGTTTTCTCCAAAGCATGTTTTATTCGCTGATTCAGCATACCTTGAACGTTCCGCACGTATCTCTAATAGCCATATCGATACTCTTTCCCGGCCGATCCCAATATTTTACTAAAAGGCGGCATCGAAATGTTGGCGTTAAAGTAAACACGAACGTAGAAATAAAAATATCGTTTGTTGCTGATCCACATTTATGTCGAAGATTTGGCAAAACATGCTGTAATACCAATATTCATATTTCAATTGTGTTGCGAAAACGAAAAACATATATGTATACAATTGCATAGTGCCACGAAAGAGGTCTCATAAATTGTTTATTGTTCTACGCTAGCGAATATATTTATTCCACTAATAATGCTGGTTAGCTGAAGCGATATACGCGTATGATATATCCAACAGCGTGTAATTTATGGATTCTTGCTCCAGCTTTATATAGTATAGATATATAATATATATATATGGATGTAAATATGTCTTTATGGAATGTTGCTTTTTGCACTTACAATTTATTTTAATTTTTACCTTGATTTTGTGTGTTAAAACTTTCACGCTGATAGAATTGAAACCTTTTCGAGAAGAGTCCGCAATGCGGAGCACTCTAGGTAGGTACCTACCCTCCCAACGTGTCGCAGTATTTTTACGGCTGTCAAATCCATAGTTAATTCAAACTGTTAACATAGAACATGCTTAAGATCGAGACGTTAAGGATTTTATCTCTGGGCTATATTCATACAATATCCGTCACTATTCATAAAAATATCTCTTTAACTCTTCGCAACGACCAATTAGATATCTCGTTTATTTCTTCGAACATTTTCATATATAGAAATTTATTAATATTTCGTGGTGCTATAAAAGAGCAAGTTAAAAATATTTATCTATAAATGAACAAAAAAATAGAAATTTGATTATTATATTATATTTCGTAATCACAGCCATCAGAACATCAGACCTAACAGTGTGTACCAAATATCAGATCAATCAATCAACGGGAAGGGGGTAAAGTTTCAACTACTAAATTTGGCCTGCACAAACAAACAGGGCAAGCTAAATAAATCCGTTTAAAAACTAGCCAAGTACGAGGTGGACTAGCGCACCGGGGTTCCGTATTTCAGTTTTCAGATTTTTTCCTTTACACGGGCTGTGAGATATTTCTACTTGTC
This sequence comes from Schoenobius gigantellus, assembly GCA_963935595.1. Lineage (NCBI taxonomy): Eukaryota > Metazoa > Arthropoda > Insecta > Lepidoptera > Crambidae > Schoenobius > Schoenobius gigantellus. The sequence goes on from OZ012548.1 coordinate 21,350,926, forward strand.
AAATTTCACGATTCACGACCAGGGAAGTGCCCTATAGATTTTGATTCCCCTGTGAAATAGCAAAATAGGTGAAAATATGCGATATAAACTATATTATCTTCTATCGGTTATATCTGTTGATCGCGTTGACTCGCGAGAATGTTTTTCTCACATCTGATTGATGTGAGAAAAACATTCTCGCGAGAGACAAACCCGAGTATTTGAAATAATTTTCACGAGTTTGATATCTCTATGCATTTCTAAGAAACAGGGACTTGACAGACGGATAGTTGGACAACGAAGGGTTCTGTCTTTTCTTTTTAAGGTACGGAACCTTAAAAATGACTATAACACCAAGTAATAACAAGTACGAGTAGCTTACACTAATCAGTGAGCTCTTAATGCTAGTTTTTTTTATACATTTATAAGTCAGTCAATATAAAAATATGCACTGTTCCCAGTAGTCTTGCCAGTAGTACCACTGAGAGTTTCCTTCCCAATAGACTTACTCATAGTAAGACTTCGCTGTTGTAAAATTTTTCCCACTAGAACTAAAAATATTACGATTACGAAGGTAATAAATTGTTTACTTATCCGTAAATCATATTAATTTGACATAATTTGGAAACAATTTGACAGATATACTAACCGAACTACCATTTAACTACACAGTTGTATCAACAAATTAATAAAAGATTCCTTTCTCCCGACCCAATTCCGGCACAAATTCCTGACTTTCACGCACATAATTACATCTATTATTTCAGGTAAGTGAATACTGTTAAACAGGAATATTTTTCAATGAGTTATATCCTCTTCTGATCTTATTTTTGGATTGAACTAATATTTATTTTGTTTTTTCGAAGGCCTTAACAATGTCTCGACCTTTTCACATTGAATAGTATTTTCTTGAAAATTTATTCTCAGATCACCGAGTGTTTTTATCTCTTTTAACGCTAGGATTTTTCAGGTGGTAGAGTTCATTTATGAGGTTGTCAAGGCATCGTCACGGTATTGTTGACAGAATTTAAGACAACCTCCTACCAGTAGGAGGTTGTCTTAAATTCTGTCATCGATTTGCTAGCTTAACATGAATAAATCAGTTTTACTGTCTACAACTTCGTTGGTAACGAATAATAATATGCAACTTGCTTAGTGTACGCTTCCAACTTGCGACTTGATGACTTAAAATCTTAGGCTCCTCGTTGAGTTCTGGCGGGGATGGGGAATCTTCTAGAATACCAAATTCAAACTCACACGGGTTCTCCTGTGAAATCCTCGCACGGACCGCAATGAACGAAGGTACTCGTAAAGGACTCGAATGCTGGCCATCAACTTTTGCGAGCGTGCCCACTGATAAGTAATTTGTACTGAGTGCGTCTCGTGGATGCCCTCGCAATATATAGGGTCTTGAAAGACAGACGGACAGACTAACAGACGGACAGACTGACAGACGGACAGACTGACAGACGGACCACGAAGTAATCCTGTAGGGATTAAATTATTTCCTTTTGAGGTACGGAACGCTAAAAAGTGAATGACTGCTTTAACATGTAAATAAAGTCAACACACCACCGGGGATTGAATCGTTTATAAATCATTCGCACTAACCATTCGTTATCTCGTTTTAATTTCAATGTGGTTGTTTCTGTGCAATTATAGAAAATTCCATTATTGAAATTTCATTCTATGTATGCAGAAAGGCAATTTATTTTTCTCGGTATTATTGGAACGGTAATCATTAACAATGATTTATATTTTTAATTGGATGCAAGTAATTATATTTGAACTAAAGCTAGTTCTAATTTATGCATAGCTACAATGGCATAGATTAATTCGACTGTAACAGCTTTCTATTTTTTTAACTTTTTTATTTTCCGATATTCGTCTGGACATTGATTCTTACAAATTTAAAATCTAGTTCATGTGTATAGTTTCGTTAATATTAATAATTCTTTTTTAAATTAATATTGCTGTCTAGTCTGATTTAGCTAAACAAGATAAAAAGGATCAGTATATTTAAATTTAACTCGGCTCGGATACTTCTGGTGCTGTGGCATATGGTCATGGCGTGAACATGGTATGTTGAGGAAGCAGGTTGGACTCTTGCCCGAACTGAAATTTTTCTTGCAATGATTTTAATATTAAAGGAACTTTTAAATTTTCGCGTTTGCATAATTTTTATTATTGATGATGAGTTTGCTTGCTTGTTCCTGATGAGTTTGTTATTGGAAATTTATTAAACATTAAAAAAACAAAGTAACAACATCAGCTGTTCCATATAAAAGTTTGAATTAAAAAAAGTTGAACAAATCTTATGAACCTAAATGTATCAAACAGCAGATTATTTCACGGTTTCGAGTTTGCGCCCATAGTTAAAGTTGTTCATTTTGCTTGTCTGAATAAAAACACAAAATTTGACTCCTGCTTAAAAATTAACTCTGTATAATTATGACGGAATCTCATATTTTATTACACAGAAGGGCAAAGATGCAAAGTGGAATAACAACAGTTTTTCATATTCAACATTTCATTTCCGGTTAGGTAAGGAGCTAAGTGGACTCTGAGAGGTACAGGGAAACAATATCTGGCACAGGCACTTTGTACTCGCTGTTTGAGTGTCTTTGATCTTGCTAAAAGACATTCACCTATGGCAGGTATAGTTAAGTTGTTGCTGTTTGACGAATTCGGATAACGACAACTCTGGAATACGAGTAAGGGAAACGGCAGATTCGAAATAAATCCTATCAACCACTCAATCAGACAGTCGTTAAATTACTTCGTGATGTGTACATAATAATATTTATATCGTTAGTCGTTACGGCTTCATTATTAAAGACTCCTTCTATATATTTATCTGGACTCTTGAAGTTCGCCCTAATGGAACGATAAATATCCGAACAATTATTATTATATCAATCTTGTTTGCAATAAAATTAGATAATGATGTTTATTTTTGAGGTAATAGAAGGTAATAGAAAAGTACACAAATAGTGTACTGAGAATAATATTACACAGTTTTAACATAAACAGTAATGATTGAATCTCGAATAACTATATCTCGATTAATCCATAATACGTCACCCACGCTTGATGCTCAAGAAGTCTTTCAAGTATATCTCGGCTTACAATGATACCAGCCTCTACAGCCTTTGTTCTATTGTAATGCCCGAAAGGTTGGAGATTGAAGAGGATTACTGCCAAGACGAGAGCTGGACGTCAATATTCATCCCCCTTCTTGTATTTTGATGTGACACGTTCTGTTCGACATTATTACAAACAGGTCTAATAGCTAATGCTGAAATTGGCATTTGACACAACAATAGTGACACTTTCACTATAGCATTTTTCAACTGTCTAACAAACGGTCCCCCGTTCTGTAAAAATGTCATACACGCCCCCCGCTGAGTTAACACAATGAATTAAATCAGATTAACACTTATTCGCTTTTACTTTGGCAGCTTTGTAAGCGCGTTCTAATCAAGATTAGGGTGTCACAGTGTAATTCTTTACAATTTGAATCCCGTCGACAACAAAAGCGTTAAATCCAAATAGGAGTAAACAATTTCACACGTAGGGTGCGATGTACTGATTTTATCGACAACAGACTCTGTTTAAATTTATGAACAACGGTTGCAGTGCACTTTTGCGGAGCTTACTCGGCCTATACCTACTGTATTTGAATGCAAATAGAGTCTTTTATCTTTGCATATTACAGACGAGAGCACGATAGATAAATCTTTTATGGGTAACCATGGTATTATAGATGGGCTTTAAGTTTCGTCGCCCATATTGAGTTTCTGACTTCATCGTAAATGTTATTGGATTTTAAAATAAAATATAATGGTTTGTTATCATATTTGGGAAATAAAGCAGTACCTAGTACTTGTTATTCATAAGACTGAGTTTGTTCCGTAATAATTCTATCTCGTCTATAAAATATAGATGTAGATGGTATGTAATGCTCTTAAACACAGAAAACAAAAGTAGGAGCTATAAATAATATAAAATAGTGGAGTATAGATAGAGATAGTTCAATTTATATATCGAAGGATTTCAAATGGTATTGCTTCGATAGTGCCTGCAGAATCTAGGTTACGCTTATCGTAACGACGTATAGCGTCCTAAGTGCATTTTATGCTATTTTCTTCTTCGTATAAAAGGTAGCATAAAACCCACTGCTGTTAAAGCTGGCGAGCTGACTCAGCTCAACTTCCCGTGACAGCGGCATATAGTGCCACTTTATTTTTTTTGCGTAACTTTACCAAAACGTACAAATAACTGGGGTAAGTAAGTATGTTTGTGCATTATTAACGGACTTCAAAAAAGGAAGAGGTTCTCAATTCGATGCGTATGTTTTTTTGTGTATATTACGCGATTACGCCGCCAATTGTAGACCGATTTTCAAAATTCTTTTTGTATTCAATAGAGTATACTCCTGGGGTGGTCCCGAGGTCACCAAAGTCAGGATCTGATCATGGGATCCCATGAAAATCGAGGGAAACGCTGGTATTAAATTAGGGTTTTCTTTTACTAAAAAGATTGCATTCACTAAAGGCCTTACTAATAACCATTGTATACGCCTGATTTAGTTAAACAGTGTTTTGTCACGTTCACTCGAATGACATTTCAAATTCGAACAAAAGAGACAAAACACTACTTAACTATACAAGGCTTATACAATGGTTATAAGTAAGGCCTTTAAAAGTTAAAAATAAAAAATATTTTATAAAAAATAAAAACCGACTTCAAAAACACTGAAAAGTTAAAAATAATATATGAATAGGTACAGACAACATCACACTTCTATATTGAAGTCGGTGCCAAATTTTAAGACTTTCTAGGAGATCATCGTTTGGCACCGACTTCAATATTGAAGTGTGATGTTGTCTGTACCTATTCTTAAATTATTTTTAACTTTCAGTGTTTTTGAAGTCGGTTTTTATTTTTTGTAAAATATTTTTAAGAACTGCGTAGTACCTCAATAGGAAAAATATCCCTATGTCACTTCATCGTCCGCTTGTCCGTGTGGTTGACTGCGTGTCTGTCAAGACCCCTTTTTAACCGACTTCAAAAAAGGAGGAGGAGGTTCTCAATTCAATGTGTATGTTTTTTTTTGTGTGTGTATGTACGCGATTACTCCGCCAATTGTGGACCGATTTTCAAAATTCTTTTTGTATTCGATAGAGTATACTCCTATCCTTACCAAAGTCAAGATCTGATGGATTCTCATGAAAATCGAGGGAAACCCTCAAAATTTATAGGTACGTGTTTCAAGTTTTTTCCGAAGTTATGAACCGAAGTAGTCATGAACCGAGCTGATGATGGAAGGAGGCTTAACTTTTGGACTTGACCTGATCTGACCTGACCTTGGACTTGAATGTAATATCAGTTCGCTTAAATTAAATTCATAAAAAATTTGGGGCGATGTAAAAAAAGTTTGACTTTAAAAATATAAATATAAAAATAAAACCGACTTCATAAACACTGAAAAGCTAAAACTAATATACGAGTATGAATAGGTACAGACAGCATCACACTTCAATATTGAAGTCGGTGCCAAATTTAACGACTTTCTACGAGATCATTGTTTGGCACCGACTTCAATAATTTAATAATAATATATGGTTTTAATATCTATAATAAACTGAAATTAATGTAAAATACTCCGGTCTTACGGACTCTTTTAGCTGTAAAAGGGACTAAATTTATAAGACAACGCGATCAAAAGTTAGTATGGCCGTTTATAACGCATATTTTGCGGATTTAAAAGGGAATCAAAACCTATAGGTACTTCTTGTTGACCTAGAATCGTGCGTCCTAATTAGACGTCCTAATGCGTCAAATAAAAAATTAGGCTTTTAATAATATGAAACTACTATGACAACTTAAAAATAATTGGATATGGGTATACATATCCATAAATCGATAGATCTATGGGCTTATAGAAGATCCAATAAAGATTCATGACAACGTTTTATTTGAAGGGTGCTACTGATCTATTCGAAATAATTAATTATTTCTAATAATCAACAGCACCCTACTAATATTAGGTACTAAATCTTTGAAACCAAATCAGAAATAACTAGAGCAAATTTAGAATTAACTGAAGTTGGACTAACGTCGACCAATCGCAACTAATCGTTCCTAAATTATACATAACACTTAAATCAAATCATCAAAACCACATCTAATCTCAACGCAGGATAATAATATACTGATATTTATCCTGCGTTATCACTGGATAACAATATAAATCCATATCAATTACCTGTAAATCCTCTGATTCATGTTTGTGTTAAGTGGTGATGTCACTACTCGTATAGGAATCTTATTTGGGCCGTGAAATTGCCTCTCATCTTGGCTTATAGAGTACAAGCGAAATCACTAGTGATCAGAGCTTGTCGAAATATTTGATCTAAAAACATAAATTTACATCTAACCACAAGGAAATAATACATATGACAAAGAGGATTTCAAAATGAAAACTTGTAATATTTTGAGATTCTAAATAAGTTGACAGCTGGCATGATCCAGTGTTCTTTTTCGTTATTTATGATGTGATACAGGCAATTGTCTCTTCCAAGTACGTACAACATTGAAGTATTCGGAGGAGGCGTTATTGCCACTAGCTGTGTCTCAGGATAAAAACTTTATTTTTTATTTTATAAACGTGAAAAACCGACAATAACATAATGGTTTAGTTAAATACATAAAGGTGTGCATAATTACGACAAATATTCAAGGCGGTCTTTCACTATTGAAATTCAAAAATATTGGTTTAATAAAGAACTCGGAAGCATAAAAAGCAGTGTAAGTGTGATACAATAGTATACTATAGAGACCGCCGGCGCTGACGCCAAATTGTGTCATAAAAAAACTAAGATCACTAAGAATCATTTCATTTGATTTGTCGCACTTTTTAGTTTTGATTTTATTAAAAATTTGCCTAAATAAAACACTAGTACATTGAACTCACCGTCTTATAATATCGTAGTATCGTTAATTCGGTAAAAAATAAAAAGTACCATTTTGCGGAGCAACACATAATAGCACCGTGACATGTGAGTGTGTGCAGATGTGCATTGCTCCGCAAAATTGTAAAGTGTTTCTTCATGCTGAGGAGTCCTACGCACCCGTGAAACTATAAAATGGACGCGTGAATAAAAATATTCTCAACTGTCAAAAAAGTCCTCACCATTTGCAAAGGGTGCTCGGCAGTAGGTTACATGTGTTTTATAAATGTGGCTTTCCTTTATTTTTACTAAGCCCGTTCAACGGTGTTGATTCTATCAAATGAACAAAATCATCGAAGCGTGAGTTTGCTGGTATTGATGCAGGCAATGATTTGATTAATGTTGTTATATCTGTATCCTATTACTGTGTTTATATACTTAGTTGAATCTGTGGGAAATTCTGAAAAATTGCGATTTTTTTATACAACTAAGTTGGCAAACAAGCATATTACCCACCTAATGGTAAGTGGTAACAGTCACCAAATATATTATAATATAAAAGGAGAAGTTCCCATCTATAGACGCACGCACAGCCGTAACCGCCAATGGTAGAAACGTGAAATTTGGACAGTTGGTTTAATTAAAAATGCGGACGCACACTTAGAAGGGATTAAAAAAACTAATCCTGAAGGGATGAAATAGGGGTTGCAAGTTTGTATGGAAAAATCTTTAAATTAGCAACGATTTTGATAAAACTTGCTTCATGCTCTTAAAAACAATGTTTGAAATTTGAAATGATAGTTAGGACATTTTATATTGTTATGTGATTTGTTGTTTTATTAATGTAATAATGATAACAGGTAACTAATATGACAATGATAATAGAATTGAAAGTATGACATTACTATTGATTGTGACATGATGACTGAAATTTTAAAAACTAGTTATTAATATCATAACAATGAAATAATTTTTTTTTCTGGTACCTATAATGTAAGAATGTACCTATAAAGGACGGAAAATTTGCACGTTGACTAAGTCAACAGGATATGTCGGCTCAACGAAACTGTAACACTTTTAGAACCATATTCTGGCAAATAAAGATTTCTATTCTATTCTATTCTTTATTTTTCCGTTACACCTTAAAAGATTTATAACATTTTATAGGTTTGTTGCTCATATTTATCATTGTTACTCAAATATAGTATATGTTCCAAAAGTACAAATAGGTTGAATAGAGTTAGATCAAATTTATTAATTTGTATATATTCCCTGAAGGTCGCAGGTAATAAAAGTCAAAATAATAATAATAGTGATTTATTATGAAGTAATACTTTCATATAATTTAGGAAAAATGTAGTAGTTTCCAAAATGGCACTATTTGATCAATAAGTTTTTTGACATACAGATTGTTAGAACAAATACCTATTATAGCTAATATTGTCACCTTTTGAGTGTTTTCAAAATTACATACTGCTAGCAACACAAAAGTATATAAGTTTTGCTTTAGCACAAAACATCTGCATCGATACTTGAGTTAAGCATACTGTTCACAGTTTTCCGTCTTTGATAATTAACATTTTCTTCAGTAAAAGAGCATGACAATTTTGTATTAATCTAATTTTATGGATACCGTTTGTTGAATAGACTATTACAGGGTATTAATCAGAAATGAGGTCACATTTTGCAAATTTCAACCCAAATCTTCATCTTTCAACTTTTATCCACATTTCATTATACTCGTAGGTGACTGCAAGATTTCCCAACAAAAGAACCATCATGTGTTATGCACTGGCTGACTTTATAGCACATGGAAGCTGTTATTGTTTATAACGAAGCTCGAACTAAAGAGCACTTCTGTATTGATGATTCGTGGTTTAGTTTTCTATGCACTTTATTCTTTCTTCATTGAAGAGGTCTTTTATTTTTTAAGAAATATGTCACAATCTGTGTCTGTGAATGTATATATATTTTTCCTCCCAGTAATTTTCTTCATGCTTGACAAATGAACAACTGCCAATCTTTCTCTTTTTATGTTCATTTACAAATTCTTGCAGTACTACACTGGTATTTGACACATGATCCTGATGTTTTCTTTTCAACATTTCTCTTGAAGTAAATACGTTTAGTGTTTATTTGACTTTTGAGAGATAGAATTCTATCCAATAGCATTCAACTGCTGTACAAAATAGCTCCTCACTGTGATGGTGCAACCACACCAAAAATGCATGTTTGCAACTCTCTTCTGCCGCGTGACAATCTTGACAAGTACACTTGTAACCTGTTCTTCATTATAACAGTATTGAAACTGTACTTATATTGTTTAGTATACACAAAGAATCTCCTGACCATCAATCTGTCTATTTTCGGAAGATTTGTACTATCTGCTCTCACAAATCCAACATCAATGGTTGATTTTGCTATTAATACAAATAATTTACGATATTTACAAATATAATAACGGAGACTTGGACGATTTTTTGCCAGTTTTAGGAAAGAATAGTGCAAATCGACGAGTTGTTGAATCAAATTTGACATTTCTTTGTTTACTATATGAGTGACGTCACGGCCCTGACCACAGGATATCAAAGCGTTTACGGCGTGAGATAAAAAAAGATTATTTCTAGCATTTTCAAATTAAAATTTTACAGTAATCATTCATTGTTATTTATTAAAATCGGTATATTGTGGAACCTTATGCCAAATACTGTTAGAAATAAACAATATTTTAATAAATTTTGATATGAGTCAACTACCCTATTGTTATTATGGCGACAAATTATTGCCTCCACGGGATGCTCGGACCTCCAGGAGGCTTCTGATCAATGCCGGGTCTCAATCACTAGACCATGAATTATCTAGCACAAAATTTTCTACTTGTTATAGATACTAGCTAGACTTACATTTTAATTCTTTGTAATAATGTAAGTATTGTATTAGTGAAATGGGGTGGAGAGTCTGGTGTTCTGTAACACATGCTTGTCATAGTATAGACACCAGCAGTCTTTCCATAATATGCGAGATTATTTACTATTATTATTGACTTAATATAGATATGTGCATTCATTATGTACACTCTTAACACAAATATTGTGTGAGCCGGTTCCGAATTCACGAATTTAAGAGAATGGTTTTCGTTTTGCGTGACTTATGTGGATGAAGACACTGAATTTATAGCAGAAGTTGCCATGGAATTGTAGAAGTTCGGGACTAACTTTTAATTTCATTTATCCAAGGCTGTTCGCCCATTGCCATCTCTGCTTAATTTTAGCTATTAGAGAAAGGTAACACAATAACTTGATTTGCATACAGGAAACCTAGCTATTTCAAATGCATGTGGTCTCGATCCCAATAACACTCAAACGTTGGCGCTCATGCCGATATAAATCCTGATTATGTATAAATGAATTAATGGGACAAGTGGAACGTGCACCTTGTGGTAATTGAGATGTGTTAATCATTACTATGCAGTCACAGTCCAACTTGGCACTCATCACCATGATTCTCATGAATAGTTTCTCACACATTTTTCTGAGTTGGAAGTTATAAACTGTTCACTTTATATAACTGTTTACTTCACAAAACTCGTATAAACATTTTTTTTTATTTAGTTGGTTATCTATTATTTAGATTACCACGTTAATATCTAACTGCCACTGATTCCTGCTACAGTAACTCATCATTTATTAACATATATTTAGTAAAATATAACGGGTTTTAGAAATTATTCCATTTTCCAAGCCATTACTTATTGTAGCTCTATAACAAAGTTCCGCAAGCAAAATAGAGAGCATAAGATAGAGCAAAAATGCATACGCTGTTCGTCTATCCGTAACCCACTATCCTGTGGCTATTACTATTATAATAGTAATAAGTTATTGCTAAAGTGTTCATAACTCCTCTAGTTGACATATAATGACTTGCACTCAATGGAAAGATCGATTGAACAAACGGATTAGACTAGATTTTGTATTCCTATTAAAGCCTTTAGACTAAGCTTTTAAAAGGCATACTACATAATATTCGATATGATCGTCAATACATCTTTGATCTGAGCTTAGACATGTCCAGAACTGAACTGTAGCAGTAGTTGAGGAGCAGGAGTTTTTCTCCTCAGTTTGGTTGGTAGAAGGACTTCTGAGTCCTCCGGGTGCGTGGGTAGTGGTGTCGCATTGTGGACCCGACCACGCGCGCTCATAAGGGCAGTGAGAACTCCATGGGTCTAGTGGGTAGGCCCAGCCCCCTGCTGAGAGAGCCCCACTAACGCACGTCGTCTAGCCAACGCCGGGTACGGTGCAGTCAGGCATTCTCCTCGAAAAAAAGGACTTGTGAGCCCGCCTGGCTATACCTCCTTACCTAAGTTTGTCGCCATGATAACAATATTAATAACGCTGTTGTATTTCAAAACTTGAAGGCTATTAAAACATTGGACATGTATTTTTCTTTTTCTATACAATCCGAAACTTTCGACGATATATCGATTTAAAATGTCACATGACGTCTTACGTAAGTCAATTTTCATTTCACTTGCGACGTGAAGAGCTGACTCTTTAACTATAAATCTCTTTATCTCAATAATGTTTACAGTTATTTCGACAAAGCAAAAAATACGTGTCATATATGTTTCTTTATTATCCGACGGAACAATTATATTTTGAATTTTTATATTCAGCACCCTATTATATAAGATAGCCAGTTCCTCAGAGGTCGAGGAGTCCAGGTGGAGTTCGCTTTGATTCGGTCATATCGTCACTTACCATCAGATAAGATGAAAGCCAAGACTCCGTGTTGTGCGTAAAAACAGTCCGATCGAAAATGGTCATAGCAGTTGTTTTCCTTTATCTCATCATCCCAGCGCCAACTGCTTGGCAATTAGCCTCCCGAATGAAGGGTACCTCAGTGTTGAATGAAAAGAACAAAAGTGTAAACGTTTCTCTTCAGATTAACGGTTACATACACATACTCAACAATGAAATCAAAGAGAACGAGGCGGTGTAGAAAAGTTTCGCCTCAAGTGGTGCCATATTAGAGGCTATTGTTCCAACTGCTGTGGGCGCCATTTGCGGTTTTCCTTATGTGGTCACACGCTGCGGGGCTGTTCTTGCGCTCCCTAATTAGACGGACGCAATGTTTTAGTAATGAAGTAAAGCCAATCCTGTCCATCGGCATTATCTTCGTTTGGAATTCCTTATATTGTACCTGTAGTGTGGATTCCTTTGTTGATACGAATATTAGAATAAAGTATTAGGATAAATGTCTGTTCGGCGACCATACATGAATTTTAGATTTGTTGAGATCTAGAATTCATGTATGGTCGCCCCCCTTTTCCCCCGTGGACGTAGTAAGAGTTGAAAAAGCGAGTTTGCCGTAACTTTGAGCAATGATGTAAAATTTGGACAAAACTCTACCATCTTGTATCGTAGGTGTAATGTAAATCCTACAAAAAGTTTAAGAAGACATCCATGCAGCAGCAGTGGGAAGCATAAAGGTTGACGTAATAATGATGATGATGACAAAGATAATTCTTAGTAACAAAACTCCACATGACATATATCTACCCAACTAGCACAAACTAGTTGCTTAAGAGCTTTGGAGCTAATCCGATTATTTCCAAAGGCGCCAAGCTCAAGCGCCAGAGCGTGCACTGCAGACCTTATGCAGCCGCTTTGCAGCCAAAGGGGCACAACTTTTTGCAACCTACAGTTCCATTACAACTTCATTATAGTGGCATAAAAGCGCTACAGGAGCTGCAACTAATAATTAGCATCACACTAAAGCTCTTGTGGCACTTATTGAATGAATGACAAGTTTAACTGAACGAATAAAGGCTCACTGATCATTCACCTTGTCTCTCATTTGTTAAATACATCTTTTGTTCCTGAGTCAGACATTACTGAATACAAATAAATAATAAGTGAAGTGAAGGTAAGTGTTTTTGAGCTATATTTTGTATTATATACAAGTGGCTAAAACGCAGATCAGTTTATCGTGCATATAGTTGATATTATTGGAGTATTTTTAACGCGCCTCAATAATTACCTCAGAATATCGTAAAATATGTAAAAATTATTATATAAATAATATTATATCACATACCTACACGACATTGACATTACATTCTTGACTACATTTCTATTTAGTAAGTTGCTGGTTCTATATTTAGTTATATTTTAAATTGAAATTGTGATAAAAACCTATAAATTTCTCAAGTAATGATAAATAATTGTCTTGTAAACATGGCGTCTATGAGAAGCAGCTTTAACTTGCAACTTCAACCTTAATATTTCCTCTCTGTGCGTCAAAGCGTTAAGTTTCACTCTTCTAAAGATCCAAGTAATACCTTTACCACTAATGCAGTTCAAGTCTTTACAATGACTTTTATTTCGTACTTACTGCAGGTATCGAACCACACTAATGGTTATTTGTTTAGAGATCCGTAGAACTCGTTGAAAACCCTAAAATACGATGACGTTTGTAGCTGCTTCTATATTTTTCGCTCTTTCAATTGTTTAACACTTTCTATGTCTTATCATGTTTTCAGAATGCCTTTCAAAATAATTGAAACTTATAATGAACAACAAAATAAACAAGAACTTTGCATCTGTCCATCTACGTGGGAAAAACATGGAGTGTTACACTGGCCGAACAAAAAAGTAAAAAATTATGTAAAATAGAAGATTCAACTCCACAACCAAACTGGACTAAAATAAACTGCATTGTTAAAATGAACAATATTATGTCGTAAAAAATTACTGACAAGCAGTTGACAGAAATGTTGAGATTGTTCGACAACAGAACAAGAAGCCACAGAACTCTTAACAGCGCTCTCGCCACACCTTATCGGACCAACAGCTTATATTGTTGTTATTTTAGAATTTACCTAGTTTAATTATTTTAATAATGTCAATTATGGGCCAATTTGCCAATTAAACAAGTTGATTTTATCTCAAATATTGTTTTATTATAATTCACCAATACAATTATACCTACAAGAGGCACTTCGATTCTACTAGTTACAATGTGTGTAATAAAGGACCAAAATATAAATCACATTCATATCGAGTGACCACAAGTTTACATTTAACATCACACGGCAAACACACATACTCTGAACTTAAAAGTGTTTCCATACTTCTTTTCTCTAAAATTCTTGTCATTCCGTAATGGACAGTTGGTGTCAGGAACTATCACAGTGTGCGAAACATGCGAATATTCTCCCACAACTGTACACTTAAGGCAACCATGTTTTCCATTATAATTGCACACACCTGGAAAAAAACATACAAAAGCGACTAGATTCGAAAAACTGTAAATACAAGTAAATAGTGACATAATCTTGAATAAACACGGTGGTTACAATAAAACCCCATAATCATTAAAATTGATTTGAGACAGTTGAAAAAGAATAACGAAATCTTCTCCCGACTTGCTAATAGCACATGGCAGATAGCAAGTAGATACAGGTGTACCTTTTATCATAGCTCTGGCATAGCAATCGTATGAAAAGCATCTCAATGACACTGAATTTTTTTTACTTCATATGTTAATGCCAATCGTGAAGCATACTCCCCATTTCTTCAATAAAAACTTTTAAAAATTAATGCAAATCGAAATAAATCTTTTAAAGCTACATGACTACATTTGTGTTTCAACGCCCAAATTCGTATTTGCTCACGATAGCTCCATTTCTTTCACATTCGTCATACTCTAGTATATATTCAGTATCGCTGTCCGAGTCCACATGATTGCATGTAGAAGAAAGAAACAAAAAATTACGCAAACAAGGTTATTTTACTTTATTTTTATAATATGCCACACCAAGCTATAACTTAATTTTCCTCTGTAACTGGTCCGTTATCACTGATTGAGAAAACAAAATCTACGGGACCCTCGCTTGTGTTTGTTGAACTCGAACTTGGCGCAATATTTTTGTTTGTATCCAATGAATCCCTTAAAGAATAAATTAAATGAATAGAGTTTTATAAATGAAAGCTAAATTACTCTCACGTAAGTAATTTAGTTAAAAAAAATTAGGTGTTCAAAAAATTTCAATTACAGAATTCTCACACAGATGTTGTCTTTTTTAATTTATGCATATTCTAATAAACTCTCCGTACTTTCTTGCGATATCCACCAGTTCTTTGTTTGAACTTCCATGCTTTGAGATCCATATTTCTTTTAAACGGCCTCATATATTTTATAAAATGTGATTTCTCCAGTAAAAATAGCAAAATGTATCCAAATGAGTAGGCAATGTCCATTACGCTCTTGCTTCTATTGTGAAGCCTTAATATCGCTATTAGTAAAACAGTCGATCAAATTGCTACTTAAGTCTGCGCAAAAGTACAAATCACTTCTGCAATGAAACTTTCAGTGGCAGAACAGCGATAAATATATTTTTTATACAGTTCCGTTAAAAAGTCTGCAATTAAAGTCTTTATGCAGTTCTGAAGCGTACAGCAGCGGCAATAGAAACTTTTTAGCAGCTTTAAGCTTTAACATACATGTTTTAACTCTCTTTTAAAGCTATAGACGGCAAATAGGTTGTAAAATGAACTCTTATAAAGCCTAGAGTGGCATTAGGTTCAGTTTCTGCTACCCCTAGTGATATTTACAGCTATGAGCAGTTACGGAAGCAATAGTAGAACTTAAAACCACTTTCTGAACGCCTAAAGCGCTACTGTACAGCTAAAAGTTGCAAAATAGGCTGCTATTTCCACTAGTGTGCTAGTTGGGTAGAACACTTTTCAATACATTTTTATTATTTCCAACTGGCACGTGTTTTAATTATTACATTATCAAATTCCTTTTCTGAAATATCATTAAATGTATCCCTGAGTACTTCCCTAATGCTTAGTACCTACTTTAGTGGCCTTTATTTCTAAGCCATTGTTCGATATCTTTCACAGTCCCGGGCGGGGACCTGAACATCTTGAACAAAGGGATAATATTTTATATATTTTCGCAAACGCGTTCCTTGTGACATAAAGAACATTCTTTTATGGTGGATATAAATTGTTGAGGTTTCAACATTCTTTTTTTTTTGTAATATTACTCTATTTGAATATTTATAGCGAATTCAAACGGTGTTTGTATAAAGGGGATCGAACCCGGGGCCTAATTTCCAGTACTAGAGATCCATCTTCATTAATGTTAGTGTTTAACGCCTGTATCGTAATACACACAGATCGCTTAAAAAATAATGCTTAAAACAGTGTCTGTAAGGTTTGCTACAAAAGTTATAATTACACCTAACACCGATAACAAGTCAACAAGGGAGCGTCGGTGGCGCTGTGGCCTCGGCACTGGACTGTGCTCCGAGTAGAATCGGGAGGCCCGCGATCGATCCTGCCATGTACCAATGTGTTTTTCGTTTCACGAATTTCATATGTACATTTATCTGACGCTCCTACGGTGAAGGAAAACATCGTGAGGAAACCTGCATACATCTGCGAAGAAATTCAAAGGTGTATATAAAGTCAACCAATCCGCACTGGGCCAGCGTGGTTTGAGTAAGGCCTAATCGCCCTAACACAACTAGTTAGGGTAGGCTCGTGCCCTTCGGTGGGGACGTATATAAGCTGTGTTGATGACCGCTAACAAAATTACGAACAAAAGAGCGTTCGGTGGCGTTGTGGACTCGGCCCTCGGCACTTGCCTTCCAATCCCGGGTTCGAGACTGCCATGTACCAATGTGTTTTTCGTTTTTCGAATTTCATATGTACATTTGTCTGACGCTTCCACGGTGAAGGAACACATCGCGAGGCAACCTGCATACATCTGCGAAAAAATTCAATGGTGTATGTGAAGTCGACCAATCCGCACTGGGCCAGCGTGGTTGATTTCTATATCTATTCTCTGACTAAGGCCTAATCACCCTAACATAGGGTAGGCTCGAGCCTACATGCATGATCCGTTCCTAATAACCTGAGATTCCGGCTAAAATGAGTTATTAGTAATAAAATAACTCATATTAGCCGGAATCTCGGGTATATGACTTTTCGGAATGACAGACTAGTAGTTCATTAGAAGAGGTTCATATATTTATGTTTTTGACTTTTGATGCCAACTAAAAAACCACTAGCCAACAGAAACGAATGTTGTCCACCAACAATGGGCTCCGTACCACCAAAACTAGTGGAAAATCCACTAACATGGCAACACTGCTGTCCAATTTGGGATTCAATTTAGTGAAGTGTGATCACCAGCTTCCGACTTTCTAATTAGATTGTTCCTATTTAGGATTTCTACAAATTGAATAGTGTAATAAACTCCTAAGAAAAGTCTTTCATCTTGCTAGTTTTTGCGGCGCCACTACGTGACTCGTTGACGACTGTCTTATAAAATGCAGTGATGAATGCACGTTCACTGTTAAAATTGAAAGCGATCTTGATAGATTTAGCGTTACATAATCAAGGGACCGGGACTACGTGACGCAGAAATACTGACAGACTAGACGAACGAGGCAGGCAATAAATTAAATCCCGTAAATGTGTATTTTATAGGGTAGGAAACAAAATAGATGTGTTTGAAACGCAGTCAGGGCGTTCTTAGATGTCAGCAGCACTGTCTATTCATAAATAATAACTTTATAAATAATAGATATTAAAATTATCTCGGATATATAAACCTCAAATGTAGAATACTATTGATTTTTACTCTTCCTACAATTTAAAAGTAACGAGTATTTTTTTTCTATCTTCTAATATATAAAAATCTCATGCCACAGTGTTTATTATCGAACTTCTCCAAAACAGTTTGACCGATTTTTATGAAATTTATTGTGTATATTTGGTAGGTTTGAGAATAGGTTTAGGCTAATTTTTATACTCCTAGGTAATAAGGGTGGCCCTCTCTAGATTTTTTTGACAATTTTAATGGCGAAACATTCGCGGGCACATTTAAATAGTAGAGTAGAATAACTTACCTCCTTTATGAGTTGTCATATTACTAAAAAAAATATCATATCTATACTAATATTATAAAGTGGAAAGATTTGATTGTTTGTTTGTTTGTACTGAATAGGCTTCGAAACTACTGAACCGATTTTGATGAAAGTTGGTATAGGGATAGTTCGAGACCAGGGAAAGGAGATAGGGTAATTTTCCTACGGAAAAAAAATTCCACAAGAAAACAAAAATAACGCGGGTGAAATCGCGAGCGGAAAGCTACTTATTAATAAAAACATCTCTTGAAAACTGACGTTACAAAAGATGTTAGTTATGACTTGAGATGTCATAATAAATATCTCTAATAATATTTAATTGTTGTAGTCAAAATGCCTAAATGTCAAACTCTCTAAATAAACGCACATTCAATTTCAATAAACGGCCGCCATATTAAATTCGCCTTATTCTTGAATTCTTCAAAAATCGGTTGGTCGCGTTGTTCATATATATACCTACTATACAAACTCTTTAACACTAAAAGCAGGACGTTTTAATAAGGCAACATTTCCAAACATAAGTCCAATATGACAAAGCCTAAAAGCATTAAAGGGTACATTTCGAAGAATATACCTTCGAGGTACATTTCGAAGAATTCAGCGCTATAACGCACGAGCTAATACCACAGTTCAGCCTACATAAAGTTATTTAGAACCAAAGTCAAGGCATAAAATAGTTACTTTAGTCCAGTGACCTGAGTCGTAAAACCCCAACAAATAGGACAGAATCCCCTCCGTTGCCAAATCCCATGTCGACACCCTGTCTGGCCGCCGCGCTGGCGCCGCGTGGGGCAACAAACCTTATTTTCAGCAACACATAAACCACAACCTATTTTCTCTTGCCAAATATTTGTCTATTTCACTTAATAAACAACGTCTTTGTCAGATCATTGATTAACAGACTCAATTATTGATTTATGATACTTATTCAGTCTATACTATACCGGATAAAGAGTATCTAAATAAACATTTGTGGGGTATTATTGTGTAATAAAAATGATGTCAACATTAATTATTACCTCATTCTAGACTATCTAAACTAACCTAATTATCTTGTAGGAAAACTAAATTTTATTTGCATATACTCGTACAAATAGTAGATGGAGAATATCAAAAACTTACAGAAAAAGCTGGAATTTTGTTAACATACTTTTAAGGGTTTTCTTAACTAAGAATCCTTATAGTTTCGCCAGGTCTGTCTGTCTTTCCGTCATTTCATTCAAGGTACTCGTATATATGTACATCTGTAATTTTGCGTGGGTGTGTACCTATATTAATTAAAATGGCAAAAAAGAATCTAAAAGTATTTTGAATCTCTCCCCTACGTCATCGTAAAGTGAGGATAATAAATTGTTTTACTCGGCTTTTCCTTTGTGTGGGATATCACGAATACGATAGTCCTAAGATCTACGATAATAGATGTGAATAGGTCACTGTGACGAATAATTTTTGTTTTATATCTTTAACGGCTGGTTTCAAAAATCTAAATAATCAAATTTTATAACGAACTTTGAATAAAAAGTGTGACGGCTAATTTAGGTTAATTTACGAGTAAAAATCCTTGTAAAGGTACAGCTTCAAAAACTATGGAACCCTACGTACTACTTACACTACGCTCTTTGCGCTGCACGCTCATCATTACATTCTTTAATTTACGAAAGCAAATTCGAATACTTAAACAAAAATTTTACCGAGATTAAAAATGAGCTCAAGCTATACCAATTAAAAATAAAATCATGTATACACAACATATAAAAGTTTGTTGTTACTGTGTCGTCGCACTATCGGCAAAACCACTGCAGGACTGCACCCATTTCTAACTGCATCATTCCTAACAGTAGCGGGTTAACTACCCACTACTGTTACACACCCTCGCATTCAACGAATTGCTAGTTATTTAACAGCCTTGCGTATTTGTATTAGCTTATGCCCACTGAGAAGTGAATCTTGAAATCCGCATCAAAGTAACCGTCTTTACATAACAATAATTAATACTACATATAATAATATTAATACTATACAAGTAAGTATGCCTACTGTGTCGGAAGTGGCTAAATTGCAATCTGAATATTCACAATATTTTTCTCCTTTATCAATGTGTTTTTTTATTGAATAACTTTATTTTTGTATTTTTGGGTATTTTATGGGTTTTCATGATATCCGATTTCACGCAAAATCTCAAATTATGTTTTCCTATTTTATTAATTAAGAGTACATTCTAATTAACAGGCCCTGCCTTGTCTGCTTTGCTATGAAAATTATAAAAACTTAATGAAAACAATGTGTAAAAAATAAATAAATTTCTAAAGCAAAGAATTAAAAAGTTATTTTATTTCATGAACGTATTGGATTTCGCTTGAAAATTCAAGATGGATGGTATTCCGAAGACTCTAGAAACTTCAACAGCTTTGTGTAAATTCTTCCGGGAAAATGTATGAGTAAAACAAGAACAGCATAGCTTTCTCTGATGTTAAGCGTCGTGTGCACATTCATCCAGTAGTTTTAGCCCTATCCTTAGCGTAAACTTGCACGAGAGATAACAAAGGCTTCCTGATTTCACCTCAAGGTATTAAAGCGTGTACCACATAGCTATAAACAGCCGGGCTCACGGGAACCCATTGTTGTTCGATTCGTGCAATGGAACGTGACTCCATTTGACATTTCCTAGTTTTCTACATACATTACGCTGATGAGTGGCTAGGTTTCAATCCGCGCGGAATTGTCTTTAACTATACTACGAATGAGGTGTGACCAGAATGATATAAATTTGATTCCATGATTGTAGTAATATGACATTTTCTCTCATTTTATTAGTACCATATCATGCCTTTTGTTACTTTATTAGTATGTATAACACGCACTTCATACTGTGTCTATATAAAATGTTAACAATTTGCTTTTGATATTTAATTTAAAATAAAATCATTGCTTGCTGTGTCAAATCAGTTGTTTTAAGATAATTCATAAACTACTTATATATTATCAAAAAATACACTTATAGCCTTAGTTCACCTTAGTCCGATAATTTCTTAGTCAAACCACAGATAATTTAATACTACAGTGTCAAACGAAGTGTTCGATATCATGTCTATTACATTATGAACTCTATCTTTTCCCAAATTGCAGGACATATTATTTCCCTGATTCTTGACTTGTATTATGTTTAAATACCTTATCATAAACAAAATAATAGCAATGTAGTAGAAAAAATTCCCAGTGAAATTTATTATTGTTCACAGTTCCTGGCGCTTCTAGAAAGAAATGCAGTAGCCAACACTAGTCTCCAATACCGTCAGCTCACAATGTTCGCCCCGACCAACGAGGCTTTTCAACGATACAACGGAGAGATGGATGATTCCCTAGTGCTTTATCACATATGTAAGTAATATTACGAGGTGTATAATTTTCACACATATATGATATGTTGATCTTTCACTGTTATTAAGCGTTATGTCAATTTGTAGTTTCTACGTTATGATTCCTTCTAAAATCTTAAGTTTAAAGACACTTTTTGCAATATTTATTCTGTACTTGGTATAAAATAAATTGAGATGCGTGTCTCAAGTTTTTACAAAGGGTTTATTTATCTAATTACTAAAATAATTTAGCTTATTAGCGATACTGCTATTAAAAAACATTGAAAACTCTAACTAAACTAACTAAAATAAGATTAATCAGCAGCGGCCTATAAATTTTAATTCAAAATACATTATTGTGATATATTTTTCGATTGTATGAGATGTGACACTTTTTTAAAATTATTTTTATAATGTACGAAACCACTACCTACTTCGCATTACCTTAACAAAGAAAACTACTCCAAACAGTTTCAAATCATTGGTTTAAATAATCTCTTGTTATGGTTACATCTTTGAATGCCAACTCATGCAATGGTTAATATAAATTTATGTTTGAATACACATCTTGTATGTAAAAGATGTCTGGCTCCAGCTATTATTGTCAACAAAACTTTGGGGTAAAATAGGGTTTGAGCAAATAAAAGGAGCTTTGTCGTAATGGCTTATAATGTATGCGTGATGTATCTATATGATCAAGCAGGTATAAACTTGATTAATGTTTTGAACGCGCCGCTAGTTCTGAATACGTCATTATATAATTTATTAAAGAAATAATGAGCAGTAACATTGGGTAATAATATTTTCGTTATAGCGACAATTTGAACACGTATCACATTTGACATTTGATTTTTGATTATGACAGGTTTCACATTTTAATCAGGATCAAAATGTTCACTAATCAAATATGACTTGTTAGAAAGATCTTTTCAAACTGTCCACTTTTTTACCTACGACTCATTCATGACATCTTTTAGCTGATAAGAAGAATAGGTGCTAGAAAATAAGCTTTAGCATTATGTCGTTAGCGTTCACATCAGTATAGTATAGTACCTAATCTCTCTTCGTATACTATTTTAATGCAGGTATATTTTGACATAGCCATCTAACGAGTGACGGTTAAATTTATTATACAATTTAAAATTTATTCAATTTTACTTTTGCTATATGAATATTATATATTTCTTCCACAGCAAACTTAGCAACTACTCTAACGAACTTAGACTATGCGGTCTCGTCGGAGTTTGATGGCAACCCCCCTCTGTGGGTAACGAGGCGAAGGGATACGATGCACGATGACATCTACGTAAACAATGCCAAAGTTTACGTTTCAAGATCTTATCAGGCCGTTAATAGGAACGGAAAGAGACAGGTGAGCCACTATAAAAAATATACAAAACTTTTAAAGTTGTTTCTGCGCTACTACCTAAAAACCCTCTATAGTTTAAGCACCAAGGGGATAAAGCAGTGCTTTATGTCACGGGCAGCATATTGAATTCTGAGCGAAATGAAGGATACTGTAGTTAATTAAGATGTTACATCAAAGTGTATCGCATTTTATAGTTAAAAAAACAACTTGGACGGAGGAAGTAATGCCTCGAATAGGCTTGTTTTTACAAGCTTTTATTTACTTTTACCTGTCCCAGTGTCTGTAAGAAATCTTGTATGTTAAATTTGACCCACTTCCCGGTCTCCAATTGAGCTGAAATTTTGCATGCATACTCGTATGTATATAGCGTGACAATGCAATATTATGATGATATAAAAGCTTGTATTTAAAAACGTTTTTTTTAATAATTTTCATTCTTTTTAAACTATTTTTGATATAAGATTTTGTTGACATTTTGGCTTTCCAAATTTAAATGTCATTATTACCCAAGGGAACTTCCTTACAACTTTAGCTCTCTTTGGCTTTAATAGCTTATTTTAAATTGAGATAACTTTACACATCCAGATGCAGGTGGTGAACTTTATTTAGTATAGTATTTTTGAATTTGGAGCAGGAACTTTTTCTTATACCTAATGCACACATAAAAATATATATATTTGCACATTTTATCATCCATCCCACACCATTATGGAATTTAAAATTATTACAGCTCTAAAAAATATTTTATTTTCCTGGTTGATCAACATTTGCTAAAATAAAAGTAGAACAAAAAGATACCTAAATAGGGGTATAAGTGCTTTTATTTTTATATTATCTTTTATATTTCGTATACTTTGACTCTACGTAATATAATATGACACTACATAATTAAAATAGTGTACCTGTAGAAGGTTTTTAAACACTAAACTCTGTTTAAATAAACGTTTCAAAGATCAATAATACGCAAACGGATGGTATTAATGAACTGCTAATTTCCTCGAATAATTCGAAAATTCCCAACAGAATGAGTGCTTCATTCTGTTGGGAATTTTCTTTAAAAAAATATACATCCATTGCGAAATTATAATAACTCATTTTTTATTATCTGCTACAGACCCGTCACTATTCACCAAAAACTTGATAACTTTACCATTTTATATTATTATCTTGCATAGTTCTTCAGCGAAGAATAGACTTATCCTAAACACAATTGAGTACCTATACTAGATCAATCTTTTGCCCCCAGCGCCGAGCGGAGACAGAACTTGTAAAGTTTCCTATCTCAGATAATAACTCCTCATACGTATATAGACTAATGTATTGTTGCCAGGGGCAAAACTCTACGTAGCTAAATACCAATGATTCATTGATAGATAAGTATTATATGAATGATATAATGTTCGTCAACTTTTGTTATTTACTGCTAGTAGGCCTCGTATTCGTGTGTAGATACCCACACATTGTAACATATTATAACAAAAGAAGTATCTTGTATTTTTGTGTTTCTTTACAAGATATTTATATATTTATTGCGGAGTTATCATGGTAGGTTTATCTAATGAACTGTGTTGATAATGATCTACTGGGACGATAGAATTGTTTGGAAATAGAAAACCATTCTATTTGTTGTCTACCTACAGAAATAAATTATTTTGGAAGTGTTTTCTTTTCCGTTAGGGATAAAACAGATGGTTTCTAGCCCTAGTAAAACTATTACATACTAGAATTAAATCTTCTTTTTCTCTCGACTGAAGTGTTATATTAGAAATTATTTTTCTTATAATCGAGATGATTCAAATATTTAAATAACGTTTTGTTCTAGTTACAACGTGGTAGGCATTTTTATATAGTGTATGGGTAGGCATTTGTCCTCATCTTCATCACTAAGATCATTGTAATGATATATCAGCTCTCCTTTGTCAATATAAACATAAATTTTGGAATTTCAGGGTTATTTATATGGAGTCATGTTATTTTTTAATAATTTAGACATGTTCGGCACATGCTATATATTTCTGTTTCTAATTTTATATTTTGAATTTATGTTATGGTTTTTTTCCATCAGGTGCTCCACGTAATTGATCAAGTGTTGCAACCGCTCCAGCCTCATGGCCCGAGCACTTCCAGCAATTCAGTCTACAATCCCAATGCATATCAATTTCTAGAGCATTCTGATGAGTTCAACATAGGTCAACATCGACTAAGGTGAGTCAGAAATGCAACGAATATTAAAGTATGTATAACATACATATTGCGGCGTAATTATTTTTTAATTGCAAAAATTTACAATAAAGTTGAGTTTGAATACTTTATGAACTTTTTTAAGCGTTAATGGAAAATGTTACCACTAATGTTAAAAAAGGAAATTAAGACCCTTAATAAGCGACTTTAATAAACGACTCTTAAGTAGCTTAGTTTGAAACCCCATCATTTCTTAATAGGTAAAATAACAACCAACTTCCTCATAAGTGCCGCCCGCTCCGTGGCATTGTGTGTTACAATTTACTTTTGTAGGTAATTGAATAGCTCTGAAGCTTAACGACCAGATTTCCAGCTATTACTGTGGACATTGTTTCAAACCATTATTAAAAGAGGACAAATAAAATCGTTTGTAATTGTCTATAATAAAATAGAATAGAATAATTTATTTGTTTAACATAGGTAAATTATAAAAGATCTTACATAAATAATAACTTCGCCCTTGCTAGTAGTTTAAATATTGTTAGTAATTCAAACAATGTACGGTTAAATCTTATCACTGACAAAACTAATAATATTTGCAAAATAAAATTGTATATATTTAACATATTTTACTAACCAGGGATGTGTTACATTTTGTTGGACATAGATTATGCTTATGTTGACTACGAGACGGCTTCCGTCGTATCTCAGATAACATCACAAACAACTCCGGATTTTTTTTAAAAAGAGTGCTGTCTCTACAATGTATATGGAGGGTAATGTTAATAATTTTAATGAACTGAAATCCACCAACTGTCTTCTGGTTTCCGACCGCACATCGTCCTTATGCAACGTTTGTGGGCTTTGAAAATTGTATTTCGATCTACTGAGTTACCCCAAAAGATCATTCCATATCTTAAAATCGATAAAAAAAGTCCATGATATGGTACTATAACAGCTTCGAGCTTAGTGACTTTTTGTAGGTTGCACAGTCTAGCATATCTTTTGTTTTTATATAAGAAAAATTTTATATAAGTTAAAGTTATTCAAATTAAAAAGCTTGACGTAGTTATTATTACTAAAGGGTTCATTAAAACTTTGAATTTTTTTTCATAGATCGTTTCGACAAAAGGTCAATCAATTAAAAAAGAAAGAAGTTTTCAATGCAGATGGTCGGCACACATTCTTCATACCAGTCGATGAAGGCTTTAAGGTAATATTTATAATGGTGATCATTGTATGTATTTAATACATTTATATATTTATATTTTCCTTCACAATACATGTTAGATCTTTGAGTGAGAATAAAATATGTTTCGCGATGTTTTACTACATTTTCTCGGGTTTTAGCCAACGACACGATCCGATTTGATTGACGATAAGGTTGTGGATGGGCATGTCATACCTCACCACGTGCTCTTCACCAAAGCCACGCCGGATACCAAGGAGTTCGAAACACTAGCTTTTGGGGATAACGTCAAAGTTATCATCTCATTCAGCACGGCCATGAATGGGAATGAAGAAATTAGTGAGTATTACTATTTCATACTTATCTGTAATTAATTTAGAAATAAATATGTCACGTCGATGTTGTAAGAGTTTCAATTGCAACGTTATATTCCCTGACTGAATTATTAGTACTTTTACTAAGGTGATAATTATTTATTCATTAATTAAATAGATGACATTTATTAATGAAATGAAGAGTAATGGGCAATGGTTAGAAATAACGTGAAAAGGGGCTCTGAGAAACTTCATGAACAGCAAGATCTTGTCAAAAAAGGCGTAAAAGAGTGACTATTGGGTGTGGCTATAGAAGGATGAATGCAAGAATTACGCAGTAAAAATAAGAGCTTTTTAGGAAATGGCTGAAGTGATTCTGATGGATAAATTGCGAAATAGTGTGCTAAGGGAAAATGGAATACTTATAATGGTTCGGACAGGTTGAAAGGATGGATGAAAGATGACTGACGAAAAAAATTTATAAGGCGGAGTAATTTAGTTAGGGATCACCTAAGCGAACTTATCAAAAAGGTTTAAACAACGAGCGTGTGTGAAAGTATTAGTGAAAGTATGAAATCATTTGTGAAATCTAGAGAAGTATGTTTAGATTGCAGCAAGCAGATAACTAGTCAACTTGTATATCTCGTGTATGTATGTATTTATTAACTGATGTTATTATTAAGACATTATAAATAATAATTTTAAAGAAACAGTCATTCTGACCTGTTTAAAGGTTCGTTTGTTCTTTGCATATTAAGGAGCTCTGTGGCGCATTAGCTAACGAATGCAAAGTTAAGCAATGTTGTTCGTGATCAGGCCTATGATAGATGTGCAATAATGTGTAAAATCTCGAACTTTCCCATACTTCGGAAAGCACGTCAAACAATGAGTTCTATACCTGAGGGGCAATCGCACTATTTACAAGGGCTTAACCAAATCGAGAAACGTTTTCTTTCCCATACATTTTGATAGCTGTAAGATGTCAAAACATATGGGAACGGTAACGCTTTGGTATTGGTCAAAATGTTCGTAAACAGGAAAATAAGGCTCCTGATCTTGTTTAGGCGAACCATTCCGTCGGACTATACAAGTGAACAAACAGCATATACTAGCTAACACTATAATATCTCGCGCGCAGATGGCATTGTCTCTGTTAAGATTGGCCGCCATGACCGAATATCGCTTAGGAGGTCATTATACAGATTTCTATTCATTTATATAGCAAATTTTGCATTCAAACACAAAAAAACTAAAAGTACAAAGGTACTACTTATTTTATAATATATCATATTACTTAAATTATAGAAATGTTGTTAAATGTTACATACTATATACTGGACATGCCAATTTGTACTGCCAATTAATAACCCGCCCAAACTGTATTGGATTATTGCATAGGCTGCCTTATCGTGTGCTTTTTAAATTAAATGTACAATTTATTTAGGTATTTAATTCGAAACTGGTGACAGACTGCGTAAATAAACTAAATGACCTAGGACAACAGAACAGAGTTATTCTGAAATGGGTACCAGGACATTCAGGTGTCGTCGGTAATGAAAAGGCCGATGAACTTGCAAGGGCTGGAGCGGAGGGTCAACAGATAGGTCCAGAACCTTTCTGTGGCATCTCGAAACGTCATGCCATGCAACTCTTTAAGGAAAACCTTCTAAGCGAATCAAAAAAATACTGGCTAAACCAACCAGGATTAGTACACGCTAAAACCTTGATAGAAGGATACTCGCAAAAACGAACTACTGAACTTTTACAGTTCAGTAGGACGAACACCGGTGCGATTGTTAGGGCCTGAACTGGTCACTGCAAGCTAAACAGACACCAATTTCACATGAAATTAAGTGAATCTGATATTTGCAGATTTTGCGAACAGGAGCGTGAAACACCCCAACACCTCTTGTGCGATTGTGGACCTCTAAGTCACAAACGAAGTATCCACCTGGGAAGACACTTAATCAGCCCAGGGGAACTGAAAACTCTTAAAGCCAGAGCCATCTTGGATTTCCTGGTGGCGGCCAGGCTAAAAGAGATACTGTAACTTGGCGGCGAGTCACAATAGATATTTTAGGTCGCAGAGACTACAGCTTCATTGAAGTTGCATAGCCCCAACAATAAGAATAATAATAATAATAGGTATTTAATCATAACATACGGTGCCGACAATCGCCTGAATGTGAATTCCAGAGAAATGATGCCAATTGTAATTACTCTGCGCCAACATAACAATTTCAGGAATTTCCCCGGCATTCAGAACAGGAGAAGGGTTGAGTGTATGGGGTGTCTATGAGATGTCTTGCATAACATAACTAATTTGTATGACTTCAGCTAATCAACGTAGTTTCAAAAAGTTTATTTTCATTTTCAACCATTCGATATAGCATATTACGTTATTGAAGACATACGAGCTTTGTTAAGCTATGTATTCGTATAATTGCTTTTAAACGACTTCAAAAAAGGCGGAGGTTGTATGTTCTACTGTATTAATTTTTATGTATGTACTCCAATACTACGCTAATTGTGAACCGATTTTTTAAATTCTTTTTGTATTTGAAAGAGTGGCCCCATTGTCGCACAGTCAGCATCTGGTGCTGGAATATCAGGAAAATCGCAGGAAGCCCTTAAATTTCATAGACATGTCCAACGTGATTCAAGTATTTACTGAGCTATTTAGCTATTTGAGTCTGGTGGTCATAATTGCAGAGATTATTGCTGAGCTGATAATGGAAAGATCTTTTCATTCCCCCATGTCGGAAAGAGTATTTTTGCTATTCGATATCTGACCGCCAAAGCCGTTTTTATCCGCTTGAGGTTAAAGTAAATTTGAATTAATAACATCGCGTGCAACTAGTTATGTGATTTCAAAACATCATTAAACCTATTTACTTCCATCTCCATGGTGCCGAATTTATCATACAACTTTTTTAAATTTGTTAAAAACTCAGACTCTGAACCTCCTTGGTGTACTTTTGTTTTTGATTTGCTTTGCGCGCGCCATTTTCTTTTGACGTCGTATTATTATAAGAAACTTGAAAATAAGTAAAATAAACGTATTATTTGTTATACATAATATAAATATTTTTCTGTACTTACCTATCATAATGTTGAAGTGAATATGTACCTAAACTAAAATAAAAGTGTATGTTTTATTTTGCATTTAGCCATTTCCTCGCTGAGGGGGGATGAAAAGTTACGTGTTGCACTCGAGTGCAAAGATTTTTCACCTTGTGCTCCTTTGATTCCCTCGCTAACGCTCAGGATTCTAAATTTTGAATCACTCGCTGCGCTCGTGATTCAATTTTAGAAACCTTCTCTTGCTCGGTCATCAAAGTTGAGCACGCGGTTAAAAAGTAACTTTGCACTCATGTATAACAAATAACTATTAATTCATAAGAGTTGGGGGACATGACTCTTAGTTTTATTCTTTCGAGTCGCAGCAAATAATAAGCAGAAAACTTGATATATAGATCCGATCAAGTTTTTAGTACCTTTTAGTTTTTATTATTAGA
Organism: Schoenobius gigantellus; assembly: GCA_963935595.1. Classification (NCBI taxonomy): domain Eukaryota; kingdom Metazoa; phylum Arthropoda; class Insecta; order Lepidoptera; family Crambidae; genus Schoenobius; species Schoenobius gigantellus. The sequence continues at coordinate 21,380,733 of OZ012548.1, forward strand.
ATTATACATTATTTTACGTTTGAAATGCTTACATTATTTATATTATAATAATTCTGAACAGCTTACGTGAAATCAAACACGGTCGCCGGGGATACGAAGCACAGCAGGGGCGTAGTGTTAGCTGACATTGTGAAAGCTAACATACCTGTGAAGAATGGAGTGGTGCATCTCATACAACGACCACTCATGGTTGTCGACACTACTGTCATCGATTTCTTAAAGGTATGCTTTGTACAATATTGCAAAATAACACAATGCTTAAGTCCGAAACTCGACAAATTAATGTTTACTTGACCTACACATTTTCTATATTTACTTGGATGAATAAACAAAATAGTTTGACTGAGTGATACATTTCTGAATCCTGTCATTGACTTTTCGCTACATTTATGTGGAAACCAGGCAATGAAGGTAAAAATTTAAGGCCCTATATTTTATTCCTTTTCATTATTAATCTTTTTGCGTGACCTAATAATTCGTTTAAGGCTATTTCCTTTTGGTGTACTTTTAAGAGTCCGTTTTTGTAAATCATTTGAAGCACGTTTTTCATTTTGTCTGTTGTGCTATCCAACGTTTTTTAAATAAGGTTGTGGTAAGTTTTTCCATTTAGATATGATGAATGACTGTTATATCCAGCTTAAATAAAGTTGATTTTGGTACTAAATCTATGTCAAACTTTATTCACATCGTTATTACTTTAACCGCCATTAAGTTGTTTGTAAGTTGTAAATTTTCCAGTCTGTCATATTTTTCCTTTTATTTGGAAAACGTAATACGAGTAGTTATAAAAAACAACAAGCAATTGTGTCCTATTGATTTTGTAGTTAGATTACACAATTTTCTTTGTACCTAAGTGTCCATTCATAAATTTTGTTAAGTAAAATTCAAATTCCATTACTTTGATACACGTAATTTTGTATGCTATGTTATAATTGGAGAAGTATTTGTTATACTGTTCTGTTTCTTTGTGCCCTCCCCCTGATGTGGATCCCGCATGACATTTGGCAACCGTAGGGGATTGTAAGTATTTTTTTGTTATGCATGTGTGTTTGTTTTCGCATTTCGAATTGTAAAACTATGCCATTTTTGTTCGACGCAACCAAACTAGAAACTTTCTTAATTAACTCCCTCGCTTTTTCAAGTCTTTTGAGTTCAGGTAAAGTATTGGGTTACCTTAGCTCTACTGACGTGAATTTTAATTAACAGCTAACTTATAAGCTCGAGAGAAACCGATCTAGGAAAACTTATCTTGATTCTGCCTCGTTAAATTCTAGGTAACAAATAAAATTGAAAAATAACATCGCCAAGTTTGAGAATACCTTTTATTTATAACTTTACCTTTAAAAGTTCACTTGAATTCAAAGTTTGGAAGAAAAAGTTAATTGTTTTTCAGTTTGTAATAACAATTAGTATAGAGCTAGATCGGGAGAGTTTTGGGGAAAATAACAGGTCAAACTATGTAAATCAATTTGGATTCGGCCACATTCGAAACTAATGATTCGAAACCAGTTTCGAAGATATAATTATTTTTCTTTTTTCGAAACCCGGTTTTCAATAAAGAAAAATTATTTTGTTTTCGAAGATGGTTTCTAATAATAAATATTGAATCTTTTTTCGAAATTTCGGCGATGTCCACTAATTTTCCTCGCTTAACTTCCGTCACTTATAATTTTGAAAAAAAAAAAACTATATCAAGTAGCTTCCTTCCAATTATATGAAGTAGGTAGCTTAAGTGTTTCAAAAATCAGTAAGTATGTGTTATTTCTTAATTTAAAAAAAAATATTCTAAATTTTGATATAGGTATTATTTTGATATAGGTATACAATTATCAATTACATTATGCTCCCATTTAAACAAAAATAATAATGAACGTTATTTATGAATAGTTTTCGTTTTGACTAATTTGGCCTAAAACACATTTTGATTAACTGTATATGTCATGAATAATATGAAAAGTTAATATTTTCCAAAATATATTTAGATGTTGGTCTAAATTTGGAAAATCATTACTACAAGACTGCAAGGCTGTCAAAATCAATAGTTTGCTACAAAAACTGTTTTTTCTTTATTTATAAAATACAAATAACATTCTGGGGACCAACAATTAATTTCTCAGCTTCAGATGAAAAGTCCCTATAAAATAAACAGTGTGATCCTGTCAACTCTAACAATATTAACAGCTAGATGCTGAACTAGTCTTTAATATTGTTTCTTTACATAGGAAAAAGACGATGGGCCTCTGTGTAAATTCTATGAAGTAATAATGGACCTGGGCGCCAATAACCAGTTCCTGAAAGAGCTTACTACGGCAAAAGACATCACGCTATTTGCGCCATCAAACGAAGCATGGAAAGACCTAAGCGTGCAAAACATCATAAGGTAAGTTGTTTGTCACAGAACAACAAAACTATGATTGTGTTAAATAATATATATAATAAAAAATGGATCACTAAATCTGTTGCAAAGCGCAAAACTTGAGAACGGTTGAAGGATCGGTTAATTCTTTTTTCAATTATTCGTTAGAATATGAAGAAAATATTTTCAAAGAACAGCTCCACTACTGTGTCACGTCAATGACAACAAGAGCTTTTGACAGAACGACACGCTGTTGCGACAGCTAGTTGATAATTCAAATTTACACAATCACGCCAAATATCTATATCATTATCACCGCTCATACACGTCCCCACCAAGGGACTCGAGCCTAACCTAGGGTGTTTAGGCCTTAGTCAACCACGAATTTCTTCCCAGATGTATGCAGGTTACCTCCCGATGTTTTTCTTCACCGTAGAAGCATCGGACAAATATACGTATGAATTTTGAAAAACGAAGAACACATTGGTACATGGCAGTATCGAATCCCGGACCTTTCGATTAGAAGGCCAATGCAGAGTCCACATGCAGCGCCACCGGGCGGCGCTCCGAATATCTATTAATTATAATTAGGAACTTGCTCTATGTGTATGTAAAACTTCATAGTGCACTTTATAATAAATATATATGCATCCATGACTCAATAATAAATATTCGTATTCATCACAAAAATATTTTTGCACAGAGCATAATTTAAACATGGGACCTATGATATCGTAGTCACTGTTGTTATAACACCAGCAGACAGTTGGCAATAGTGTATCCTGTATTAATGAATACAAGTAATGACGTATCTTGATTTAAAAATAATACTGGGAACGTTGGGCTATCGAAACAAAAACTATGAATTTGTCTAACATTCATAGTTTTTGCTACGACAATTCAGAGTACACCGCTATTCAGGAGAGGCATGCGATCGGTGTGACGTCACGCTATGAATTTTTTTTAAAAATACCCTCAATTTTTTTTTTCACAAAAAAAGATATATTTCAGAACCAAAGTATATTTTTCATTTTGTAAAAAGAAATGTATTAATTTATAAATATCCTTTTGTGAGGGTATTTTTCACTATTAGGTATATAGCGTAATACCACACCAGTCGCATGCGACCGGTTGGTGGTTGACAGGTTAAGGCTAATATTTATTCAGCAAATATTTGTTACGGTGCGAAAATCAAATGCACGCCCTTCGTATAGAACACAAGCCCTTATCCTGTATCCCAAATACGGATTAAAAAAGTTTTTTCTTTTGCTTTTAGTTACAGGCAAATAAACACCTTTATTAATTTTGTATACCTAATATGCGTGTGCTTGTTAATACACAGAAATCATCAGAGGTTGAAGGATATTTTGAATTTGCATCTGGTACGAGAAAGGCTTCCGATGGACGCTATTATACAAAACAACATGAATCAGGTATTATTTTAGTCTTTTTTACCGATTGTATAGTATTATAATGATTACTTATAATATTGCTAAATATTATGTATCCAATACTTTGGATTAGTTTTCTTGGTGGTGTGATTCCTTAGTCTGTGTGACTACCTATCACCAACTTACTCACCCTTACAACGTAGCTTTTGTGCTCTAACAATAAGAGGAAACACCAAGGTCGAGAGAATTCAAAAATAGGTATTTGTAAAATGTATTGCTGTCGCGCTGTGTGTCCGAACAACTGAACTGAGCGCAATAGGGACATCTGCAGCTGGGACCGAAAATACCTACAAAAAAGTACACAAAATATACGTTTCGTAGTCCCCTGTTTTCTCCGCGAAAAATTGACCGATTTAATTACTTTTTGCGTTAAAAATTAAAGCAAGGCTTTTTCTGTGTTTCTGTTTTGCTTTTTTCATAAAATCTTTTTCAATTTGTTTGCTTTACGTTTGAATACAGCACAAAATTAGGTCGATTTTTTAGGTTTTTGAAGGTTTAAAATCTCTTTTAATAATTAACTAAATAAAAAAAGGAGAACATAGGAACATGCTTATAGTGGCCATTGATTTTATTGGAAAAAATTGAGTAGCTACTGCCATTATCCAAGAAGGAAACAGGGGACTAAGTTTATATGAAAAAACAGACTGTACGATTTCCTCATAAGAGGTAAAATAAATAGGTTCTCTGTGCTTGAGGTATTCAGGCGAAGCTCGTTTCCGTCTTCAGCCTTATCGTCACTTACCATAAGATAAAATGAAAATTAATAGCTTCACTCTCGTATATATTAAAAAAAAACTATTAGATGCTAATTTATTAATGACAGGAGTTATTCATAGAAAAAACATGTGTTAATTATTTTTAAGAAACAATAATATTGACATTTGTTTACGATGCCTGTTTTTTGGAAGCAGCTTCCAGGAACTGTACGTTGAAACAATTTTGAAATTTTTAATGATTTCTCATGTTATGTTTTTAGATGTTGGTGTTAATCTTTTACATTATCCCCATTAGATTTTAGGTATGACCAGTCGTAGCAGCATGCCATAAGAATCCATCAGTCAAATGTTTTTATTTATTTTATAGTCTGTGATAGTTCTGTTTATAATGTATGCATTTATTTATTCGTTGATAGTTGTGATAGAAAATCGTAACCCGTGCATGGTTGGTCTTGACTCAACTTTTTGTTGAATATAAAACTCCAAACTGAATGTTTTAGATATATCAAGCGCCGACCGCCTCTCTGAGGAAGTATCTGTACTTCAATGTCCTGACTCATGGCAACAACCAAACGCTGACAGTTGAGGGAGGAGGGGTGAACGCAACAGTCATACAACCAAACATAGCGGCAACAAACGGATTCGTTCATATCATTGACAGAGTCCTTGGAGTACCTTACACTACTGTCTTTGAGAAACTCAAGACTGACCCCATGCTTAAGTATGCTGTGTTATTTACTGTAGCTTTGTCATCTCATCTTCTTATTACAAAACATGGTCTAAGCTTAGTTTTAGTGTAAGCCTGACGCTGTCTCTATCTACTCCTATTAACACAAGTGAAAGGGCGTCAGGTTCAGCCAAGACTAAGTTTAGACCTCCTTTTGTAAAAATACCGTTTGTGCTTTGTCGTGCAGCTTCAATATTTACGCCATAAACATTCGACATTACAAGCGATAACTGAATTAAGATTGGATTAAACATAGCATTTTTAGATATTAATTTTGAAGTTCATATTTATGAAATGAAATTATATATTACATGGCTGTCGACCATCATATAGAAGTCCAATAAGTTAAAATGATGATGTTATTTGTGTAGGTATAATAACTGAATCTTGAGCAAAATTATGTAGTAAGTAAAAGTTTAACCAATGAAATGCTAAAAGAATTTCTCAGAAGTCATAGCGACTTCTATTATGCAGAATGAAAATTTCGACAAACAGTTACTTAAGTGCTTTATTACAAAATGTTATCTTTGGTTGTTTATTCCCGTCACTCACACTTTGATTTTATTTTCTGAAAGTCAAGTGTGCTTGTCTCCAGGAATCGAAATTTTTATTTTTGCTTTTATTTCTTATGAAGCCAATTCAAAAGTTGTTAACTTATTGCAAACCCATCTAAATGTTGACTAAAAAACACGATTCAGTTCGAGGGCAAAAATAATGTAAGCAAATAAATCAAACGTAGGTTTGTGTGTTTAATTGCGTCATTTATTATAAATATTGTATTTGGTTCCAGTGTGACGTATAAGCTCGGCCGAAGGCAGATGTTCAACCACCAGTTAAATGAAATGGAACACCGGTACACGTATTTTGTGCCCCGCGATCACGCTTGGCTCAAATTTCAAATTAGACATCCCTCCGCGTTCAAAGCCTTGTTCAAAGAAGACTTCGGTTATTTTGTAAGCATTCCACATTTTTTACAACTAGCATACAAAGCGGTTCATGCATGTACTATTTCGATTACCTACCCTCATTTCATTAGACAATTGTTACTATCACCTACCGTTTTTTGTATTAGACACAATTTAAAGGAAGTTACGATCTACGTTATATTTTTTTCGTATCTATGTAACTTTATAGCTATCTCACAAACTGCACCTTATTGTGAGAAAATGTAGAAGCATTTACTATCAAATAAAGCAACACTTACCTTGTATGCATGATATAAATAAGCAAATTTTCATAACTATAAATCAATTCTCAAACGAGATACACTTCATTACTTTCCAGGTAACTATTACGCAAACCTTTTTTTATCCAAAAAATGGTATCGAAAACGATTGGACCAAATGTAGATTTAGGAGCTTATTAAGTATGTTAAGATCTAGGAAGTAGTGAATGATTTGTCCTTGTTTTCAGACTAAGCAAATCCTAGAGAGACACGTAATTCGTGCTGGGCGGGCGTACACTGTATCTGATTTGAAACTGCTCGCGAACGAAACTCATCCCTTCGTTCTGCCAACGTCACGCGATCCACTCAGGCTTCGAGTCAAGGAATCTGATAAAAGTAAGCTCTTAACAGACCATTTACGACATTATCTCCGTTCATGCGATATTAGGGGGTTTAACTTTGTCGATTTGTTTTAAATTGGGTTTGTGTCTGCAGACTACTACGTGGAGTGGAACGGGCACTGGATCCACGTCTTCAGGCCTGACGTCGAGTGTACTAATGGCATAATCCACGTCATCGACGAACCGTTCATCCTCGAGAGCGATATCCGAGCCACCGGCAGCGCGGAAAAACTGCGCATGAAATTTTCAATCACATTCTTATTCGTTTCGTTCGTGTTCGCGAGAATTTTAGAGAATTAACACACTTAAAAATAAATTTGTTGCTGATTATTTTTTAACTGTAATATTTACAGTTGAAGTGTTTGGGATGGCCGCACGCTCTGAGTCTTGAGTCGCTCTAGATTTTTATGAATTGTTACTTAACGTCATGTGTCGGAAGTATTAATTAAACTACAACCATATGATGGTTGGCAACCAATTCTTAGTTTTAATGAAGGAATGAAATGATTGTTGGTTTATTAAAAGGAACCTTGTAATGTAACTACCAGGTATTGTGTATTAATTTTAAGTAATTGGGTACGATGCAACACCAATTAGCAGATATTATTAGTTTCCAAGGTACAAAAACGTCACTGCCAAGGTTTATTTTCAAGTCAAAAACATGGCAAACGTTATGAATTGGTGCCGCTATATAGTATTCACGTTTACTAGAGCATTTTAAGTACTTTGTATTTTATTTGAATTTACATGTTTAAATGATATAATAATTATTGTACCTTTATAAGTAGTAGAAAGAAAAAAGAAAAATAAAAAGATGCTATCTTTGAAAATTTCCATGTTATAACGAACAACCAGATATTTAGTACATAAAGATGACTATTTAAGAATATCTTTCTTATTTCTTTTGTACTGATTGAACTTTCTTTCAGTTGATTTTTTTAAATTATCAAAACAATATGTCTTGTTGTGCCTTGATTTTAACACGGTTACATTGTATTTCGTAATTTAAATAAATTATCAATCTATCTGATTATTATTATTATGAATTACATTAGATTATTTATATTATACATTCCACGTTGTATCTTAGAAAGATATTTATATTAACTAAATATTTATTAAATGTTAAATTGAAAATGAAATTAGTGACGATTTACTTCTATGTATACACAATTTGCATGCATTTTTATCTCGACTGAAGCCTGTTCTATCACTTTAAAATAATTAGGCAATTGTTAAGTGACATTAATTGTATATGAGATGCTGATATTAGATAAATGCACCTTTTTAGTAATAGCGGCTATGTTTCAAAAGCTAGAAATTGAGTTTCTGAATTAATTTTCTATCCAAGCACTACTTTAGTGTTTTTATTTTGATGTTGTTAATAAGTTAATTTCTCTCTAACGCATAAGCAATTCGACAGATTTTGGTAAAACTCGTAGTAGGTACCTAATTATTTAGATAGCTAGACTCAAACTTGAAAACTAAATAATGTAGGTAATACAAAATAAAATAATCACCTTGGCAAGGATTTGAATCTGCGTCCTTCAACATACCGATTTGACGCCATGATCAATTTAGTCAACTGTATTGATCTCTTATAATTTGTTAAGTTAAGCCAAAGTAAACTTTACTCACTATTAATAGCTACATATTATTACTAACATCCAATTTAGAAATCCTTACAGCTTTCGTGATAATTCGTCAACATGCATAACATAGTACATACACATGTTACATTTATATTACGAAAATTTCACACAAACATCCAAGTGCATTTATCGCAATATAAAATATCAGGATATTACTATATTTTTAATATGTATTCCAATAAAATAAGATTAATAATATTATTATCAAAACAATAATAAAATTATGTAAATAGGTATGAATGTGCTTTCGAAACTGTGCATTAGAATTTTTTTATTTTCTAAGTGATTGTAAATAAATTTGTGTAAGTTTGTCGTAGTTGAATTTAGAAGCTATTTCTTAAAAGTGACTGAAATTGTATCATATTTATAATACCTATCGGTGAATTCAATATGATTTTGATTTCAATAAAAACACCTATTTATGGTTTTAATAGGTATGGTTTTGATGCTGGTTTACGGCTCGATACATTTTTATACAAGTGTTCAATTTTTCGATGATTTTCACTTTACAATTTTAAAATAAAATGTTTCTGACACTTTTCATCAATTTTGTATTTTATTAATGGATAGGTAGCAATTAATCAGGTTTACATCATATTTCTTGTTAATGTACGTTATAGAATATGTAAGCCTACATATTCAATCGCTTAAGCAAGTATTATTAGGTTTATGTATGTATCGATAAAAATATCTGAATGTTAAGCCAAAGCTATTCGCTGTTTCAGCTGGTATCATAGACTTAAGAATACTATAAAGTTAACCTTTGAGATTGAACCGTAGTCAGTTATTTAGTAGTTGTTTTCAATAAACATTACCTACATAAATTAACTTAAAAATGGAATTTAAAAAGTTCGTATCTTTTAAATGGGGTAATATTCCCCAGGAGACAATATAAATTATGACCAAATATTCAACCAAATATTTGGTTTTAAGAGTCATTTTTTAAAATTCCATTGTTTAGTGATATTATCTCGTTAAATAATGTCAAATTAGATTAAATATATGCGATGTAAGTGTTTCAAGAAAAAGAATTTATGTATAAAATATAGGTAATCGAATTGATGTTTTTTATTATTTCAAATTCTCACCTTAAATGGAAAATGAACAAAATTGCCCCTGTTTTCGTCGAAGGATTAACCGTGGTTATAACTACCGACATTTCGGCTGCCAAACTATTGAGACGAATGGCGCATTATATTTTTCTAGCTCTTTTGCAAATATCTGGTGAATTGGTCTTTTAGATCAATTCCTTCCTCAGGACAAGATTTTTTGATGGGTATGTCACGAACTCTACGAGAGTCTCACACATGCCGTCACCGTGCATCGGCGGAATATGGTACGTAATAGTATTTCTTCTCATTAAAACATATTTCCGCACCAGGGTTGCAAAATGTGCAACTTTAAGCATCGCACCCGCATTCTAGTAGTGCGTCAATATTCGCAGTATAAAGATGTATGGCGCAGTTCCACATATGTCTGACATCGCAATACTTCATGTGCAAATATGTGCATTTACCAATCCCTTGAAATCCGCAGAGATAATAATACCAATTTCAGGCCATTGCTTGGCGTGTTTTCAAAAGCGCTAAGAAGCTCGAAATATTTGGTCAAGCTTCCGAATTCTGACTCCACTCGTTTTTAGCATACGAAACCCTAACCTAGGTAGGTATGCCGAAAATCTCTTCCACAAGTAAGTACCTATAGAGTTGACTAATGACAACTCTTGAAAATCAACGACTAAATCCAATACGAACTTGAATCCGAAAATTCAGTGTGCAAGTCCACGAAACAAAGGTCAGTCTGCCTCCTAATCCTTTAGGTCGACGATGAAAGCGACGGTCTTCCCACTAATCCCTTTGATGGATGGCAGAGACGTACAACACTCCCCCATTAGCCTGCCGTGCTGTGTGCATTAATGTGGCGAAATGTGTTCACATTTTGAAAAGTCATTATTGTGTAATGTGAGTTCTTTTTGTTATACTCTTCGCAAAAATTGCATTAGTCGGCATTATTCGCTAATAGGGTACGAGCAAGTTCGCTCACGTTATTTTCAATTTTCTGAATATTGTTTGTTAATCTAGCAAAATCGTTCAATAATAATATATTGAATGAAAAAACGTAACTGTCTTGATTATAAAACAGGAAGTGAATGATTTGCCAAATGATTTTCTCTAATTATATATTATTATTGAAAAAAAAAACTAAGAGAAGCTTTCAGCTGTGGAAGGTAGTAGAAGTAATAGTAAATACTCAAAATTCATTTCACAAAACCTCTTTCCCTTGAAAAATGTACAGCATAAAACTGCCTGCAGGACAGCGTACTCGTTTATGACTCAAATACAAAACATAAACCTTAAGCCTCTGTTTACCATTGTTCTTTTTATTTTTACCTGTCCATCTTGTGCAAAAACCGCTGCTCTGTGGAGGGTCTGAAAAGGTGTGCCATTTTCTCATTACCACTTTATTTATGACCTTTTTTGTGTAAGAGCAAGCTTAGAAAGTGTAAATAAACGTTTTTCACATATAAATATCGCTGCAGTTCTGTATTTTAATGATATTTATATTTTGCCTTCAGTGGTAACGTGACTTGATCAACTTAAATACCCGATAGTGGTATAATCACTTGTGTAGATGAGGCGATAGTACAATCTATTCATATAAATATCTCAGGTAAATCAATTACGTAAATAGAAAATTGATACTAATTTAAACCAATTTCTACTAGTTATTTCACAAGATTTTTTTGTTTTGAAAATTTTTTTATTTATACAATTGTGAAAATAAGGAAATTTCCAATTTCATGACATGAAAATTCCCTGCTTCCCCACGGCACTATACTAAGCCGCACTACTGGTAGTGTCGTGGGGGTTTTTTCTCCTTCTGGACTACTGATCCAGTAGTGATTCCCCATAAAGCCGATCCAAGCCAACCTCACTTACTCGAGGTGTTAACTACTGATTAACAGACTAGACTTTGGCGCTCCTCCCTTCTCCTCCCTCACCCACCCGCACTGGTCCAGCGTGTTTTATTATTATTATTATTTTATTTATTTATTAGGTCTACCAACAATTGTTACATTCATTCAAAGTAACATTCTTCATAGGGTACTTATGCAAAATGTACAATTATTTATAGGTAAACACCTCATGCATAATTGAACAACAATATTACAGCAACACTATTGCTATAACAACAATATTACAACAATTGCTTTTTTATACAACGTGCTTGGCACACCCCTCCACCAAGCCGAAACCCACCCATGACAACTCAGCCAACATGGCAGGCTCCGGCCCGGCAGGACATGTACCAATCACTTTGTTTATTGCTTAACAACTAAATACACATATAGACACAAACGAACAACAACACACACATACACACACGCACACACACACACACACACACACACACACACACAAACACAAAAGTACACATATACACAGGTGTATAAGTGCACTGACATACAAAAGTACATATTTAATATTGTTAGCAAATGAGTGGATTACATTATGTTTATTAATACACGTTTTTCTTGTAGAAATACAAACGAATTATGATAAAATCACTACACAGAGCCAACGTTTATGGACTCCTGAAGAAGTTTTTTGAAAGTATTCAGATTTACAGCATGAACATCTATAGATTTTCCGAAACAGTTCAGAAGTCTACACATTCTAGGAATTGGAGAATTCTGACCGTAAACTGTTCTACGGAATGGCGGAACTAAGGGAACTATTTGGCATCTAGACATCCTACTAGGGGCTTTGAAGTTGATTTTTTGTAGATGACCTAACTGCTACCCTTAGGTGAGGCCCAGGCCCAGCAGTGGGTGTAATATGGTTGGGGTTCATGATAGGTGTAACACTTGTCCGTATATAAGAGCCTTTAATTGTATCAAAATATTTAATATAGGTAAATAAACTAATAATAAATTTTTACTTTGAACCTCAAACGCAATCCATCCAGCAAGAACAACATACTTCTCCAATTCGAACACCAGGTCAATACGTCCTCCATATTTAGCTCACCTATAACAATGAAATGAATTTATCAGTTTAAATAATTATAATAATAAAATAATTTAGTATAATAGTCTATTTGGATGGTTACCGAAATTGAAGAGAAATCGTTGTGGAAAATAAATAAAATAAGTATGAAATAATCATACAACTAACTTGACAAACAAGCTCAAGCTCACCTATTATTTTAAGGCAGGGGAAACTCTTTACGATTCATCAAGGGGCTGAAAGCTGACAAGGTCGCCCCAAAGATATGCCATTGGACACGGGTATAAACTCCATACCTGGCTAAACCACCCTCCAGCAACTTCTACCTCCGTTCACACACAATCGGGAATCACATAAAGCTGAGTTGCTACAGTCGCCTACATTAGACGTGGTTCTTGAAAATTTGCAAATCTACAACCTCTACTGGAGCCCAATGACGTTGCCAACCTGTGACATTAGATGTCAAGTCACATCACCTAGTAATTTCACTGCTTTCTTGCTCTGAAAGCCAGAACACAGCAAGCATAAGACCTACACGACCGAGATGAATGGAGCAGCTGATATTTTTCGTGATTGCAGATGTGGTCCCTATTAAAAGCTGTTACACCTTATACCGGATATCAATGTATTTAGGAGGTTAGACCGTGACACGCTACCTACATAAAGTAAGAATACGAGTATGTCACTGTTTCATTTGCCAAAATATAACTTCTTCCGCAGTCGAGTGATTGAGACCACCCATCACTTGGTTTGGTTGGTCGTAGGGCTTTTGAGCCCGCCTGGCTAGTAACCTGTGCGTGCCTAAGTTTGTAGCCGTATAATGTATATAATATTATTGTGTTCCGACAATTAGAGGTAAGAAAGCAAGGGGGTCTATTTTTGCTGATCTTTCGTCAGGCATCGAGTGCTCGTCGAGCGTCGTTAGCGTTCGATTTCTGTTGATTTTCCCCTTATTCGCAGTAGTTCGTGTTGTTTTCGATAAAAATCAAAATAAAATTGATTTTTCGACATAATACTTTATTTATTTTCATCGCATACGAAACGAAAATCAAAAGAAATGGAGGTCACAGCCAACGCTCGCCAATGAATCTTTCAAAAATAGGGCCCCAGTTCCTCAATTGAGGAGTCCAGATGAAGCTCACTTCTATCGACCTTATCCTCATCTATCATCAGGTGAGATGAATGTCAAGAGCTTTTCTTTTGTATAACAAAAAACCTACACCACGTTAAATATTGCCTTTAAAAATATTCCGTTCTAATATTTTTATAGTTATATTCGAATATCTATACATCGATACTTTCAAAGCTTTCAGACACCCAAAGAGGCTTACGCGCCTTATTTATTTCGTCTATGTTCTTAAGCAGCTTTTGAACATCGCTATATATTATACGCGTATTGTAAGCGGCTCTGAAATCTTTTGGAAAATAAATGCAAGCTGTTACGGCGGGAGGCTTCCCACATAAGAAAATAAAACTTTTACTGAGACGATTTATCTTGACGCCCAAAGTGGAAGTATAGATGCTTCTGGATCCTAATGTAACTCAGTTCATTTATTTCCCGAAGCGGTGTGCCGTACCTATATCTGTTAGGTGTCTATGTGCTTTTCAAAAAACCTGCATAGATAAGCGATAACTGCGGGATATTACGGTTGTGACCATTTAACTGGAGTTTGAGCGGCTTGCGTAGAGTTTCGTGATTTTATTTGAATAGCACTAAACTTTAAAGTGGTTTAACAAAATTTATCACAACAAAATTTTATTCCTTCAATATGTTTAGAGGACTGGTAAAATTAATAACCCCATGCTGCTCATTGACGCTTGCTACGTTTTATTTTAAACCTAATTATATCAGTGACAAAATATTTCGTGTTTAGCATGCCGGTAAGTAGATTGTATGTTTCTTTGTATGATTTAACGATTTTTCTTTGTCACATATGTTGGCGCCAGCGCGATTACTATAAGCATAAAGCGGACAATTGTATTTAGCTAATTTAATTTTACCACGCATTGTTTTAAACAAAAAAATCTCGTACTACAGCTGCCGATATCGTAACCACACAGCAACTGAAAGAAAAATTGACTGAGCAGTTTAAATTAGTTTTCATTGTGGTTCGTCAGCTAGGTAAACTTTAGCGGTCATGGTACTCAAGTAAAAAATTGAGTTAGACCCTGTCCAGAAAAACGCGATATAGTTGCGGACCTACTCACGCAATTCGGGTAAAACTCATACTAGTGAGCGTTCAATAAACGAGCCTTTTTTTTTAACCGTTTTTCTACTATCAACGAGTTAACCGTTCCCTTTACACTGCCAAACTAATTGAATTTATCAGCTATATCATTCAATCATTTTTTTACTTCAGTTTGATTGACATATCAACGCGTTTTTGTTAGGGTTTCGACGAAGAAATATTATAGTTTTTCCATGTCCGTTAGTCTGTCTGTTCCGGGCTTAGTTCAATGACTATTACTACTAGAAATCTGTAATCACGCCGACAAAGTCGAAAGATAAAATATTTCAAAAATTAAGCGTAGGTACCTCCTTCACTAAATATAAAATGGGGATATTTTTTTTTCTCATCTATCCCATATTGTGGGGTATCGTTGGATAGATCTATCAAAAATATTTTTGGTGTGTGGACTCCGTTTTTTGATTCAGCGACCCCTTCGTGAAATATTAAGTTTAAAGTGCTAATTTTTGGTAGAGTCAATTTGTCGTCGTCGCCCGTAAAAAATACACGGTAGTAGGTAGTACATATAACGAAATTGAAAGGAAAACTATCACATACCTATAAGCAGAGTTTACAAATTATAGAGTTATAGTCGACCAACTCACATAATGTACCTACCTACTGGTGAAGGTAAATTTTGTAGTCGTACAACAAATTAAATTGAGAATTAGTAAGATATAGTAGTATTCATTAAAGAATAATGTGAAATTTTGGAATAATAAAACCATAATAGCCTTAGGTAATAATAATTTAAAGACTCCTACATTGCGCGTGGACCGACACGCACTTGGCGAATGTTTTCTTGTGTTATGCAAGTGTAAATAAATGTTATATAACTTTAAAGAAAATAAATAAAAAAAAGATTACAAAAAAGCCAGTCCTAAGCCTTGAAAAGTATGAATTGAAATATAGTTTATATTGTTTTGTTGCCTAGATTCATAATTCAATTTATAGCTTCGTATACAGACAGTTGCTTCTGATAAGTAACTATTAATGTGGTACCTATACAGAGTGGCACATTTAGATCGGTCTTAGGGACCTTGTCATCGATTTTATTTACAACTAGCTGTGCCCGCGAACTACGTTTCGCCATCAAAATACTTAACACAGTGTTTAGTTTTTTCCTCCATTTTATTCCATAATGATTCAACTTTATTCTGCCTTTCTTGAGCATCGGCCATTTCGAAATTAGGACAATTTTCGTAGGTTCGTAATGTTTTTTTTCTAACAGTCCACAAAATTAAATACATTACATATTACTATAAACACTATAATTATTATTGTTTTAGATACATTATTGATATTAATAAATTCTTCTTCAGTAGAAAGAACTACACAGTTGCAAGAATAATCTTTATCGTATTCATGTTTCGAATTAAAATAAACAATTGTTAATAAATTAGAACTGTATACGAATAAAGTTTAGATTTTATAATGGGTGTTGGTAACACCAACAAAATATATTTTTTGGATATGACAACTTGGCCAATTTTGACTGGTCGTACAGTAAGCTCCTTGTCAAGCTATACTGTTTGACCTTTGAACCGTTCTTATGTCGCTCGTAATACTGGCGGTTTTCGTAGAGTTAATGTATAGCATGAATGGGGGGGTTACTGTACAAATACGTTTTCCGTATTCGATATCCGATCACGGAATACAGACACGGAGTTTCGTGAACGTAGCGCAGACGTTCGTTTCTTCTCATTCGGGATTTCTACCATTCTACCTAAACGTACGTACAGAAAGTGTTCCGTTCGTAATAAAAACGAACGTGTGCGGCAGTCAATGAGTATTTTGTATAGATTTGATGCATTCGGATGCCCGCATTCAGAAAACGAATGCGAAAAAACGTATTTATGCGGTTAGCCTAAAAATGTATTGAGACTTCCGTTTTTGTAACGTGTACTGTGCGATATAGTGTTGCTGGCATAGTTCGGTTAGCAAACTCGCCGTGATGACTAACATCCAACACATAAACTTGGAGTTATCGTTAGTTAGTTCACGATCGTTGCATTATCACGGTCTCGAAGGACACTAAACACAGGTAACATCGACCATCCAATAGGCCCCGAAGCGGTTCTTAAACTTTTTTGGTGACGGAACCCTTTTGGAAAGCGAAATACTTGACGGAACCCTAAAATAAAACAATAGTTTTTAAAAGTGTATTCTTTATTAATAAGCATAATAAAAGTACGACCAGAGAGGGTGTTTTGATTTTTCTAAATTATTGCGGAACCCTTTAGGGGTATTGTGGAGCCCTAGGGTTCCGCGGAACACACTTAGAGCATGGCTGCTCTAGTTACCCTTCAGGGCCTACTTTCATTTAATACCCTATTGCTGGGTTTGAAAAGCAACTGTTATCCGTCTTTTTTGAGCGGCGGCCATTTTGAATTTACGTCAATGTTGCTACGTTCATAGTGCTCTACTGATCAAGGCCTTTAATTTGATACCCATATTGCTGGGCTTAGAAACGAACTTTTATCAGTTTTTTTTTGAGCAGCGGCCATATTGAATGTTGTGCTATTTTCCTATGTTCATAGTGCTCTACTCTTCAAGGCCTTTCATTTGATACCTATATTGCTAGGTTTGGAAACGAACTTTTATCCACCTTTTTTGGGCGGTGGCCATGTCGAATTTACGTCAATATTGCTAGGTCCATAGTGTTCTACTCTTGAAGACCTTTCATTTGATACCTATATTGCTAGATTAGAAAACGAACTTTTATCCACCTTTATTGAGCGGCGGCCATGTTGAATTTATTTATGTGTTGCTAGGTTCATAGTGCTCTACTTATCAAGGCCTTTTATTTGGTATCCACATTGCTCGGTTTGAAAACGAACATTTATCCTTTTTTTGAGCGGCGGCCATGTTGAATTTAGGTAGATTTTCGTAGGTACCTAATGCTCTACTCTTCAAGGCCTTTTATTTGATACCCATATTGCTAGGTTTGGAAACTAACTTTTATCCACCTTTTTTGTGTGGCGGCCATGTTGAATTTATATAAATGTTGCTAGGTTCATAGTGCTCTACTTATCAAGGCCTTTCATTTGAGACCCATATTGCTGGGTTTGGAAACGAACTATTATCCATTTTTTGAGCGGCGGCCATGTTAAATTTATATCAATTTTCCTAAGTTCATAATGCTCTACTGTTTTAGGCTTTTCATTTGATACCCATATTGCTAGGTTTGGAAACGAACTTTTATCTATCTTTTTTGAGCGGCGGCCATGTTGAATTTATGTCAATGTTGCTAGGTTCACAGTGCTCTACTTATCAAAGCCTTTTATTTGATACCCATATTGCTGGGTTTGAAAACGAACTTTTATCCATTTTTTGAGCGGCGGCCATGTTTAATTTAGGGCAATTTTCCTTAGTTCATAATGCTCTACACTTTTAGGCCTTTCAGTTGATACCCATATTGCTAGGTTTGGAAACGAACTATTATTCTTCTTTTTAGAGCGGCGGCCATGTTGAATTTATGTCTATGTTGCTAGGTTCATAGTGCTCTACTCATCAGGGCCTTTCATTTGATACCCATATTGCTGGGTTTGAAAACGAACTTTTATCCTCTTTTTTTAAGCGGCGGCCATGTTGAATTTAGGTCGATTTTCCTAGGTACCTAATGCTCTACTCTTCAAGGCCTTTCATTTGATACCCATATTGCTAGGCTTGGAAACTAACTTTTATCCACCTTTTTTGAGCGGCGGCCATGTTAAATTTATGTCAATGTTGCTAGGTTCATAGTGCTCTACTCTTCAAGGCCTTTCATTTGATACCCATATTGCTAGGTTTGGAAACTAACTTTTATCCACCTTTTTTGAGCGGCAGCTATGTTGAATTTATGTCAATGTTGCTAGGTTCATAGTGCTCTACTCATCAATGCCTTTCATTTGATACCCATATTGCTGGGTTTGGAAACGAACTTTTATCCGTTTTGTTTGAGCGGCGGCCATGTTGAATTTAGTGCGATTTTCCTATGTTCATAGTGCTCTACTCATCAAGGCCTTTCATTTGATATGCATATCGCTGGGTTTGGAAACGAACTTTATCGGCAGTCATGTCAAATTAAGTCAACGTGGCTAGGTTCTATGTGTTCTCTTTACGTTCTTCGTTCGATATCCATGTTCCTTGGGTGGATCCAAAAAAATGTGATCCGTCATTTTAGACATTAGGATCAAGAGTCCCGTCCCGTCCCTCTACGCGTAACCCAGAACATTGCAGTCAGATATTTTTTTTAATTATCAATATTAATCTATTACTTTTAATAGTTTTAAATGGATGAAAGAGTTTGATTCCTTAGTCCTAATGTAAAAACATATAACACCTTTCAAAATACCTTGAAAAGAGTATCTTCATTTTTCAACATTTTAAATATTTCAAAAATTATACCGATTTTGTGAAAATTAGTCGAGAATTAAACCAATCTACAAATTTTATGGTCACTCGATAAGTATTATCATAAAAAATGCTTTATACATTGATTGTATGGCTTGATCTTTTTGCCTTACCACCACGGTACGACATAAGAAAAAGACAATTTTGTTGGCGAAATCCAGTTGGGTACAGTCATTAACAGAAAATATTAAATTTTATTTGTACTATGTGAAACACTTCAGTCCTGCCTTTCAATTTTCGAAATCCAATTACTTAAGATCAGGCTGTATGGCGTAGTTCCATTGCCTTTCCTTCGTGGAAGAAAATACCTTCTCTCTGTACTATGCTCGTACTATGTGACAGACTTGTCAAAATAATTTCACGTGCGCCATGTTGATATTCTACCTAAAGCATTGTTCGAAAATTTTATATGGTATTTTTTCACTAAAAATAAAAAGTGAATTTAAACAAACGAAATTATGCCTAAATGTTCTTCCGGAAAATTCTAAGCATTGTGGTGTAAGCCATATCAAATTCTGTCCAGTAGTTTCGGAGATCTTTTCGGACAAACAGACAAACAAACAAACAAACAAACCAACAAACAAACAATTTTTTTAAAAACTATTCTATCGTGTTCTGTTAATGATTTTAAGGCGACCTGTGTATTTTTTTTCTTAATATTTCGCAATTACAGATTTTTGTACCCCTACAATTTTATTATATATAGAGATAGAGATATAGAGATAAAAACTGCATACATAGATTAAAAAAACTCGTACCCAGTTCGGTAATCGAACCCGGTCGTATTGAAAAATAAAACTTACATTATTTCTATTGGGATATCGATTGTGTATGTCATCATAAGCAGCAAATGTTATTATGAAACATGATACCTAAAATGTACTTATGAATGTATACTGGCCATGCACGTAGGTAATACGTTCGGTTGAACTATTAATACTTTTATTTATTCTGTGCTGGCGCCGAGTAACCTACTCGTACCTAGACTCGCGCGTATAAAAGCGTAAGTCGAGTCGCGGCGAAACCATCCCTTTCTGGACAAGGTCTCACGGTTTCGCGAATTATGCGTGTAACACCCCATAAGCATTTTTTTATTGCAATAGGGACATGCAATATTTTTATTTTTGCGTTTATTGTAAAGAATCCCATGTAGAATAGATCACAAATATGATAAATATTAAAACCAATAAATTTTATTGCAATAAAATGCAGTCTGAATATAACAGTTTCAAATTTCGCGCTAAAACTACAGTTTAGCGGCCTACAGTTCTGATGACGTCACTCCTGTCTGTAACTCATTCGTCGCTTACATTCAATTCAAATATCATAAGGAAAGTTTCCATTTGTTTCAAATTACTTATTAATGGACAAAGAAAAAAGACGTTTGGATTCATGTTTTATACCAATGTGTCCATCGACTTCAAAGAAGTTCCCAAATAAATTGTTTTTAACTGGACCTTCTGATCCAAAGTTGAAAAAATGATTGTAACACGATAACCTTCTTTTCGTACTTTATGCTCTTAATAAAACACTAAAATTTACTGTAATTTAATAATTTACCTACCGCAGAAGTTAAGTTTAGTTCCTTTCATTTCTGCACTCGAAAACTCGGCACTTTCAACAAAAAAGTTACCACCATGTCGACACTACCTCTCGGTAGGTTTCTGGGGTCTATTTTTATACAACCAACAACAATTTTTTTTACATAAAAATGTAAATAATTTTCGTAAAAATAATGTTTACCTTTACATCCTGACGGGACATAAAACACGAGTGACGTCACTAGTCGCTGATTAGTAGATCAAGATGCGTTCCGATTCGCATATTTTTCATCCGCAATTTTTCATGAAAAATAGTATTAACTAAAATAAAAACGTTTCCATCATTCTTATTTTAGGTTTTTATAACATTTTAATTACAAATCGTTCATAAATATTACATTTGCATCTTCCCTATTAAGTTGGCCAACAAGCAAACTGCCCACATGTTAACAGTCGTTAACAGTCACCTATATAATACATGTGGCTCCTGTGAGATTCGCAGCAGAACTGTAACCCCCACAAGAACCACAGTGTACGTTGCCAACTTGTGACTTAAGATGTAAAGTCACCGTACCCAGTAATTTCAGTGGCATATCTTACCCTTCAAACCGGAACACAGCAATGCAAGCTGCTTGGCGGCAGAAATAGGTAAGACGGAGGTACCCATGCACACGACCCTGGTACAGAGTCTCCCTCTCGTCTTGCCGATGGAAAAATATGCAACTAAATTTACAGCTTTATCGATTGACATTGGTTGCTATTCCGATATTTTCGTTTCTATATACAGTGATCGGAGCAATACCCATCACCGGCTAGCTATTATGCGCGTGAAGCTGTAACATTAACTAATATTCACGAACCTATGGCTATAACAACATTACAATTGATTCCGTTTAGAGCATTTACATATAGATATTGAAAAATTAATTCTTCCTACACCAGGAAAATCGATTATACCTCAGTAGTTATTTTGCACCGACTTTATTAGCAACGCTGCGATGAATAGAATCAAATAGCGTTTTTAAACTTATTACATTTGCAATGTCCACACAAATCGATTCAATCATTTAAATAAAAAGCTGTTCCGTTGTATTTCAGTCTTAAATAGATGTAACGAAAGGAAAAGACCGATTGCTTAGTCAAGAAATGGAATCGAAAATTTGCAATTTAAACGACTCTTGGAAAAGAACGATCTTGTTTTCTTGATATTTTTTTTGTGTAGGCACTTTTATTGTTGTTTCCGATGTCTCTCTCGTTTTGCGTCTGCTTTTATAATAGTACAACAAGCAGGGCAGAAATTTATTTTCTCAATTGCTTTATTGTTAGAAAGATTTTGCGATCAAAGTAAGTTATTAAAGATGTATGACTAATTGTCAGTAATTGCTTATCTTGTATTGGTGTAAAAACGTGTTTGGATCATACCCTATTAAGCCGAAATCTACCGATGATGTTATCGTAGTCATATAAAAGTGGACCTCTCAGTTGCGGTGTTTCCTAAGCGCTACGATATATCCCACTTAAAAAGAAGCTTAAAAAATATTTTACAAAAAATAAAAACCGACTTCAAAAACACTGAAAAGTTAAAAAAATTATATGAGTAGGTACAGACAACATCACACTTCTATATTGAAGTCGGTCGGTGCCGGTGGTGATGACCTCCTAGAAAGTGTTAAAATTTATCACCGACTTCAATATAGAAGTGTGATGTTGCTTTTACCTATTCTTATATTATTTTTAACTTTTCAGTGTTTTTGAAGTCGGTTTTTATTTTTTGTAAAATATTTTTTGAAGTCGTTTAAAAAGAGCACTTCTCTCGTGGTAGGCAGTAACTGAGCTATGCCCCTGGCGTTACAGATGACGTCCATGAGTGGTGGTTACTACTTACCATCAGGTGGGCCACTGGCTCGTCTGCCACCGATATCGATGAAAAAAATGATTTTGAATAGTGAGCTCAGTCAAGTCTTATTCAAATTTGACACTGTTTGGAAATAGTCGAGATATGAATTATTTGTCATTGGACATTATTTTTTAAAATTACAATCCAACTCTTCAAAAGCAACAAGAACGTGAAGTGAATCAACGGTGAGGTTATAATTTTTTGCCATGGACCCACCGACCGTAATTTTTGCTTGTGCCACGCCCTGGGGACTTATTTTTGAAACAATAGAATTCAAATTCGCATTCGAAATCGTAAGATTCGCATACGAATTTCCAAATTCACTATTTTTGAATACTCATTCCGTGAATTCTGCAACGAGTGGTCCTACCCACTCGTTTTTTATTTCTACTAGTAGAATATACGCAACGTATATACGTTCCGTTTTACATGCGATTCAAAGCTGGTTTTTGTAATTTAATGAGTTATTACCATTGCGGACCTATCGGATTTTATTTTTTCTGCATGTAATAATTTTAATAAAGAATTAGTTTTAATGACAATACTGAATTCGAGTGATTCAAAAATCTTTAAAATTGGGAACAGTAGAATATAATTACACACGTGATTTGTATGCGTGTTCGAATTCAAGATTCATTTCTATTGATTCAAAAATGCGCCTCCTGAGCGCTTGTAATATCTAGGTACATATTTTCACTTATCATTCTATCACCACAGAATCTATTTACGAAAGCTTAGCGTTGTTTTTTTTTAACAACAATGATAAGAAAATTGATCTTCAGAACCTGTATATAGTACCTAAGGTAAAACTCCTGTACCACCCCCGCGAAGAAAATCCAGGACTCCACCCGCCAGTCAAAGCCAACAGCTACCTCAGTCCAACGAAAGCAGTGCTTCGGACGGGTCCATTCTCCAACCCATGTCGGCTCTGGCAAAGATAAGAGAATGGGACTGTGAGGAACTTCCTCCACGACCGATAGACTCAGAAGATGAGTACGATACTGACTCATCCTATGGGAGGAGATCAGCAAGGCCGAGCATGCTGGCTATGCCATCCAGGTCGGGGAGGAGTGCGGGGGTTGAGATGGATATGGCCACAAAACTGGCAAACGAAATGTGGCAGAAGGGAAAGGAGGCGCTCGAAACGGCAGGCAACATAAAAAAAAAAAAGTAGAGCCACCGCCATCGAGTGCCTTCAGACCCTTTATGAAACAACCCTCGCTCTCTCGGACTCCAGATCTCGACATAAATATAACCTGGAGCGAGAATCAAAAAGACATGCCCAGGAGCTCGTCAGAATGGAGAGAGTTTACAACAAAACGATTACAGACCTGACAACGAAACTGACGTCGGCCATTGAGAATCAACATAAAAAAACAGAGGAGACACTCCAACAAACAAACAAAAATCGATGATTGGCTGCGGTTTGAAACCCGTGGATCCCATGAGAAAATAGAGGAGATCTGCGCCAGAGTTAATACAATTGAAAGCATCCTCCGAAACGTTGAAGCCCTCGTTGATAACGTGCAAAAAACACCAGCCAGCTCTAAGCCAGACCCCACCACTGGGGCGATACTGGCAAAGATACAGACGCTCCAGATGTCAATTGATACCTTAAGAAAGGATATTCAGAAAAACTCAACATATCTGGAGCAAACTCTAGGACAGCACTCAAGCACGGAAGAAACAGCCACCAACACCCAGCTGCTAGTGGGCCAGATACTGGGCCGCTTGGATAACAGCAGTACGAGTCCGAATAGTGAGTTGATATCAGAAACGAAGGCTTTACGGGAAAACCTGTCGCAGTTCACTGAGTTACTTACAGCCGGAGCCACGATGGAAAATCAAAAGTTAAATAAAGAACTGCAGCCGATTTGCGAGACGTTGGAGGCAGTCAGATCTGAGCTCAAAACGATGCGGGAGGATAAGAGGGTTCCACTATCGCCACCACCAGCATCCTTAGCTACCGAACTTGCAGCAGCATCAGCACCACAATTGGCAACCAAACCAGTAAGACAGGCTACAACCTATTCTTCTATAACAGCTAAGCCCATCCCACCAAAGCCCCGACAAAACCATACACTAATCATCTCATCCAAAGATGAGATGAAAACAGGTGAGGCTGTCTTAGAACAAATTAGGACAGCTCTTGACAATAAGAACACTGGGGTGAAGGTGGAGCGTGTTAGAAAAGCCAAGAACCGCAAGGTCATATTGAGTTGCGGTACAAAAGAAGACTTGAACTTAGCCAAAGAAAAAGTGAAATACCACAAGGACCTGAGGGTGGAGGTGGCGAGACCCTCAAATCCACATATTATAATTAGAGATGTCCTGGCCTATCACAAGGACCAGGACATAATACAATTTATAACATCTCAGAACAAACACCTCTTCAAAGAAATCGACATTAAAGATGCCATGATGAGAGTTCGCTATAGGAAAAAGGCCAGAAATAACTTAGAGTGCCACCCTGTTCTGGAAGTGTCTCCGTTACTCCACAAAGCACTACTGGAGGCTGGGGTAGTGTATATAGACCTTCAGCGGCGGCCAGTATTTGACCAATCCCCATTAGTACAGTGTACGAAATGCCTGGGGTATGGCCACACAAAACTGATTTGCAAAGAGAAGGAAGACCGCTGCAGTCATTGTGGTCACAAGCACAGATGGACGGATTGTAAGTTACGCAAAGAGGGTAAACCCCCACAGTGCCTTAACTGTCTGGAGGCGCGAGGTAACAGGGATGGACAATCACCTACAACACATAATGCCTTTAGTCACGACTGCCCAGAATGGCAGAAATGGGATGCAATAGCCCGCGAAAAGGTATGCTACTGCTAAGGGCACCACAGTGAGACCCCTCGGAGCTAGCAGTGTGCTGAATATCATCCAAGCAAACCTGAATCGTTCCAAAACAGCTTATGACTGAGTTACTCCGAGTTGCAGAAGACCGCAAAATAGACATCGCTATCGTGCAAGAACCATATGTGGGTAACAAGAGCTATATTAAAAACTATTCCGGCACCAGAATCATACAGTGTTCAACCCACATAGGGAAACCGGTCAAGGCAGCTGTTATCGTTTTTGGCGACAGGCTAAGAGTGACTCAGGACCCTGAGCTAGTCACGGAGAATGAGGCGGCAGTATGGTTGGAGGCGACGGGCCTGCGCCTCGGAGTGATATCAGTCTACTGTGAGGGGAATGAAAATATTGAAGACAATATAAACAAGCTAAAATATTTTATAGAAAAATTAGGTGTGAGGGACCTCATCATGGCGGGGGATATTAACGCGTGGAGTCCGTGGTGGGGGAGTAGATCCGAGGACAGAAGGGGGGAACAATACACTGCTTTCCAGAACGAGATGAACCTGGAGATCCTAAACACAGGTGTTATACCCACATTCGAAACCTACAGGGCTGGAAGGCTGTTTGCAAGTCATGTTGACGTCACAGCGTGCAGTCAGCCCTTGTTAGGAAAGATAACCGATTGGAGGGTAGACAGAGATCTCATAACGTCCGACCATAACGCCATCACATATACTCTACTGCAACAGAACGTCATAGAAAGATTGACACCTATAAACACAAGAGTATATAATACTACCAAAGCAAAGTGGACGGAGTTCATCAGAGAATTCAAAACCAAAATACAAGAGGAGAACCTAAGTACCTCACTCATCAATTCCACACAAGACCTAAACGCAATGGTAGGAAAATACACATTACTGGTGCAAAACGCTTGTGACCTAACGATTCCTAAAATAAAGGCAAAACAGGGGAAACCGACACCACCCTGGTGGACAAGCACACTGGAGCTGAAGAAGAAAGAGGTGCTTCAAAAGAAACGCAGAATCAGGAACGCGACCCCTCACCGCAGGGAACAGGTCTGGGAAGAATACCACAGGGCTAAAACTGAGTATGCAGATATGGCAAGTTACGAACAAACAAACAGCTGGAAGGAGTTCTGCACAAGACAGGAAAAGGAGAGTATGTGGGACGCGGTTTACAGAGTCTTGCGGAACACTTCACGAAAACAAGAAGAAGTGCTCCTTAAAGATCAAAACGGACACACCCTGACTCCACAAGAATCCGCAGAGCTTCTCACTAACACATTCTATCCCAACGATACAACGGAAACCGACTCAGCTTATCACAACATGATCCGAACACTGACTGACAACACCATTTGGAAGGACAACCACCTGGGACGGAATGAACCACCGTTCACAGAGGCGGAACTGGAATCGGTGCTAAGAAACCAAAACCCAAAGAAAGCACCGGGACCAGATGGACTAACGGCCGACGTGTGCACAACAGCTATCAGAGCTGATGGAGGTGTGTTCTTGGGAATAGCGAACAAATGTTTATCCCTGATGCATTTTCCTGATCAGTGGAAAGCAGCACACGTGATTGTTCTAAAAAAGCCAGGGAAAGAGGACTATACACATCCTAAATCCTACAGACCCATTGGTTTGCTATCGGTACTGGGAAAAATCGTCGAAAAACTGATGATAAATAGACTGCAGTGGCACCTCTATCCTTCACTAAGCGCAGGCCAGTATGGCTTTATGCCGCAGCATGGAACCGAAGACGCCCTCTATGACTTGGTTGGACACATTAGGAGGAAAATTCAGGAAAAAAAGTTGGTGCTAATGGTCTCGTTAGATATAGAGGGTGCCTTCGATAACGCGTGGTGGCCAGCGCTCAAACAACAACATGTCAATAAGAAATGCCCCAGAAACCTCTACTATATGATAGAATCCTATCTAAGTGATCGGAAAGTAGAGGTCAATTACGCAAGAGAAAGAGCAGGAAAAGAAACAAATAAAGGATGCGTTCAAGGTTCGATTGGGGGCCCCACATTCTGGAATGTTATCCTGAACTCCCTGCTTGTGTGGATGGAGGGGAGGGAAGTGCACTGCCACGCTTTTGCTGATGATGTAGTCCTGGTATTCGACGGCGAAACAGCGCAACAAATAGAAGAGACCGCAAACGGGATACTGGACGGGGTGCTCAAATGGGGAAGTCATAACAAACTTAATTTTGCACCACACAAGACCAAAGCAATGGTGCTAACAAATAAATTAAAGTATGACCAACCCATTGTGATGATGTCTGGACAAAATATTGAATTGGTACACGCGATCAAAGTACTCGGTCTCACTATAGACAGACACCTGAATTTCGTTGAGCATGTGTCAGAACAATGCAGAGAGGTAACTGACCTGTATAAGCAAATAGCACGTGCAGCGAGAGTCTATTGGGGACTGAACGGTGAGATCATCAGAACAATATACGTTGCGGTCGTAGAGCCTATAATGCTGTACGCTAGCAGTACATGGCACGGGGCTGCGGAATCAGTAAGGGTTAAAAAACAGCTCGAGTCGGTTCAACGGAACTTTGCCATAAAAATCTGCAAGGCCTACAGAACAGTATCCTTGACGTCTGCCCTAACACTTTCGGGACTGCTCCCGCTGGATCTACGTGTGCAAGAATCAGCAACATTATATAAAACAAAAAAAAGAGACTGCGTTAACCACCTGCCGTACGGCAGAACTTTAGAGAAACATGTCAGAGTCCTAGAGAGACCACACCCATCTCACCGAATTCTGGTCGGCTATGACTGTCTAGAGGATACTACACCATCAACCCTCAGAAAACACAAAATCTCAAACTTCCAGATATACACAGATGGCAGCAAAATTGAGGGGGGAGTAGGCGCTGCCTTCACATGCTGGACAGAGGGCAAAGAATCCGCAAACTATACATTCACGCTCGATCATGCACAGTCTTTCAGTCGGAACTGTATGCTTTGCACAGGGCAATAAAGATGGTCCGGGAGGAGGGAGTGTGGACGGCATCTATATTGAGTGACTCCATGTCTTCTTTGGACATCATAACAAACCCTAAAGCTGACCACCAGCTTGTGCAGAGGATACATGAAGACATAAGGGAGATCAGAAGCAGAGGTGGAGAGATTAACCTATTCTGGCTTAAAGCACACGTGGGAACAGCGGGCAACGAGAGAGCGGACGAACTGGCGAAGATGGCGGCTCTTGCAGATGGGGGGACGTTTGACTACGGAGATATCCCCGTGTCATATGTCAAAAAGAAAATTAGGGAGGAATCAGTCCGCATATGGCAGGACCGGTACGAAACCTCTAACACTGGGGTAACGACTA
Source organism: Schoenobius gigantellus (assembly GCA_963935595.1). Classification (NCBI taxonomy): domain Eukaryota; kingdom Metazoa; phylum Arthropoda; class Insecta; order Lepidoptera; family Crambidae; genus Schoenobius; species Schoenobius gigantellus. The sequence continues at coordinate 21,409,451 of OZ012548.1, forward strand.
AGTGGTTCTTTCCAGACCAGAAAAAAGCCTACAACTGGGTCAGAAGGGAAAAACTTTCACCTTTACTGGTGCAGGCCTTTACGGGACACGGAGGCCTCGCAGAGTACCTCCATAGATTTAGGCTAAAAGATAGCCCAGGTTGTGAGTGCGATCCAACCGAGTCTGAATCTGTATGGCACGTGATACTGGACTGCCCCAGGTTTGCTGGTGCCCGCCATGATCTGTGCCAGAGGATACAGACAACGGTCTCCAAACAAAATATCCACGCTCTGCTAGTGGACAAGAGATCAAAGAACTCAGTCGTGCAGTTTGTTGAGACAGTAATGGAGACGGTCGTCCGTCGCAATAAAAACTGCACGCCACCAGCACCCGAGGAAAGGTCAAACCTTCATAGAGTAATGCAACCAAGGCAAGACACAACGACCACAAAAGAGATGGCACAGGAAAACTGGTTGGGTGCCGGAGAGGGGGGCACACCCGGAATTAAAACGAGAGGAGTGGCGCTGTTTATGGATAGTGGGAGGGAAAGGTTGGGAATTAGTTGCTGTGTAGCTGAAGCCAGAAAACACATAGCTATTTCACCAGGCTTGGCGGTCCTGTTGAAAGGCAGCACCACCAGAGCCACTATCAAAAAAAAAGACATATGAGGCAATGCCGGAGGTGGTGCTGGCCGGAAACAAGTGCAGAATCGTGCGCTCCAGGAACAAGTCCATCCTTCTCTTATCCAGAGACATGGACAACAAGTCGCCATTTACCAAGGCAGGGGAATTACTGGGAAAGCTAGAGGGTGGCCCAAAGGTCATCAGTGTGGATGTTATGAGGGCGGACCTAGAGAGAGGCGAAGTGCCAGACTATACTCTCCTCACGAGGGCAGCCAATAAGCCAGAAATTATTGTGTACGAGGGCCGAGGTCAAAATCTTGACTTCCTACTGAAAAACAAGGAGCAGACACCACGCCATGGCCAAACGGAGAGCGGCTCAGCCAGACTACAAAGGCTACACGAAGAAGCAAGGCAAGCAGAGAGTCTAAGAACACGCCTTCTGTCGCGTAGATCCCCGACCGAACACCTAATCAGGGGAATTTGCGTTGCCCTGGAAGGATCGAGTAATAGAACGCCGCCTCTTAGAATCACCCCAGAAAAAACTACACCCCAAGCGGAGATGCCCCTCTCAAGCAAAATAACCACACTTGAAGACATGGGGAGGGTTCGCCCGCCAACACGCATTGCGGTAAACCGGGACGAAGACAAACTAGTCAACGCCTATCTGGAATATGTTGAGATATTGCGTGCATCGCTGCAGGTAAAATATACTGCCTGCAGAGAAATACTAGAAGCATTCCAGAACGATGCTCGCATGTTGCTACGAGAACGGCTGGATACGGCGAAGGCAGTAGTCTATAATAACGACACTGGAACAGTGTTGGCGGGTGGCCCCAGAGTGGGAAATCACCGATACATGGCAGCATATAGTGGAACGACGGGTATGGTTCTCGAGGATCGTGAACGGACATCAGAGAGGGGAGCCCCAGCATTCTATACCCCCGCCGAGGACCCAATAGTCGTGGTTGCTAAGTGCACCCGTTTCCTGTTGGAGGGCAGGATCCTAGAGACCGCTAAGGCGGTGACGGGAACCTGGACCTTAGAACCTTGGGAAAAGATAAAAATTCGGTGGATAGACGGGGTACCGGGATGTGGGAAGACCACCTGGCTCCTTAAAAACTTTCAGTTAAAGGAAGACACGATCCTCACCAGCACACTCGAGACGGCTAAAGAGCTAACGGCGGAAATAATGGGTCGTGTGGGCGCTGTCGCAAAGGGGAAAGTAAGAACCATTGCTTCGGTACTGATAAATGGATTAAAGGAGTCTAAGCGTCTACTCGTGGACGAGGCTCTGATGGTTCATTTTGGAGCCATAATAATGGCAAGCAGGCTGTGCGGGGCAAGAGAACTGGTGTTAATGAGTGATACAAACCAGATCCCCTTTATCGACAGAGACAACCTATTTGAAATGCAATACAAAGACCCAATTGCCGTAACGACAGTCTCAGAAAAGATACTCTGCACACACCGATGCCCGATGGATGTAGTATACGCCCTGAAGGAGGTGTACGGGGGCATATACACGTCCAGGGATGCACTGAGATCCCTAACTTCCACCATGACATCAGAAGCAGTGTCCAGAAGGACTGACCCGGAAACGCTATTCTTGACCTTCACCCAAGAAGAAAAGGAAGCGTTCGAAACGAAAGGGTATGGTACTGGAGAGAATTCCAGACTGCTGACGATACATGAGGCTCAGGGGCTGACATACCGTAAGGTGATAGTGCTAAGAGGCAGAGAACCAAAAAACCCGGTCCATGACAGTGTCCCTCACGCTGTAGTGGCAATTTCCAGGCATACGGAATCATGTATATACTTTTGTGGGGAGCATAAGGAGCATGACGCCATAAAACAACTAATTGCCCAGTCCAATTCAGCAACTGACGATGAAATAAAAAATTATAATTTGCAGATGGCGTTCAAAGACCTAAATAACGCAGCGATCTAGGTGCTGCCCCATTAGCAGAAAAATGCATGCATAACGAGGAATCCCTGGATAGCGGATGAGCGGGTGCGCCGTGGATGGCGCTTCGATTGCACATTGCATCGGTGTCGTATTCCGCAGACTGTAAACAGTGCGAATACTGCTTATAGTGTGCGGAATGTGGCGCCTGCGGGGTTATTGTCTGGGAGAATCTATCGCAATCGCTTACACTTGACAGTCGCCGTCCATCCGTCGCGTCGTTGACGCGGGGCTCTGCGAAGACATACTTTATAAAAGTATGTCTTCGCAGAGACTTGCTTCGGCGCACCCGCTCATCCGCTATCCAGGGATTCCTCGTTATGCATGCATTTTTCTGCTAATGGGGCAGCACCTAGATCGCTGCGTTATTTAGGTCTTTGAACGCCATCTGCAAATTATAATTTTTTATTTCATCGTCAGTTGCTGAGTTGGACTGGGCAATTAGTTGTTTTATGGCGTCATGCTCCTTATGCTCCCCACAAAAGTATATACATGATTCCGTATGCCTGGGAATTGCCACTACAGCGTGAGGGACACTGTCATGGACCGGGTTTTTTGGTTCTCTGCCTCTTAGCACTATCACCTTACGGTATGTCAGCCCCTGAGCCTCATGTATCGTCAGCAGTCTGGAATTCTCTCCAGTACCATACCCTTTCGTTTCGAACGCTTCCTTTTCTTCTTGGGTGAAGGTCAAGAATAGCGTTTCCGGGTCAGTCCTTCTGGACACTGCTTCTGATGTCATGGTGGAAGTTAGGGATCTCAGTGCATCCCTGGACGTGTATATGCCCCCGTACACCTCCTTCAGGGCGTATACTACATCCATCGGGCATCGGTGTGTGCAGAGTATCTTTTCTGAGACTGTCGTTACGGCAATTGGGTCTTTGTATTGCATTTCAAATAGGTTGTCTCTGTCGATAAAGGGGATCTGGTTTGTATCACTCATTAACACCAGTTCTCTTGCCCCGCACAGCCTGCTTGCCATTATTATGGCTCCAAAATGAACCATCAGAGCCTCGTCCACGAGTAGACGCTTAGACTCCTTTAATCCATTTATCAGTACCGAAGCAATGGTTCTTACTTTCCCCTTTGCGACAGCGCCCAGACGACCCATTATTTCCGCCGTCAGCTCTTTAGCCGTCTCGAGTGTGCTGGTGAGGATCGTGTCTTCCTTTAACTGAAAGTTTTTAAGGAGCCAGGTGGTCTTCCCACATCCCGGTACCCCGTCTATCCACCGAATTTTTATCTTTTCCCAAGGTTCTAAGGTCCAGGTTCCCGTCACCGCCTTAGCGGTCTCTAGGATCCTGCCCTCCAACAGGAAACGGGTGCACTTAGCAACCACGACTATTGGGTCCTCGGCGGGGGTATAGAATGCTGGGGCTCCCCTCTCTGATGTCCGTTCACGATCCTCGAGAACCATACCCGTCGTTCCACTATATGCTGCCATGTATCGGTGATTTCCCACTCTGGGGCCACCCGCCAACACTGTTCCAGTGTCGTTATTATAGACTACTGCCTTCGCCGTATCCAGCCGTTCTCGTAGCAACATGCGAGCATCGTTCTGGAATGCTTCTAGTATTTCTCTGCAGGCAGTATATTTTACCTGCAGCGATGCACGCAATATCTCAACATATTCCAGATAGGCGTTGACTAGTTTGTCTTCGTCCCGGTTTACCGCAATGCGTGTTGGCGGGCGAACCCTCCCCATGTCTTCAAGTGTGGTTATTTTGCTTGAGAGGGGCATCTCCGCTTGGGGTGTAGTTTTTTCTGGGGTGATTCTAAGAGGCGGCGTTCTATTACTCGATCCTTCCAGGGCAACGCAAATTCCCCTGATTAGGTGTTCGGTCGGGGATCTACGTGACAGAAGGCGTGTTCTTAGACTCTCTGCTTGCCTTGCTTCTTCGTGTAGCCTTTGTAGTCTGGCTGAGCCGCTCTCCGTTTGGCCATGGCGTGGTGTCTGCTCCTTGTTTTTCAGTAGGAAGTCAAGAAATCGTTATCAAATTGATGGCGATTGTGGTGGATTTTTTCTTGGACAGTGACCCACCTGGCATGGCGCCATCGATGGCGCGCCCCCTTGTCTGTTGTCCGAAAAATCCCTCATTAAATTTATATATAGTTTTATATTACAGTATAAATGTACGTATTTATGATATAGTTCACAACTGGTATGTATGTGTGTAATGTGCGGTCGGCGGCGCGTAGAGCCCATTATATTGCACTAAGAAAACCTGCATTATTACGAGCGATATAAGATCTGTCTCATGGTCGATATGTGGGCTCTGAAGCGTTGCCGTTTGTACGTTTGTTTAGTATAATATGGTAGGGTATCATAATAGTTATATTGTAAAGTATATTTTAATTTATAAGCTACGCAAATGTAGAAAAAAAAAGTTACTAAGTGATAATTGTTATTTATAAGGAGTTTAAAAAGGAATTTTGTAAAAAAAATAATAATAATTTGAACAAGGGCATGGACTAAGAGTCTGTGGAGTAAACATAATAATAATTAAAAAAAAAACCTGTATATAGTAAATTTCAACAGTCTCGCTCGTTAGAGAAAATAATGGAGTTAATATTCATAGAGTTTGACGCGATCGCCATGTTGTGATCGAGTGCCTGCTAACTCGTCACGGCCACTTGTTTCCCCATACCGAATTGCTAACTGGCTTTGCCTGATCTGACAACCTATTTTCAAACGAACCGCTCGATCCGCGTTGATGGATCGGCATTACGCGTGTTAAGTTTAAATTAAATTTTAATATTTGATTATAATGATATAGTGGAATAAAACATACTTCAATTTAAAAATGACGCGTGCCTGTGAAAATAATAGCGTATGTGATATTGTTGTAACTGTACTTTCACTATAATAATATAATGATTAAATCTTTGGAGATTTTGAACAAAAACATTGCTCTCTTCTAAATGCGCAGTAAAATTTTAAGAAGCCATAATTCAACCGGTGATTGGCTTAAATAAAATATTAAACTGTTGGTAAAATTGGTATAGTTAGTGATATTGTATGTGTCATAATTTGGAAATACCTCTATAAAAGATAAAAATGTGTCTAAGGTGTCTTAAAACTTAAATATTATTATTAAGCTATGAAACGTTAAACCTATGGTTAATTTTTGCCTAAAATACAAAGCGTCAAGGTGAACCATCTCGAAGGTTAATGGTGTTCCACATTACACCAACATATGTACGTACCTACGCTCTCTGAAGAGTCAACACAAGCGCATGTGACGAGCCCCCGAGGAGTTAATTAGGAGACGTGACCGAATCCCTGTCATGCTGAAATGTTTGATAAAGTGCCTTAATACGAAGCTAGAGTACCGTGAATTGAACGACGATGTCTTGATTTGAGAATAATGCTAAATAATGTATTATAAATAACATTTAAAATTTGTGAATAAATCAAGAACTTCACCAATTGAATTGTGAATATTCATTCTTACTTTTTTCTCTCTGTTACCTTAAAACTAATTTTACGCCTAATTTAATATACAAGAATCATTGTGAAATTATTATAGGTAAACCAACAAATAAAGAGATTTAGTTTTATGACCGTCCTGAGTGTCCTGACTTTAAGTAGGTATAAAATAGCTTACACAATTTTGAAGCCCTGGCAATAATGAAATTGAATATATGCAACATTTTTTTTATTTGGACCGAACATTAATTACTTGTTTTTTGTTTGAAAGTATATCAAATGTTGACAAAAATAGCAGGGTACAACAGTAGCATTTCATTTATTATTTTAAGTACGTATGATCCTTATTTACACTCAATGCTGACGTTATAAATACAAGCATACGCATAAGTACGTGTGTTTTCTAAGTATTTAATTAAACGAATCGATAAAGACAACGACCAGTACAGCTGTCACCAGCTGATGAATAAATAGTGACACTATTATTAATTCAGATAAATAATGAATCATTTACTGGGTAAATAAAGTTTATGAAATATCGCAGTAAATATTTTTAGGTTGAGTGTCAATTACGATGAGCGATGGCTATTAAAATCCAGCTACAGCTAGGATAGGATAGGAATAGGAATAACTACAGCTAGGATATCAGCATTAGACTCGCTTGGACTTATGGAGGGATTTCGGATCTCTATGTGTGTTCTACCGGTTCAATATTAAGCGCTTTAAAGAACTCTGATATCAACTTTTTCCATCGATGTCGTATTAGTCGATATCGCAGTGGGGTTCATTCATGTTATCTGAAAGCGGATGCCCTAGTTGCAGGTAATATTCCATGGATGATCTTCCCACTACAGTTTCCCAAGTTCTTTATAGTACTAAAAATAAAAAAAATATTCAGTAGGTCCAAGTTACCGGTCATCACACCACTCTCCTCATCAATCTAGAGCATTGATCAGACAAAAAAATAAAATCGTGGGGCGTAGCGTAACATAATCAAGGACGGATCCAGCTTTGGCGCCATGGGGGGGGGGGGGGGGGGGTCAAATAGTTGTGGTCAAGTCACAAGAAGTTATAATTAAATTGTGATAATAATAGATACCTACAGGTAAAAAGTAGGTATTTTATCAATGTACTAACTGTTGACCGCGACTTCATCCGCGTGGTAATGGAGCATTGATTTACTACCAAACGTAGATAGAGCGCTTCATACAAAAACGCGCTCACAAATCTGTCACCTAATAGACTATACATTTGTACTCGCTGATATATACTTGAATATGCACGCCCGAATGAAAATTACCATAAAGAAAGTACCGTATTTATCGAATTCAACCTTATTCTGCATTATTACGGCAACTGTTTTAAGTACAACCGTGGGAAGTTACATCATTTCATACCTGGCCACAGATACAACGACGCTTTAGTAATTGCTACAAGAAAATATCAACTTTATACTCTCAAACATAATGCTTGAAATTGCTTATCGCCTTGTCGCTCCAACGCATGAATGAGATAACACATCGTAATACGACGCCCGTGCGAGCGAGACGATTGTGATGTACTGACACTGACACGAAGCGACATGTTTATGATTAAAATAATTGTTTTTGATTGGTTTTTACGTATAAATCGAATATTTGAATACATGATAAGATGTATAATGAGTTTACTTACGCAAAATATGAAATCCCGTCTTTTTTCTGCCGTTTCTGGCTATTGTTACCATAACTTTTGAATGCGCACTTCGGCATGTTTACATGCCGACAGCTAATCACTCACTATGGAATGGAACTGCACGAGTCGCGATTGAGCAGTTCTTCACCGGCCCACTTCTTGATCGTTCATGCGTTATCTACCTTTGGTAGTAAATCAATGTAATGGAGATATAAAGTAGGTACTATGAAGTATAATGATGTTACATATTTCATCCAACAGGGCCCTGTCGTATAATCTGTTCCTACCTGCCATGTCTTAACTACGAGTATATTCTATCTCTCTTCAAGTTTTCACCTACAGAAAGCATAGAACTTCATATAAACATGCGAGAGCCCTTAGTTGAGCTCTGTCGCATAATCAAAAATCGTTTTTAGCGAAAATTTACTAACTATCTATTAACTAGGTACCTCCCTGTCAAATTTTAAGTTTGTAGCACAAAATATTAAGTAGGTACTTTCATACAAATTCACGAGAGCCCTAAGACCTCCTTAATCCGGCTCTGTCGCAAAATCTTTTCTTTGTGAACGTCTAGTAACTATGCTATTAACTACCACTCTGCAAAATATAAATTTTGTAGCACAAAAAATCAAGTACTTTCACACAAACTTGCGAGAGCCAATCGACCTTAATCTGTCCCTGTCGCAAAATTGTTATTCAGCGAACGTCTACTATCTCTCCTCCAAATTTCAAGTATGTAGCAAAAAAAAAGAAGGATTTTCATACAAATTAACGAGACCGCTTAGACCTCCTTAATCCGGGCCCGGTTGCAAAATCCGTTTTAGCGATCGTCTACTAACTACCTCCCTACCAAATTTCAAGTTTCTCGCAATAAAATAAAGGACTTTGATACAAATTTGCGAAAACCCTTAGATCTCCTTAATCCGTCCCTGTCGCAAAATCTGTCTTAGCGAATGTCTACTAAAACTACATCCCTACCAAAATTCAAGTTTCTCGCAATAGAAATAAAGGACTTTCATACAAACTTGCGAGAGCCCTTAGACTTCCTTAATCCGTCCCTGTCGCAAAATCTGTTTAACTACTTCGTTGCCAAGACCGCGTATATACGGGGCGCGGGGTCGCGCGCGGTGTGCCAGCACCGCGTATCTGCGGTTTACGGCGCTTGAACTTTTATAGGCCAATGTGCGGCCGGCACGGACGAGGAAGACCAGCAACGAACGTTTTCTGCGGCGGTTGCTAATTCACCAATCACATCCCACAATTGTGATTATCAAAAATATAAGAAATCTGCGATTTTTACCCTAATAAACATTGATATAAAATGAAATGCATAGTCCCGCGTAATTGCGGAGCTGGCACAGGGAATGGAATTTCCAATCCGTGTGCCAGGCCCGCATATGTGCGGGCTTTAATTTATTTATCAATTCCATACAAAATATTATTATTATTTATAGTTTCATGCTAATTTTATTATATTTGGCAATATAGGAGGTAAAACAGACTTTAAAATGTTTTGGTCACACGCGTCACTCCAGACATTTTACCCGGCAGCGAAGTTGTTAAGCAAACATTTACTAACTACCACCCTATCACATTTCAAGTTTCTCGCAAAAAAATGAAGGACTTTCATAAAAACTTGCGAGAGCCTTTAGACCTTCTTAATCCGGCCCTGTCACAAAATCCGTTCTTAGCGGACGTCTACTTACTACCTCACTGCATTTATTTTAAGTTTGTAGCAAAAAATGAAGAATTTTTATATAGGTAAGCCTGCGAGAGCCCTTAGACCTCCTTAATTCGGCCCTGTCGCAAAATCTGTTTTAGCGAACATTTACTAACTACTTTCCTACCAAATTTCAAGTATCTCGCAAAAAAATTAAGGACTTTCATACAAACTTGCGAGAGCCTTTAGACCTTAATCCGACTCTGTCACAAAATCCGTTCTTAGCGGACGTCTACTAACTACCTCACTGCATTTAAGTTTGTAGCAAAAAATTAAGAATGTTTATATGAACCTGCGAGCACTTAGACCTCCTTAATTCGGCCCTGTCACAAAATCCGTTCTTAGCGGACGTCTACTAACTATAAACTACCACCCTGCCAAATGTCAAGCAGTTTTCGAGATTTCTTTATGAGTGACCTTTCGCTTAGCACTATTACTTATATTGGAATTTCAAGTTTTTAAACTTAGTACTTTATTAACTTTTATGAAAATAGCAGTTGATTGAAGTAAGTTTAGTCGTTCCGAATGAGGATAGGTCTTGCTAGACGTTAATCGAAACAAAGCGCGCGCAAGTGTCACACGAAATGTGACATCAGATGAAAGGTGGCGGGTGGTGCGGTAAAATTCAAATTTTATATGCGTTCGTTCCGGAATGATACGTTTGCCATCATACAAAGAATAAGGTATATTAGATTAATTAATTAAATATTGAAGGTACTTCCATAAAATCTATATTGTGACAAATAATTTATAAAAACATTATGTTTAACAAGTTTAATTAGTGGTCTACCTTGGTCCTGGACCCAGCCCAGGGGGGGTCATGACCCCCATGACCCTCCCCCTGGATCCGCCCTTGAACATAATAATATGTAAATAGCATTTCTATAATATAATGATTGATAGAAATTTGAAGCCACGATTTAATTTTTTTGTCTGATCAATGCCCTAGATTGATGAGGAGAGTTATGCGATCACTGGTAATTTGTACTTACGGAATTATTTAATAATTTTTAGCACGTTATGTAAGTACGTCATAATTATCTTTACTTTCAATAAAACCGTTTAACTTATTTTTTTTACTTATTTTATTTTCTAGTTATTAATTTTTATCATTGTGTACAGTATTCCACAAGTCTTGACTTGTAGAATACAGTACACTATAAAAAAATTAATCCAAGATGGCCGCCGTCACAAAGTGGCGAATTACATATTGTTACGTTTCCGGGGTGGGTGTTTAATAGAAAATTGCGAAACACCGACAATTAGAGATAGGATTTAATTTAGCACTAATTAAACCACTTTACTAAACACTAAACACCCAATATGCTTCACTATAAAATGCTTTCAAGTCGCAAATGATCGCTCCAAGTCGCTTTGTATCGCTTGATCCGCTCAGTTTTCAAAAGAACTGTCCGTCCGCATTTTTTTTCAGCAAACGTAGTTTGCCAACCACTATGCGGAGTGGAGGTGGAGAATCCTCATGGATACCCACACGTACGGCCGTACGAGTTATGCCGGACTCTTACCGACTAAACTCCACCTTATGCCTTTAACCAAAGGTCCTTAAGGCTTCATCGGATGGCGACCGCCCCTCGAGAGATGAGGCGGTGCAGCATCCGTCCGCATTCGCCCTCGCGCTTATATGTATAGTAGGACCGGTGGACATTCGAGGCATTCGAGAATGTTCTATTCTCGAACATTCCGTACCCGATCGATTGATTGTCTTCTCGAAAGTTCCGTGGTATGCCCGATTATATTCTGTCTCTGTCAGCATGTTCTATCTCTGTCAGCCAGCACGACTAGAAGTTTCTAGATGCATTTCGATCTATCTTTTGTATCTGGAAGGTGCTGACTTATCGTGCTATCTCACTCAGTTCTACTGAAAATTTAGTCTGTTTACGCTCGAGGATGAGCGAGTGGCAACACTGCATTGTGGTCTGTGCAGTGAGAGCCTTTTTGGCGGCCGGCCGCATGTGACATGTCAGTCGAGTCGGGTCGCAATGTCATGACATTGTTAGAGGTTATGTCCGGGCCGGAATAAAATGTAATATAACTAACAAATTGTGTTATGCGCGGCGCACCTAATATCGGGGTGCGAAAGCCCGCTTGGTGTTGCGCAAAAGTATTATCGTCGCATGTGTGAGCCGTGGTGGCCTAATAGGCATTTGTAGTGCTCCGGTCTCCACCGGTGGATCCACCGCAGAACTTCAGGAGCCGCGACTTCCTTCGAGCTAGCTCAGGAAGTCCACCGGCTACATACGCAGACTGAACGGAGACAAGGTAAACATTATCTGTATCGGTTTTTGGATTCAGCAATCAAAGCATCATTCGGCGAAACGCCGACGTGGTGGTGTCTACTCCGGGCACCACCATCTCTTGGTAGCAGAGCGTGGTTTTTAGATTTGAGTGGTTGATTAGTATTGTACAATTAATATTGTAATCTTGTTGGTTATCCAAACGGGCAATACATATTAATTGGTTTTGATTTTTCTTTTTTTTTTTTTATGGATGGCCCGGCAAATGACCTCCTCTCGCCTGATGTTAAGCGGTGAAAGAGGCCCAAATGAGTTGACAGATAGAGTAGGGACGACATCCACTCTCCTACCTGCCCGCCCCTTGCCGGCCCAAAAGATGCTTTTTCACGCCTCTTTTGAAGGAACCCATGTTGTAGGATGGAGGAAACACGTGCGCAGGTAGAGAATTCCAAGTGTGGGATGAACGACAGAAGAAGGAATCTTGGAATTTCTTGGTACGGTGTGAAAAGGAGGACACAGTGTATGGATGACTCCGAAGGCCCTTACGCGTGTTTCTGTTAAGGAATGGAGAGGGAGGGATAAGGTTAAAGAGCTCCTCAGAGCATTCCCCATGGAACATTCGGTAAAAGGCGCTAAGAGAGGCGATGTCACGACGAAGTTGTAGAGGCTCGAGGGTGTTAGTTGCCTCTACATCGCCAATTATGCGAATAGCGCGACGCTGCAATCTGTCCAGAGCATCGAGGAGGTACTGAGCGGAGCCGTCCCAAAGGTGCGAGCAATATTCCACGCAAGACCTAACCTGAGTTTTATACAACAAGCATAGTTGATCCGGCGCAAAATACCTACGCACCTTGTTCAGGACACCGAGTTTCCGTGAGGCAGTAGTTATGACGGATTCGATGTAGTCTCTGGGGTTCAGATCGCAGCGAATGTTCATTCCGAGCAAGGTGATGTTGCTCTGTGTGTGAAGGGTTGTGCCCTGAAGAGAAGGAAGGGGGAGGAAAGGTGACCTTTTCGCCGAGAACACGCACACCTGTGTTTTCTTAGCATTGAACTCAACAAGATTGTTGGAGCCCCATTCGGAGACGAGGTCCAGCGTCCTGTTGAGCTCAATGATAAGATTCTGCCTTTCCCTACCAATATCACCACGAGCAGCCCCCGAGGCTCCGTGATATCCCCCATGCACTGTACTGTCGTCTGCATAGCAATGTATAGCTCCCAAGGAAAGCATATCATTGATATGCAGAAGAAACAATGTGGGGGATAGAACGGAGCCTTGCGGAACACCAGCGATCACTGCCACGAACCGCGAAGCGCAGCCGTCAACGACAACGCGAATTCTACGCTCGTGGAGAAAGCTGGCAATCCACGTACAGAACTGCGCGGGTAATCCGTATGCCGGAAGCTTGGAAAGAAGAGCCTTGTGCCAGACTCTATCAAAAGCTTTGGCGATGTCGAGACTAATAGCCACCGATTCGCCGCGCTTATCGATAGATTCACCCCATTTGTGCAAAAGGAACGCTAGAAGGTCACCTGTTGACCGTTTAGGACGAAACCCATACTGTCGGTCATTAAGTAACGAGTGACCTTCCAGGTAACGGATCAGCTGTGTATTAAGGATCCTCTCCATGATTTTACACAAAATGGAAGTGACGGCTATAGGACGATAGTTAGCCGGTTAGTTAGCCGGATTGCTGATTTTAAACCGACTACAATCTCATTTGTGGACCGATCTCCCTAACTAGTTGTCATTGTATATTAAATCATACCATCGTCGTCGTCCTTAATCATTGTATATGAAAAATTGGGGTTAAATGCCTTTTGTTGTTCTAGTTAAGTTCTAGCATTTACCTATATTTGATTTTGGTTTGTTTTTTCATATCTTTGTTTTGCCCTTGAATATTTTGTTTGTTAAGTTGTAAACTTATACTTGAATTTAATTTGTTGAAAAAATTTTGCTGCTAAATGACTTTGCTGTTGTTGTAAACTTGTAATACACTATTTTGCTGTGTTAAGTTTTAGCATTTACATTTGATTTTGTTTTGTTTGCCTTTGAATATTATGTTTGTTAAGTTATTGACTTAATAGTTGAATTTAATTTGTTTGAAAAATTCTATTGTTAAATGCCTTTGTTGTTCTAGTTAAGTTCTAGCATTTACACTTGATTTTGGTTTGTTTATATATTTTGTTCTGCTTTGAAGTTCCTCCCGATCTGTTTTATTGTCTGCGGTTGTCGGTCTGTTTGTCCGTGTATTATTATAGTGTTATTAATTTTGGTGCAAAATGGTCCCGCCAGTCAGCCCGCTTAGTGGTGCCCGCGCGGGTGCACAAAAGATTTTGAGATGGTTTGCTAGTGCCGTCGCTTTGGTAGACCGACCAGACCGAGAACAGGCCTTGTTAATTCGGCATGAGGGAGTACCTGCTCGCTTGAAGGAATTGGAGCAGCTTTTCGTTGCTCATCAACAATATCTGCTCGACCACCCAGCCGAGGGTGCCGCTGAGTTGCGGGCAGTCGACCATTTTAATGCCGATTATGATCAATGTTTTGAACAGGCGGATGTGATCATAAACAAGGCTCAGGCTATCCTATTCGCCCGGAGGGGTGAGTCGTGCACGCCCGGGGAGGTCAAGCTTACCCCGGCCGGCTTGCTGGGCAGACTGCCCACTTTAGACATCCCAACCTTTGATGGGAACCTGGCTTCTTGGATGGGGTTCATTAACCTCTTTGATAGCCTGGTTCACTCGAGGGACGACCTGTTCCCTAGCCAGAAATTGGCCTATTTGCTCTCTGCCTTACGTGGAGAGGCTGGTGTGCTTGTCAAGCCTACCCCGGCCGGCTTGCTGGGCAGACTGCCCACTTTAGACATCCCAACCTTTGATGGGAACCTGGCTTCTTGGATGGGGTTCATTAACCTCTTTGATAGCCTGGTTCACTCGAGGGACGACCTGTTCCCTAGCCAGAAATTGGCCTATTTGCACTCTGCCTTACGTGGAGAGGCTGGTGTGCTTGTCCAGCATCTACCTGTCAACGATGACAGTTATGAGATTGCAAGGGCGTTGTTGACCGCCCGGTATCAGAATGTTCGCTTGCTAGCGGACACACATGTGGCTGCCATTTTAGGGCTGCCACGAGTATTGCGGGTCTCCTCATTGAGGAAGGAGATTTTGAACCCGCTGTTAAGCGCTATTAATGCGCTCAAACGACTTGACCTACCGGTGGACCAGTGGTCCTTCATATTGCTCCACCTCATCCTCAATAAGCTTCCCATGGAGATGAAGGGGCGTTTTGAACAAAGGTATGGGGGCAATAGTGCCTCGTACCTACCCCCCTTCTCGGATCTCCTCAGATTTTTGGAGGATGAGTGTCGGATGACCGACCACTTGGATCTGGCTCCTATACCGGGACCGAGTACAGGCCGCTATGAGGCGACCCGGGCAGCGCCACGGAGAGAGCGCCGCCCGTACAAGCAGTATACTGCAGTGCGGCAGAACTCTCCACACGGGGAGAGGCCGAGGCCTTGCAAGTGTTGCAAGAGGGATGGCCATCGTTTGCCGGCCTGTCCCAAATTTGTTGGCCTACGCACCGAGGGGCGTAGGAATATGGCCAAGCAGCGGAATTGGTGCTACCGCTGCCTGGGGGCTCATATGGCATCGGCTTGCCCCCACCCACGAGATTGCGACTGTTGTGGAGGGGCCCATCACCCCCTATTGTGCTTCAACAGTAGGGACACTCGTGAGGTGGTGAGAGAGAGGGACTCGCACATGGGCGGGGGCCCTCGTAGGTCACCCACATCTCCGAGGAGATCGGAGGGGCGTGCCACCCCTCCGCGGAGATTGGACAGGCGCCCCCCCTCCAGTGAGAGGATTGGGCGCCCCACCCCCCCTACGGGCGGGGGGATCGACGCGCCGCTTATGAGGCGCCACCGCGGGATTGGGCCGCGGTAATTAGGGAGCCACGCCGGGAGCCGATACGCTTCTCTCCCCCTCTGATGGAGAGACCTCGTTTATCGCGGGCTCCCCCAACTTTCGCCCATCATGGGCACCGCCCGGCCCCCCGATGCCGCTTTGATCGGGGCCAGTACGTGCCGGATTGGGACCCGCTCGAGCGCCTTGAGCGCCCTATTCCTCCGCCGCGCACGCATTTTTCTTTGAACCCCCCTTCCCCCCCGTTGCGGGGAATGCGGGAGGATTTTCATTAAACCAACTGTCGGCTGCAACCCCCCCACAGGAGCAGGTGCTGTTACCAACAGCCTCCGTACAGGTGTGGGGCCCGAGGGGCACCTTTGTTTTAGTTCGCGCCCTTTTGGATACGGGAGCTCAGGGTTGCATTGCCTCCAGCTGGCTGGTCCGGCAGTTGAGTTTGAACACATCTCCATACCTTGAATCGGTACGAGGAATCGGAGACCTGCGGATCCCGGATCCGATCGGTCAGGTTTTGTTCTCCTTCTCCCCCCACTTCTCTTCAGCGCCCAAAATTGGCGCTACCGCGATTGTTTATGAGAAGGTTGTTGGTCAGCTTCCGCAACAGCACGTTTCGCGCGCTGTCGTTGATGCGACATCAGGATTGACCTTGGCTGACCCTTCCTTCCACCGAACCGGTCCGATTCACTTATTGCTCGGTGCCGATGTTCTAGGCCGCGTGTATTGTGGGAAGAGGAGAGAGTTACAGAAGGGTGGGCTGGTAGCCTTATCTACATCGCTTGGGTTTGTAGTGATGGGACCAGTTAGGCATAACCCACCATCTCCATCGGTGGACAGTTACATAACTGTTAGCTCCACCTTATCGGATGTCCTTCAACGGTTTTGGGAGGTGGAAGAGCCACCTACCGTGAAGCGAGTGAACCCCTTAGACGAGGAGTGTGAGTTGTTCTACCAGAACAATACAGGTCGCCTTCACTCGGGACGGCTGATCACTCGTTTGCCCCTTTTGTCAGTTCGCCCCTCACTTGGCAGCTCCCGGCCGTTGGCCGAGAAGCGACTGCTGTCCATGGAGCGTCGTATGAGTAGGAACTCCGACTTCAAACAGAAGTATGTCGACTTCATGCGAGAATATGAGCAACTGGGGCACATGTCGGTCTCGCGACTGGACTGGCGAAACGAGGAACATAATTTTCTTCCTCACCACGCGGTTTTGAAACCTTCCACTGGGAAGATACGCGTTGTTTTTGATGGGTCAGCTCCCACGTCTACCGGAGTTTCGCTGAATCAATGTCTGCATGCTGGACCGAAGTTGCACCACGAGGTGGGTGATGTATTGACCAACTTCCGTCGCCATGCCGTCGTCTTTGTGACCGATATCCGGATGATGTTTCGGCAGACTGTGATTCACCCGGACGATAGACGATATCAGCTCATATTATGGAGGGAGGATCCCAGAGATCCCATGCTAGTCTACGAGCTGAACACCAATACATACGGTCTGCGTTCGAGCCCCTTTGTGGCAATTCGCTCACTTGTGGAACTCGCTGAACGTGAGCGGTTACGATACCCTCGCGCATCCTTGGTTCTCAAGGAGGATGCATTTGTGGATGATATTTGTACGGGCTCCTCTAGTGTCGAGGAAGCCTTGATTTTGCGAGATGAACTAATTGCTCTTCTCGGGGCTGGTGGTTATGAACTGAGGAAGTGGATGTCCAACTCACCTCAGCTTTTGTGTGACTTGCCAGACGACCACCAGCAGGAGCCTCATATTTTTGAGAATGCCAACACTCCAGATTTACTGTCTGTTTTGGGAGTGCAATACAGACCTGTCCAGGACACGTTCACCTATCGATTGGAGCTGCCAAGCCCCAAGGTCTGGACGAAACGGTTGGTTTTATCTACAGTAGCTCGTACCTTTGACCCAAACGGATGGATTAGTCCCGTAGTGTTTTGGATGAAGTGCTTTCTACAGGAACTTTGGTCAGCCGAAGTGTCGTGGGATGAGCCCCTCTCGGGCCGTTTGCTGCGAGATTGGGAGTCCTTCATGTCGTCTCTCCCCGACATTAACCGTGTTAGTATCCCTAGACATATACTGCCTAAGGGACGGTTTACGGCCAGCCTTCATGGCTTTTGTGACGCGTCTGAGAGTGGATACGCAGCCGTCGTATATATCCGGACGGTCGATGATAGAGGAGCTGTTAAGCTCCACTTGCTAATTGCTAAGAGTAAGGTTGCTCCACTTCGGACTCGATTAACGATTCCGAAGTTAGAATTGTCTGGAGCTACTCTTCTGGTTCGTTTGATGAACCACGTTGTTGACACCCTGGGACGTAGTGTGGACTTTGAGTCGCTCTTTGCTTGGTCCGACAGTCAGGTTGTCCTGTGTTGGATTAAGAACTCCGTCCACTCCCTGGAAGTATTTGTGGCCAATCGGGTATCCCAAATACAGGCCTCGAAGGCCACGTTGATTTGGCGCCACGTGCCAGGTGAAATAAACCCTGCTGACTGTGCATCACGTGGCAGCGAAGCCCCTCAGCTTATTGACCACACTCTGTGGTGGGGTCCCGAATGGTTGTTACAGCCGTCTTGGCCTTCCACACCAGCTGTGGTGAAGGTACCAAATCCGGGCTTGTGTGTTCACGCTGTCGAGACTATGGCGGCTCCAGAGCGGGAATTTTTATTAGACCGCTACAGTTCTCTGGACAAGTTGCTCGGCATGACCGCTTGGATAAGAAGATTTATTCGAAATTGTCGACGGCCTCAGGACAAAGATTTGTGTCCGGTCCTCTCTCCGCAGGAGCGCCAAGATGCTCTTTTGCATTGGGTGCGTATGACCCAGTCTAGAGCATTTGAAGCGGAACTTAAGATTTTCCGTACCGGGACATCCAAATTAAAGGGACCCTTGGTGCGTTTGACTCCCTTTCTGGATGATAAGGGATTGTTGCGTGTAGGAGGCCGATTGAGGCACGCTAACTTGCCTTATAGATCACGTCATCCCCTGCTGCTCCCCAAGGACGGACCATTGGTGCGATTGTTGATCATTGATCGCCATGTGAAGAATGCTCATGCCGGATGTAATGCATTGACCGCGCTCCTCCAACGGGAGTTTTGGATTTTGTCAGCGCGAAGAATAATCCGATCTGTTATCTTTCGATGTCTGCTATCGTTTACGCCCCGAGACGATGCAGCCCCAAATGGGTGATTTGCCTGCTGATCGTGTGAATGAATCAATGACCTTCTTAGGAGTTGGAACTGATTTCGCGGGACCGTTCACTATAAAAACGTCGCGACTTCGTAATGCTAAGACTGAAAAGGCTTACTTGTGTGTGTTTGTTTGTTTGGCCACTAAAGCCGTTCATTTGGAGGTGGTGAGTGCGCTCACCATGGACGCTTTCTTAGCAGCGTTAGGCAGATTTGTCTCCCGCCGGGGACTGCCTTCTCTAATTCGGTCCGATTGTGGGACGAACTTCAAGGGCACTGATAGACATATAAGAGAAGTTTGTGAATTTTTAGATAAAAATAATATTGAGATCGGATCCACACTCTCCCGTAGGGGGGTAACATGGCGATACTCCCCGCCGTCTTGCCCTCACTGGGGAGGGATTTTTGAATCTGTTGTAAAGGCCGCCAAGACTCACCTTCGCCGCGTTATTGGGGAGACTATTCTCACGTTTGAGGAACTCGCGACGGTGTTTCATAAGATTGAGGCGGTTCTCAACTCGCGTCCGTTATGTCAGTTGTCTACCGACGCGAACGATTTGCAGGCCCTCACGCCGGGACATTTCTTGATAGGCAGACCACTTAACGCCCTGCCCGAGTATCCGTATAGAGATATCAATCCAGGACGCCTTTCGCGGTTTGAGTTGCTCCAGCAGCTTACCCAGAGCTTCTGGCGCCGCTGGCACCTTGAATATTTACACATTTTGCAACAGCGCGTTAAGTGGTCAGATAAGACAAACCCACCGAGGGTTGGAGACCTCGTGTTAGTGAAGGACCCAAACCTGCCACCCTTACGTTGGCGTCGCGGACGCATTGTCCAACTTACTCTAGGGTCTGATGGTGTGCCCAGGTTTGCCGAGGTCCTAGTTGGGGATTCTGTTTTGAAACGCGCGGTCGCTACTCTTCCTCGCCTCCCCTTAGACTGATTTGGCGGACAGTCCGGGACTGTCCGGAGCGGGGGGATGTTTACGCTCGAGGATGAGCGAGTGGCAACACTGCATTGTGGTCTGTGCAGTGAGAGCCTTTTTGGCGGCCGGCCGCATGTGACATGTCAGTCGAGTCGGGTCGAAATGTCATGACATTGTTAGAGGTTATGTCCGGGCCGGAATAAAATGTAATATAACTAACAAATTGTGTTTTGCGCGGCGCACCTAATATCGGGGTGCGAAAGCCCGCTTGGTGTTGTGCAAAAGTATTATCGTCGCATGTGTGAGCCGTGGTGGCCTAATAGGCATTTGTAGTGCTCCGGTCTCCACCGGTGGATCCACCGCAGAACTTCAGGAGCCGCGACTTCCTTCGAGCTAGCTCAGGAAGTCCACCGGCTACATACGCAGACTGAACGGAGACAAGGTAAACATTATCTGTATCGGTTTTTGGATTCAGCAATCAAAGCATCATTCGGCGAAACGCCGACGTGGTGGTGTCTACTCCGGGCACTACCATAGTCATATATCGAAGTGTGCTTCAAAGGCCCATAGGGGGTCCTGAAAATGCCTGAAACGGGTTTTCGGGTTATGGTGTGGTTCGATAGAGGGTAGCCTGAAACAAAACATATTTGTTTTCAATCCGTTTCAGGCGCTTGAAAACAACGACAACTTGGGTTAAAATTTCGATATTCTAGTATGTGATTAGAGCACCTCTTGAAACACCTTTTCGGCTGCTGAAAACGCTTCTAAGGCCAAGAAAACCATGCCAGAAGTTTCTTATACTATCAGCGTAAAAATATTTTTGTACAACCCTCCTCAATATTGGTATTAAATGAAAGAGCTTGAATTCTAGTATATAATACTCTATTAAAAAATCTAATATGGCTGCCGCAACTTAATGATGAGTTACTTACTTATTTTTGTACAGTTACCCCAATATGGATATCAAATGAAAGGACTTGACTTGTACATTAAAATACGTAAAAAAATCTTATCCAAAATATCCCCCACAAAAATGACGAAATACATATTTTTGTACAACCCTCCCAATATGGGTATCAAATGAAAGAGCTTATAAAATATAGAACATACACAATAAAAAAAATCAAATCCAAGATGGCCGCGGCACAAAATGGTGGATAACATATTTTTGTACAACCCTGTGGAATAGGGGTATCAAATGAAAGCGCTTGTAAAAAATATTTGTTTTCATAAAACAGATAAAGTCAGTTATTTCACTGATCACATGACACCTACGGGACTCCATTAAGATGTTTTTTTTTGTTGTATCATGTTTGATAACAACAAATATTCTTAGGAAGTATTTATGTTATAATTATCGTAGTATATTGTATTATCTTTTAATAAATAATATATGTGAAAAACCAACTCCTCTTTTTTCATCTCTCAGCGGCTTTCGGTGATTTACAAGCGGAAACCAAAAATAGACCTTTAGAGATTCTTGTCTGTTCTTTTCGTGTATTACCTTGATTGTAGTTGGAATATATGGACACGGACAGTAATAATCTTCTTATCCTAATCATCTAATAATTCTAATTCCTTGTTTGTTTTTGACGTCACTAAATGCCCGTAAAACGCCTTTTGAATTTAAATTTATTGCATGTGCAAGAAATCAAAGCTATCAAGACAAAATCCAGTAGTTTCAGTAGGTAGGTACATATCTGTTTCACAAAAAAAGAAGTAATAATCTCTTATAAATTTCCAAATAAACTTTAATATCAAATGGTTACGTAAGTATTAAAATAAGTATATCATATTTAACAGTATCAATTTTTACACTAAGAACACATACAAATACACAAATTAAATTGTGACACATGCAGGATCTCTTAAATACCGAGATCCCGCAGTATCGAAAATTATTTATCCCGAGCTTACAAAATAATAAGCTACGGTGGCTACGGCATGGAATTAAGGCAACTGCAATATTGAAATTTATTACTCATATTTTTACTTAATTATTTTATATGGTACTTCTTAGGCGCCAATTTCGCAATCCGCGATCAAAACCAATGATCTTGCATCACAGATCTATGCAATAATCCATCAATCTGTCTCGAACATTATCAATCTGGACCGTGATCATTGATTTTGATCGCGGATCGCGATCGAGATTGACTGTGAAATTGGCGCCTAAGATAGGTATATATGTTTTAGTCGTCTCCGAGGTTTAGTGGTTGAGAGGGTTGGTGATGGTAGCAACGTCTTACCCAAGTTTGTCGCCATTATAACAATATTAATAGCATTTATTATTACGAAAACATACTTATGAAGTTTTTTGGAATACGGAATGCGGGATCATTTATGAAAAATCTGACCAGGCTATTTTGTCGTCAGGCATAAAAATTATAGTTCATGTACCTATAGATTTTTTTTAGATTAAAGTAATTGTTGTGTAAAAACTCTATATAATTTCTTCAAGCTTTTTAAGCTTAGAGATCAATCTTTTCGTCAGGTTTTGTAAATTGCCCTGGCATTGTAAAGTAAATATTGTCTATTATTTAAAACAGCGATTTCAATATTTCATACTAATGATATTATGATAAATAATACTTACTTCGCACTTATTATCACCGATCAGGGAGGCAAAAGGAAAGTTTGGAGGCGTATCCAGATTGGCAAAGTTGATATTGGCAAGATATCAAAGATCTGGCAAAACATCATTTATTTACGCAGGTACACAGACTATCTATAATTTACAATCACTGACGCTGACTTGTTTTTATACCAATAACAAATTTGACAAACAAGAAGACTGCCCACCTGATGGTAAGTGGTTACGGTTACAATACATGTGGTTCCTGTCAAATTCGCAAATACGCCATCTCTACAAGTAATTACCTACACAGTTAGTTCTGAAAGGACAGGCTTATGGATATACTTTCGGCATACTACGAGGAAGCTCGGCCTTCACATCACCTGATGGTAAGTGATGATAAGGCCGAAGGATCCCGGACAACCCGATCAACACCCGATGGTCTTAACCACTAGACGAGAGAGGCATTATGTACGATATACATGATGAATACCCAAATTAAATATTTACACTAACGTAGGTTCCGATTTCCACACTTCAACGTAACTCCTTACCTCAATGGGTTGTTTATTCAATTGTTCTACACGTATACAGCTTATTTAAGCAGTTTCACATCATTCATCAGCAGTATATTCGAATTTATTCTTCATCAGTTTGTGAGTGTACTGTTTAGCACCGTTAATTAGCTAATCAATATGAATTGGATTATAATATTTCCATTAGCCATTTTCACCACGGTTTGGGCCGAAAGTAAGTTTTATATTCTATTTATTTATATACAGGACTACTTTGGAATCAATTTATTGTATGCGCCTACAAAGAACTGTTTCTCTATTACCATTACCATTTCACGTAAAATAAATGACATATCGTCAGCGAATTTTTTATTTAGTTTTTTTTATTGCTATTATGTTGGCAAACAAGCAAACTGCCCACCTGATGGTAAGTGGTAACAGTCACCTATAAAACATGTGGCTCCTGTGAGATTCGCAGCAAATCTGCAACCCCCACAAGAACCGCAGTGTACGTTGCCAACTTGTAACATCAGATGTAAAGTCACGGTACCCAGTAATTTCACTGTCATAATATCTTACCCTTCAAACCGGAACACAGCAATGTAAGCACTGCTGCTTTGCAGAAATAGGTAAGACGGTCCAGTCAAGACCATATTATAATCTTTGTGAAATTGATAATGGTGTACATCGCCGGATTTAGGGGAGGGCAAGCGGGGCTACAGCCCCGGGGCCTCCACAAAAGAGGGGCCCCCACAATAGAGACTTCGGAAAAGAAAATTCAAATTCAGACTAGTAGTAAACACTAGTAAACTAATAAAATAAACAATTGTTTTCAGTCGAGTTGGACTGAAAACAATTGTTCATTTTATTTGGAAAATAATTTGGGGCCAAGGGGCCTCCACTCTTTTGTTGCCCCGAGGCCTCCAGACCTTTAAATCCGGCCCTGATGGTGTACTCAATAAATTAATCAACGGTGCAAGTATAAAATTAGCAATTATGCAAAAGTAGAAAAGCAATATTATAGCTACTTAATCAACATTGCCAGATAAAACCGTGCTGTCGTGATGTGTGAGCGAACTTTTCACATGGTAATAAATTTTCGCTTTACTTGGGTAGGTATCTGAAATTATTTACGGAAGAGTGCTTGATGTCGCGGTACAAAGAGTAATCGACTCTCGACGCCACATCACGCACTAACAGCAAAGTTAATGTTTCAAAACTTTGCCGCTATTCCACTGGAGTAATGTTTGAATTTATTCATTTGTGACGAAGTTTGCTTCGGAAGAAGCGATAAAATAATAATAGGATTTAGTCTCTTTCTGTATTTAGAAATGTATACACGTGTAACTGTGATAAGGCTAAAATGTAACTAGTGTGAAAATTCATTGCTATGGCTTTTACACTTTCTTCATTGAAGTAAAGACTGCTCCTATAACAGCGCATAGGTGCAATGTACACTCATGTGTTTCATTTAGGCAATTTTTTCCTTGTTTTTATTGTAAGTAACTCCAAAAGAATAATATTCTACGAATTGTTTCTTAGTAAGGGATTTTTAGTATGCACAGAAAAGAATAATTGTGAAAGTGATGCAATATTATTAAGCCAAATTCTCAAACAAAAACAAACTCTTGCCGTAATGTTGGCGCTTATAAAAGTAAAAACTAGTCTAAAAGAAATAAGAATAATCAAACATATACTGTCATACCCACTTACTTTGATTTGGTGAAGAATGTACAATTCCGAGACTGAGAAGCTACGCATATCTGTGACCCGCTACACTTCAACTGTTTTATGTTCCATAGCCTTAGATCATTTAGCCTTAGTCATTAGCCTTAGTCTGAATGCTCTAAGTCAATAGTCATATTGTTTCTGTTTCGTGCGAGCGAATATTATATTGAAGTTCGTCGCCTCTGCATTATTACAATAGCTTTTATTTCCTTTTACCTGTCCGTTGTCTGTAATGAAATCTTGCAAGTTAAATTTGACCCACTTCCCGGTTTCCGATTGAGCTGAAATTTTGCATGCATACTCGTATGTATATCGCGTGGCAATGCAATATTATATGATATCGAGCTGATCTAATGCTGGAGCTGGAAGGTGGCCACAGGAACTCTGCAATAAAACGACACAACGCCATCGAGTTTGGGCTCGTTTAATTCGTATTGACGAGTACCTAACTTGGGACATTGTCCTCTTTTTATGGAAAAATAAAAGCTTCTTTTTAACCGACTTCTAAAAAGGAGGTTCTCAATTCGATGCGTATGTTTTTTAAAATGTTTTTTTAAAGAGATTTATTTTTTTATATTTCCTTTCACTTGTCCCGATGTCTGTAATGAAATCTTGCAAATTTGTTAAATTTGATCCTTTCCCTGAGCGTTATCTTTCTTATTCAATGTTCGCGTTTTTGGTCTCACTTTTCATTTCCCGTTTACATTTTTCGTAGGTTCTGTCGAAGCACCTGTACACTCACGTATGACTCGTGCATATCTACATTACCTAGCTACCAAACCGGGACATGTTCTGGTATACAGGGACGTATGGCAGCCCTACCATTTTTTTTACGGTGGGAAATGCGTTACCCATACCCTGCGCTTGGGAAGGCGCGGGGTTATGTCGGACTCTCCCCGGCCCCTGGGGGCAGAGTGCCGCCAGGAACCGCGGTCTACCGACTAAAACCCACCGATGCCCCTCACATACGCCTTGATGCGAGCACGGCCATCATCGCCGCATCCTCTTCGTCATCGGACGACGAGGACACGCCGAGGAGAGCCACGTCGCTTTCGGACAAGGTCATGGGAACTCGGATGAACACATTCACGACCTTGTCGGCGTCTGCTCGCCTAGGGCGAGCTCCTCTCACTCCCCCAAAAGGGGGAGGCCGGTGATCCCCCGGGGCATCCAGGGGATCAGCGACTGGCGGCAACCGATGCAATACAGGGCCCGGGCTTACCGACCCAGGGCCCCGCTGGTTACCGTCAGGAGGAAGAAGGCGGGCGTAATTCCGCCTCCTCCGCCCCATCCTTATGACAGCCCTACCAAAGGAACTCCGTAATTAAAGACACAACCCCATCGAGTTTGTGCTCGTTTGATTTGTATTGACTAAAAGCTTGTATTTAAAAAAGTTATTTTTTAATAATTTATCTTTTTTAAAAAGAAGACTAACTAAAAATATTACTGTATGATTCGCCAATGGCGAAATTAAAAAGTATGAAGTTAAACAGATAAGTTTTTGTTATTTTGTGTCGACTTTTATATTGAGAATTTACCCGTAAATGTAAAAATCAAATTTCAAAGATATCGTCAGAAATTATAATAATATATAATGATAATTTAAGACATCAAAGTTATTCCTTAACATATTAGTCTAAAACTAGCTTTCCGCTCGCGACCTCGCCCGCGTTATTTTTGTTTTCCCGTGGGATTTTGTTTTCATGTAGGAAAATTACCCTATGTCTTTTTCTTGCTCTCAAACTATCCCTATACCAACTTTCATCAAAATCGGTTCAGTACTTTCGAAGCCTATTCAATACAAACAAACAATTAAATCTTTCCTCTTTACAATATTAGTATAGATGACGTTTACGAACCATTCACTCAATTTGTTTATCTTGAAAGGGATTGCGACTGAATTATTCAGTCAATACGAAGCACAAGTCATACACAGCCAAGATCGTGATAGTTTTGTAAGCGATCAACATCAATTGAAGTTAGACAATAAGCCCGCCGTTCCACTAGAACTAGAACGAACAAGTTAAATGCGCGATGTATCGTTGGCTCTTTGTATGTAGCTCCACGGATAACGTTTCGCACCACTAACTTAAAGTCTGTGTGTTGTTCTTTGTATTTGCCTACTTAGTTAGCTCGAGTACTTAGCGATCACCCCACACATCCTTAGCACCAAAATTGATATGGAATTATTCAGCTTTGTTGTAACCTATTCCAGTAGGGGTATGACATATTAAGTTTTTAAAATAATGCAATCCTATTGTTAATTCTTACAGCATAGTTAAAGTTAACTTAAATGGAACTGTATCCTGACTGTGAGCGTTGTAGGACGCATTGAAGACTGGATAAAAGAAAAAAGGAATTTGTTGGAAATAAGTGCATTATAATATAGTACCTTCTTCTATGAAGATTAGAGACTACACTCAGCACTAAAATTTATATGGAATTATTCAGCTTTGTTGTAGCCTATTCCAGTAGGGGTATGACATATTAAGTTTTTAAAATAATGCGATCATATTAATGTTAATTAATTCTTACAGCATAGTTAAAGTTAACTTAAATGGAACTGCATCCTGACTGTGAGCGTTGTAGGATGCATTGAAGACTGGATGAAGGAAAAAACAATTGTTGGAAATAAGTGCATATAGTACCTAATTCTGTGAAGATAAGAGACTTTACACTCGAAGTTGTTGACGAATTTGTTTACCTGGAGCAAATAGACCAGCTCGGTAGACCAACTTCCAGAAAGAGGAAAATCGACGAATCGTCTCTCGGGTAAAATGATGACGAATGATAAAGTACGAACGACAGAGTGCATTCGCGCTCTCTCATGATTCGACTTTTATAATCGCGATGTTGGAATGGCCATAGATGATGACGGAATTACCAAATATCTTTATACTATCTTTCATGTATAACATTATGGCATTTGGAGCCTGATATTGCTCTTGACCGCATTCATGTAAGAAATACAGCGAAAACTAATTTTACTCTGACATATTCTGTCAGAAAAAGAATTCTAATATTTACTTCTGCAATACACACTAACAATTTCAGTTATCCAACTTTCCGTGGCGACAAAAGAAAATTTTACTTTCAAATACTTATAGTTCAGCGAGTGGTGACGAGAACGTCTCTTCGTTGTGATATAAAAACTATTTTCGCTTCTCCTCCCGCATTCCGAACCTTGAGAAAAATTTTACAATATTATTTTGCTCTTATAAGATTTTATTATTAACCCGTATAACATTGAGGAAATATCAAAATTGAAAAAAAAAACATTAGCTTTAATGAACATTAGGTTAAATAAAAATCAATCACAAGTATTAAGGGATCAAATTAAAATTATATGAATTCAACGTTAGTGATATTGAAATTAGGTCAATTGTTTTTATGGGAACCGATTCGTTCCTATTCTAACGGTACGGCTACATGCTCTTATTGCCTATGCAGTCATCACTGTACATTTTGTACATAAATTTGCTATCGCCTTGCTGACCACATGCACGCCTTTACGTTTCATAACTGGAATTGTGCAGGATTGCTCTTAGGTCTCCGCGGTAAGGCGGATTGGCCTGTCGCCTCCTTCTGCGAGGACGTAATCTCGCAGAAGGAGGCCGCGGAGAGGGAGCGGGAGGCAGAGCCTCAAGCCGATCCCATCCGCCGCAGACGGACAAGCAGGCGAAGGCCTGCCTGTCCGTCTGCGGCGCACAAGCGATGCCCGTCTAATGACCCTGCCGTGGAGGCCTGCGTGTACGGTTGGCCCCGTGCACGCCGCCGTAAGGCCCCCCGTCTGGGGATTGCCCTGGTGTTCTCGGGAAATTCCCCCTTGGCGATAGCCGACCAATGGGTCGGGGTTGCCCGGGCGCGTGGGTAGTGGAGTCGCAGTGTGGACCTTACCTAGCGCGCCCACAAGGGCAGGGAGAACACCGGGGGGTTTTAGTGGGTAGGCCTGGCACTCTGCCGGGAGAACCGCACACACGCTCTCCGTTTAGCCAAGGGCGGGTATGGTGCGGTTACACATTTCCCCCCGAGAAAAAAAAGGATTGCTCTTAGGTAGATTGGAATTTGTAGCTAAGCTATTAAGCCTTGTCCAAAAAGGAGTGGGAGATTTGAGGAATAGGTATAATTATCACTCTCGCCCGATAAAATCTGTCCCCCCTGGACATCCTCAAGTCCTTTCACAAAATGACTTTCAGCACTCCTCATTATGAGTCGTGAATTTTCAAAGATCTAACTCTATTATGGTTTTGGGAGATTTCCCGGTCACCGCACCTACTTTTTACTCGCTGATATGGATATGAATCAAGATGCAACTGACATGTTCTTGTCTGTGACACAAATACTTTTTATATTTTGACATTTTGAAATGACATAATATTTATTTGACGTTTTTAGACTACTACAATTATTTTCTTAACAATTAAAATATATTTTTACATTAGAAATATCTTTTATTTTACAATACAATACATTTACAGTTTTTTACACACCTTAATATTACTAACGTGTTACTAACATGTGGTTTTAAAAAATACTATTTATGTGAGAACTCAGAATTGCTAAGCGTACCTTCCTAAGCACACCGGTACCCTACCTAGATATATTCTTGTTACCCTTCATGGTCACGAGCATTGATTTTTGAACAGACAGCATCCAGGCTAAAATAAATATCGGCTCTAAAACATACTTTATAAATGGCTGCAACCATTTTTCTCTGCTCTCTGTTTGTCTACAATCTGGCTGAAGCGACTATTGAGGACTACGGTTATAAATGTCGGCTCATCACAAATGACGAGAAGCAATCTGTCAAGATGATTTCGCTTGTTCCGAGCAGTTACCGGTTTATCGTGGGATACATCACTATGTATTGTGTTGATTTCTGCTGATTGAAATATTTTAGTTGAATTTTTAATATAAAACATATTAACTAAAATGGACAGTTTCTTTACTAGTGAAACGATTGGCGATATTTTTGCAGATTCACGTATATTTTTCGGAGGGATCATTACTTAGCTTGAATTTGGGTCACAAACAAGGATGACAAGGACTCTTTACTACAAACGCATACATAGTAGATTGAAAAAAATGACCACACAAGCAAAAATTAGTCACGCCTGCACATAATTCGGGATCTACATATACAAAACGATTTTAAATCATATTATAGCAAAGGATCATAATATTATAGGAAAGGTGCGGGCTCATATAAGGCTGCTCCAGTGATATTTTTATAAAAAAACAATAGGTACTTCAAATTTGACATGATCAAAAATTATTTTAAAATATAAATAAGAATATAATCTTATTCGGACTCACTGTTTTAATTTTTTCGGTTATGAGATTATGATATTGATAGTATGGACTCAGTTTCATTTTATAGAGTCTTGCTTCCAAACAAACCTTGTTCTAATCTTGCGAGACAAAGTGGAAAAAACGCTAGCGGCAACGAACCACTTAACCAACCCCTAAGCCCGCATGTGTACATGGGAAATAGGATTACAAAATAGATAGTTCCTCAAAACGTTCCGCCAGAAAAGGTGGCCTGCACTTTGTCGCTACGCAAATGTTGCTAAGTTTATCTATTCGTGAAAATGCGTGTCTGAAATACATACAATTCTGAGTTACTACAATTAATATTACAACATTTTGAAAATATTGTAACTAGGCCAGCAGGATTCTGTTTAAGAACCTAAATATTTTATTTCATTCTTACTTTGTTAATGTATAGTGCAGCGAAACTGCATGCTTTAATCATTTTGTTTTGATGTATGAAGTAAAGGTATTGATTATTGTAAAGCATAGACTTACCATAAAAATCTGATTCCATAAAAAGATTATATGGAAAATGAATGCTTAATGTTCATAAATACGAATGTGTAATTTAATATGATTCAACATAAAATATAAAAGACCGCAATTTTTGTCGGTCTTCTGGCTTAACCAATAGATTTTTTCCCGCTAGCCCTGAGATTTGTGGCACCAAACACTATTTTCTGATCAGGTTGTGCACCACAGATTAATTCCGAAGTTGCTTTCAATTATTTCACCGCATCGCCGACGAATATTTATACATTCATATTTTTTTATTTATTCACGTATTTTATAAATCGATCGATTTAAGTAAAATAAACTTTCCAAATTTTAAATTAAACTTCGACAAGTTGGTCACTTTGGCTCTATTAGTTTCGGCATTAACATTTTCTTTTCTTGGCGTTGACTTTTTTAT
The DNA here is from genome assembly GCA_963935595.1 of Schoenobius gigantellus. Taxonomy (NCBI): domain Eukaryota; kingdom Metazoa; phylum Arthropoda; class Insecta; order Lepidoptera; family Crambidae; genus Schoenobius; species Schoenobius gigantellus. Next base: position 21,440,187 of record OZ012548.1, read on the forward strand.
AGCGTTTAGTAATTAAAAATCAAAATTCGTCGTTATTTCTGGAGGACCTGTACTCGGAGGAGAGTGGGAAAATAGGGACATTTATTTTAGGAATAAAAAGATTCTCTACCTTTAAATTGCTTCGTTTTAACGGATAGCGAGTCCATATAACCTTTCAACTTTCTGGTAATGAATAGACTATTGCATGAAAGAAACCTATGTTCAACTGCTCGATAATAAGGTTCAAATGTAAATGTAGCCACAGTAATGTTTCCTCTTTGTTTATTATACCTATTTTATAGATGATTAAAACTATTATCAATCAATGTCAGCATTGTTTTCCTATATTTTTGCAAAAATCTCGTTCTAATATGCAACAACCACATAATTGTGATAAAAGGAGAGGATGAAAACAAACAAATAACGCGCTGTCGTGACATATTTGGCCAAGCGGTTTGTTTTATTGCAAATCACTCTTACCTTGGCACTCCTTTGCGCTGCGCTTCATTAATATATGGGGCACGGCACATGAATGTTATAAAAATACGGATATATCGACAGCAAACGTCGAATCATTACATTCTAATATTGGCAGTATGTTGGTAGAATTGATTATTCGGCTGGTGAAAGCAAAAACTGCATCTTAAGGTGACGAACCTTTTTATTCCGCGAGTGTATATCAAACTTTTTGTTTATCAAAGTGGTTTACCGTTTACTTACTTTTGCAATAACATATTGGCAGCTAGCAAGGTAAACTTAGCGATATTTTGTTTATACTAATAACGCAAAATATTGACAAAATTGGAGTACCATTTTCTTGGCCTATCGTTTTAACAATTCTATACCGAGTCATCATCATCAGCCTGCTCTTATCGCACCCTAATACTGGTCGGCGCAACACGTTTCATTCTTCCATTCGTCTCTATCATACACCATCTTAGTACTAAATTAGTACATATTTGTACCGATTATGTTTAGTTATTGGACTTTTTTATATGAAAAAGATCAAAAATTAGGTTTAACAATATTTTCAAGATATTATTGCTAATGTTGAATACACTACATGAACTGGTACAATTGATTTAAATTTCTCGTCCACCACACTGATCACACGTTGGGCGCCAAAGTAGAATTACACAAATTCGATCTTCTAATTATTATATTTACACTGAAAAAAATTATAAATGATTAAACATTATTTAAATTTTGATTTAAGGAGTGCAGTTAACCTGCGAACAAATCCGGCATCTAGTAGACGGGCACAACTCCAGAAGGCACATGGTTGCACAAGGTTTAATTCCTGGCCAACCCGCCGCAGCCAACATGAAATACATGGTATTTTATCTTTAATGTTTTAATTTAAATCTAATATATAAAATAATCTAATATATAAAACTCGTGTCATGGTGTTTGTTATTGAACCCCTCCGCCGCTACCAAGCCGTTTGCTTGACCGATTATATATATATATATATATATTGTATTATATATTTTGTGGGTCTGAGGCTCGTAATAGGTCGTAGGCTATTTTTTATACCCCTAGGTGATAAGAGTGCCCCTTTCCAGATTTTTTTTACAATTATTATGGCGAAACGTAGTTCGCGGGCACAGCTAGTAATACATACATATAGTTCTTGGTAAAGATAGCGATACTACCTGGAGGGAAACCTTAAATACCGTAAATAGAAAATTTCGCTCAAAGTCGAAGCATTTTGATTAAAAATAATTCAAACTGCATAATTGTTTTATTTTTAAATAATCCTTATCTAAACCTAGCATATATCCCGTATTGCATGATATTCATTATTACAATGAGTCATAGGGAACAAATTTTTCTAATAAACATTATCACTAAACTTAGGGACCACCTTAAAAAAATAACAGTACCTATGCACAATGGGACAGTATAAGGTACTAAAAAACGAAATAATTAAATAAAGGGTTCATTTATTTTAGTTTTGCCAATAAACTTTGTCTACGAGTTTATTTACCAAATAATCACCTGTTTCAATCGGGGACTGAGCCTGTCAAATAAATTCCTACTAAAGTAACATTACGTGCGAGTATTTAGAACAATAGAGTCAATTATAAGAAACAAATAACTTTAATACAGTGCAGGTATATTCTAATTATCTTGAAAATTTCTAGAACACCATAAAAATAACGTAAGACTCGTGTTGGTATTTGTAAAAAAAATTTTATGAAATTTACATTAATCTAATGTAATAAAATAGCTTTACAATATCCTAAATAAAAAAAATCGTTAAAAAATTGATGAGAAGACATCGTATAGAACACGTTAACAATCTTCATTGCAAAACTACAATAAATATTTCTTCTATTGTTAGTACTTTATGTCCAATTATGTATTAGGTAGGTAGGTACTATTAGATCTTGATGATCTAATAGTACCTAATGAAAAATTGGAGATGAAGTCTTCGAGGCTATGTTTATTGGAGAGATTTGACTCTATCGATCGCTTGACTGACTGGTAGAAATAGAGGTGTTAATTTTCTACATTTGGTAGGCTCAAATTCCGGTTCAGACATAGATATGTTAATTATTTCGTTGAAAATGCAGTTCGAATTTTTCCTCAATCAAAATAAAGCGATAGAAACCTTGAAACAAAATACTACATCAAGTCTCTTGCCCAGCAAATTTTATTATGACGACACGGTTAGCGCAGAGGTCGAGTGATCACCTACTGCGCAACGGGTAGCGGGTTCGATTCCCGTACAGGACAAATATTTTGTATGGTCTACAGAAATTTGTTTCGGTCGGGGCGAATGTGCATGTGATATTCTATATTGGTAAGTGCACCCACGACACAGGAGAAAACCCTAGTGTGGGGCGTTTTTTTTTAAAATGAAACAAAAACATATTCAAGTAGGTCAAGTCTTCCTGTTAAGGGAGAGACTTGTGTCTAGGAGTATGACGTATGTAACTCAAAGCGTTTGCGTAACCTCAGATTTGAAAAGTATAATTAGTAACTATATAAATTATTTAAAACAAAAACGATATTTCAAACGACATCGATGTTGGAAACAATTGGCACGTATAGTAATCCTTCTTGTACATTGCTTCTCTTATTTGAAAAGGGGAATATTCTCTACGGGGATAAAGCTGTCTTCGTCATGAGCGGCAATCCCTCGCTGCAACCGGGACTTGCCTTTAGAATCCTTCGTTACGTTTAGGATTCAATTTGGTTCCCGAACGTATACCGCGGCTTAATTCCCGTAGCGAATTTCAACTGTAAAGATACATCAAAGTTACCTTTGCAGAGCTATTAACAATTCATGTTATGGTTGTCATTTTGCGATTGATAAATTTAAATGTAATTTTTTTACTGGTTATCTGACTTAGGTTTGGGATGAAGAGCTCGCCCAAAAAGCTGCCAGATGGGCAGAAAATGGACTGTTTGGCCACAATCCAGACAGAACAGTGCGTAAGTAACTTTTAAAGTCAACGCTTATGTTGGACCTCATTTATTTATTATTTTAATACCGTGCTTGTTTTCGTAACTTTATTCTCTGCTTTTAATTTGCAATTTTGCTCTTACTAAAACACATTGAGGCGCATTCATAGATAAATTACACATAATAATCTCACAGGGCACTATGACCTCGCATCGCACCCATTAACATAATCAAACAATAGCTTCACCATTGTTACAGAATCACAGCGGTGGAGTATAGTCGGCGAAAATATCTATATGAACAACATGTACTCGCCACTGGACATCAAAATAACACCTAACATAGAGGAGGCTTTAAGTACTTGGTTCAGTGAATACATGAATTATAACTTTGGGCCATACGAAATGGGATCGACGAAAGCTAGTAAAACTGGACACTATACTCAGGTAAAGAACTTCTTTTTCTTTCAAATGACAAATATCGGAACAAAAAATCAACTTAACACACTCTGATCTGAGCATAATGTAATTTAAAAAAAAATACGAGTAGCTAAAGAGGTTTTCCTCTTAATATAAGAGACAACATTTGTCACTTTTATGAGCAGCGTGACTGGGTAGTAACCTCCACCTCAAGTCTACCTACAAGTCAAACAACGACACATTGCGTTACTGCAAGCGTAGCACAAGGATCCCGAGATAAATATGTCAAATGTCACTTTCTCGACACCAAACAATAGCTATCTCATTCGCTACTGTCAAAAGTGACATTTAGGTGTAGACGACAATCAGGCCGAGAAAATATTCTCGCGATCATTGTGCTACGCGTGCTGCATAAGGGCTCTATTTTTGAGTCATTCGTTTGGCCTCGTGCGCATGTCAAGCGTCGTCTTCGCTCGATTTTTACAAATTTTCATTCGTGATTTTCCTCGTAATATTATATTGAATTTTGTCGAAAATGAAGCGAAAATTAGTAGAAATCGAGCGCATGACTATAAAAACAACCAAGATACAAGGTATTAAAGATTTTTCTCTATGTCTTTCTAGCGAAACGGCAATTTATATGGAGTTTATATGGCCGTACTCAACAATGACGGCACGGTTGATGTCGGGTCTCTTTGTCTAATCGCTTCCAAATTAACAGTCTAAAATGCTTGTATCTAATCTATTTCTAAGCCGATTTTAACTTAAATTTTACATGATTGCATCTTTTTTTACGGTATTTTAATATTTTGTGACGAGACGTGAAAATTAGAATTCAGTCATCATCCCAACTGCTCGTTGGTAGAAAAGTTCTCGGTGCTTATTAAATATTGATGGTGTGGGTTTTTGGGGTCCATTATACACGTATGCGAGCATCAGTCGATACCACCAGGCACGACTGGCATTTCCTGAAGGAATGATGGAATTAACTGCATTTAAACATCAGTCATCACATCAGACGGTAGGTCGTTGATACCGAAAGCAATCGTCTAATGCCGGGGTCAGGGATCCATGGCTCGCGAGCTAGATATGGCTCTATTGATGGCTGCATCTGGCTCGCAGACAACCTCACCTAATCTTATCTAACCTGACAACGTATCACCAGACTACAAAGCCACCAGGAAATGCAGCACTATAAGTCGTATTTATGATAAGGAATACTAATTATTGATAAGCAACAGCATAACGATGTTATTGAAAATATGTGTTGTCCATGGCTTTCTCAGGCAACCCTGGACTCTAATGGGTGGACACCGGAGTGGAGCTCAAAGTGGAATAATCCAATGTTTTAGGTTGACTACCCTCAAGTACTCTTAGCGCGTATAAGAAGTAATACCATTTGATTAATTTAACTGAATCAAGAAATCTGAAAATAATATTTCTTTAAAGTCATGTGATCCTGATCAACATTCGCATGCATTTGAAATGTTTGGTTGATTTGATTTGCGAAATGTTTGATGTCATACGTTCAAGCGTATAATGAGACCATTTGCATAAACTGAACAAATAAATCAATAAGAGAAATTATACTGGGTATTTATGTGTGGCTTATCATTTGTAATTTAATACTGTGCAGATGGTGTGGGCGGTTACTTCGCGTGTTGGATGCGGTATTGCCCAGAAAAAAGAGAACGACTGGACTCAAACACTCTTTGTTTGTGACTATGGCCCCGCGTAAGTAACTTTAAAACTTTAGGTATTAGTTGAAGGTCATTCCAGAGTATTCTCGATAGGAAAAAAATCGTTTCCAGATTTTTAAAATATCGATTTTTGTGACTTTTTAGACAAATTTCTCCCAACCCTCAGAACGTGTTGTACGAAATATAGTACATTACATTAAAATTATTTCGTCTTTATTGTTGACTAGCTGTGCCCGCGAACTACGTTTCGCCATATATTTTTTTGTCGTTTTTGCAACATTTTTCATTGATGCTCAGCTCCTGAAATTAGCGCGTTCAACCAAACAAACAAACAAACAAACTCTTCAGCTTTATAATATTAGTAAGTAAGTAAGTATAGATTACGATCATTGCTTGAAGGTGCTTTACAGTAACGTTCCGATTACGATTCGTTCGATAACGTTACGATTCGAAAATTACATCAGTAAAGGAGGGGAACCGAGAATTACAGAAAGCAACTTGTTAATACATTCTGTAATATTTTGTTACTTACTACTTGTAACAATTATGCGCAGCACGTGTAAGGCCAGCGTTAGTGCGATGTGGATGACAGTTGTATGACTGTGTCGCGAACGCGGAAATCAAATCTGAAATGTTACAGGTGAATGTTTGTCAGTTAGGAGGCAGTTTTGTAACTTAATGCACAAAATCAAATCAGTAATGTTAAATAACAGGCAAATACTCCCGATGATATTAAGGCGGCCAACTTTCTAATAAGTCAATGCGGGACACCCACCCCTATCCACAAGAAGATTGAGGATGTGTTGGTGGTGCACTTAAATTAAAAACCTTCAACAATACCACTAAATCAACATTTATTATTAAAGTCCATTTTTCACATGAATGAGTGGCATTTTTTTTACTAGTTCTGAGTTTCCTACCTAATTACGGTACGTCTCGTCTCGTCGTTCGAATTTTTGATGTGGAACACTAGTATATGCGAGCATGACGACGGGAACGAATCTACATCTACAAAAAAAGATAGGAAGCGGGACATGCGGGACGCATTAAACGATTTGCGGGACTATTTTATTAAATATTGCAATGCGGGAGTACAACTGTCATTACGGGACGGTCTCACAGAGTGCGGGACGGTTGGCCGCCTTATGATATAGAGATATCATAATTCGATTTGCAATTGAAATACATAACATATTTTAAAAAAAATATTTGTAAAACGACGGAGCATCCATCATTCAGTGTCAGTAATTGATCATTATCATTTAATCTTCATAAGAAGCAATTATTTTATATTAATTTTTAAAATGTAGATAACATCAAGCAATAACAATTTGATCTACCTACATAAGGTAGATAGAACTGATAAGGCCTAAGTAATAATATTTAAAATATATAAAAAAGCATAAAATATTATATTAAGGTAATATTAAATTATTTACCAATGCTGAAGTGTTTGCAACGTTATAGACGAACCCGAATGTTCCAGCTCATTCCATAAAATCAAATAGAAATATAAACCAGCTTTCCGTCCGCAGCTTCGCCCGGGTTCTTTTCATTTTCATGTTGAAATTCTTTATTTTTCCATAGTAAAATCAAGTTATACTAGTTAAAGGGCAAAATAAATCATGTAAAATAGCAGTTCTCCAGTGATATTCAACCGAACAACAAACTTTCAATCAAGCACTCAGATTTTATCCCTTAAGAGTTTCCACTCTTACGGGATAAAATGCGAGTGCTTGGTTAAAACACTTGTTTTCTCGTTACTATTTATTACCATAAATACAAAGTTTTATGATTTAAGCTTCAAAACAATCCCCCTTTTACCACTCTAACACCCAATGGCTGAAAGGCTGATCAAATCATTATTCAACTAACAATATGCCTGTTAATTCAACAGCACTGTTAAATCAGTTTGAGTTTGTGAAACGTATGCTAGCGAAAATTTACCACTCTTTGATCATTTTGATTTGACATCAGAATTATTTTAAGACATCGGCTGTTCACATTTATGAAATAATTCATTTTTATCGTTCATAGTTCATTAGTTTCTTCCGGTGGTGTAAATTACATAAAATAATTAACAAAATGAATTATTATTTTTTCGGACGCATCGAGGTCGGGGCGTATACCTGTACGACCTTCAGCGAATACCATTTGGTAATTCTGAGTATAAGGTACGCCACCCTATTCGACACACTTCCGATCTGTACAACATTGTTGACGAGAGACTTGTGGGCGATGAATCCGACACTACCTTGGGACAGGTCTTCGCCCTCCCAGAAATAGAGTAGTGCCAGATTTAAGAACCATCGTGTCTTCACCCTCTCTTCGGACTTCGGATAGTCCCACTATACTCCAGCGAATCCTGCTCAATTCCATTTCTAGTTCCAGCAGCTTCTCCTCGGTCCGCAGTGTGCGCGCGTTATATGTTGCCAGGGCCAAGGTCGTTTGACGGGGGATCTCCGTCGCCCGGGGATTCTTTACACCCCAGGTCCCAGCGCCGGGTGGACGACCGTTACCACCGGCACGGCCTCCGGGACCGCCGGGCACTTGAGGCCTTTGTTTCAGGCTTCGAATCATGGGGGGTTTTGGGCCATCTTCCACCACGCTGGCCCAGTGCGGGTTGATAGGGAGCGCCAGAGCCTCATCTGTTATATAGTAGGGTGCACAGCATGCAGGTGAGGTTGGCTTGGCTTGATATAACGTCAAAAAGCCCAATTTAAAAGAACTCTTTATACAATCCTATATAATTATAGTTGCAATGTAAAAAAACTTATAACAAACCGATTATGAATAGAATAAGTAACGTTTTTTAAAGTATCAGATGACCTGAGATAATCCAAATTAGGCAAAAAAAAACTGTCAAAACTAATAAAAAAAATATTTTTATAAGCTTTGATAGTTTATTTATTGATAATAATTTTTTAATTATTTGTTTGATGTCAATATATTTAATTAATCTGTATCATGTCACTATTTGTGCAAATTAATACAAATGATGAACAAACAACAGAGAGAACAGCTTAATTTAAACCTATCGTTGTTTCATTGTTCTAATGACTTTGAAAGTCCATTTATCTCGACAGGTTAGATACTCTCACTTAACCGAAACTATTAGTTAACCAACTTGCTAGTAAATATGAATTTTGGTACGTAAGTGGCATATTAATGTTATTTTAAGAACTGTCTTAAAAGAAATAGTGTCATAAAATAGATAATAAGCGAGCTATTTTACTAACCATTAATAAACACGAAATAGGTACATACATCGTACACTGATTTCGTATAAATAAATTTTTAAAATGCTTCAAACATAAGATAATTCTTTAATAAGTGACCAAAATTAATTTTATCAATTATTAAGATTAATTTTAACGTAGAATTTTGTTAGGTATTACCTATACTACTACTTTTCAGAGCTAAACAAATTATTTTTGCCGTTACTTAGGTAGGTACATAAAATTAAAAAGATAATTTAAAAAGAGTAAGTAACAGGAACAAAAAAATTGTTTAGCTCAGAAAAGTAGTAGTATAGGTAATAACAAAATAGTAATAACAAAAGATCTTATCTTATCTTAGTGTAGGGGTAGCTCAGCATGAGAGCCTTCGCACTTCGACCCATCGTGGATCTTTTGTGCTACCCCATGTTTAGTCCTTGAAGTCATTACCACCTTCGGTCCAGTCAATCGTGCTCATAAGCCTGATGATGTCCTTCGGTGGTATGGCCCTGTAGTCCTCCGGTTTTAGGTAACCCATTCCCGTCAGCGTTAATCTCCTGCAGGCAAGAGCATCGCAATGGCACAGAAGGTCTGCTGAATGCTCTCCTCTTCCTCCTTGCAGGCCCTACAAGTTTTGGAACTGGTGTCCCATCCGGGTAAGCATGATCCTAGTGCCACAATGGCCGGTTAAGACACCTGCCATTAGACGAGTCTGGGATCTGCTTGAGCTCAGTGTGAATTTGAGCCAGTTATTCATGCCCATGAAGAGCTTTGCGTGTGACATTCCTTTATGGTTGGCCCATTCTTCTTGGTGCCTTCTTTGTGATTCAGCTCTTAGGCCTGTCTCAACTGTTTTTGGGGTGATTCCGACAAATGGTTCCGGTCCCACCATTTGTGTTTCCGAACCTTTCCTTGCCAGGTAGTCAGCCTTTTCGTTTCCGGTGAAACCTTTATGACCTGGTATCCAGACTAGGCGAACCGTGTTTGCTTTACCCAATTTATTTAGAACTTCGATCGCATTCAACACTAGTTTGGATTCCACCTTGTGTGACAAGAGCGCTTTCAGCGTTGCTTGGCTGTCACTGAGACTGTAGATGTTTAAGCCTTTACGTCCTCTGTCTAGATTCTCTTGTGCACAGGCTAGAATGGCGTATGTTTCAGCTTGAAACACAGTTGCCAACTTGCCCATGCTAACCAAAATTTCCGTTTTGTTGCAATATATGCCTGCTCTTGTACCGGTCTTCATTTTTGATCCGTCCGTGTACCATAATAACAAAAGATAATCCAATAAACTATTTTCATTTCAGTGGTAACTTTGATCAACAAATACCGTACAAAGTGTCATCGTGGAGTGGCAATCTTCAGTGTAAGAAGGGACAGTGTGGAAGACCATATGGAGAGAATTGTGAAGACTTATACCCGTTGTCGCTTTATTAATATATATTTTAGAATATTGTTAGTTAAAAAGAAGAAACTATGGAATGCACTGCCAGCATAGCAATTGAAAATCTATACAATACTTACTTATTATAAGAAATTATTTAATAAAGTTTTTTACAATGTTCAATGCCCAATTATTGAGAAGTACAAAACAGAGAGATAAATAGCTTAACTGTTAATTTAATGAAATTAACTATATATTTATACCAGATGTAAAAATACAAACACATATAGAAACCGAGACAACATTACAAATCACAATAGACGACAAACTGGCTACCTTTAGAAATGATTTAATATTAAATTCACACGTTAGATTAAGGAGGATTACCTGGCCGTGACGAGCATGTCATCAGCAGCGAGAAATTGATTCAAATGCATTTTTTTTGTTGCTGAAACAATTTATAAAATTATATTTGTAGATTGGTTTAATGCCAAATTGGTTCAATTTTCAAATGAAAATGAAGTTGTTCAATTGATTTAAAGTCCTCAGTCATTCATCTCTATCATCACGTCATCCAGTGCTTTAATTCTTCACGTACATTCATCACGCCATACATTCACACTTCCTTATCTCCTGTTGTACCTTTTTTCCATCCACATTCATATCCACAATTCTTCTACTAATAAGACTCTCGTTTAAGGAATTAGATAAAATTAGAATAATATTAATATAAATGCATATGTAATAGAATTGAATTATCCAGGCTCCTTTTCTGATTTTCGTCCTATTTCCATTCTCCCATTCCTTTCCAAAGTCCTTGAAAAACTTGTCCATCGTCAACTTATCAGGTTCCTTAATTCAAATTCAAAAATCTTTATTCAACTTAGGCCTTTACAGGCACTTATTGACGTCAAAACAAAGCAAAACATTCTAATTTAAAGGAAACATAAATTTAACCTTGTATGTGCATACATCCTGAATATACCTACTCAAGATGTCTGCAAATACAAGTAGTAATGAAAAAAAAAAGTTGAATCTACACCTCTTCGGAAATTGGGAGAGCCTTCTCGAGAAGAACAGGCAAGAAACTCGAAAGGTCAAATTTTTTATCTCCTCTTTTAAATCGCCATTTACAATTTTGGTTTTGTTACATAGTCATTGAAACTTTTTAAAAAAAATACAATCGGTATGCTTACATACACTTAAAATGTCAAAAAATAAGTTATAGACGTATACATTAATCATAATACAATAAATAATATTGTTTGCAAACATTTGATAACTTAGTCTAATTCAAAATCAGTGTCAGTTCTTTTCTGCAAACAACATTTGTTAACATCAATAGCTATACACAACAACACGATTATTGACATTATAACGAATAATAACTTCATATTAACACCAGGCATTGGCATCATTTAAATAATCGTTGACTTTATAATATCCTTTACTCATTAGAGTCTTTTTTACATGCGCTTTAAACTTATGAAAAGGCAAGTCAGTTACACTATGTGGAACTTTGTTGTAAAACGTTATACATTTCCCCATAAATGAGCCTCTAGTTTTTTGGAGTCTGTACGTTGGAACGGCAAGTTTATTTTTATTTCTTGTGTTTAACTGGTGAACGTGGAAATTGGTTTCAAATGTATTATAATTCTTATAGACATAAATCAAATTTTCATAAATGTATTGTCCTGCTAAGGTCAATATATTAATTTCTCTAAATAAATCTCTTAGAGAATCCCTTGTTCGTAAATTATAAATAGCGCGAACTGCTCTTTTTTGAAGTACGAAAATACTTTCTATACTAGCAGCCGATCCCCACAGTAGTAGTCCATACGACATAACACTGTGAAAATAACCAAAGTAAATCAATCTTGCCGTTTCAACATTAGTAAGTTGTCTTATTTTTTTAACTGCATATGCCGCAGAACTAAGTCTGTTTGCCAAGGACTCAATATGTGGGTCCCACTGCAAACGTGAATCTAATGTAATGCCCAAAAATTTGGTACAATCAATGAATTCAATAATTTGATTATTCATTTCCACAATAGTATCCACTTTCCTTACATTTGGCAATGAAAATTTTATACATTTAGTTTTATTTGAATCTAATGATAAGTTATTAATTGTGAACCAATGCAATACATTAGAAAGAGTACTATTTACAACGTCAGTATTTTCATTACCTCTGTCAACCTTAAATATTAAAGAAGTATCATCTGCAAATAGTACTGTATCGCACAGATTGTTAGTGAAATGTGGGAGATCATTAATGTAAATTAAAAAAAGCAAAGGTCCCAATATCGATCCCTGAGGTACACCCATAGTTATAGATGCACCAACAGACTCAGTTTTGCTAATAACAACTTTCTGGACCCTATTGGACAAATAAGACTCCATAAGGCTAATTGCTTTTTCGGTGACACCATAATGTTTGAGTTTATTTAAAAGAGTCTGGTGACTAACGCAGTCGAAAGCCTTCGACAGGTCACAAAATATACCAATCACATCTTGTTTACACTCCCAAGCGGCAAAAATGTGTTTGAGAAGTGCAACTCCAGCATCTGTCGTGGAACGACCTTTGGTAAAACCAAATTGGTTCATATGAAAAATGTTATTACATGTAAAATGATCTATTAACTGCTGAGATACAATTTTTTCGAATATTTTACTAAGTGCTGGTAGAATCGAAATTGGTCTGTAATTTGAAGGATCGTTTTTATTCCCAGATTTAAATAATGGTATTAACTTGCTATTCTTCATGAGGTCGGGGAAGACACCTTCATCAATACATTTATTGAATATCAACGCGAGTTGCGGGGCAAGTTCTATTATAACCGATTTGATTATGTGGGTCAAAATACCCCAAAGATCTTCAGTTTTTTTCGTACTAATCATACGAAATGTTTTTAGCACAGTGTCAGCGTCAATGTGACAAAATTTGAAAACCTTGTTGCACCTCTCTACACTCTGCCCTAGGAGAGCTACAGCTTCATCAGAACACGAGTTGAGACTACTTGTAGTTTCTATGGGTATGCGAGAGAAGAAGTCTTCGAATGCATTGGCAACTGCCTTGTCTGATTTGATTGTTTCATTATTGATTTCTAATGAGAAAGAATTTGCAGTACTTTTAAGTTTACCTGTTTCCTGATTAATGATATTCCAGGTGGTTTTTACTTTATTTTTAGATAAACTAATTTTGTTACTTATGTACATAGCTTTTGCGGACATGCACACTTTCTTAAATGTTTGAGAATAATTCCTAACATAATTTATGAAAGAGGGGTCACTAGAGGTTACTTTTAAAGCGTAAAGGTCAAACAGTTTCCTTCGACTTTTGTATATACCCGGAGTAGCCCAGTCACTGAATTTCTTACTCCCGTTTTTGACTTTAATGACCTTTTCCTTGAATATATCATTACATTCATTTTTAACTACATGGAATAAATTATTATAGAGATTATTGGCGTTCGTCCCCTCGATCGACAAATTTGCAGTTTGATTAACAAGATATTAATAAACTTCTGAATCCTTTACAATTCGGCTTCCGCGTAGGTCATAGCACGACTACTGCTTTAACTAAAATCACCCACGATATTCACCAGGGCATTGAAAATCGCCAACTTACACTACTGATGCTTTTAGATTTCAGCAACGCGTTTAATTCTGTGGATTTTGAGATACTCATCAATGTCTTACGTTCTCTTGGCATATCTCCTATTGTAATTGACTGGTTTCAAAGTTACCTGTTGGGGCGTCGGCAGCGAATACGCATTGAGGACTCCCTGTCTGATTGGTGCACTATCGTTGCCGGTGTCCCCCAGGGTGGCGTATTATCTCCGCTTCTTTTTTCGATATTTATAAATTCCATTACGCAATCACTTTCATGTCTCTATCACTTGTATGCCGATGACTTGCAAATCTACACGCAAGCCCTGCTATCTGCTTTTTCTCAGGCTATTTTGACAACTAACAGTGACCTTAATATAATAGATAGCTAGGGTAAGTCTTACGGTCTTGTTATAAATCCTAACAAAACGCAGACAATTGGCTAGATGACAAATTTTTTTTTTGCTTTAATAGAAGATCATTCATATAATAAACAGAAAGAAAAAATTGGTTTTCGAATAACTGTAAAAACAACCAAGATATAAGGTATTAAAGATTTTTCTCCATCTCTTTCTAGCAAAACGGCATTTTACATGGAGTTTATATGGCCGTACTCAACGATGACGTCATGGTTGATGTCCGATCTCTCTGTCTAATCGCTTCAAAATTAACAGCTTAAAATGCCTGTATCTTATGTATTTCTAAGCAGATTTTAATTCTAATTTCACATGATTGCATCTTTTTCTAAGCTATTTTAATATTTTATGTCGAGATGTGAAAATTAGAATTCAGTCATCATCCCAATTATCATCGGCAGTTCCCATTTCGTATCACGCATCGACTACAATCTGTTGCCGGCAGTGATCTTTGGCGGAACTATTATTCCATTTAGCAAATCTGTCAAGAACCTAGGTATAGTTTTTGATCAATGCCTTTCTTGGCGGCCTCAGGTCGAGGCGGTTCGGAAAAAGCTATTTGCCGCATATGGTTCTCTCAATAGATTTTTAATCTGCGCAAATTTGACCATGTTTCTTACTATCGCTCTCAACTAAAATGGCTGCCAATTCGCCAGCGCAGAGACTTACATGTTTTATCCCTACTTTACAATGTTTTGTTTCTTCCAACCTCTCCATCATATCTTAAGTCTCAGTTCTCTTTCTGGTCCTCTTCTTCAAGTCGTACTTTACGGTCGAACTTTAATTTAACTCTTGATATCCCACCCCACAGCACTGATTTCCTTTCATGCTCTTTTCCAGCATATGCCGTCCGGCTATGGAACTCTCCCTGAGAGTATTAAGAGAGCTCGCACGCTGGAGTCCTTTAAGATTCAAGTCCGAAATCACTTCCTATCCTTAAATCCTTAGCTAAATTAGTCCTTCATTATGTCCTTCACGACTACTGCACCAATCCCCCGTTTAAATTTCCACTATGTATTTCCCTAGTCCAAGGTTGCCTGGAAGAGATTGCTCATTAGCAATAAGGCCACCTGTGTTGTACATCTGCAATATTTTTGAAAATATTATGTATGTTTATTTTTTTGTGTGCAATAAAGTGTTTATTATTATTATTTTGTTTTAACCTATAATATCTATCTCGAAATATAATATTTCAGTAAAGCCAATATTCACGGACTTATTATTATTATTATTATATACACTTTTAAAGTTATTTTCATTTTTACTTAATTTATTTTATATTCTAACCTTAGAAGGTATAATAAGCCCAGCAGTTTCAGATTTGTCTAATAATAATTATTATAATCGTCATGATGAAGAATCTTTTATATCAAACACAATTTGAATTGTGAGCTTACGTCAAATGAAATTGACATTAAATGATTTATCTGAAACGAATCCAAATGAGCACCTAGTCGTTTATAACAGAATAGAATGAGAACTTTTTCAATTATTCGATGTGTAACAGGAATCCGAAACCTTTAAATGAAATAAATTGAATAAGTTTTTGGAAAAGATAACACCGCTTCCGACTCTGCTCCCAAACCTTCTTTAATTTCACAGATTTGCAATAAGTAGCTAATACAATATAAGTGCCCAATTTCCTTTTCATCGTTCACCTGAAAATATTTCAAAGAATATGAGGGTAATCGAAACATAGACATTAGGTGCTTTTACCGATATTTTCGGGTCGCTTCACGCAACCTTTCATGGAGATCGGTGTCACAGTACCTTTTTAAAATGCTATGACGAATGTGTAGTGCTTAAATGGAATTTATAAAATAAAATTTCCATGGGTTGCTTTTCATAAGTTCACCGCTAAATAAAAACATATATATTCCCTAAACCTTAAACTATTTTAACAACGCACCGTGGATGCAAATTACCAAAAAACCATGGATATATTCTATGGCTTTTTGGTAATTTGCATCTATCATAATGTGTTTCTGAGACTTTCCCCACGAAATGCAAGAGACATCTGACACGCTCCGGCCGCGTGAAGCACGACCAGCAGGCGGATCACAGGCTACCAAGACTGTACTTGAGTCACGCATTATCTCACAATTTCAGTGACGTAATCTCTACGTCTTAAAGAGTAGGACGGTGGAGCGTATTTAGTGTGACTGACGTGATAAAAATTTCTTGACGCTCGTCAAGGAACACATGTAACTAAGTTTTATCACAAATTTCTTGGTGTGGTTGTAGCAAGGGCTTTAATACTTTGGAAGATGTAGTAGCAGTCCGAGCAAAGGCACGTCAAGAAATTTGCGATAAAACTCAGTCACAAGTCACACGTGTCCCTTGACGACCGTCATGAAATTTTATCACGTCAGTCACACTAAACACACGCCGCCGTGCTACACTTTAAGACATAGAGATTATGATGCTGAACTTGTGAACTGAAATGTGTGATTCAAGTCCAGTCTTGGCAGCCCGTGCTCCGCCTGCAGGATGCACAAGAGAGAAATAAAAGAATAAAAGTAAAATACAGAGTTTGTTGATAGACCTCAGAGGGGGTAATCTACGGCTTTGCTTACGCAGAGATAAAGTGAGTACTTAGCTTCGCGTGACGCGGAGCGTGTGTTCGGGGTAGACCGGAACAGACGCAGGCCAGGCGGCCTCGAACACGCTTGCAGACAGGAGGCATCAAGGAGCTGCCCGGAGATATGACCCCTAGCTTGGGAACTAGGCACAAGAGGTGAACAGTATTTTTTTTATTGCAAACAAGCAAACTGCCAACTAATGGTAAGTGATAACAGTCACCTATAATACATTTGGCTCCTATGTGAGATTAGCAACAAAACTACAACCCCCACAAGAACCATAGTGTACGTTGCCAACTTGTGACATCAGATGAAAAGTCAGTGTACGTTGCCAATTTGTGACATCAATCACGGTACACAGTAGTTTCACTGCCATATCTTACCCTTCAAACCGGAACAGAGCAATGCAAGCACTGCTGCTTTGCGGCAGAAATAGGTAAGACGGAGGTACTCAAGCAGATGACCCTGGTACAGAGGCTACTAACAGACGTGATGAATTTTCGCAACAAAAGAGAGAATATTCAGTGTTATTTAAATTTATTATTATTAATTTATTATACTCCCATTATTCTAGAACTTTCTTAAAAGGTGGGAGCAAGAATCATGAAGAAACGGCTGACCAGTATAGAAGACCCACGATTTACCCAGGCCAAACGCATACAATCATGAAAATTAGAAATATTTATGTAACAAGTATAGAAAATCATAAGGAATATATTTGTTAATAAATAATAATATCAAAATTTAGCTACTTAAAAGATTTCTGAGCCTAAACAAATATTTTTTTTGTGAGCACTTTCATAACTATATTTTTATATATGAAACTACCGGCGTTAAAAATTAAACGCAATGTAAACAAATGGCGACAGAAGCCACTTAACCTAAAACCTGAATTGAATTGAATTGAACAAGCTGTGTTGAACACTTTTGTTGACAAAAATTAAATTTGTATTTAATTTTGAGTGGTTGTTAGGCATATTCAGAAAAATATTATTACATAATGACTTGTTTGTATGAAGGCATTACTCGTGAAAATTATATTTAAGGTCGAGACGGTTTTTGAAGCGAGCCACTAAGCCAACGTCGACATCCATCTGACTCATACTCGGGGACTCCTCCAATTTTCTGAACCACCCCGGGACAGCCCGACCAAATACCAGCTTTCACCTTTTATAAGTTGATAACTTATAATAACTGGTAGCGAGAGGTAACCGCCGCCCAACGTTACGCGTAGCTCGCAATGCTGGGATCGCCAGACTATCCTGAATATACCTACCTAACAATGTAACAATTCTTGACTATTTTATCAAGATTTTAAATAAAAACATAACTAAAAAGTTTCAAAATTTAATAAATCATTACAAGAAAATAATTTGTCTTGAGCGGGAATCGAACCCGCGTCTTCAGCTCGGTATATTCAATAAATGTTTGAATTGATCATTTTTTAATTTTTTTATAATTTTAAAGAAAATTTGAAATCGCGAAAACTTTGTGGAATAACAAACTATCCGCGGAAAATGACAAACACAAAAAAGCAATTAATATTTACTATCTATTGAACTGCCCAAGTAATGTGCGCACTAAGTATACATAACTGAATGCGGCATAAGATTTTTATCTAATAGATTTGAGACTGAATAATTTAAACTGCATTTATCGATTCATACTCATACACTGTAAGTACAGAAAACAGTGGGTAGGTAAGTATAGTTCTCAATTGCAGGCAAGTCTCACACTTTTCAGGATAGCAAAAGTCGAATAAAAGTACTCAGTTGCGACATATAACGTTGTCAGATCTCGTTGATTTTTTGCTTATAATGTAGAAATTTATATCCTACTTTATTTTCCGAATGTAATAAATATACAACAAATGTTGCAGACGTGCGAGCCTCCTTTATTATTAAGTATTTGGAGATATTCTATCTCTTGTACATATACAATAATTTTGTATTGAGTTGTGTACTAAGTAAGTACATACGAGAACGTTACGGGGCTAAAAAATTATTATATTTTGATTACTCTTACAAAATATATATAAGAAATAAGGTATAAATATTACAAGCCATGAAGACAATATTTATCGAACAAACAAAGAAAAATAAGACGTATTATTTGCTCGTAAGTTTCAAATTACTGTTAAATTAATAAAGAAAATTCCGAGATTATAATATTCTATATGATTTAGCAAAGTGCATATTATTGTGTCATGGCAAATTAAGACAATTATGAATTCTAATAAGTTTACTATTTTGACAGATTTCACAATTGATAAGCTTCAACGCGACAAGTAACCATTAACATTTTGACTTCGACTAATTTAGTAACACCTATCCGGAAATCAATACACGTACTGCTGCTGAGCTGGGCATAAGGTGTCCTTAATTAGGGAGAGCTAGACCAGAAGTGCAGAAAAAAAAAGAAATCCCCACGACACTACCAGTAGTGCGGCTTAGGAAAGGAAGGCGCATTTTGGCTTAACATGAGAATTTAGCTGGCTTGCTTATTTGCCTACTTAAAGGCCGATTCAATATGAACTAAGGAGCCGGTTAAAACGAGAGTATAAAAACTTCGTCGTGAAAGGACAGTCGAAAATGATACAATGTACGAGGAAACATTATTTGACAACGACATAAAGGCGAAAAGGAAAATAGGATTAGCTCTTTGGTTCTCATGTAATGACCAGTCCGTATTGACGAGTGGTTCTCGGAAATTGTGTTTGTTCCGGGCCCGATTAGGGACGTGTTTTACCCCTGCCTATATCATTGTCCTGAAACAAAGTAGTTAAAGAAAGTTGTTTACGTAACTGCACCCACGACACAGGAAAAAACTCAGTGTAGGGCGACGTTTTTCTTTTTAAAAAAAACTTTTGAATAATATGTCACTTTACCATAGAGGTTCACCTAATCTATGTCTTTCGGCGTCAGTACGATCACGGCTTAGTAATTAATATTATTTTCTTGTTTTATTATTTTATTGAGTTTATGATTATTCGTTGTTGATGTCGTCATATTTTAGCTACGATGTTAGAAATTATTGCCTATTATTTTTTGTTTAAATAAGCTAATAAATCTCTTATATTTGATATCCAACTTGTTATTAATAGTTTTTATCATTAGATGAAAAAATAGTTGCATACCATCTTCTAGGTAGCGTAGGTATGCTACCTAATCTATGGTCATATATGATTTATTGTGACGTGACGTCACATAGCCACTTCGTTAGAAGAATCTTACCTACCAGCATCTAGTACGCTTCTTCTCATCGGTTTAAACCAAATTTTGCCTCACATGCCAAATTATGATAAGTTAAGTTACGTATGAAGAAATAGGTGAATATTCATACCCACATATATTAAATAACCTTATACCCTTTAATATAATCAAAGCCGCATAGCACACAAACATACGTCTTGTCAAGATCATAAATCTTTTTGCTTCGCTCACAGTCGGGTAAAAAATATAGTTTTAAAAATAAAAATCTACTTTGTAATGAAAGAAATCAAACAATATTCATTAACAAACAAAGTAACGATAGTGCTTATTTTTTTACACATCGATAAAATACTGTGAGCAGAAAAGGGCTAATCTCACAAAAAAAACTTTCATCTCTTACTTCCGATTTTATCTGCTTACTGCTAATTAGACACTTATCAGAATAAAAAGTTTTGTGTGACTAATTATATAACGTACCTAAAATTTTTATATTTCATAAAAGTAAAAGGATTTCAAATGTCAAAAGAAACAATATTTACCCGAGCGAGAAATAAATTTTGCTTAAAACCGTGTAATGTAGGACAGAAACATTTTAATAAAAGGAAAAGCAGAGACAAAAATTTAAGGAATCATTACAAAAATATAATACAAAATATGTAAAGTGGGTACATACCCACAGGAAGAAAACTCAGAAAACATCTTATTAATTCAATAACATCTTAAACAGCTTAAATAAAACATTCGAATAAAGAATACGAAATTTCTACATATTCGAAGCCAATCAATATTTCTCAGAAATTTGTTCGCTGTACAAATAAAAATTCTTCTTTGATTTATGCTCAAAGAAATATTTTCAGTCAAAGAAAGTTTTAATTTCGGATTATAGCGAAAGAATGGACGGAAGTCGAGCCGCGATCAACTCCAAAGGGGAGGCTGCATTTTTCATTTTTCCCCGTTCTGCGTTCATAACGAGCGAAGATGTCTAGTTTTCTTGAAACGGTAATATTAATGGAAATAGCTTGGACAGCTCCGAGATATTTCAAAACAAGTTTAGCGATGCTCTATTGTAAAAGAAACAAAATGTGCAGATATGTTTCAACTCACATGCATGATTTGAAGCTATATAATTACATATTAAACCACTTTTATTTTGGGCCTTAAAATCAAAATTTAAAAAATAATATAAACTAAATAATTAAATTTTATCTGACTTTACAAAAGGAGGTTCTCAGTTCGACTGTAAGTTTTTTTTTGTATAGGTATTTGATATACGATTTTTTTTTTTCAATTATGACCGATTTTCAAAATTCTTTTTGTTACCACCCTATTTGCATTAACAGACAAATTATACCATACGAGAACACTGCCAAGTTTTCTGGCATGACTCGTGATTTGAAACTACGTTGGAAGGTGTACGCCAAGAAAAAGAGAGAACAGCTTACAGACTCATGTTTTGGCTAATAGGAAGAGTCTTCTCTTTAGCAATAGCTATAACAAACTATTGTTTTATCGGCAAGTCCTCGTGTCAGTGTGGACTTTGGAATACAGAATAATGTGTTAAGGGGTATCGCTAATGCCCCCTGGTATGTAAGAAAGGACGTTCTCCACCAGGGACCCGATTCTCATGTAATAGAACTTTTCCGCATGGTAAATTCGTATGCGAATTTTTCGTTTCTCCTGAAAAGTTCGAATGATTCGCATGAACCGTATTCTGGGGTACCCATAGAACAATATTACCAATCGAATAGGAAGTCGGAAATAGCATTGACAATTTAATGTTTCGTACGACGTTCATGAGGCGTTTTTAAAAACGCTATGGCGACCACTATAATTTACATCTTAAAATAGTCCTTTTTGGTAAAAAAATATTACTAAATCTATTTTAACACAACATATATTTTTAAATGTGATCATATTTTCTAAAAATAATACTTATATTACAAAATATAAAAGTTCAATTTTTAAGACGATTGTGAAGTAATCGTGCGCGGCGCGAGTAGGTATTTTCTAAAATGCTATCTGTTTCACACCGCTCGGCCTCCCGTCTGGCGTTTACACCACAAATACAACACGCGCAAATTCTCACGCACACTACGACAGCAGCGCGCGACTCCTCGGTGCGAGAACTCGAGATCATTATTTTACCGTTTGTAATGTTTTGCGTTGCTTAGGTATTCCTGACTGCCTTTCCGTTTGCAACTTTGCATTCGTGAGGCAATTTTGTTTTCCCGTATGAAAAATTATTTTATAACCTTATATTACTCAGTGATAATGTAACATTCTATTAGTCAATTTTTTTTTAATCAGCCTAGTAGTTTTTAAAAATAAAAAATATAATAAATAAAAATAGCTTTATTTCTAAAAATCATTTTAACAATAATTACGCCGAGACTTCCCAGTGAGCTAGTTTTTGAGTTTATTCATTACAAACAAAAATACAAATCTTCTTTCTTTATAATATTTTAGTAGATAAGTTTCGTAAATTATTTCAGTATTCCTTTGAAATTTATAGTGTAGGCACTTACTGTGTATCCCTTCCAAGTCCTACTTTATAGGACTGAGCTGTTATTTGTTATGAAAGTACTTATCTATCGTACATTTACATGTCTAAAGAAAATTACTTTTTGTAAGATGAGTGTTATACTGAATTAAAATGATTTTCATTTGAGATGTGAATCAATAATGGATCCTTTTATGAAAAAAATAAACACTAAACATAAAATGACATTTACAATTGTTTAAACAAGAACAGACCTCTTGTTAACTTAAAAATAAATAAAAAATCTATTATTTTAGATAGATAAATTAATACTTTTACAAAAAAAAACTAAATAGGAGCAGGGATTTAAAAAATATAAAGTAATAATTATGCATCAAATAAAAAATACCTCTCATTTTTATACACTAATCTTGGGTAGTTACTAATAGTCTTAGAATTCTAATTTTTACCACCTCCGTGATCTAGTGGTTGAGGCCACCGGATGTTGATCGGGAGGTCCGTCCGGCGGGGTTCGATTCGTCGGGTTCGCCCGGACTACAAAAACACTGAAAAGTTAGAAATAATATAAGAATAGGTACAGACAACATCACACATTATTATTGAAGACGATGCTAAATTTTAAGAATTTCTAGGAGATCATCGGTTGGCACCGACTTCAATATAGAAATGTAATGTTGTCTGTACCTATTCTTACACAATTTTTAACTGTTCAGTGTTTTTGAAGTCAGTTTTTATTTTTTGCAAAATATTTTTTTGATTAACTTTTTAGTGAAAGAAACCCTAATTAAATTAGGGTATCCCTCGATTTTCATAGGATCCCATCATCAGAACCTGACTTTGGTGACCTACGGACCACCCTAGGAGTATACTCTACCGAATACAAAAAGAATTTTGAAAATCGGTCCACAATTGGCGGAGTAATCGCGTAACATACACACAAAACGGTTGACACGGTTAGCGCAGAGGTCGAGCGATCGCCTACTGCGCAACAGGTCGCGGGTTCGATTCCCGCACGGGACAGATGTTTTGTATGGCCTACAGAAATTTGTTCCGGTCTGGGCGTATGTGCATGTGATATTCTATGTTTGTAACTGCACCCACGACACAGGAGAAAATCCTAGTGTGGGGCGACGTTTTTATAAAAAAAAAACACGTTAGACGCACCTAAAAATTTAAGGATTTCCCTCCACTTTTATGGGATCCCATCATCAGATCCTAACTTTGGTAACCGTGGGACCACCATTGGAGTATAATTTTGAGAATACAAAAAGAATTTTGAAAATCGGTCTGCAATTGGCGGCGTAATCGCGTAACATACACGAAATACCTATTAGTATATGTCATCAGCTGCTTTAAATTTTACAGTTAGAATGAAAAAAAAACTTCAAAACCGTACGAAGGGTGCCTTCTTCCCATATAAGCCTACCCTGCCTACCCTACATACTCGTATATTATTTAGGTACTTTGTCGTTTGTCGTAAAACCTTAGAGCCCAGCTTTAGAGGAATAAAATTCAAATAAAATAATATTAAAAATAACGCTACTTGCATAGTCTATTACACGTTTTTAGCTGCTCCAACTTCATACATTGCATAACAAATACCTATCACAAGAAACAAAATACGAATTTATTTTGAGTTGGTTTCTTTATGGCACATATTTATTATAACAAACAACTACTTACATATTTACATTTTTTTCCTTTTTTGGTTTTGGGAATTTACAGTAAAGTTAACAGGCTACAGGCCAGTTTCCTTAAATAAGGAAATTTGTATTGAAATAAAATCTTTAAAATAAAACACTAAAATCAATAAACGTATTCAAAAAGATATTTACTTTTTCATGTATAAGGTATTTGTGAAGATTAATAGTTCCGACTTGAGTAATAACTTTCACTATTGATCGATATATCGATATTACTTTCTCCTTCCTAGGCGACAATAACTACGATAACATTATGTCACATCACTATCACTACATTGTACCCCTGCCCCCGACCCGTATCGTGCGATAGAGAGAGTTGCAAGAAATGGTCGAAATTGCCTACAATTCCTGTTTGAAATATTGTTTCGGGCGATAACTGTTTTACCCCCCTAAACCTTTATGAAATTAGACGCTTTTGGTGTCATTAGATTCAGTATACCTTAATCTATGTTTGTACGTTTTGCTTTTTTTGTAATTCAGTATAATTTAGTCAAAAAAATACAAAAATGCTCAAGGTAGTTTTTAAGTCGAAAATATAGATATTTAGATGCTAATAACTTATATTCTGAGCAATATTTCTTCAAAATCAAAACGTACAAACCTAGTTTTTCATTATATCTACAAGACTTCCAAAAAATATGAAAATTGGACTATGTTTAGAGGGAGAAAAGCGTTATCGCTTTTTGTATGAAAATTTACAGCTTCACAATCCTCTTAATATTTCGTAAAGTACATTGATTGAAACGGAACGCTCCAGACAGCATATTCATAAGTTCTGACGTTAAATGTCATTAATTACAACAAAGTTTGTCTAAGATGAATATTGAATTGAGACAAATTCTTATTTTAATTATTTTATTTATATAATAATCTGTTATGGAGCAAAATAATATATCCAAAAAATTTGCTAGTGCGGAGCAAAGGCTTCGTCTAGTACATTTAGTAGAAGCCGATCCACAGCTGAAATGTGGCAAACTTCCAAGCTCATTCACTAAGAATGAAGCTAAAAGGCGGTGGATAAACATCAGTGAAGATATAAACTCCATCACAGGGGCTAAAAAAACTTGGGAGGAGTGGCGCAAGGTAAGTTTTTGAAGTTATCCTCGATGTTATGTGTATGTGGTTCGGCGCTTGCTGCCTCTAATTCTTCCACCAAATTGGGGAAGAAGTTCACCAAAAACTCTTCCTCATTCATTTTAATGAGACAAAACACAGAGAGAAATCACAGTTTGAGCCAGCTTCGTGGTTTGAGCTCATTTATACAAAAATAATCACAAACTCCTTATATTTTTATAATTTTGAAACTCTTTTGACAGCTAAATTCGTATACGAACTCAACTTCGACTGGTCCATACCATTCGTTGCGTTCGAGTGATGTTCGTTCGAATTATTTCGATTGTGAAATTCTGAGAATACACAAACTGTGGTTCCTTCGAAAAAAATTCGAATTTCGAACATTTTTACGAATGTGAACTTTTTCGAATGCACGAGAATCGTGTCCCTGGACCTTAAGGCGCATAACACATTGCACCGGACACCGCTCCGGTGTGCGGCGCTGCGGTTTTTAATTTTGACTGAAGAATCTTAATTTGTATACAAAAACCGCAGGGTATAACACACTCACACCGCATGCCCGTGCGGTTGTGCGGCGCGCGCGGCGGCACCGCACTCCCGGACGGTGATGCGGTGCGGTTCGCGGGGTATGCCACACTGAGCCGCAGTGTCGTACGGATTTTTGCGTAGAAAGGACGTGCATACGCGTAATAGATCTCGCCATAGATAATGCGGCGATGCGGGGCGTCGTGCACCATAGCTCCGGACGGTGATACGGAGCAAACCGTACGGTGGCACGGTTCCGTGCCGCCGCAGCCGCATGCGGTTTTCGTCCCTCCGTACACCGCAGCGGTGTCCGGTGCAATGTGTTATGCGCCTAAAATAGAATTCGTTGATAGAATAATAAAAAATACGCCGAAGCTCACCAAAATAGACTTCAAAAACATGTGAACGTGGAGGCTGTTCAGCTTCTCGATCACACAAATAAAAACAGAAGACTAAAACGGATAAAACCGTCCGATTAGGGTGATGAAGTGGAATCATAAAAAATAAGTTTTGATTTAGTACGATACAGATTTAATGCTGCAACTATAACAGTGAAATTAGTGGCGGCGCCTTAAAATAGACAATAAGAAAAGTGTTAATGAACACTTCTTAGAAACATTCATCTTTAGCAAATTAAGATCGAATTGAATTACTTATTAGCCGTAAAATAGGCTAGATTGTTATATACGTATACCTTGGGATGTTCATGTGCAAAGCGAACAAAGCGAAAAAAATTGTATTCGAAAGAGTATATTCTTAAAGTGGGTCACCAAGTAGGATCTGATGATGGTATCTGAAAAATATCGAGAAACCCTTAAATTTCATAGGCACGTCCAACGTGTTTTTTTTCTGAAGCTATCCAGGTATTTGCGTCTGGTAGTCTGGGTAGTCATCATCTCAAGGATTCTTCCACCATGCTGAGGTGATGATGGAACGATCGTTAACTTTTAGGCGTTAAAGGTGTTCTTTTTATATCATAGGCACATACTGACCCTTAGTTGTATTATTTCAAGTTTTGAAGGTTTGAAGGGTAAGACAGGCAGTGAAATTACTGGGTACTGTGACTTAACATCTTATGTATGTCACGGGTTGGCAACGTACATTGGTATCGCTGTGAGGCTTGTTATGCGCAAGCCTTACGGAAACCACATGTGTTATAGACGGCTGTTGTCACTTACCATCAGGTGGGCAGTCTCCTTGTTTGCCAACTTAGTTGCATAAAAAAAAACTTCGGTGAGCCGGTATTAAATTGATAAAATAAGTTTAAAATAAAATATATTACAAAAAAACTTCCAAAACACTAAAGAGTCAGAAGTATATGAGAATACAGATAACATCACATTTTTTATTTTTAAGTCGGTGCCAAATTTTAACGATTAAGTACATTATCTTACATTTTTGAGAATTATTAGAAAATCATCGCTTGACACCGACTGTTGTATTGTGTGCAAGTAATGTGATATTGTGTGTGTTCTTATACTATTTATGTACTCGTGTTTATTTTGTGAAACAGTTTTACATTTTCGTATATAGAACAAATATATTAGATTTTAAACGTTGGATATACTGATATAAGTTAAAGCGTTTACATTTCTAACAATTTTATTTTTATATTTATTTGTATTGTAATTATTTTATCAACATTTTTATTATTTTAATAACCTTTTTATTATTATTTTTAATTTATTATTATAAACCCATTTTTTTCAATATCTTCATGTTTAGTTTGAATGACAATGATAGTAGCATCACTTGTAGTATTTTTTTTATAGGATAGGGGGGCAAGCGAGCAGACGTATCACCTGATGGTAAGTAATTACCGTCGCCCATGGACACCCGCAACCCCAGAGGAGTTACAAGTGCGTTGCGGCCTTTGAGGTGGGAATATGCTCTTTTTTTGAAAGTTTGAAGGTCGTATCGGTCCGAAAATACCGCAGGCGACAATTCGTTCCAAAGTTTGACTGTGCGAGGCTTCGAGAGAAACGCACAGTTGTGGACTGCTAACCATTTAAGTGATGGGCATGGATTTTTTGCCGCGTGGAACGATGGCGGAAAGAAGCGGTAGGTAAAGTCCGAACAATTCCTCGGAGCATTCCCCGTAATAAATACGATAGAAGATGCATAGTGAAGCGACATCTCTACGCAGCGCCAAGGTATCAAGCCGATTTGAAATTTTCTGGCAGTCGACGATTAGAGTCGCTCTCCGTTGAATGCGGTCCAGTGGGAGAAGTTGGTATTGGGGTGCCCCAGCCCAAAGATGAGAACAGTATTCCATATGAGGCCGAACCTGCGCCTTGTAAAGCTGAAGGCGGTGCGCCGGAGTGAAATACTGTCTCGATCTATTGAGCACACCAAGCTTCTTAGAAGCTAATTTAGCTTTACCCGCTAAGTGGCCACGGAACTGGACTTCGCTCGATATGTCGACACCAAGGATCCCAATATTGGCTGAGGCAGTTAGGGGCTGGCTGATTATTAATCTATTTGGTTGTTAGTATGATAGGTGTTGATTTGAGTTTCAGACATGGATCTCATTTTACGTTAAAGCCTCCTCCAGTTTCTTGCACAATTCTCTAATTTACATCTTTTACGTGTAGGTACATCCATTCCTTTTCTACAATCTCTTTAAGGTCATCAGTGCACCGTTTGATTGAACGCCCAACTCTCCTTTTGCGCGATACTGGTCCTTTTCATCTTGTAATTCATATTGTAAAATCGTGAGACATGTTTTGCCCATTTCCATTTGAACTTTAAATCTAAGGGTATGTATCCTATTTCTGTGGGCAAATAAAAACTTTTTTATTATAAAAAAAAGACTTGCTTGAGTGCGTCTGGCATTTTTCTTTTTTGTGGTATTATGTCATTATTAATTCTGTGTCTTAACTTTATATTTGAAATGCTTCATGCTTGTCGAATTCTGTGTTGATTTTATTTTCTGTTTTACTTCGGTTATACAAGGTGTTTGGTCAAAACCCTATGAAACCGAAACCTATCCATGTTAATATAGTCATATAAAATATATGGCGTTATTGAAAATTCTAAATTGTAGAATTACATTATTTACATTAGCGCCTCAGTTCCAGGGAGTAATCCTTAAGATCTCCGATATTGTTGGTGTCCTCAGTGTCGAAATCAAATCAAAGCAAAGTTCAATTCGGAAGTCATTTGATAGCAAGGCTAAGCTGGCCAGCAGGAAGCTCGGTGTCCTTAAGGGCCCATGGCGCGAAAAATAGCAAAAAGGCCGTTGGCGTTTTTGATATTTTACGTTAACGTTCGAATTAACGGGCCGGGAAAAAATAAATTTAAATTCTTAAATTATGTGTTTACACAATCACCGTCGCCATTTTTTAAATTTACATACCATTTCGTTAAAAAATAGCATCAATTTTACTTAAAATTTAGGTTACACCCACATACCGTTCGTGATTTTTAGCTTCATTAATTAACCCTATTATATTTTAGTTTAACAAATATATAGAACAAAGGTAAGCAAAACACTGACACCGTGGTATTTTTTTAAATTATCGTACATTGATTTTTATATGAATTTTTTAACATACATTTATCGATTTTCTAACAAATACTTGGCTCGGGCGCGTTGAAATTCAGTGTGTAATCAAGACTCGAAGTGAGAGCACGTCGCTTTGAGCTAGCTCCCGGTCACGTAATTATTTGTGTATGTATACGACGCGAAGTCCTACGGAGTAATCGGAGAAGTTGATAACTTAACAATTTTATTATTTGTGGCTGCCGTACGAAAAACCTTCAACCTTTTTACAAGCTTTTATTTATCTTTTGCATGTTCGGGTCTAATCTTGCGAGTTAAATTTGACTCACTTCCCGGTTTCCGATTAAGCTGAAATTTTGCATGCATATGTATAAATATATTATGATTAGGACATGGAGCTGATCTGATGTTGGAGCTGAAGGGCGGCCATAGGAACTCCGCAATAAAACGACATAGCCCCATCAAGTTTGAGCTCGTTTGATTCGTATTGACGAGAACTTTGATCCTATATGGTAACCAGGGTCTGATGCTGGATCTGGAAGGTTGCCATAGGAACTCCGCAATCAAACAATGCAACCCCATCGAGTTTAGGCTCGTTTGATTCGTATTGACGAGTACTTTGATTCTATATGGTAACCA
Organism: Schoenobius gigantellus; assembly: GCA_963935595.1. Taxonomy (NCBI): domain Eukaryota; kingdom Metazoa; phylum Arthropoda; class Insecta; order Lepidoptera; family Crambidae; genus Schoenobius; species Schoenobius gigantellus. The sequence continues at coordinate 21,470,070 of OZ012548.1, forward strand.
GGGTCTGATGCTGGATCTGGTAGGTGGCCATAGGAACTCCGCAATCAAACAACGCAACCCCATCGAGTTTGGGCTTGTTTGATTCGTATTGACGAATACTTTGATCCTATATGGTAACCAGGGTCTGATGCTGGAACTGGAAGGTGGCCATAGGAACTCCGCAATCAAACAACTCAACCCCATCGAGTTTGGGCTCGTTTGATTCGTATTGACGAGTACTTTGGTCCTACATGGTAACCAGGGTCTGATGCTGGAGCTGGAAGATAGCCAAAGGAACTCCGCAATAAAACTACACAATCCCATCGAGTTTGGGCTTGTTTGATTCGTATTGACGAGTACTTTGGTCCTATGTGGTAACCAGGGTCTGATACTGGAACTGGAAGCTGGCCATAGGAACTCCGCAATAAAACGACACAATCCCATCGAGTTTGGGCTCGTTTGATTGATATTGACGAGTACTTTGGTCCTATGTGGTAACCAGGGTCTGATGCTGGATCTTGAAGGTTGCCATAGGAACTCCGCAATAAAACGACAGAACCCCGTCGAGTTTGGGCTCGTTTGATTCGTATTAACGAGTACTTTGGTCATATATGGTAACCAGGGTCTGATCCTGGAACTGGAAGGTGGCCATAGGAACTCCGCAATCAAACAACGCAACCCCTTCGAGTTTGGGCTCGTTTGAATTGTATTGACGAGCACTTTGGTCCTATATGGTAACCAGGGTCTGATGCTGAAACTGGAAGGTGGCCATAGGAACTCTGCAATAAAATGACACAACCCCATCAAGTTTGGGCTCGTTTGATTCGTATTGACGAGTACTTTGGACCTATGTGGTAACCAGGGTCTGATGCTGGAGCTGGAAGGTAGCCACAGGAACTCCGCAATAAAGCGACACAATCCCATCGAGTTTGGGCTCGTTTGATTCGCATTGACGAGTACTTTGGTCCTATGTGGTAACCAGGGTCTGATGCTGGAGCTGGAAGATAGCCAAAGGAACTCCGCAATAAAACGACACAATCCCATCGAGTTTGGGCTTGTTTGATTCGTATTGACGAGTACTTTGGTCCTATGTGGTAACCAGGGTCTGATACTGGAACTGGAAGCTGGCCATAGGAACTCCGCAATCAAACAACGCAACCCCTTCGAGTTTGGGCTCGTTTGAATTGTATTGACGAGCACTTTGGTCCTATATGGTAACCAGGGTCTGATGCTGAAACTGGAAGGTGGCCATAGGAACTCTGCAATAAAATGACACAACCCCATCAAGTTTGGGCTCGTTTGATTCGTATTGACGAGTACTTTGGACCTATGTGGTAACCAGGGTCTGATGCTGGAGCTGGAAGGTAGCCACAGGAACTCCGCAATAAAGCGACACAATCCCATCGAGTTTGGGCTCGTTTGATTCGCATTGACGAGTACTTTGGTCCTATGTGGTAACCAGGGTCTGATGCTGGAGCTGGAAGATAGCCAAAGGAACTCCGCAATAAAACGACACAATCCCATCGAGTTTGGGCTTGTTTGATTCGTATTGACGAGTACTTTGGTCCTATGTGGTAACCAGGGTCTGATACTGGAACTGGAAGCTGGCCATAGGAACTCCGCAATAAAACGACACAATCCCATCGAGTTTGGGCTCGTTTGATTGATATTGACGAGTACTTTGGTCCTATGTGGTAACCAGGGTCTGATGCTGGATCGGGAAGGTTGCCATAGGAACTCCGCAATAAAACGACAGAACCCCGTCGAGTTTGGGCTCGTTTGATTCGTATTAACGAGTACTTTGGTCATATATGGTAACCAGGGTCTGATCCTGGAACTGGAAGGTGGCCATAGGAACTCCGCAATCAAACAACGCAACCCCTTCGAGTTTGGGCTCGTTTGAATTGTATTGACGAGCACTTTGGTCCTATATGGTAACCAGGGTCTGATGCTGGAACTGGAAGGTGGCCATAGGAACTCTGCAATAAAATGACACAACCCCATCAAGTTTGGGCTCGTTTCATTCGTATTGACGAGTACTTTGGACCTATGTGGTAACCAGGGTCTGATGCTGGAGCTGGAAGGTAGCCACAGGAACTCCGCAATAAAGCGACACAATCCCATCGAATTTGGGCTCGTTTGATTCGCATTGACGAGTACTTTGGTCCTATGTGGTAACCAGGGTCTGATGCTGGAGCTGGAAGGTAGCCAAAGAACTCCGAAATAAAAGACAGAACCCCGTCGAGTTTGGGCTCGTTTGATTCGTATTAACGAATACTTTGGTCCTATCCACTGGAACGCTCGCCACGCGAAGCGTGGTGGGTTTCAAAAGCAAAAAGTAGTATATCTCAAATATCAAAGGTGCCGCCATTGCGGAATGACTCAACCCGGCGCGTACGGAGTGTTCAAAAAATTGCGGAGAGTGACATATACTGTCTACAAGAGAACAAAAAATACGTATGGAAAGGTAATTTAATATAGAAGGAACTTATAACAGTTAATTAGATAAGGATTAATAATTAAATGAATGAAGCGCGAAAATGTTCGGAAAGTCGCGGAAGACCCGATTTTTTTAAAAAAAAATTTGCACAAAAACTATTTTAGAAAACTTTAAATAACCATATATATTATTATAGCCCTATTCTTGAAGATTATTTTGATATATAATAGTTTTGGGTAATATTTTTAATGAAAAAAGAAAAAAATAATAAAAACGATTAATTACGTAATTATATACGCGAGATGCGCACGCGCGACCTCAAATTTTAAAAAAATGCAAAAAATAAATTATTGTGTCTAAAATTAAATAAAAAATACGTATGGAAAGCTAATTTAATAAGGAATGAACTTATAATAGTTAATTAGATAAGGATTCATAATTGAATGAATAATAACGAGAATAGTAACTAAAGTGCTTAAAATTTCAAAAATACTCACTTTTTGAAAAAAACGTTTAGTGTGGCAATATAACACTATAAACTATCATAAACCATACATAATAATGTAGCCCAATTCTTCTAGTTTATTTTGATATAGAACACTCTACGAAAATACTAATACAGACTAAGTAAGTACGCAATAAATCTCATCGGTCATGGAGTAAGAAACGTATGGATACGGCCAAGTAAGTTAAACCGCAGACTATGACAAATTTATTTCAATCTAAGACTAAAAATAAATTGGACATGACCTGTCAACTTATGAAAGAGACTATTGACAAAGGAATAAAGCCATAGAGAAAATATTTTATTTTTCGCGATTTTTTTATCACACCGCGCGGTTTTACGCAAAGGGAACTGGGTACCATAGTACCCAGGTCGATCGAGAAGATCGAGATTTTGGGGACTATAGTCCCCACGGACGTTCCAGTGGCTATATGGTAACCAGGGTCTGATCCAGGAACTGGAAGGTGGCCATAGGAACTCCGCAATCAAACAACGCAACCCCATCGAGTTTGGGCTCGTTTGAATTGTATTGACGAGCACTTTGGTCCTATATGGCAACCAGGGTCTGATGCTGGAACTGGAAGGTGGCCATAGGAACTCTGCAATAAAACGACACAACCCCATCAAGTTTGGGCTCGTTTGATTCGTATTGACGAGTACTTTGGACCTATGTGGTAACCAGAGTCTGATGCTGGAGCTGGAAGGTAGCCATAGGAACTCCGCAATAAAAGGACACAACCCCATCGAGTTTGGGCTCGTTTGATTCGTATTGACGAGTACTTTGGACCTATATGGTAACCAGGGTCTGATGCTGGAGTTGGAAGGTGGCCAAAGGAACTCCGAAATAAAACGACGCAACCCCATCGAGTTTGGGCTTGCTTGATTCGTATTGACGAGTACTTTGGTCCTATATGATTTTTCTTGATGAGTACTTTGAGCCTAGCCTAAATAATATCCATACGCAACCCCATCAATTTCTTTTGTGCGACCTTCCTCAATTTAGGTGTCAAATGAAAGAGCTTGAATTGTAGAATGAATTGTAGAATATAGTATAATATTCTGAAAGACAATCTAATCCATGATGGCCGCCGTCACAAATTGACAGATTATTTTTATGTACAATCAAATGAAAATTCGTAAAATACAGTAGACCATGAAAAAAACTAAAACAAGATGGCTGCTATCACAAAAGATTTTTAAAAACAAGCTTTTATTTTAATGGTAACCAGGGTCTGATGCTGGAGCTGGAAGGTAGCCAAAGAACTCCGAAATAAAACGACAGAACCCCGTCGAGTTTGGGCTCGTTTGATTCGTATTAACGAGTACTTTGGTCCTATATGGTAACCAGGGTCTGATCCTGGAACTGGAAGGTGGCCATAGGAACTCCGCAATCAAACAACGCAACCCCATCGAGTTTGGGCTCGTTTGAATTGTATTGACGAGCACTTTGGTCCTATATGGTAACGGTCTGATGCTGGAACTGGAAGGTGGCCATAGGAACTCTGCAATAAAACGACACAACCCCATCAAGTTTGGGCTCGTTTGATTCGTATTGACGAGTACTTTGGACCTATATGGTAACCAGGGTCTGATGCTGGAGTTGGAAGGTGGCCAAAGGAACTCCGAAATAAAACGACGCAACCCCATCGAGTTTGGGCTTGCTTGATTCGTGTTGACGAGTACTTTGGTCCTATATGATTTTTCTTGATGAGTACTTTGAGCCTAGCCTAAATAATATCCATACGCAACCCCATCAATTTCTTTTGTGCGACCTTCCCCAATTTAGGTGTCAAATGAAAGAGCTTGAATTGTAGAATGAATTGTAGAATATAGTATAATATTCTGAAAGACAATCTAATCCAAGATGGCCGCCGTCACAAATTGACAGATTATTTTTATGTACAATCAAATGAAAATTCGTAAAATACAGTACACCATGAAAAAAACTAAAACAAGATGGCCGCTATCACAAAAGATTTTTAAAAACAAGCTTTTATTTTAATGCCCTAAAAAAAGAAAATAAACTTTAATTTATTTTTTGAATTACAATCTAGCGAATGGCTTCAATGCACTAAAAAGTGCGTTGAGCACAAGAAAATATTCATTTCATATTATTTTATTACTAAATTATTATATGTATATTATATAAAATAATTTGTAGATACAACTAACAATGAAGAACTCGGTAGTCATTAAAATATTTCGTATTATTTGAGCAATTAGTTTAAAAAAAGTTTTATTAAAAACAAGCTTATATTATAATGCCTTAAAAGAGGAAAATAAACTTTAATTAATTACATGATATATTTTCATATAAAAATATAAAAGCTTGTCCCGAGAATTAGGATAAACAATAAAACAGTTTAATCTGATTATTATATTATTTTTTTTGTAATAGATAACGTTTTGTACAGCATTGTCATACACACATGACAATGCTGTGCAGTCCTGAAATTTAAATGCAATGATCCCTTTTTTGAAAAACTCGAATCCGTTATAACTGCTGCCTCACGGAAACTCGGTGTCCTGAACAAGGTGCGTAAGTATTTTGCGCCGGACCAACTATGCCTGTTGTATAAAACTCAGGTTAGATCTTGCGTGGAATATTGCTCGCACTCCGGCTCCGCTCAGTACCTCCTCGATGCTCTGGACAGATTGCAGCGTCGCGCTATTTGAATAATTGGCGATGTAGAGGCAACTAACACCCTCGAGCCTCTACAACTTCGTCGTGTCATCGCCTCTCTTAGCGCCTTTTACCGAATGTTCCACGGAGAATGCTCTGAGGAGCTCTTTAACCTTATCCCTCCCTCTTCATTCCTTAACATGAACACGCGTAAGGGTCTACGGAGTCATCCTTACACTGTATCCTCCTTTTCACACCGTACCAAGAAATTCCAAGATTCCTTCACGTCACGTCACGTACATGTGGCTCCTGTGACATTCGCAGTAAAACTGCAACCCCCACAAGGGCCACAGTGTACGTTGCCAACTTGTGACTTAAGATGTAAAGTCACGGTACCCAGTAATTTCAGTGCCATATCGTACTCTTCAAACCGGAACACAGCAATGCAAGCACTGCTGCTTTGCGGCAGAAGTAGGTAAGACCCAAGCACACGACCTTGGTAAAGAGTCTCCCTCCGGCAAGTCTTCTGTCGTTCATCCCACACTTGGAATTCTCTACCTGCGCACTGCGATGGAGGAAACACTCCTCCATCCTACAACATGGGTTCCTTCAAAAGAGGTGTGAAAAACATCTTTTAGGCCGGCAAGGGGCGGGCAGGTTGGATAGTGGATGTCCGCCCTCCTCTATCTGTCAAATCATTTGGGCCTCTTTCACCGATTAACATCAGGCGGGAGGAGGTCATTTGCCAGGCCCTCCATAAAAAAAACTGTTTAAGTACCTTGCCTGTATGTATTTACTTGGTAAGCCTTAAATAAATAAATATTGGTAATTCTAAGAATTTTTTTTTTTGTTTTTTATAAAATAGGCAAATGTTGCGACAAGCTTTTATATTTTATTAAAAACTAGATGTGCCGGCGAACTACGTTTCGCCATAATAACGGCGAACTTACGTTTCGCCGTAATAAAAAATAGTTTACGACCTATTCTCAGACCTACTGAATATACACAAAAAATTTTATAAAAATCGGTCAAGCCGTTTCGGAGGAGTTTGGTAACAAACACTGTGACACGAGAATTTTATATATTAGACTAGCTGTGCCGGCGAACTACGTTTCACCATAATAACGGCGAACTTACGTTTCACCATAATAAAAAATAGTTTACGACCTATTCTCAGACTTACTGAATATACACAAAAAATTTCATAAAGATCGGTCAAGCCGTTTCGGAGGAGTTCGGTAACAAACACTGTGACACGAGAATTTTATATATTAGACTAGCTGTGCCGGCGAACTACGTTTCACCATAATAACAGCGAACTTACGTTTCACCATAATAAAAAATAGTTTACGACCTATTCTCAGACTTACTGAATATACACAAAAAATTTCATAAAGATCGGTAAAGCCGTTTCGGAGGAGTTCGGTAACAAACACTGTGACACGAGAATTTTATATATTAGATGTATCATGTAATAAATTAAAATTTATTTTCGTCTTATTAGGGCTTTAAAATAAAATCCTAGTGTGGGGCGACGTTTTTTTTAATCTTTTTACTATTATTTTATATTTTATCATTTTGTAACCGCATGGACGCCATTACGAAACTCGACCAAAGTACTCGTCATTACGAAACAAACAAGCCCAAAACTCGATGGGCTTGTGTCGTTTTATTGCGGAGTTCCTATGGCCACCTTCCATTTCCAGCATCACACCCTGGTTACCATATAAGATCAAAGTACTCGTCAATACGTATCAAACGAGCCCAAACTCGATGGGGTTGTGTCGTTTTACTGCGGAGTTCCTATAGTAATAATAATAATAAGGATAAGGATAAGGATCATCCACCAGCAACTTGCCATTCGATACGGCCTTGTCGAGTCTGAGACGCCGTACTATAAGTACGCGCCAGTGCCAGTTCTTGAAAATGGTCGTGCGTTGCTCTATTGGGACCGCTCTATCATCACGGACAGGACTATTGTTTGCAATAAGCCTGATATCGTGGTGATCGACCGGTCCCAACGCCGAGCAGTGCTCATCGATATTACTATCCCTCATGATGAGAATCTCGTGAAAGCTGAGAAGGACAAAGTCAGCAAGTACCTTGACTTGGCTCACGAGGTAACCGCCATGTGGAATGTTGATTCGACGATCATAGTTCCGATAGTTGTTTCGGCGAATGGCTTGATAGCGAAGAGTCTCGACCGACATCTTAAGAGGCTCTCGCTTGAGGAATGGATCAAGGGTCTGATACAGAAAGCAGTGATTGTCGACACGGCACGTATTGTCCAGAGATTCCTCTCTCTGCAGCCCTAACCACCGGCAGCTTGGGCCTTGCCTCGCTGTTGGCGGCATACTAGGTTTAAGTTTTTTATAGTATTTTGTTTTATATATATATATATATGGTAAAAAACTTAAATTTAAGAATATTTTTGAATAAATGGATAATAATAATAATATATAATAAAATCTCTTTATTTTCTCTACAATCTAACTTAATCTAATACAAGAGTTGCAATAAGCACCAAAATACGGAATGTAGATTGTGAGAGACTGACATCTGAGCTAGGCAAGAATGCCTGTATTACAGAGCACCAGGACTCTCCTCTCGGGATGTGAACAGGTGGAGTACAATTGTTATTTCTTAGCAAATTTAAATAAATAGTAAAGGAAACAAAAATTAAACTAAAGAATTACACTACTACAATGCAATTATAGCAATTGATGGTATGTTTATGTTTATATGTGAGCGAGAACAAGGTATGAGCGTGTGTGTGGAATTGTGGATGTGAATTTAGAACTATGGCCACCTTCCAGCTCCAGCATCAGACCCTGGTTACCATATAGGACCAAAGTACTCGTCATTACGAATCAAACGAGCCCAAACTCGATAGTTTTATGTCGTTTTATTGCGGAGGTCCTATGGCCACATTCCAGCTCCAGCATCAGACCCTGGTTACCATATAGGACCAAAGTACTCGTCAATACGAATCAAACGAGCACAAACTCAATGGGGTTGTGTCGTTTTATTGCGGAGTTCCTATGGCCACCTTCCAGCTCCAGCACCAGACCCTGGTTACCATATAGAATCAAAGTCCTCGCCATTACGAATCAAACGAGCCCAAACTCAATGGGGTTGTGTCGTTTTATTAATGAGTGCCTGAGGCCACCTTTCAGCTCCAGCATCAGACCCTGGCTACCATATAGGATCAAAGTTCTCGTCAATACGAATCAAACGAGTCCAAACTCGATGGGGTTTTGTCGTTTTATTGTAGAGTTCCTATGGCCACCTTCCAGCTCCAGCATCAGATCCTGGTTAGCATATAGGATCAAAGTACTCGTCAATCCGAATCAAACGAGCCTAAACTCGATGGGGTTGCGTCGTTTTATTACGGAGTTTCTATGGCCACCGTCCAGTTCCTTCATCAGATCAGCTCTATGTTATCATAATATTGAATTGTCACGATATAAATATTATTATGTGCAAAATTTCAGCCCAATCGAAAACCGAGAAGTGGTCAAATCTACATACATACATACAGTGCAAGCTAAATAAAAGCTTGTAAAAATAAAAGTTGATCAAACACATCCCTGTATTTACTATATGACCATAAGAATAACTAATAATACGAGTATATTAGTTATTCTTATAGTATAACACAGTAAATAATAAACACCTATTAAATTCAAAATTAACATCTACGATATTTTGCTAGGCGGCCGTACCGATCGCGCGACCGAGTTCGCTTGTGTGCGTGAGCGACGCACACAAATAGAGACTAGAGAAATTTGCCTAAACTAGCTCGGGCTCGCGCGGATGGTGGGCCCTTAACAGAGCAAAGCGGTATTTCACGCTGTTGGAGTTTGGTAATCTTGAACATAGTCTATGGTCTGTTGACCTGGCTGATTGAGATGACAGCTGTTTTTAATTAAAATATATGTTGTCACTGAATATTCTTTGATGTTTGAAGAGATATAAAATGTTCTGTTGAATTTGCTAATAGAACACGTCGAACCCGTTTAGTATTAGGAAAGAATTATAAAAGTGTCAAATGATAAAGAATAGTAACAGTTTGCAATAAAATACGGTTAACATAATGGAAAATATGTTTGTCTCAATAGAGATCGTTTTATGAGCCCCAAGAGCCCCAAGTCATAAGCATCAATCAACACATGCCCTATCAACACCTTGTGCTTTATAAGCCCCAAGTTCGTTTGCACGTGGAGTACTGCTCGCATCTGTGGGCTGGAGCTCCTAAATACCAGCTTGATCCATATGACTCTGCAAAGATGGGGTGCTCGAATCTTCGGTGATGCCAATCTATTGGACTCTTGAGAGTCGCTAGGCTCACGGAGGGACTTCAAACTTTCTCTGTGTGTTCTACCGTATCCTTAACGGTGAGTGCTCCGAGCAACTCTTCGACATGGTACCGACATCACCCACCATTCATCGCACCACTTGATACCGCAGTGGAGCTCATCCTTATTACCTGCAAACGATATCGTCCAGTACGGTTTGCTATCAGCGCACATTTTTACCAAGAACGCGCCGGCTATGGAACGAACTTTCCACTACTGTGTTTCCCGAGCGCTACAACATGTGTGAGAGTTACCTGAAGAGAGCGTTATACTCATGGTAGGCAGCGAACTAGCTGTGTCCCTGATATTAGCGAAGTCCATGAGCGACGGATACCGCTTACCATAAGGTGGGCCGTCTGCTCGTCTGCTACTTTCAGCAATATAAAAAATCTAATTCCCCATACATATTTTTTTTTACAGACCTAACTTCTTGTATGGGGGATTTCAAAATTATTTGTACAATTTCGAATTTTCAATGATGCCATTACTTTTATATGACTATGTTAACATGGCTAGGTTTCGGCTTGATAGCGTATTGACCAAACACGGTGTTTACATTTTTATTACACTTGTTTGGTGTACCACGTGGCAAACTAGGGAGAAGAGACGTTTCCATTACAGTTTATCTTACATTTTCCTTCTCGAATTTGTGTGTGTCCACAATATCCTCCAAGTGATTTTACTTTATATTAGAGGAGAAACAATGTTGATAAAATAATTTGGTATATGTGGACATACAGTAAAATATCGTAACGATTGAACTAATATAATGCCAAAATACAAAAGAGTGTTTATTTGTTTTCCTCCGTGTCACAGTGGGGAGCGAATGAACGTATTTTGCTTAGGTATATTCCCGAGGGAGCTGAAAAAGCGGATACTTTTGCCGTATCAAAAAATAGATAATTTCGAAAAACATTTGAAACATCTTTTTCCACGGCATTCTACAATTTTGATTAACAATTCATAACTTCATTCCGAATATTTAAAACTGCGAGAAAGAGCTAGTCCCAATCCAATAGAGTCGTAATCTAAACAAAGTCGTTCCCGCTGTCTGTACGTGTAGATCTTTTAAGCTACAGCAATAGATAGAGTGATATAAGAGGAAGGGTTATATGTATAACTAGCGATCCGCCCCGGCTTCGCAAGGGTAATAGTTTAATATAAATTATCCACGCTGACAAAGCCGCGGGCGGGTCGCTAGTACTATATAATACAAACAAACTAATAAATACATTTATAGTATCAGTTTGTCTAAGTCAGAAATAATTTATGATGTTGTATAAAACAGAAAATATTTTTCAGCGACTTTGGAATAGATCCCATAGTGAAAGTTATTATTTTATTTTCCGCTGTTTCGGGGCTATTTACGAGTATGTCACTGCGACCTACAAAGATCTATCACGACTAGCCTCCAAGTCACTGTCTAAAAATGATAAGATATTCCCAACTTGGATTGTTTTAATATCGTCTGGGTAGAGAACGTGTCTCTCCAGTTGTCGGTTACTTTTGTGAATGATAGGTTCACAAAAGCACAGGAGGTGCATTGGTGTTTCACGCTCTTGTTCACGTGAAAGTTGATAATCAAAACAAAACTATTCAAATATCACAATATCTTTATGGAACAGCTTTTTATTCGACTATAGATCTTATCGATCGACTTCATCTGCTCGAGCTGTGTAAAAGATTAATTAAATATTAATGTAAGCGATCGATCGGCATTGAAATTGTGATTTTTTGTACGCTTATTTTTCCGCATTGGCTCCAAATTGACCCCGTTTTGTGCGGATTTTGGGTCAACCAAACTCAGTATTATTAAATTTTCTCAAAATACGGATCCAATTTGGCGCTAGTGTTGTTACTCAAGCGTATGAAAAATCACAATCCCAATGACGATCCATCGGGAATGGTTAAAGAGTAACCCTACTGTTCTCTTCTGCTAAGGCACGGCTATGGCAATCATTTACAATTAAATTGGCCGCATCATACAAACGTACAACAACACAAAAGTTTGCAAGGAAAATAGAAACAAACAATGCCGGTTTATCCATCGGTCTATTTGTCTAAAAAGGATGGTAGCACTCAAAGGGATATATGAATATGCAAATATTCCCGTTTTATATCATCGGGGTTTCGATGTCCAAGCGCTAAATTAATTCCGTGGAAATGCATGTAAAAACGATCGCCTGTAACAACAGAGCGGCGAATCTGTAAAGAAAATATTGTCGAGGCTTAAGCTTGTATAAATATAAACATTAATCAATTATATTCAGAAAGTTCTTTCCCAAAAACAAAACAAAATTAAATGGATGATAATATACTTCGAAATCTTAGGGCCAGTTCTATAACATTTCAATAGTATTTAAAAGCTTATCTGAGGTATTACGAATGAAATCGCTATTTAATTGCCGATTTGGCTGATAGATAAAAGTCTTGATTATTATCATGTTAATTTATCACACATGTGTGGTGCATATGACTTGCAGGAAAAAGTTAACAGTCTTTTTGAAATTATTGATATAACCTTAATATAATATAAGGTTTTTATTTACTAGAAATGGACATCATATTGAATAGGACAAATATTAAGACGAATATTGTTAGATTGACAAATTCATAATGAAAAATAATCATAGATATAGAAGTATATATTGAGAAAATACTTCATGTCATTCCTCCCAGCAAAATTTACTTCATACAGTAGTCATTTAGATTGCTCGGAACCTTTCGCACTCTAGGATTTTCGCACCTCCTGATAGGTATCTAGCGAAAACGGCTGAGAAGTTGAAGGTTCGTCAGTTGTTAAGTCCCTTGGCTCGGGCGTCTCGGAAGATGTTTTTTCAGGTACCATCTATATGCAGATGATCTTCAAATTTATTGCCATGGTGCTTAAGGTAACATAAACTAATATCGCAAAGAAATAACAATCTTGCAGCAATAGCAAATTGGAGTGGTAAATTTGGCCTGAATGTGAATCCCTTAAAATCGCAAGCTATTGTTGTAGAAAGCTCATACTACATCTCCAAGATTGACTGGAGATCGCTGCCTGACGGTGGCAACATACCTTACAGCGAGAATGTAAGGAATCTGGGCGTGATCATTGATAGAACGTTGTGATGGGCACCTCATGTCAACTAAATCAGCTGTAAGATGTTTGCACAGTGGGATCTATGCGTAGGTTACGTAACTTCCTAGTTATCGCCACTAAGGTTTCTCTTGCTCAATCATTCCTCTTTTTCCTATCCTTGACTATGCAGATTGCTGCTATTGTGACCTCAACGAAGTGCTTATTGATAAGCTTGAGCGCCGCCAAAAGGGCAATGTCCAAAATCGCCCCAAGACCAACAAAGATTTGATTTACGTCATAATTATATGCATATTTTATAACACTTATAACAAATATAAATGTATTCAACGGATAAACCAAAAATATTTTTAAAAGTACTTTCAAAAACAAACCCAAATGAAGTAAAATATACGAATGGTTTTATTGTTACCATTGCTCGCTTGAATAGAATTGAGTCGCCTTTATGTGGGTATGGACATTTATTTTTTTGTATAAATTATGTTTTTCATAACTTCTTTCACATTTTACAACGTTGATACACGTCAATTTACTACCTAATTACGCGCTGTCGCTTGTAAGTTCGTTGTGTTTTTGACCTGCTTTATAACTTCGAGATTTATGCGTCGAAATCTTCGAAAATTGTTAACCATTTTTGATGATTATTTTTTGTCTTAGATGAAAGTTTCGAGATAGTTTCCAGAAAATTTTTACACCGAATGAATGAAGTACCTATTTGCAATTATTCACTAAAAATCTTATCAGACTGTAGAACAGCTAAAGGTTAAGGTAGAAAATGTTATTAGGGTATTTTCATTCACTACAACACTTTGCTGAAGTGAATTTCAAAAAATATTAATAATTTGTTAGTTAGTTAAATTTTCAAAGAATAACATAATTGTTACCTATTTTAATTGGTTAAAGTGTCAATGTCTTCATAGGTACCTAATAAAATACTACAATTCTTGCAATTTTTTTTGGAAACTATTTCGAGTTCATTATGACAAATAAAGAATCATCGAATCTATAAAAATCAAATTATACAGGACTATTTTTAAATTCCCTCTAATTTTTTTCCTAACATTCTATAGCGGTAATATAATTAGTTTATAAAATATAAATCATAAATTACTTTAACTTTTTTGTTTAAGCTTTTCCGTACGTAAGCTAAAATGATGGTCACTTGTATGTTTATTGCGCACGACGCCCAGCCCAAGGTCGCTGCACTATCAATGTTCAATGTTGGGTAGATTTTGTAGCAGAACATGTATGACGGATTCGCACCGATGCCCAGAGGGGGGCTCTATGTAGGTGGAAGGAGGCACTCACCTTCCCCAGCTGCTGGCCACAGAAGGTTTAATGCGATTCGTCTGGTGTTGGAGGAGTGGATTGGGCGCCGAAATGGCTGCCTCTCCTACCGCATGATGTGTAGATACTGACCGCACATGGGTGCTGCGGTCACTACCACAAGTACTCCAACTCCGGTACAAGGTTGCTCGCTGGGAGGAGACGTCGCAGCGTCACCACTGCGACGCCCTCAATGACTTTACCGAGCACACATTATTGGACTTGGAAATATAAAATTGGACACATCACCACGACATGGTGCCATCACACGTAAAACAGCACGAGACGTCGTCGGCGCCGTACCGCGGCACAACACCGTGTACGGTGTGCTGCTCAGGTTCACGGCGGCAACCGTCGCGTTGGGAGAAACGTATACTCCAACATGTATATTTTGTCTAGATAAGTACCGCGAACGACGTATTCGTCTCCTGTTATTATCAAGACAATGAATGAAGACAAAAACAATAAAAATCTGAGCAACAGAGAAACGATGATTTAAAAAAAATAAGTGCCGAGCAAACGCACCTCAAGTTTCGTCCTTTGCACTCACGTCCACGCGCCGTAAGCTATTGATTACATTAAAATATGACCTGAGGCCCTAGACAAATGCCACACGCTAACTTTTCTGCAGTTGTTCCTCAGAAAAAAATGTATGGAAATGATATTAGCTTACGACAACCTCACGCTATTTTTTCCGCAGCTAATGTCATCTCCATACATTTTTTCTGAGGAACGACTGCGGAAAAGTTAGCGTGTGGCATATTTTGTCTAGGGGGTCTGTTTCTTGAATTCTGTCCCTTGAAGTTGCAAATTATGATGACCGTTTATAAAAAAAATGTGAATTTTGAAGTTATAAATATAGCGTGTTTACGATATCACGGCGGGGACGGGGACTAAAAAATTGGTCAAAATCACGTCGTCCATGAGGGTGACCTGAGTAATTATACAAATAGCCCCCATGGTCGCCTCTTATGACATCCACGGGACGAAAAGGAGTGGCAACGCTATATTAACCCGTCACCGCACGAATATCTCTCATGATACGAGTGGAGATTTGTTATAGTAGAAGATACATCTGCGAGTTCTGTGACTTCAGAATCGTCTGAAGGTGGTAAAATAATATATATGTTAAAAACTGTTATTATTTGTTCTACTTGTTCTCAACTCACGGTGAAAAACAAAAACAACGTCGATCAAACTCATTTCGATCGCAAAGTAAGGTAAATTTGTCAAGAGCCGATTTTTAAATTAGTACATTAGTAGTTAACAGTCAAATTAGTAGAAAAAAGTTTAATACATCTACTGACATCTTAATTCATAATATCTAATCTTCAAATCGAAGTCTTGAAACCTGCAATTTCATAATCGTAACAATGTTGGGTACAGTACTCGTTTGTGGGTATATTTATACTTTTGGTGGTTATGTAGTGTAAAGAACCGTAGTGCTTTGTTTTTAAAAAAATACTGGTAATAAAAACGAATGACAAAATATCATCTCCCCTTGCTAATGCTACGGTATTATATGTTATGTGTAATTTTGCGGTAGTGATTCACGTTTGCTCCCAACAGTATTCATTTAATGTAAAGTATTAACCGCAGAGAGGCGTTACATTGGACCAGATTCCGCACGTGTGTACCTGCCAGCAGATAGTAAATTTAAACATTCCACTTCTCTTTTTTCTTTTAGCTAGGAGATAAAATAAACACAAGTAATGACTATTTCGATGTTTTCTGGATTATGGTGTATTAAAAAGAATGCCATATTTTACTACTCTGAGCTCCATGATCACAATAGAATAATACAATACCGTCACTGGGAGAGCTAAGTAAGCTTGCTGAATCGAAGCACGATAACACAAAATGCTTCAAATAACGACACAATGAATCTGTCCAATAAAGTAAATACTCGTAAACATTTGAGTTAAGGAATTTGATATTATTTATTATAAATGATCTATTTATTATCCATTTTGTTTATTTCAATCAATATTACCTTTATTCCTTTATTAAAAAGGCTTATGTTAAGAATTTGATCCTTTAAGCTTACATTTATGCTCTCCATCTAGATTAAGTGTCGCATTATTATCACCAAAATTGTGATAGACAAATGTGATAGTCATTGTTATTCAGACGGTCCCATATACATTTAAATACTTAGAATGTTTAAAATGTCATAACTCACAGGTAATCTTTCGCCACGCATTATTTATTTGAGTGAGAATGCTTGAGGTATTACCGGAGGGAGACTGTACCAGGGTCGTCAGCTTGGGTACTTCCGTCTTACCTATTTCTGCCGCAAAGCAGCATTGCTTGCATTTCTGTGTTCCGGTTTGAAGGGTTAGATATGGCAGGGAAATTACTGGGTACCGTGACTTTACATCTGATGTCACAAGTTGGCAACGTACACTGTGGTTCTTGTTGGTTTGTTGCAGTTTTGCTGCGAATCACACAGGAGCCACGTGAATTATAGGTGACTGTTACCACTTACCATCAGGGGTGCAGTTTGCTTGTTTGCCAACTTGCAGTTGCAAAAAAAATTATTTTGTAAGAAATTACTCGCACGCATGCTGAAATTCGCAAATAAAAACATCATAAGCTCAAACACAACTTTATATAGTAGCTAAGAAGATATAGCAGATGTTTCAAATCTACAGCAATGAGATGAAAATTTCGCAAAAAAATTTCGAAAATCTAGCAACAAAATTATTAATTCAAAATAATATGGTTTTCAAAAAAATAAAAGTACTACCCAGCTTTTGCGCTCCTTCACAGACTAAGTTAACGAGTACTTAGACAAAAAAATGCATGTACTTGCAACATTTATTGATTTTAGCAAAGCATTTGACATGTTACAATATGAAATTCTGTATGATAGATTGTGGCGAGCCGGTATACAGGGCCCATTCCTGAATTTGTTAAAAATGATCACTCAAACTGGTACAACACAGTAAAAATAGCCAACGAATATAGTGATCTGATACCGACTGAACAAGGTACGGCCCAAGGCTCAATAATCGGACCCACTGAGTACCTTCTATATGTCAATGATATGTGCAATGTCATTAAGAAAGGATCGGTTTTTCAATTTGCTGATGATACTCGCCTATTGGTAGCTTATAAAAACTTACCAGAGGCTCAAAGTGATATGCAAAAGACTTTAACCAACTATGTAAATGGGCCCATGATGTAGGTTTGGTGGTGAACTCTCAAAAAACAAAAACCATTCATATTCACACGTCTCATAACAAAGCACCATTCACACCAACCATCATTGCTCATAATCGCCCGTGCTTACATACACACATGTATAATAATTATATTGTTCATGGCAGGTGCTAGAAATTGTAGATAGACACATGTATATTTGTCTTATTATAGATAGCAGATTCAGCTGGGGACCACATAAAGATCATGCCTGCGCAAAACTAAGGTCTATTTTAAGCAGATTTACAATACTCAAATACAAGCTGCCATATAACACCCTCAGGTACATGCCCCTAGCTGACTCTGTTTTAGTTATGGCCTAAGTAGTTATGGCTTGACATATAAAACATTCTTGGAAGATATTTACAACCTACAACTAAGAATTTTAAAAACTATTGACCCAAAATATGTAAAAAATAAGTATAAAAATAGCGAAATCGGTTTATTTAAACATTGTAAAGTAAAATTTGCAATCCTGTCTGAATTTAACTATGTAAATAATTTAATTATTTATAATAAGCCGAAAACCTGCGGAATGTAGGAAACGAGAAATATATACTACCTCTAACGAATAATGTACATGGAACTCGAAGACTAAACTATGTAATACCCAGTTATTTAAATGAACTTTCTGCGGACATCCAAAAGTTTTATGTAGAGGGAAAATTTAAGAATGCACTTAAAAATTATATAATTATGTAATTGAGCGAGTCGTTGCGGACAGATAAACCATCATTGTTTTTGAGCCGCAGCTTATATATATTAATGTACATATTAAATTGCAATAAATAAATTAAAAATTTAAAAAATCCAAGTTTTTAAAATAACAAATATTTTTATAGATCTTACATCCACATAAGAAAATTATGAGTTTTTAATTAATTCAATTAACGCTAATATCAAAATCGGGAAAGATTTGCTTGTTTGTCATAAGTCAACTCAACTCTTGAAGCGATCACTGAAAATTTAGTCAACATACTTATAATATTGTATACTAATTACTATTTATTTATATATTAATATAAATAATTAACAATTATTATATTTATAACTTTTAAATTGATTTGCGAATTTTTTAGTTGTTTATTGTTCCGAATAATGCTGTTTGTTTTAACATGTAACTTGGATTCTCTGAATCACCCTAAGGTCGACTGGCAGAGAATGCCCATGGCATTAAAACCGCCTTTGTACACAGTAGGTAAGTCCGTGAAGAATAAATAAATAAATAAATAAATAAATAATTGCAGTATTGAATTATACGAGTAGCAATGAAATTGTAATAAATTGATGTTTCCGTGTTTTCCTATCGAATATGTTATTGCGAAGATATGAAATCGGTATTTTGATTGAAAATATTTGAGAAGCATTAAAATACGATATCTTTATTGCTATAAAGTACTAATCTGTCTACCTAATCTGTCTACGGATTAGATAAATTTGCGACATCTCATTTCAAATAGGATATGACACATAGATTTACTCGACATGTTAGTGGGGACGATAAGCACTATAACCTTGCATTTTATGATTAAGGTCTGAAATTTTGCACGATTGTTGCACATACCCATACCTTCAATTTAAGAGATGGAGCCACGAGGGAGCCCCCTTTCGGAGGTCCCTGGTGGGGGGTCGCCTACCTGCCAGGGGCAATTCAGTGAAAATCACATTTATCGGCCTATTTTGACCGTTCATTCGGCATGAGTCATCATTTTTCCATCTATGGACCTTACTCGAAAGTAAGGGATAAACACAATTATTTCGGGTTGCCTATCTACCAAGAGGTAAAAATTCGCCCACCCAACATTATAACTTAACGTGTTGCGAAAGCTAACATTCGCGGTCTCTTACTCAGATACAGTACCTACCATAATTCATATATTTCAAGAGATTTGTTTTTAATACGCAGATGCATTTATATACATCTAATATATAAAATTCTCGTGTCACAGTGTTTGTTACCGAACTCCTCCGAAACGGCTTGACCGATCTTTATGATTTTTTTTGTGTATTTTTGGTAGATCTGAGAATAGGTCGTAAACTATTTTTTAATACTATTAATTAGTATACTAGCTTATATCTAATATATATCATTATGTTTATATATACTGATGTGCATAAAGATGAATGTTTCCTTTTTAAAAGTTTGGTTTCGACTTTACCTTAAATTTGCCTGGCGACGGGTGCGAGCGCAAGCGCAGCGGCGGTGCTGGATGAGAAAGTCCCCTACCCAATTCCCCCCCACGTCTGCTCCCGTTGCGGGTCACTTTGGAAAAAAAATTGGCCAGATACACAAGCGTCATGAAATTGGTATCATAGTAGGAAACCGCTATTAACCGAAATATTAACCGCCAATATTAACCGAAAGTTAATATTGGAAGGGCGAAATTTTACCCCTTGTAGATAGGCAACCCGAAATAATTGTGTTTATTCCTTACTTTTGGGTAGTCTTAAGATCCATAGACGGAAAAATGATGACTCGTGCCGAAATAACGGTCAAAATATGCCGATAAATGTGAATTTCGCTGAATTACCCTTGGGAGGTAGGCAACCCCCGCCAGGGGCTCCCAGAGGGGGGCTCCCTTGTGGCTTCACCTCTTTAATTGAAGGTATGGGTATGTGCAACATTGGTGCAAAGTTTCAGAGCTTAATCACGAAATGCAAGGTTGTGGATAAAAACGCGACTTAACGTCCCCACTAAGTAGGACTTTATCGAGTTTAATGAGTGATAGTAAAATTCAAGCTGTTAAAATAATCGTTTTTAATAGTAGATTATGCACCAAGGGATTAAAACAGTATCTAACGTCACGGGTGCCATATTGAACCCCGAGCGTAACGAGGGACTCTAGAGTTAACTCCCGAGCGTAGCGAGCGAGTTAAAATTTAACTCCTGAGCGAAGCGAGGGAGTTATGTAGAGTCCTAAGTGAAGCGTGGGGTTCAAGTCACCTAAGACGAAGACACTGCTTTATTCCAGAGGTGAATACTCTACTTTTCATACCATCTGCGAGACAATAAAAACTCAGGGCTCTATAACCAATTACTTAGGTGGTTAAACACTGTCACATTATCATTATCACTATCACTATAACTATGGTTAAAATTATGATATTATCATGAAAACTAAAAAATACAAAAAAAATGATTTATTTTTCTCAAGCACGAACACGTCACGCAATAATTATATCTTAAGTAAAGCTTAAAACATTACAAAAACTTAAAACATATTTAATAATAATATAACAAGTATGAACTTAGTCTACATATCGATTTACAATACGATACGATCAGCTGCTGGACCCTGTCAATGACCTTTAGTAGCACGCAGGACGAATATTAATTTGTTAACAATAAAATGGTATCAAATAAAATTCTTTTATTTTTCAACTTTGTTGTATATTTACTTTTAAAACAGCAGTTAATTACTACACACAACTGTCGAAATAAATCTCAAATAGTCGACAACCTATTGACCCCAAATAAAAAAAAGCTGAAGCACCTGGACATTTACCTACTTACGTTTTTTAACTTTATCAATAAAACACTGAATAAACTTCTAAAAAGACTGTATTATTGATGCCACAAAACACATTCCACTAAGCACTTTATTAACGAAAGCAACAAGATATTACAATTTTGAAATATGTAATGGCGTTGGCGGCAAAGTTTTAGCTATGAAAACAATACAACGGAATACTGTTGGTGCAAATTATGGAACAAATTGTAGAAACATTCTTTATTTTTAAATATGCCGCGTAATTTTTCCAAATGCTGTTTATCCGCTGGCAGCGAGTGTTCTTGCTTTACTCTGCTTTTGTTCGTTTTTATCGATAGTTAATGGTGGCCGTCAAAAGATGGCGCTTTTTGCATAAAACGTATTTTATCAATAAAAAATAAAGTGAAATGTAATTGTTTATTTTAGCTTGCAGTGTTATGTAGATAAATATTTTATAATTTTGGTAAAGAAATTATGTATTTAGAGTTTATAAAAACATTATTTACACAGGTAGAATGTCTTTGTCTCTAGTGGATGCACGTTACTGCTGTATGGGCGTAGAACCTTTGCCTTCCTAAGCTAGCATCTATGATAAATTTTCATACAAATTTTATGTTCCATATTTAAAACACTTTAATCCCTTGGGAGTTTCATACAAAATTATATCCCTTGGGATATAATGTCTTGCTTTACGTTGAAGTTAAGGGGGATCTAATTGAACATTGTCGAGCAGGCGGTATGAAAAAATATATTTAAAATACACTGAAAATAAAATAAAATCAACATTAACATTCTGTTGCCAATAATTTACTTTTTATGAACATTTGACTGTCACAAATAGTATATTGTTAATAGTATACATAATGTCACCAATAAGTGAAATAATATCAGCACTCCTGGTGTTAAGTTTATAAATGTACTAACAGAGTACAGTCGATGTTTAAGTAGAAGAAACTAGACATTGTGTTAATAACTTCAAAAACATTACCATCACCGAGGTCTAGTGGTTGAGACAACTGGGTTTTGATCGGGAGGTCCAAGGTTCGATTCCCCATGGGGGCAGAAATTTTTCTGCTCATTTTGATTAGTGGTAGGGTTTCTGAGCCCGCCTGACTAGCTACTACCGTCTTACCTAAGCTTGGCACCATAGCCAACATGTTAGCAGAATTATTGTGTTCCGATAATTAGAGGTAAGATGGCCAGTTCCTCAGCTGTTGAGGAGTAGCTCGCTTCCACCTTCGGTCTTAGCGTCACTACCATCAGGTGAGATTAAGGAGAAGAGCTTACCTGTTGAGTGTTAAAAATATTTTACACTCCCAAATTACATTATTACTAAATAAATATTTCACAACTTCAAATAATTGTCTTAAGAGTGTAGAATGTAGTTAATTTACGTAAATATATCTGTTAACAACGCCATTATATACTAATATCAGTAACACAACAGTACTCGTAACACAACAATCAGTAACAGGTAAACATTACCTCTCGAAATCAAGCAACCACGAATCTCTAGACTCTGTTCCTCCAGAGAATCTGTTTGGTATTTAGGTGAGCCAGTTCGATATAGTTATAGGTGCTAGGTGACCGTCTCAAGCGCTATGATGTATCGATTCGAGTATGGTTCCGTGATTTCATGGTGTAATTACTAGAGGTAGTGTAGTTTCGCGATACCAATGTTCACGGTGGCATTTTTATAGAAATACTTGCTTGTGTTTAATTTAACATCCTTGTCATATTCATACAATAATGACCGTTTGATATTATGGCTTCTGTTTTATATCTCCCAGAAGTTCTTTCTACTGAGTATTTATAGGTTATTAACCTCGTATTTATTACCGATATCAGTCCAGAAAAGTGGAAAGATGTTATCGTCATGTATAGAATAAAATATACAAAATAACGATTAAAAGCTTATAACAAATCCCAGATATAACTTTACTATTATTACTTAAATATCAGTTGAAAGAAATACTAGATATCCAAATTGTATTTTCGTAAATATTCAAGTATAATAATAACTTAGGTTTGTACTGATAAATATCTGCAACGAAACTGAAATAAAATTAGTATGGACTAAAATAACAGTATTTACAAGCAAAACCGAAAAGTTTCAACCTCTCCGTAATTCCGGTTATGTTCTGGAAGACTTGAATTCAGTTAAGAAGTTAATTTTCCCGATTCCCAGAAATTATTTCAAGAGAATTTCGCCAAGGAAATGTGACAAATTAAATTTAAATTGTTGTGATATCTTGAGTTTGTTTGTTGTTCCGGTATTTGCGCAATACCGCCATTTAAATGTTACCCCCTCAAAATGGGTACCATTCTGAAAGTATACAATCAATCAAGACAATATTATTTTGAGTTGAATCATTAATTTTGTGTTTTACTAAAGGTGGAAGGACTCTTAGAGGTCACGTCGAGTGATGAATCCCATTATCAAAATGATTCTGAAATGTCATGTGTGACTCTGTCTATCTCAAAATGTATGATTAAAAAAAGATTTTTTTGCTAATAAACCTAATTTGTGTAAACAATCACAACGTTGATAACGTGGTGAATAAAATTCCGATTAAAAAAAACAAATTTAAAATTGCGATGGGCCTCGATAAAATGTGATGCGTGTTGACTCAAAACAAATCACATTATTTTTATGTAACATCCAACAACAAAATTAGAAACCACCAGCCAAATTATTCGATTTAAGCAACCAATTGTATTAAAAGTGGAACTAGTTTACATAATGTGAATATTATTAGTAAGCTGATTGAGAGAAGCTTCTCATAAAATTTTTAAGCATTCTGTTTAAAAAGGCTTTATAATGTTAGAGTTTTACAATGTTAGGTTAAACAAGCGTTAATTAGTTTTAAAATAATAAATTCTATTTTTATCTGGGAATTTTCAAATGATGTCAGAAAATTGTCCAACATCATAATTAATGCGTCATTATTTTCAATATTCCATCATATCGTTAATGTAATCATGAATAAAAATCACATATTACTATGAGGTTATAGAGATTTAAGCATACAAAAACACATAGGTATGTTGGTTGTGTCGTTTACGTTCAAAACGATATATCATGTGCTACTTATATGTATATATTTCTTAATTTGACATTACCAAAACGTTACTATCTGAATCTTCAATACAAAATAATACGTTCTCGTACCTGGAGGCAAATGGAGCTCGGGGAATTCTCTTGTTTTTTTTTCAAGTGAGAAGAGTCAACTTCGTTATAGATGAATTTGCATGCTTTCACAGTAAACAGGTCCGAGACGATGTTAGCTTTTTATTTTCCCAGTAATTGGATCCGGCGACATGGCGCGTGTCGATAACAGTTAGCAAATATCAAAACATTTTAACATGAAATATTTGCTATTATATTTGTTTATATGAAGTAAGTTTTATAGGTATAAAGTAAATTTTATAGGTATTACGCATGTAAAGTAATATAGATTTGTCATAATGAAGCATTAATTATGATGTTGGAAAAATTTTGTTGCGTCGTCGGTGGCGTCGTCGGGACTGGACTTCTAATCGGGAAGTCGGGGGTTTGATTCTGCTATGTTCCAAAGTGTTTTTCATTTTTCGAAGTACATTTGTCCGAAGCTCCTGCATAGGTACATCTGCGAAGAAATTCAAAGGAGTGCAATGTGAAGTCGATCAATCCGCACTGAGCCAGCGTGGTTGACTAAAGCCTAAACACCGCAGCAGCGTATATAAACGTAATAAACTGTGATTTTAATAGATTTGTAGGTATCGATTACTAAATGAATATGTTACCCAAAGTAACTGTATAAACGCTGCCATACAATCTGTAACAGAAGTAACGCATACCCTGAAATTTGTTTGTCACAATAATGTTTAAATCAAATTCAGCCATTTTTTCCGAAATCTGTATGAACAGAAATATTTTAAAAACTAATAATCCCCATTACAATCGCATAACACGGGCAGTCCACACACCGTGCAAATGGCCAAGTAGTGTGACTTATGCATGACCTAAATAGCTGATAGCAATAACTCACGCTGTAGTGGGACTTTTTTCAATGTACAACTGCATTCAAAAAATAACTTTAATAACCTTGTATTATATGTAATATTCTTTTGTTTTGAGTGTTGACCGAACGGGTGACTGTGATTTAATTGATTTCAATTATTTTTTAAAGTAGCTACCATAATTTTTTTAAGGATTTATGTTGGAATCGATTCAGAAGCCAATTGCAACCAAACGACTTTCAGGATGTGCGTTGTTTCTGTAACACTTATAATTAGTTATAAAAGTAACTTCAGCAACAATATTGATTTTTGGTTCCGCCTTTACTTAAAATAGTCAGCTTTCAGTTTGACTGCATAAAAAAATAATGAACTATCGTATTCGCTAATTATACCAAAGATACCGAGCTAAAAATAAATCTAGCAGAAATTTTATTTCGTTCTGCCGCGTGCTCACAAAATATACTTAAGTGAGTACACTCTCATCGCGTCAACTCTGACTGTGACAGCTAATATGATTTTATTATGTTTATTACGTTACTTTGGTCGACATATGAAAGACCGTGCGGAGAGACGAAAAGAGATTTTTATTAGATCAGTATTGTGCAGCGCTTCTGAACAGGTTTTTGAGAAAGATTTCGATATAATTATTACTAAGTAATCTATCATTAATTTTATAAGTTATATATACGTGCAGATTATTGTGCTTAAAATTTGTAAAGCAAAACATTTGTATGAGGAGCTGAATACAGCCTACTACACTACTCGCATCCTACTCCATGCATAGGTACCCCACATTTGACTAAGATATAGGTTTTTAGGGCGTCATTATAAAACACACTTTTAAATGTGTTCCAATTGTTTCTTACTCAAATACAAAAAAGCGGATTATATTGATCTGCAGTGCACATGTTTATAATAAACAAAATGTTGTCTCAATAAGTGACTCAAATTTTAAATCTTTTGACGGGTTGATCCGATACATGAGATAATATCGATTTGTAAAGATAAAATTAGAGAAAATAATTGGCGATTTTATTATTCCGAGATAACTCTATTTGAGTTATCTCTGAATAATAATAAACGTAGGATTTTTTTTGTAAAGGGGGCGGTAAACCGTAAAAGGTTGGCACTAGAAATACTTTCCGTAGTCTGTGATGATCTAGATATACTTTCAGTAGTCTGTGATTAAACCATCACATAATAATCCAGGAACCAGTCCAAATAAATGGACTCTGAATGGCGAAGCGTGTGAACTGGCACTTAGAATAACTAATTGATCCAAATGTTGCAACGATTCAATTAACCGAGTCCGCATTCTATCGGGAACGATCCATTATTGCTTTCCAGTACGACCCGCTCACAGCTGCAGCGACGTAGTTAATCATAATCCTGGAACATTATTTAATCATCAACACGCTCTTTTCCCAAATAACATTCATTATGTGGGTACTAGTATCCAATTTATACAGTATCTTAGGGTCAGAAGGTTTAAAAAGGAGGTCAGTCGACGAATCCAGCCCGGTTGGGCACCCTTCGGGAAGTTGCCCAGGCGAAAAATCGAGCGAGTAAATTATTAATTGGTTGACAGTAATGAGCTATGGAAGCTTTCAAATGGCAAAAAAGAGAGATATGTTATAGGTGATCGAATCAAAAATGATGAGATCCGTAGAAGAGGTAATAAGAGATAAGATAACTAGTTTTCTCCAGATGTTGAGGAGTTCAGGTGAAGCTTGCCTCCCATCCCCGGCCTTATCTTCACTTACTATCAGTGTAGATGAAGGCCAAGAACTTTCCTGTTATGTGGAAAAAATATGAAAGTTGTATTTTGATTTGCTTTCTTCTACTATATAATCTTGTTTACGCAGACAGTAGCTTTAAAGCTTTACTAAAAGAAGATGGTTCCATTGGCCGTTGAAACCACATCATCATCATCATCAACAGCTCATATACGTCCCCACCGAGAGGCTTGTTCCTACCCTAAACTAGGGCGATTAGGCCTTAGTCAAGGGGCGGGAGATAACTTAAGACAATTTTGGCGCAAACTAAGACGCTTTGTCCTAAGTCATCACCTAAGCCACCTTCCTATCCAGGTAGGTGACTTGGCATATGGCCTTGGGGGAGAGCGCTGGTCGTGTAGATCCCCAAGGCAAGCCTGACCATTATCCTTCACGTGGTTGCCGCCTGTTATTGGTCTGATTCCCTCTGAAACAGACGTAACTGAAATAGTCAGACGCATCCCCCCCCCCCCTAGCTCCCGAACAACCTTTTCCTTTCCTCTCCCGATTTTCCTGTCATTCCTAGGATCTCTCTCTCTAAGAGACCTCGGTTCCGGTGGGACTAGAAGGGCGACCCACTGGACTATCTAGCCCTTCCTGTGCTAGGACCTGCACAGTTGAGCGCCGTAAGGGGGGATGAAGGAGTCCTGGGAGGTTGAGCAGAGCAGGTGTCGGTGGTAGTACTCCTGCTATGCAACACGCCCCTTTGGTCCGGAGTTCCACCGAAACGGTAGCCTTTTGTAGTAGCCGAACAAAAGGAAATGGCCACGCGTACCGTCAGAGGTTCGCAGGTGAGGTGCGGGGGGGCTGATGATGGTCATGCTGAAGGTGCAAGGATACAGGGAGCGTGTTCCTTCCTGTTCTCCGAGTGCCCGATGTCGCGCCCTCTCATCGAACCCTTGCTCCTATATCCATCTGGTAGTCCTAGTGCACCGTATGGGCACTCCCAAATGTGCGGGCTCCGTGGAGGGTGGGAAGCCAGATGGATGAAGTTTTTCACTGTTCTTCATGGATCCCAAGATAAAGAACACTACCCTACCTGAGGGGAAACCTGAAGGTAATGCTGCACACGGGAAAGCGGGGCAACCTGCGATCTCTGTGCAACAAACAGATGGCGCAGCCGTAGAGAAATCCACGGCTGTTCCCACTCCCACACAACACATGGTCCCAAATGTTTTGGGCGACCTGGACCTCGGCTGGGCCACGGTCGGCAAGGCAAAACGCAAGGCAAGTGGAACCCCTGAGAAGGGGCAAAGCGAGTCGGCAGTTGCGCCTGGCGGACCGGGCATTTCCAGAAGGAAAAAGAGGTTCCAGAAACTTAAGAGGAAGCAACAGCAGAGGAAGGCGGAAGGTGAGGGGCCTAAAACTGCTGAGTGCACCTCTAAAGTGACCCCTGAACGCGGCAAGGCTATGGACGAACCGAAGGTGACGAAGGTGGACTCACGGGGCAACCCGCCACCAAACAAACCGAAGGCGAAGCCGGAGCCGAGCAACGGGAAGGGTGTCACAGTAGGGAAGGGATCGAAAGGGAAAGGTAAGGCCAAAGCCAAACGGGCCAGACCAGAGGAGACTATGTCACCTCAAGTCCAACCCAAGAGGCAGAAGCTGAACCGATCCCACGGCCCCAGACCCACCTCATACGCAGCTGCGACTGCAACACCTGCCAGCAGGGAGTTTGTCGTTGCAATTACCTCGGCCAAACGTGGACATATTTCACGGGAGGCTGCGGAGGGCATCGAAGACTACCTGTCTGAAAGGATTGACGTTTTGGCCATGGGCACCAATTTGGACGTCCCAAGGCCAATCTTTAAAGCACGTCCCGCCTATGTGGACGGTAGCCTACGTCTGCACTGCGCAGATCAGGCCACAGCGAATTGGGTCAGGGAAGAGATCAAGGCCTACACTCCTGAAGGCACCGACGGTTTTGTCGCGCTTAAACCAGCAGACATTTCGAAACGTGTGCGTTGTGGAGTGTTACTGCCAAGGGTGGAAACTGACCCAATTCGTATTGGCAGACGTCTGAACCTGGCGAACCCTTGGGCCCAGGTTCACCGATGGCTCCTACATGCCATCCATGTACAGGAGAAGGTGAAGGCCACGTTTATTGTAGTAAGTGTGCCTGAAGACCTTGTATCCTGTATCATGGAGCAAGAAAGGCAGCTGAGCTACCTAGTCGGGACCGCCTACATAAAGTTCCAGGATGGCAGGGGGAAGTTTACCGCGCTACCGCCGGGAGGCAACCCTGGGTCGTCCTTGGACACACGGGCAAACCCGACTACGTCGACTCCGACGGGCGCTACAAACCCACCCAGCAAGGAACCCGTACCGGGCCCGAGTCGGGTGAGCGAGGGCACGGATGTCGACGAGTTGCTCAGCATGGAGAATCTGGTGTTGGAGGGCGAGGAAAGCCAAGATGGCATCCTCCTCTAAAGCCAAGATTCTCCAATGCAACCTCCACCACAGCATCACCGCAACGGCTCAGGTCAGAAGGTGGCTGGAGGTTAACAACACAGCGGTCGCTCTTATCCAGGAGCCGTAGTTAAGGGGCGGCACGGTTAGGGGACTCTCCAACCTTGGAGGTAAGCTAATCTGTGCTGCTATGAGTGACGTGAGAGCATGCATTTTCATTTCGGAAAATATCCAGACACAGCCTTTAACGGATTTCTGTTCCAGAGATCTCTGCGCCATAAGGCTAATACTGCATCAAGATCAACAGGACCAAAATGTGGTCCTCGCATCAGCTTACATGCCTGACAACGAGCCAGCTCCTCCAGATGAAACAGTGCGTCTGGTCCGCTTCTGTGAGAAGAACGGGCTCCAGCTGATCATCTCTACAGACTCCAACGCTCACCACCCACTGTGGGGCATGGATCAAGGTAACAACAGAGGTAACCAACTTGTTGAATTTCTTTTGACTACAAACCTAGAAATAGTAAATACAGGTAACGAACCAACCTTTGTTGGTAGACGATGTAGCACAATAATCGACCTTACTCTTGCTACTAGTTCAGTGGCGAACCAGATATCAGGATGGCACGTTTCTAATGAGGCATCCTGCTCAGACCATCGCTGGATTCGCTACGACATCAAGGTAACAACCGAAACAAGGTCCCCTAAAAGGAAACCTAGGAAAACAGACAGGCATCGCTTTGCTAGCTTAATAGCTACAAGCATGAAGTCAATAAACACCGACGGAAGGCTTGATAGCATAGACTCGTTGGAAAAACAGGTAACAGTACTCAACCATACCATAACAAACTGCTACAACCTTTCTTGCCCACTAACGCCACCAACCCCACACAAAAGAGGTAAGAACCACTGGTGGGGTCCGGAGCTGGAGAACCTGCGCAGAGTGGTCAGGAAAAGGCTGAACAGAGCAATGAACACAAACGCGGACCAAGACTGGGACGATTATAAGGCAGCTAAAGCTAAGTATAAAAAACGCATTAGATACTGGAAAACAGCATCATGGAGAAATTTCAGTAACGAGATTACATCCAATATGCAAGCAAACAGGGTAAGGAAAATACTGGCTAAACAAGGTGACCACACTCTGGGGAACCTTCGCAGGCCAGATGGGTCAATGACGCTCACCACAGAGCAGAGAAACGACACACTTCTTCTTACTCACTTTCCGGGCAGTAGCTTCTTAGATGCAGTCGAATGGCCGGAACACAGTTACAAACCAACGGAAGCAGACTGGTTTGAGGCTCACAACATCGTTACATATGAGATGGTGCAGTGGGCCGTTGAGAGTTTCGCACCTTTCAAAACTGCAGGTACAGATGAAATCTTTCCAGCATTATTGCAATGGGGTGGTAAGTACCTCAACCGCATTCTCAG
This sequence comes from Schoenobius gigantellus, assembly GCA_963935595.1. Taxonomy (NCBI): domain Eukaryota; kingdom Metazoa; phylum Arthropoda; class Insecta; order Lepidoptera; family Crambidae; genus Schoenobius; species Schoenobius gigantellus. Next base: position 21,500,698 of record OZ012548.1, read on the forward strand.
ACAAATACTCGTGGCCTGCCTGGCTTATCGCTATACTCCACTTAAGTGGAGAGAGGTGAAGGTTGTCTTTATACCAAAACCAGGCAAAACTGATTACATAAACCCCAAATCCTTTAGACCAATAAGCCTCACTTCATTTCTATTGAAGACCTTAGAAAGGATTTGTGACAGGGTACTCAGGGACGGAGTATTACAAAACTTTCCTATACATAAACACCAACACGCCTACTGCTCAGGAAAAGGCACTGACTCAGCGCTACACCAGGTTGTAGGTAAGATTGAAACTGCATTACAATGTAAACAGGTCTGCCTGGGAGCCTTCATCGACATCGAGGGGGCCTTTGACAAAACCAACTACTCCAGCATTGAGGCTGCTCTAAGGAAGCACGGAGTATCCACGTTACTGTCACACTGGATAGTGAACATGCTACGCAACCGGGTTGTAAAGATAGCGGGAGACAATCGAGGCGCAGTTGTGGCCAAAGGATGTCCACAAGGAGGGGTACTGTCACCGCTTCTATGGAACCTGGTAATAAACGAACTCATAACTCTCCTAAACAGAAGGTACTTTTATACAGTTGGCTATGCAGATGACATCACAATACTCATGGTAGGTCCACGGGCTGATGTGGTCTGCGATACCATGCAAGCGGGACTGAAGGTTCTGGAAGGATGGTGCAGACAACATGACTTGTCTGTGAACCCCGCTAAAACAGAACTGGTAATGTTTACAAATAAAAGAAATGCAGGTCACCATAATCCACCCAAACTTTTTGGTACCACGTTAACACTGTCAAACGAGGTAAAGTATCTAGGCATAATACTAGACAGTAAATTAAACTGGAATAGCCATATCGAAAGTAAGATCAAAGCCGCAAGCATCACCTTATGGCAATGCCGTAAGATGGTGGGCAAGCGCTGGGGTCTTAACCCTAAAATAATGAAATGGCTGTATTCAGTCGTCATAAGACCGATGGTAAGTTATGGAGCACTAGTTTGGTGGCCGAAGACGAATCAGACGACTTGTGCGAAAAAACTACAAAGCTTCCAGCGTTTGGCATGCTGTGCCATCACTGGCTGCATGAGGACAACACCAACAGCTGCCCTAGAAGTGATGCTAAACATCACTCCGCTGAGCTTGCATATCCAACAAGAAGCGGCGATGGCAGCGTTGAGACTGGAACAACTCCATCAAGTTAACTTCAACAAGGTAAAACACTTTGATGGCCTATTGAAGGTATGGGTAGAAACTCCACTTGTGAACGCAGCCTGCGACAGAATAAAACCTGTCTACATTTTTGATAAGAAATACAAAATCCATCTGGTAGAGCAGCAAAACCGCAGTGTCACACATAAGGCATTGGAAGTGTTCACCGATGGATCTAAAACAGGGTATGGTACAGGTACAGGTGTCTTCTCAGAAGATCTTAACATACACATATCCATGCCTCTAGGCACATACAACACCGTCTTTCAAGCAGAGTGCATGGGCATCCTGCTGGCGGCCAGAGCAATTACAGAAAGGAAGGTAACCAACTGTAATATAATTATACACTCGGACAGCAAATCAGTACTGCACGCCTTAGAAAGTGCAGTCACCACTGCGAGATTGATACACGAATGTCACACAGCCCTAAATATGGCAGGTACGACAAATAACATTACCCTTCACTGGATAAAGGGGCACAGCGGCGCGAGGGGCAACGACGCAGCAGATGAACTTGCTCGTTGGGGATCGAGCATGGCACCCATTGGACCGGAGCCAATCATCCCAATCCCACTGAGTTGGTTCAAAGGTAAGGTATGCGAACGCATACACTACCTACACGAGCAATATTGGAGCGCAATGGAGGAGTGCAGACAGGCAAAGCTCGCACTACCCCGAGTTGATCCTCGTCTCTCCAAGGCCTTAATACAGCTGGAAAAACCTCGCTTGCGCCTAATCACGGGTGCATTAACGGGACACAGAAATTTTAACAGGCACCTTTTTAACCTAGGTATCACGGACAGTCCTCTATGCAGAGCATGCATGGAGGCAGAGGAGACAGCTGCCCATGTGCTGCTAGAATGCAGAGAGGTGGCAACTTACCGGGCAAAGTACCTGGGCAGCCCGGGTACCCTCCAGGACGTCCTGGGCAACCTTCGAGAGCTGGGAAACTTCCTGGAGGAGCTAGGATGGCTGGAGTGATCCAGCTTTCAACCCTCCGACGCAAAACAGGCGCACAGTCGTCGAGTTGCGGAAAATGCCCGTACGACGAAGAAGAAGAAGGCCTTAGTCAACCACGCCAGTCAAGTGCGGGTTGGTCGACTTCACACACAACCTGTAAAGAAATTCTTTCTTCACATGTGTGTGTTTTCCTTCACCTTAAAAGCTTCAAATAAACGTACATATGAATTCAAAATTTAACAACACATGGGTACGTGGCGGGGTTTGAACCACTACCTGCTGATTAAAAGGCGACAGCCTTACGCACTACGCCATCGACGCTTTCTATATGTTTTATATTTTTATAATTCTTTATAGTCTAATTTCTTAGTGAGGCAAAGAACCCACTACTTTGCCCCCCGGTGGGACTACGAAGAACAATCCGACTTTTTTTGTCGTTGTCAGTGTTCGAAAAAAAAATTATAACTATGTAGGTACCTATAAGTGGGAATCAGAAAATAAAATGTTTTGCGGAAATGCAATGGAGTTTTGCTTAATGGACATATAATAAGATGTGGTTACAAACATGGTTACAAATCGATTATATTATTATCATCATCATCATTCAGCCAAGAGGCGCCCACTGTTGGACAAAGGTCTCGCTCAGGGATCTCTAACCCGATCGATGCGCATCCCGCATCCAGTGGCTTATAGACACAGATAAAATTTTATTTTCGATACTAATAATTCATTTGAGACGCAAATAAATAAGAAATTCAATATTGTCCGGCGGTGGCGGATTTAAGAACATGACACGTGTCACACTCTTTTTTCCCGTAGATATCGTAAGAGCCAACCAGGAAGCTTACCGCAATCTCTGTGATGAGATGAGACACTCGGAACAAAATCCTACTCCATTGTGATGTAGTGAGCCAATTCCTCCTCGCCTGGGAAGAGATCCGTGACCAGCAGGGGAACATAAATATAATTAAGTAATGAAAGATTTATTCAAACGTAAATATAAATAAAGCAAAAATATTCCCGTCTTCCCAACTCAATTATTCGCTAATGAAAACATGCATAAATGTTGACGTCTTAAGTCAATAATAATCGAACACGTTACAAGTATAATCAAGGGAATATCCGCATAATATCATTGATTTACTACCAAACGCATAACATATATAACAATATTTCAATAACAGAATGCAATGTCACAAATAATAACAATGCACCCAGTCATACATCCTCCGTTCATAGTATTGTATGTCAGTCACCAGTCAATGAGCAATCTAGTTTTCATTGTAAGATGTCTGTGTCTAAGCCTAAATGTATTATTTTTTGTGATGACATAGGCAAAGGTATGGGCCAGTTATTGACAAATCAGTTGGATTTTAGTGTCATTAATTATTGTATGCCTGGCTCAAGTTTCCATGATATTGCAAATAAAATTAATAGTTATAAGTTTGATATTAATGACAAACTTGTTATGATCTTGGGAAATAGGGGTAATTTGAACAAAAAAGTACTAAAACGTTTTTGTTCTCGTTTAAATAATTTACATGTTAATCAAATAATAATGTTTACCCTTCCCTACCATAATCGTTTGTCACAACATGAAAATAATATTAGATACAAACTTAATTTGACATTAGATTTAATGACAAATTATTCGAAAAAATTCCATATTATTGACTTCAACAAACTGACATGTATTAAAGCTTATTTGACAGAAGATAGATTATATCTATCAACATTCTATAAAAAACAATTAGCTATTTCGCTAAGATTTTATTTACAAACTTTAGCCAAAAACATGGCTATAAATTCTTTCTCTGACAATGCTTTTATTGAGCAGCCCACTCAAAGTACTGAAATTGCTCCTATTGAGCAATACTGTGGTAGTGAAACGACTGTCAGTAATGTTACTGATGATATTTTTAATAAATCTTTAAATTAAGTAATGAGACAAAAGAGACATCCTCTTGCTTATCATTAGGTAGAAAAGATACTGAAAACTTTGTAAATGTATTGCAAAACCCATTTGAAAACAAAAACAAAAATAAAGTAAATCTTATCAACCTGGTGCACCAGAACATTCAAGGAATGTTAGACAAGTATCTGGAAGTGGAATTATTCTTGAACTGTAGTAATGTAGACATCTTTTGTGTAACTGAACACTGGCTTAAAAGTTATCAGTTCATGTTTAATTTCAGCAATCATCTGGTTGGTAGTTCGTTCAGTCGAGAAAAATCAATTCGTGGTGGTTCTTTAATAATATTAGATAAAAAGCTGAAATTTAAGGATCGTAAGGATATTGTGAGTCTTTCGATTGAGCGAACAATAGAAATAGCCTGCGTGGAGCTGGACCAGATTATTGTATTAAGTATATACAGGCCTCCTTCAGAATTATATGACCTTTTTGAAGATACTATGGATGAAGTATTGAAAAAAGTGTGTAGTTCCACAAAACAAACCATTGTTTGTGGTGATTTTAATATTAATTTATTAGAAAATTCTAGTTTATCTATTAGGATTAAAAATCTGTTTTGGTCATATAACCTTGGAAATTTATTTTTGGAGCCAACAAGAACAACTCAATCGTCTGCCACATGCATTGACAATATTTATACAAATATTGTTCCTTTAGCAAGAAGAGTTTTTAATAATTTATAATCTGACCATTCTGGGCAATTTGTTACCATTCCACTTAAATGTAAACGCATGGAAAAAAAGAATATCACTGTTGTACCAAAGACTGCTGGTCGCTTAGAACGACTGAAAAATAATATTGGTATTAAATTAAATTATATAGGTTATGAAGAAAATCCAAATAAATTATATGAAAATTTTTTTCATACATTTTGTTCTGAATTTAAAAATATTTTTATTCCAAAGACTATATCGGTTGATGGCACTTTAGCTTTTAGTGAATGGGCTACACCAGGTATTCACAAAAGCAGAATAAAACTTTTTGAACTTTACAATGAACGCTCATTCAATACTAGTGATGAATTTAAACTTTATGTAAAAACTTATTCCAAAGTGTTCAAAAAAGCTTGCAAGCTTGCTAAATCTAATTATTTAAGTTCAAAAATAAAAAACAGTAATAATAAAATTAAAATGACATGGAATATTATAAATAATGATGAAACTGGAAAAGCTAAAACTACTAATAATCAATATTGTTTGAATGTTGATGGTAAGAAGGTAACAGTTGACACAGAAGTAGCTGCAGAATTTGAAAAGTTCTTTACTGATATTCCAGTCTCAATCACAAAGTCTTTGGATTCATCCCCCGCTATTGCTGAATCTTTAGTGAAGGATCATGTTAAAGTTTGTAATGATAAATTCGAATTTGTACACATTAGTGGAATTGATATAACAAAGTCATTTAAAACTTTAAATAAAAAGAAAACTGCGGATCTGTGGGGTAATTCCGTTGATGTTACTAAATCCGTAATTGAAACAATAGCTCCAATACTTGCTAACATTTTTAATGATTGCATTGACTGTGGTGTATTTCCTGATCTAATGAAGCTAAGTAAAATTATTCCTTTACATATATCTGGTAGCACATCAGACCCCAGTAATTTTAGACCTATCTCTGTGCTACCTACTTTTAGCAAAATTTTTGAAAAATAATGTTGGAGCAAATGTAAAGTTATTTTAATAGGAATAATCTTCTACACTGTAAACAATTTGGTTTTAGGAGGGGTCGCTTAACAACCGATGATGGTGTTGAGTTAATACAACATATATTCGAAGCCTGGGAAGACTCACACGATGCGTTAGGCATTTTTTGTGACTTGTCCAAGGCATTTGATTGCGTTTATCACGAAATCTTGATCAGAAAATTACACCACTATGGGTTTTGTGACACTGCACTAGATCTTCTTATCTCTTATCTAAGTGGGAGGATTCAAAAAGTAGACATCAATGGAAAAAGGTCTCAAGGTTCTGCAGTTAAAATGGGAGTTCCGCAAGGTTCGATTCTTGGTCCTTTTCTATTTCTTATATATGTCAATGACCTCCCTGATTTTTACAGGACAGACATGAAATGGTATTATTTGCAGATGATACTTCACTTTTATTTAAAATTAAAAGAGGTGTGCAAATTAATGACGATGTAAATAATTCTGTCTCAAGAATTGTTCATTGGTTTAATGTGAACAACCTGTCACTTAATGAAGGGAAAACAAAATGTATAAAATTTGTTTTACCCAATGTCAAAGAGGTTCACACCACTGTAAAAATAAAGGATATAGGTGTTGACCCTGTGGACACCACAGTATTTCTTGGGATCACACTTGATTCTAAGCTGCAATGGGGCCCACATATCGATAAATTGTCAAAGAGACTTAGTTCTGCAGCTCACGCTGTATGGAAAATACGTCAACTGACTGATGTTGATACAGCAAGACTTGTATACTTTTCTTACTTTCATAGTGTGATGTCGTATGGTATTTTGTTGTGGGGAAATGCTGCCGACATTCAGATTGTTTTTGTACTGCAGAAAAGGGCTATTCGAGCAATCTATAACCTTAAAATGAGAGATTCTTTGCGAGAAAAGTTCAAAGAAATTGGTAATATGATAGTAGCGTCGCAATATATTTATGAGAATGTAATATATGTTCGTAAGAATATTCGTGTGTTTTGTAAAAATAGTGATATTCATTCAGTTAATACTAGACAAAAGAATATGTTAGCTTTAACAAATACCAGGCTCCAAAAAATTAATAATTCTTTTAGAGGCCTGTGTATACGTTTCTACAATAAAATCCCAAGTTGTATACAAGAACTTAGCTTAAACAAATTTAAAGTTGCAATCAAAGATGTACTTATTAAAAAAGCATATTATTAAGTGTCTGATTACATGACGGACAAAAAAGCTTGGGTTTGAACTCTCAATTCTAATATTTAACAATGTATTGCGTTTTGTTTCAAAGAAACGTTCAGTGAGAGCAATTTATAAGCTAAGTTCACGCACTTCTCTCAGAGATAGCTTATATTATGTGAATTAACACATCTATTCTTGTAATGGAAGTTGAGCTCAAACTTTTGCTTTGAGGTCAGCTTCCAATTGACGACTCTGTAACAAACCAAAATTGTAAATGGCGATTTAAAAGAGGAGATAAAAAATTTAGACCTTTCGAGTTTCTTGCCTGTTCTTCTCGAGAAGGCTCTCCCAATTTCCGAACAGGTGTAGAGTCAACTTTTTTTTTTCATTCCTACTTGTATTTGCAGACATCTTGAGTATATTTAGGATGTATGCACATACAAGGTTAATATATATTTTTTTAATTAGATTGTTTTGCTCTGTTTTGACGTCAATAAGTGCCTGTAAAGGCCTATGTTGAATAAAGATTTTTGAATTTGAATTTGAATAACGGATACATAGGTTTGTTTTCAATATTAGGTATACAGTTACGTACATAAAAAAGAATCAATGGAGCTTAATTGAACACGCAAGGACAGTAACAATAGTAACAGTTTGTAGGGGGCTACCGGGGATCGCTTGAATGCATCGTTGGCCGGTAAGCCGGGCTCCATTAGAACAGAGCCTCTAATACAAGGACCAGCTGCGCAACGAGATAGCCGCGGGTGAGCGGCTAATGGGAGTTTGCCAACTCATTCAATGAGCATGCTAACCTATCCATATGTTTCTCGGCGTAGTAGATTAAGCAGAATTCGTAAATTGGAACACAATGCGTGTGTGATGCTCATCAGATGTGGGTGCACTTAGCCTTATTCGTGCACAATCTGTAGCTATCCATTATATAGGGCGTCCCAAGACTATGCGACATGAAGGGAAGAAAGTACCTAAAATATTGTAGATAGGATATTTGGCTGAAAAGAGACTATTTTATTTTTAATTGTAAGTAATAGCGCCACTTAAAAGAGCATTTACTCTCAAATTTTCATCAGTATAATAGGTAAGTATGTATGTTTGTATAGTTATGTTGTAAAATTGTATTTTTATAAATGTAAATTCTTCCCGCATACAAAACATCTTACACTACCACTTGGGTTGGCTGGAAGAATTCTCTCCCAGAGATAAGTCCGCCCTTGCAAACTTTGTACTCACTTGTATATCCAATATTTATGTGTACAATAAAGGATTAAATAATACTGCATTCCAAAATTTTCTAAAAATTACTTGCTTCGCCTGGGAATCAAACCGACTCAAATGTGAAAAAAAAACATCCCGTATTTTTATGATGCCAATATAAAAATATAACAACAAAATAATAGAACCAACATATAATAAAATATTCGACGTGGCTCTAAATAAAATCTCACATCTTTAGACAGCAAATGAATTCGAGACTTGGTAGTATTTTATTACATACAATGTTTATGATTGGATTTTTCATTTACAAGCAAAAATTTATAATGCCTGACCAAATTATGCACAACTTGTATCCATAAACTTAATTTTACTAAATGCGACTTAATACAAATTGCATTTCACCCCCAAATTGCATTTCATTCTCTTTTTCCAATTTAATGTAGTAATCTTTACAACAGATAGGTAAATGCATTAAATTTTATGTAATATACAAAATAAAATAATTTGAAATAATTTTAACTCAATAAAAATTAACGAGTAAAGCAAACTATGTACTTTTACATAAATAATTAGGTTGTGATATTCCAATATGCACTGTCAATATCAATATTTTATCTATGGCGTATTTCAGATAGAACGGAATTAACTTACTAACAATATTATAAAAATCATTATGATAAAAAATATGTTATTCTAATAATGCGTATATCGGGTGATCAATCTAAATGGGTCAGTAGGGAGAAAGTATTATAAATCTTTCAAGGATATTTTTAGTTGTTGTTTTTTTATTATCAGCATATAAGAAGAAAGGGTAGAAGATAAAAATGAATCATGCCTAAGAGTCGTTAATGAGTCAGTTTTAGTTTTATTGTAACGGATCTTCCGTTACAATAAAACTAAAACTGACTCATTTGTAAACATGAGTGTAGTAGATACAGTATTGACCAGATTGACTAATAATAAAACAAGGATGTAAAAGTCTCTCCTAATTTAATCAAACTAGCAAGATACTAACTAATCAATAATGAATATACCTATAAAACTGTCAGTCATAGGTTGCTTATTAAACTGAGATTATATGTACGTACAATAAGTCACGTCACGGTATATCCATCCATGCCAATCTAACATGACTCGCTAGAGTCATAGAGTCGCTGAGCTCGGAGAGGGACTTCAGCTGTCTCTGTGTGTACAGTAGATCGTACGGTCGCTTTGAAACGCCAACATTATTTAGTATATATTATTATTATTATCTACTTTATAAAAGGCTTTGGTTAGTAACTGAGGTATCAACGTAAGCCCAAGCAACGTAGGTATAGGGTGCCTTTGGCTTATGTAGGCGCCGATCAAGGAAGGATTTTTCAGAATTCCCACAGGAAGCTGAGAAATAAGGCCCATCCAAAAAATAAGACAACTACAGTTTGGGGCATTATTAAAACGAAACGTAGTTCGCGTAATGTCCAGTATGAAAAATGTCACATTAAAAAAAAGAAAAAAAAAGCTAGTGAACTGAGCATAGCTACCTACCTTAAGGCTTACAGTGCTAACAGTAAGGTGTATTATTTTATTGTGTAGAATAATACTTACTTATTTGTACTAGACGTTTTTCGTATTTGTTTATGATGATTAAAACACAATAAAACCTAATTAATAATCATTAAATGGTTTTAAATCTAAATTATTTTCAAAATTGCTATTTTCATGTGGGTATACATATACTTTTTACAATCTGCAGGATTACGCTTGAATAAAATAATAATTACAATCTCTGCCATAACAGAATATTATCAATTGGTAAGCTGTTGTTTAGTTAAGATTTATGTATTTTCAAGATCATAGTAACATAATTTAGACAGCAGTCACTTTGTATGTAAAGAGCTATGTAACCTTTATTTATTACAGAATAATTGGCAAATAATCACACGCCCCTAACATATAAGTAAATCGGTTGCCTATTGATTCCCGCAACCAGATTCACACGCGCATTGCCTGACCAAACTCCAAAGCCTAATAGCATAACAGTACCTAACTACTAACAGATTCCTGGGGGCCCAGACAAAGTAACAATTCAAAAACAACAGCGAAAAACAAAATGCGCGGGGATGATCACATCACGAATCATTCTCATACATTACCGTTTAATACAGAACATAAATAACGTAACTGAAACGAACGCGAATGATTCTTTAGCTATAGGATTATTAGCTAGGTATAGGATATTAGGATTAACCGCCTCCGTGCTTTAGTGGTTGATTGATTGATTGATTGATTGATTGAACACTTTATTGTACACGAAACATACATAAACAGGACACAACAATACAAGAGACACAGTAACAATAGGCGGCCTTATTGCTAAGGTAGCAATTTCTACCAGGCAACCTTGGGGTCAAGGAAAGCTCTTGCTAAGGTAAGTGACGGGAATAGTGCTAAACAGTTCTAAGAAATAGTTAATATACGTTACGATTATAATTAACATCTAACAACAAAAAAATTTAATATCAAAATACTATATATATAAAGTCACAAAATATACATAAATGTAAATATATACATAAATAATACCCATACACATATATATATACACACACATACATATATACACATATACATATATATATATATACACACACATACACACATATACATATATATATATATAAACGGATAAGGACATGACTCATGAGTTGTTCTCCAGCTTGAGGAAATGGCTCTTAATTTTTGCCCTGAATGAATTCTGAGTTGTCGCTCGTCTGATTACTTCCGGCAGTGAATTCCATAGACGAATAGCTTGCTTAGTGAATGACTTGGATGAAAAGGAGGAGCGGAAAGGGACATACAGGGATAAATTATGATCAGAACGCAAGTTACGAACGTTACTGTCCGAGCAGTATGTAAACCTTTCTTTGAGACCATCGGGTGTTGATCGGGAGGTGCGGGGTTTGATTCCCACTGGGGGCAAAAAATGTTCTGCTCGGTTTGGTTGATGGTACGGCTTCTGAGCCCGACTGGGTAGCTACCACCGTCTTACCCAAATTTGTCGCCATAATAACAATGTTTATAGCATTGTTGTGTTCCGACAATTAGAGGTAAGATAGCCAGTTCCTCAGATGTTGAGGAGTCCAGGCGAAGCTCGCTTCCACCTTCGGTCTTATCAGCACTTACCATCAGGTGAAATGAAGGCCATGAGATTCCCTGTCGTATGAAAAAAAAAATTTTGAGCCCTCTGAGTTCTGACAGATTCATTCATGCATTGGAACAAAACCTGACTCTGCCAGTTGGACTGTGCCTCTTAATTACCACCTAGCTAAATAACAATGGTCTATTTTTTAAAGAACCAAAATTTCATTCGTTGTTTGTATAAATTTTCCATCGATATTCAATAAAAGTATTACACGAACCATAATAAATAAGACCCACATCATCTTCAATTGTGACCATCGACAGCTATGAAATATTAATATTTTGTACCTACGTGTGAGGAACATTCTTTCGATATCGAGCCTATTTGCAATGCACGATACATAACAGCTCGTATACATCTGTCGAATCTTCCGCAACAAATTGTTCCTTCCAATTGTATAGTTTCATCATGTCATTGTCTCTGTGAATACAAAGAATTCTGTTGTCATTCAATCGTTAAGATATATAACATTCATCACAATATTTAAACCTTTTTGCAATGAAACTGTCACTTGCTCCAAATTTAACTTTTTGAAATAACTAGGAAAAACTAATTATTGTTATAAAATTGCTTTATTAATAACGCGAATTCCTGAAACTGTATTTGACTTATTACTAAAACTTTTAAATTTTTATTTAATTTATACAAATTAATTAATTTAATTTTTGCACAAGTTTGGATTACTTATACTAGAAGGTAGAATTATCGATGTTTTATTCAAATCAGCACTGTATGTCTTGATATTCTTCCATAAAATTTCTGGATTATTGAGTTATGGCCAAAGGTTCTATGAAAGTATGCAGATTTGTCCGAAAATATTGCTTTATTTACCACGGATTTCATTTCTTTGTAAAATTTTACATCTACATCGAGTCCTGTTGAGCGACTTTTTGCGTGTGGTACATCTCTTATTTTCATTATTTTCCTGGTAGTCGGCGTTATCTAAGGAGAACCACGGTTCCTGGGGCATGAAGTCGTAACATGCGCATAGATGTTAAATACGTGTAACACATATGCATTAAAAGAGGTAATCGCCTCAGTCATGTCCTCGCTGAGTAAACGTTTTACCTTCTTTTAGGTATCGTAGAATGCAGTGAACACATGAGTGTAATAAAATTTAAATGATTATACAATGTGTCGTAAAAAGATAATGATTACTATAAATGCTACGTTTTATATTACGGTAGCAACAATTGGAGTTTATTTGATTACGTTAATACCACAGAACACCAGAAAAGAGCTGCTCTGGTTTATACCTACAGATGTATTCATCGAGGCAAATTTACGCTCAATATCATCAAAAATTATGTTATTAGGTATGCGTTAAGTACTTTGGAAGCTCTAAACATTTCTACGGCGAATATAATTAAAAAAACCCGGCCAAATGCGAGTTGTACTCGCGCACCAAGGGTCCATACAAACTTATCTAACTAAATACAGTTCCTAACTACATAGTTACGGTTTTCTGTTTTTTTCCTGCAGGACATTGCTTCTTACGCAAATTTTAGAAAGATTAAGTAGAAATATAATCGTCTCCGTGGTTTGTGGTTGAGACTCTACAAGTTCTGAAGGTTCGATTCCTTATGGATTTTGAGCCCGTAGCTACCATCCTCTTACTTAAGGTTGCTAGTATAATAACAATCAATCAAATTATTGTGTTCCGACAATTAGAGATAAGATGTTCCGACAATTAGAGATAAGATAGCCAGATCTTCGGTTGTCGAAGAGACAAGGCGAAGCCTTATCGTCACTTACCATTAAGTACGCTGAAGGCTCAGAGCTTCCCTTTTTATTGTAAAAATAAGAAAAAGAAAGTCTGTCTAGTGCATGGCGTTTTCAAAATCTGCTGGAAATTAAATTTTAAGGTTCCGTTAAATAATTTACTAAAGATCGAGATGACGTATTAGACTGTATTATATGGTATTATGTATAATACAGTCTAATACGCCATCTCGATCTTTGTAAATTATCTTTCCGAAACATGGCAAGAATTATTAGCTCAATATTTTATTTCATTTCAATTATTTTTAGTTCAGTACAAGTGTAGTAATCTAGTGTAAGGTTTTGCGTTTGTTATATGTTTCTAATAAATTTAAATCATTTCCAACAATTCATTATATAGCGTATGATTATTATTATAGTTTTATAATTGAGTTTGATATCACAATTATAGAATGTAATTACGTGAAACTATTTAATATTCTTTACTGTAATTTTTTGATGTAAGATTTCCTTGAATTGTCTTTTAATTTTACATTTTGTAGTTATCAACGTAAAAAGTCCATATTATGTTGTTCATATAATAGCTGAAGTGTAATACCTGAACAAAATACTGACTTTCCTGAAGAACATATATATACACGTGATTATGTATACATGTGATTTTTCTTAAGACGCTGCCATAAAAAAGGGGCACTCTTAGATACTCTTATAGCTAATGGACGCTGATAAGACATACGTTTACTACTTATAGTACATGCAAACATTCCGCACGAACTGTTCAAAATAACAAAACGATTTCGTAGCGTATAAATAGCAATGAACCTCATTTTGTATTAATTAATCTGAAAAGGGATTGGCTTTATAAGTATTTAATGTGGTCATTGTGTTTAGGCGCAAGGGGAAAACGAAATGTTGCCGTAAACATTTTCTTTTCAGAGGTATCGTAAAAGAAAAAAAGATTAGATTTCAATCATAATATTATTTAATTAACCTCCTTAAGTAACAACCAATTTAATTAATAAAACTTTTCTGTCATTTTCTACGCTTTGAAAATAAACGAATGCTTAATTTTTGCTTCATGGCTATAAATGATATGATACGGTAAAATATATTATAAGAGAGCCATTAGTTTGTGCTGCAAAATATAATATTTTTAAGCTCGAACAACGAATTCCCTACATTTAATTTATCGAGATTAATACGTTTTAATTCTCAAAATGTATAAAGGACACATTTAAACCTCCTATAGTTGCTAGCCAGCGATAGTCGCACAAAAAATTTACACGAGTAATATCGCCAGCATATAGACGCTTGCATGCTGACCCGTATCTTGCGTACGCGTCTAGTGTCCAGCTGAAATGCGAATTGCGTTAGTTTTTTTTTGTTTGTGCAAATGTTAAATTTGCAGATTTTTGTGGCAACGAAATTATCCAGTTTATAAAAGATGCGATGTCTAACTCTCAGACATAAATGTAGTATCATCGGCTTAGGAGTGTAGAGTCCTTGGGTGAAAGGGGGCTTTACTGTATGAGCCGCGCAAACGCGGTAGACGAAGATAGGCTGTTTGTTATAGGTATGGGACTTTGTGCGAATGGGATTTATTGCGAATGGGACGTTTTACTAATTGAACAATACGCGAATGGGAACTTTTGCGAATAGGACAATGCGCGAATGGGACGTTCTACGAATTAGACGTTTTAAGACATTCTGCAAAGGGGACATTCTGCGCGTAAACCGCACAGACTCGTACGAGTCGCACGTGTGTAGCAGATTACAACACGAGATAGATACAAGATAGACTACAAGACAAGCTATTTCGCGCTCTTAAATTATTTTCATGCCCCGTCACCCTTTTATCTGAAACGCTGCCTCGTGAACATGTAATCAAATATCTGGGTGATGGGTTTCTTGTTTTTTATTGTTTGAAATGAAAATAAAATACTTTTACAGCGTTGGTTGTTTTTCAAAACTGTTTGGACAATATATTGATCGTGAACCTTGACTCAATAATCCAACGAGCCTTGAGATGGAAAAAAGTCAATCTATTCTGCATACCGGTGTATAGTAACAGTGACTTGAAGCTCTATTGCGTTACTGCTAGTTGCTCACTCGTTTGTATCGGTACTTTTTAGTTGTCAGTCAACACAGACCAGTCGCTGGTGTGGGGGTGGAGTGACTGCGCTATATATTCCTTCATAATAAGATGTTTATCACCTAAGAACGTCGTTGGAGCTGTGGACTCGTCACTGGCCTTCTAACCGGGATGTCCGGGGTTCGATCCTGCCATGTTCCTATCTGTTTTTCGTTTTTCGAATTTCATATGTATATTTATCCGAGGCTTAAAGGAAAACATCGTGAGGCAAACTGCATACATCTGCGAAGAATTCAAAGATGTATGTGAAGTCGACCACACTGGGCCAGCGTGGTTGACTAAGGCCTACCCTTACTTAGGGTGGGCTCGAGCCCCTACTAGCCCAGTATTCCATCGCCGGTGAGGTCGTCCAGCAGACGATCAACCACCACTAGGGGGTAGCGCGGTACACTTGTTATAGTTCCCGGGCCCAATACCTTCTAGGATACCTACTGGTGGTGGAAGACACGCAGACGGTTTTTAGTGGGTGCAAGCCCCCCATACCCTTGTCGTCAGCGTACTTATATGAGCTGTGATGAGGGATAAGATATTTGACCTTTACCATTTAGTTATAATTCTTTTCATAACAATCTAGGTAAAAGCGTATGAATAACGGACTTTACGCCCGAGGCAATCCTCTCCCAGTAAATTAATAAAATGTGGAGAAATGATGTTGACAAGCCGGTGCATGCAGCGGTAGATAATGACGTGTGCAGGCGATGTTCAGGGGCTCTATTTTTGAATCATTCATCCGGCATCGAACGCTTTTCCAACGTCACCTGTGCTAGATTCCTATTGATTTTCGTTTCTCTTGCGATGAAAATCAATAGAACATTACGACGACGATCAATTTTGTTTTGATTTTCGTCGAAAACAAAATGAATATAAGTAGAAATCGACCACTGACGAGCAATCGATATAATGACAGTTGCGTCACAATATATTTACGAGAATGTAATATATGTCCATAAAAACATTCATTTATTTTGTAAAAACAGTGATATTCATTCAGTGAATACTAGGCAAAAGAAGAAAAGATTCGTGGCCATGGGGCCACTCTGTAAATGTAAATGTGTAGTACTCGTGCAAATAAAAGACAGTATTAAAGTGTGTATGTTTCAAAAGTTCAGAAGTTTGGATGTCTGATTTTCAATCACGTTAAAAAGCGAAGCCAAGTCAAGTCAATCTTGTCAATGCGATCAAAAGATATGACCGTTTGTGTTACATGTTTTCGCATATTTAACCATTTCAAAAGGGATAGAATATTCAGGATGTATGTACAACCGGCTACAAAAGTAGATAAGCATTTTTAAGCCGATTTATTACCATGTCACTCCAGCAGCTGTTCCTTTTATTTAGTATGGTTACACCTATATTGCATTGTTAATAGTTGGTGTGACATGGTACTAAAATGGTTATGTTTCCTAAATGGTTATGTTTAATGGTTATGTATAAATAATTATGTTTCCTTTAAATTAGAATGTTTTGCTTTGTTTTGACGTCAATAAGTGCCTGTAAAGGCCTATGTTGAATGAAGATTTTAAATTTGAACTTGGAATTTGAATAGTAATTCCCGTTGACCTCGACTTCATGAAATTTGATCTCATACCTGCTATACGTCTTACAGCATATATTGAAGAAAAAATTCTGAAAGCCGTAAATATGTAAGTAGTAAGGAACTTATATAGTTAGATAAGTTTGTGCGGAATCCTCGGTGCGCGAGTCCGATTCGCACTTGATCGGTTTTTCCTTTAGACGTTCGGAACTCTAAGAATTCTCTCATCTCCGAAAGCATTAAATACGGTTTGTGCGTGTGTAGAGTTAGGACTTCCGTTATGTAGGCTTATACGGAAAAAAGCACCCGGTTGCTAATACTACAATGGCAATGCGATCAACAAAGAACCTATCTCTAAGTGGTCTGTGATCAACAATCAAATTATACGATCGGCCGCTGTATCCAAGCGTTGACGTGCATTTTTGACCCCCGACGCAAATAGAGGGGTGTTATTTCAGTGCGGTTTTTTCAATCGAAAACCTTGTTCATCGCGGTGGTTCTTAGGTATGTTTTATGAAAATAGAATAAACAGTTCAAGAGCTACAAGCACTTTGCCAAGACGAGGTAATTATTTTTTATTAGCTGCTTTTCTGTCTGTGGTACCGTAGCTCCTGAATTAATGAACCGATTTGAGTGCGGTTTTTTTAATCTAAAGCCTTGTTCATCACAGTAGTTCTTAGGTATGTTTTATGAAAATCGGATTAGTAGTTCAAGAGCTACAAGCACTTTGTCTAGACGAGGTAGCAATTTTTTATTAGCTGCTTTTCTGTCTGTGGCACCGTAGCTCTTGAATTAATGAACCGATTTGAGTGCGGTTTTTTTTAATTGAAAGCCTCGTTCATCGCGGTGGTTCTTAGGTACTTATGTTTTGTGAAAACCGGATTAGCAGTTCAAGAGCTACAAGCACTTTGCCAAGACGAGGTAGCTATTTTTTGTTAGCTGCGTTTTGAATCAATTGGTACGAGTATCTATTAGAATTAATTAGAAATTTGAAAAGAATAAAATAAAAAATTTTAAAAAACCCCCGACCCAAAAAATCACTCTAAAAAGTATACAAATATTCTTTTTTTAGCTCCCTTTTATAACTTGATTCACCGCGTCGGGCACCGCTAAATTCTTACCTCAATCAAGTTTAATATACCCAAAATACAGACAAAGAAATAATTTGAAACCGTTCATTAAACGTAGCAATTGATAGATGATTGATTAATTTTACTTCTTCATAATATATAGCGGTCCCCGTCGTCGTCGCGGCGATTCTCATCTTAAAAATATAAATAGGTACTTTTTTAATCAAGTTATAAAAGGGAGCTAAAAAAATATTATTGTTATACTTTTTAGAATGATTTTTTGGGTCGGGGGTTATTAAATTTCTTTTTATCTCATCAGTCGCTTATCGTAGCGCAATCCAACGTTTCATTTTACGAATTTGCGATTTATAAGCAACTTTAGCTGCGCCCGCGAACTACGTTTCGCCATATATTTTTTCCCGTTTTTGCAACATTTTTCATTGATTCTCAGCTCTTATCAGTCGTAGCGTGATGTTATATAGCCTTAGCCTAGATCGTATAAGCCTTCCTCGATAAATGGACTATCCAACACAAAAGACAACACAGAACACAGAATTTTTCAATTTGAATGAGATTAGCGCGTTTAACCAAACAAACTTTTCAGCTTTATAATATTAGTTTTGATAATTGTACAAGCGGAGCAATTGCGGTTGTCTCTAAAGATCGATAAAGGTCTGCTGGTGTGCATTGAATGTTCCATTTTCCACGAAAACATCCTCCCCACTGGAACGTCCTGGGGACTATAGTCCCCAAAAATCGTAAGCTTCTCGATCGACCTGGGTACTATGGTACCCAGTTCCCTTTGCGTAAAACCGCGCGGAGTGATAAAAAAATCGCGAAAAATAAAATATTTTCTCTATGGCTTTATTCCTTTGCCAATAGTCTCTTTCATAAGTTGACAGGTCATGTCCAATTTATTTTTAGTCTTAGATTGAAATAAATTTGTCATAGTCTGCGGTTTAACTTACTTGGCTGTATCCATACGTTTCTTACTCCATGACCGATGAGATTTATTGCGTACTTACTTAGTCTGTATTAGTATTTTCGTAGAGTGTTCTATATCAAAATAAACTAGAAGAATTGGGCTACATTATTATGTATGGTTTATGATAGTTTATAGTGTTATATTGCCACACTAAACGTTTTTTTCAAAAAGTGAGTATTTTTGAAATTTTAAGCACTTTAGTTACTATTCTCGTCATTATTCATTCAATTATGAATCCTTATCTAATTAACTATTATAAGTTCATTCCTTATTAAATTAGCTTTCCATACGTATTTTATTTTTTATTTTTATTATTATTTATTTTTATTTAATTTTAGACACAATAATTTATTTTTTGCATTTTTTTTTAAATTTGAGTTCGCGCGTGCGCATCTCGCGTATATAATTACGTAATTAATCGATTTTATTATTTTTTTCTTTTTTCATTAAAAATATTACCCAAAACTATTATATATCAAAATAATCTTCAAGAATAGGGCTATAATAATATATATGGTTATTTAAAGTTTTATAAAATAGTTTTTGTGAAAATTTTTTTTTTTTTAAATCGGGTCTTCCGCGACCTTCCGAACATTTTCGCGCTTCATTCATTTAATTATTAATCCTTATCTAATTAACTGTTATAAGTTCCTTCTATATTAAATTACCTTTCCATACGTATTTTTTGTTCTCTTGTAGACAGTATATGCCACTCTCCGCAATTTTTTGAACACTCCGTACGCGCCGGGGTGAGTCATTCCGCAATGGCGGCACCTTTGATATTTGAGATATACTACTTTTTGCTTTTGAAACCCACCACGCTTCGCGTGGCGAACGTTCGAGTGGGTAAGATCCGTCGAATTAGTTGCTGCCCAAAACATAACAGAGCCTCCGGCCATTAGTGATCGTGATCGGGAATTAATGATTGGTTCCAAATTAAATTTTTTGTCTAATTTTTGTTGTTCGATTGACACAACTACTTTCTGAGTTCAACTAAGTTTGAGTTGCATCTGTTATTTAGATTAAGTATAGTGCTGTTTTTAGTTAGATCATAATTATCTAGTGTGTATTGCGAATTTTATTATGGTCAAAAACATCGAACAAAGAGTTATAGACAATATAATTTCGTGTTCCGACCACAATCGTATCACATTGGAAAGTATGTCAAAGTATAACAAAAAAAAATGTATTTCGATTGAAGTACTGCTTAAAGAGAAACAAACAAAAACAACAATTATTAGAGGATAATAATCTATTAGGTACTAGCATGATGCTGTTGTTCCATCGAGTGGAAACTAGAAAGGGGTCGTGTCAACAGACAAACAGCTATTATCTCCTGCCGGACGAGCCGCTATTATCTCCCGGCACGAGAATTCACACCACCCGAATATAAATATGGTTATTCAAAACTAGTAACTTATTACGTGTCAGCTAGTGACAGCACGATTACACAGCGTGACATTTGCGTATCACTCAAAATAACTATTGTTAGGTACCACAAGACCATAACGACTTTTTATGATCACAAAAACTATTTGCCAATTGTTCTAGCCAGACTCCCACTCGTTAATGTTGAATTTTTTCAATATTAAAACATCAAGATAGTATTATTAATGTATGGTTTAGATGCTCACTTAAATGTTCATTGTTCAATCTTTAACTCGTTTTAGCGTGTGAAATTTAGCACACTTATATTGTAAATATCTTGGACATAAAATTAAAATTTCATCGTTATTGAAAACCTATTTTCGGGATTCCGTATCCCAAAGGAAAAACGGAACCCTTATAGGATCACTTTGTTGTTCGTCTGTCCCTCTGTCAGTCTGTTCGCTTGTCCGTCTATGTGTCAAAAAACCTTTTTCTCGACAATGCGTAGAGAGAGATATGAAATTGAAATTCATATCAAATATTCGGGGCCTATAGCCTTTTTTAGCTGTGAAAAAATCATACTTGTAAGTCAACATGTTCAATAGCTATGACCGTTTATGTCACATATTTTGGCAAATATTGCGATTTCACAGGGACGAAAGAGTGGCAGTTGTCCCGTGATTGAACAACTCAACGGGACTAGTGGGATAGACCCGGGAAATCAGAACCTATAGAGTACTTTCCGTTGACCTTGCACCATGAAATTTGGCGTGATGCAAGCTCTTAAGTACACTTTAAGGAAAAAATCTAAAAATCGTAAATATGTACAGCCGGCTTCAAAAGTAGATGAACATTTTAGTACCGTGTGACACCAACTATTAACAATGCAATATAGGTGTAACCATACTAAATAAAAGGAGTAGTTGGTGTGACATGGTACTAAAATGCTCTAAAATGCTTATCTACTTTTGAAGCCGTACATAGTTAGGAGCTTATACAATGTGTAACAAAAACTCTGTGAGCCCTTTTAGGAGCATGTTCAGAATCGACATACAAAAGATTATGGCGTCATTGAAAATTCAAAATTGTTAAATAAATTTTCTTCATAGAGCCAGCTATTTGTATGGGGGACTTCAAAATTAATATTAAAATTTTAAATTTTCAATGACGCCATAACTTTTATATATCGATTCCGAACATGCTCCTAAAAGGGTTCACAGTGTGTTACACACTGTTTAAGTTTGTACGGAATCCTCAGTGTGCGAGTCCGACTCGCACTTGGCCGGGTTTTTTAACTCTACACACACAAAGTTGCTAGTAGAATTTAGGAAATGCATAAATACAAAAATAATGAACGTTCTTTTTCTATTATACCTTCGTGTGTGCCAAGAGATCCGGTCTCGCAAGCATTAAAAAGATTATCCTGCAAAATAGTGGGGCCTTTCCGTTCAATTTCGCAAATCGCGCCGAGTCGACGGCTGGCCAGCTTGATGTATCGCACTTCCTCCGCTCCTTCACAAATTCACCACTTGATGGCAAATTGGACTTTTTTCAGTGGCCAAACGAAGAATATTAAATCAAACAGACCGGAATTGTTTGGAAGCTTACATAAGTCTTCTTACACGTTTTCGTCATGTGCAATATAATAGATACTCTATCTAAGATAACTTAGAGGTGATCCTATTTATAAATAGCAATATTAGATACCAAAATAAGGAATAAGGAAACATAGGAAAAAACAAAAGCAAACCTATTAATTTTTTTTGCTCATAATAAGGTACACGTTGTTGATTGTATTGTTAACCTGTTTATAGTTGCAGAGATCAATGCTATTTTCCCATTATTAATATCAAGTAGTCACTCAAACTTAATTAACGCTGTACAGATGCCAATTTCCTTGTTAGCGCTGCTTAGGTGGGATTTTTTAACAAGTTCTTGTTATTTAGAGATGAAAATATTTTTTTATATTGAGTGTTTTATTGCTGTCATTATTTTTAAACAATATACATTTTAATGGAGGTATAACTTATATTAGCGAATTACGTACATCATTATCAAGTTTGTAATTGATCATTTGCGTAGAATTTATATAGAGCAATATTTATTTTTACAAATCTTCTATTAAATAAACATCTATTTCATAAACAAATTCTCATGAGTACTAAAATATTAATATACACATAAGCTAGTTATGAAAATATTTCAATTGAAGCAGTATACAAAAACAATAAATAGAATACTAAATCTAAATACCTAGTATACGAACCTAAAATAATATTATTAACTTAATTAAAATCACTAATTAAAACTAAATTACATCTAAAAATGGCCCCTGTGACATTGTATCGAAGATACTGCAGCATTTCCTCGCTGAATTGCTAAACTAATACGTTGTGCGAGGAAGCTGCCAGCTCTTCGGTCTCCTGTGACGACTGTGTCTCTTTGAAATAGCCTTAACGAGGTTTAAAGCGCCTGGACCCCACGGACTCGACGCTAAATGGGCAGAATTAATCAATAATTCTCATTAATCATTCAATACCTTTTATACTTATGCAATTATAAAATGTACATGGGTAGGTAGTTCATATAAATAATGAAATAATTTTTATTTCATAATAAGTGGCAAGACAGCTAGCTCCTTAGTTAATGAGGAATCCCGGGTAAACATTGCTTCTATCTTCAAGTAAGTCACGATAATACTGAGGTGAGATGAAGGCTAAGGGCTTCCTTGTAAAGTGTTAAGGGGAGGTAACTTATGGTGGGTAAGGAAGGTAGTGATTATTTGTAGTTTGAACGAATGTATTTAGGGTGTTAAAATTGTGAACTCTATACACATCAAGAACTTGAAATTGAAGAGCAATGTTTTTATTTAAGTTTCTTGTCATAAACCCTTATGATATACACTCCCGGACAAATCGAGCCTCCTTGCCATTTTGGATTATATCGTCCATAACTTTTTTTAAAATTTTCCTCGACCTAAAAGTAATATAATATGCAATTTTTTAGCTGCGTGGTATATTCATAATCAGCACATTAGATTGAATATGATATATGATATCAACTACAAAATTGCATAAAAACTTTATGGTTGTCCAAATATTTTTTAAAGTTATAGATGATATAATGCAAAAAGTGCAATGTGGCTCGATTTAGGTGTCCCGGGTATATTGAGCATGAAATGTTAATCTAAGTCATTGTTAAAATGCACAGAACATATAATATTTTCTAAGGCGGAGGATAATGAGAACCATGCAAGAGTTGCAAACTTCAGTCCAATCCATCAGTCATTTTGACAGGTTATTGCTATATCTTGTTTCAATCACTATCATTATACTATTGTTGGATGCGTTATTGACAGACAACCCGATTGTGTAAGTAGATATAAGCCCTCCTTTTATACAATGGTGACTGAGTAAAGAGTATTATAAAATATCAATAACGTCAGAAATTATCAACTATCGCATAAGATGATAGGTGTTTTTGTCAGGCAAATTTACAATGACTGATGGAATTGATTGATAATAGATACTGAAATGTATTTTTTACATATTTAAAATTTTCATTTTCCCTATCAATTGACGCAAATACATATCTAATCGTGAGAAAATGTAGGAAGCTATACAAACTAACAATAAATAATCACATTATCGCTCGATTAACCATGCAATAATTTATTGGCGCCTACTTGTGATCATTTCACTATCACAATTTTAAGCGGTCGCCAAAATCGTCCACGGCCAAGTTCGCGTAATTTGAACATTATCTAAGTGATAACATGATAACAGTTAAATGCAAAATATATTGCAACTTAACGAAGCTTAAGTGAAATAATAATAATAATAATAATATTTACGATCTCATAACAACTACTTAGTTAATATTATTTAACAGGTTTTGTTACAGCAAAGCTTATTCATATTTTTTATTCAAATATATATCTTAAAACAATCAAATTGTTAATAGCTTGCATACTATAAAAAATATTTTTAATAATTTAATTCGTATTGCAACTTTCATAATTGTTAACGTGTAATAACTTTCATTTGAATATTTTTTATATTTGTGACTTTGCATTTTTTTTAAATGGTTAAAGCGTCGCCGGCACATTAGACGCGGGTTCGATTCCCGCCCGAGACAATTTTTTTAAATTGATTTCTAAATGTTTTTATTTAGTATTTAAGAACAATATTTTTTTTATATAAAAATAAAAATATTTTAATATAAAGATAATGCTTAATAAAATTTACATTACATATGGGTTATATTATCTACAGATCTATATGAACCTATCATAATACTAATTCGACAATAATCAAATATTCAATCGAATTCAATTCCTCAAGTGGTACAATCCTCAAAAGAGCTACGAGTCTTTGTAATATACATATTTAAAGCTACACAAACAGCACATGGGTTGCTTAGACTAACGTTACAATCCATTTTATCTACATCACTTACCTACTCAAATAGATTTAAGGCTATATTTTAAGCTAACGATTTCTCTTCCTTCCTATTTAACCACGTATATTTATAAAACAGTGCTGGCAAGATGCCACCTACTAACGGACCAACCCAATACACCCAATGATAATTCCAATTATTCGCCCATAATGCTGGGGCAAAAGATCGAGCTGGGTTCATACTCGCACCCGTAATAGGCCCTCCGGCAAAGGACAGACCGACAATTGTAAATCCGAACTTCAAGGGCACCGAATCCATTCTTTGCTCATTCACTGGATCCCAAACAGCACAATTTACAAGAGACAAAGCCAATGTTAACACGATTTCGACAGCTAAAGCTTGATATCCGTTTATACCCTTGTGAGGTAACGTTAAGCATAATCCATCGCCGGCCACGTCAACCGGTGATATTGCCATCAAAAATCCGTATCCTAGAGTTGCTCCAGCCATTTCCGCTACTATGTATGCTATCGCTACGGACGCCGTTATTTTGCCCCACAAAGCTGCAATTATTGATACGAAAGGATTCATGAACGCTCCAGATATATGCCCGAATATTTGTATGTTGAACATGACGACTAAGCCGAATGTCAACGGTGCATACATGACGGGGTTTGGCGAAAATCCCTCAATAGGTATACAAGACATGCATCCAAATGCAATCAACAACATAGTCGATACAAACTCCGCTAGTATACCTTTCCATTCCGACTGTATCCAATATATAATTGACTCTTTTTTCTTACTTCCGAAGGACGTCATAGTTTGGTTCTGTGGTATTGTCATTTCGGCTGCACAAATATCATCAATAAACAAAAGAAGAGATAAATGTTGATTATAAATAAAGCACTGATAAACACTTATTTGCTTTCGCTTATTTTGTATATGTTCACTAAGCCGAAATTTTGTTATCCATACAGAGCAACTCGTTCACGGCTGTTTTTACCGCTTACTGCGAATCGACGCGACCGTTTAGCAGCAAGCACACGATCATAATATTGATACTGCCTGTCAAACCTGATGTGCACTGAGCTAAATATACATAGAGCTGTACCGTTATCAGCTGTCCGACAAACATACCTGAACTTTGTTCTTAGTGCTATACTACAACTTTGTTGATTTTGCATGCGAATGCATCTGACCTAAAATATGTTTAAAAGATCACTTTTGTTAGAATCATGATTAAATTAAACTAATCACAACATTTACTCCGATCAAAACAACACAATATAAAGAGTCTATCATAATAATACGACTAAAGTTTACATTCATTAATTTATCTTTCCCAAATTTCGGTTTTATACGTGTTGCGCAATGAGAATTTATCTATTCTGGCTTGTGTGGAAAACCGCTAATCTTTACACTCCGCGGTTTCATCTCGGTGATAACCCATTTCGTGTGTAGGCGTATTTAATCCGACTGCTTCTGTATTTTATTTTGATATCCATAAAATGTACAGTCATTCTGTTAAGTTATATATGTAAGTAAGTATAGTACAGGTTATATCTGTTTTCCTGTCACTCAGCGGAGGTCAGCGCATTATGATTGTGATCATTCTTGATTACAGTACAAAAAATATGTGTCATCTCATTTAGACATTGTGGTGACTTAGCGGACCTCTTTTTTGTGTTGGGGGAATCTGTTGCGATGCCAAGGGGTTAAGTTGACTAAACCGCCCACTTGGGTACGCTGTAGGACTCCAGTCCACCAGCATCTATTCTGCCGCTCTCCCCAAACCACACCCCGAAACCGAAACACCTGATGAAGGTATGTTTGGTGTCGGAAAGCCAAATCGCGCAAGGAACTTACCCCGGGGGGAACAGGCCTTGCAGTATAAAAAACAAGCTGGGACTTCGCCTAGGGAGAGGTCACCAGGTTCAATTCGTTGGCCCCCAGACGGGCAATCAGGTTAATCAGGTCAGTCAGTCAGTAATGATTTTTTCCAGTCAAACATCGGTCCGATTGGGTACCCTCTCCCCAGCTGCTTAGAGTAGTTGAAGAGCGTCTGCAATGACACATCTCCTTCCACCCACCTGCGGCGGAGCGGGGTAGCAAGAGGATTCTCTGCCCGCGCTCGCTCGGAGGATGGCTGGAAGAGGCTTGGCCGAAGCACGGAGGAGATCGATATGTTTGGAATTTTGGTCACCCATCATAGGACTTACCACAAAAAACGTTGTTTAACCCTAGTAATCGATCCTAGTAATCAATGTAATCTGTCGAACCAATACCTGTGGGTATCATTAAAGTAACCTCGAATCAGTATCAATCAGCAGTAAGTTGTTGAGAAGTTGGGTATCCAGAAGACTACTTCACGCTGTAGCATCAGACCTAGGTTACCCCTATCATGAAAATACCACCAAAGAAACAGTTCACCAAAATGCATTAATCATTCGGACCTGTAAAAGTTGATGACTTCCCTTCATCAACTAGGTTATTCATAAAATATTATAGCTAAAAACCATCTCGATCATGTCAGGTTTTTAACAAAAAAAAACCGCATCAAAATTCATTTATTCGTTTGGGAGCTATGATGCCACAGACAGATATACAGACATGTTAAACTTATAACCTTTATTATCTTTTTTATTATCTTTTTCCATCGGAGGTTAAAAATAGCCTACGATACGTACTAATCTCAGACCGACTTAGTATACATAAAAAATTCATAAAAATTTTTAAAGCCGTTTCAGAGGAGTTCGAAAACAAACACTGTGACACGAGACTTTTATATATTGACGATTATTTTATGATTGAATTTTATATATTGACTAGCTTCTGCCCGCGACTTCGTCTGCGTGGACTACAGAATTGGGTCTAAAGCTTCGCTCGTTAACAATTTTTAATCTTCCCACGGGAACTATTTGAGAGATCATTAAGGAATATAAAGTACATGTCATCAATAATAATAAATAAATAAATAAATAAATGTCCTTTTCCATAGCATAGGTGACATTCATACCAAATTTCAAAGCTGTCTGCCCAAGTTGAATCTACACCTGTTCGGAAATTGGGAGAGCCTTCTCGAAAAGAACAGGCAAGAAACTCGAAAGGTCAAATTTTTATCTCCTCTTTTAAATCGCCATTTACAATTTTGGTGTTGTTACATAGTCATTGAAAGTAAAAAAAAATACAATCGCTATGCTTAAAATGTCAAAAAATAAGTTGTAGACTTACACACTAATCATAATACAATAAATTATGTTGTTACCAAACATATGATAACTTGGTCTGATTCAAAATCAGTGTCAGTTCTTTTCCTGACAACAATATTTGTTAACATCAGTAGCTATACACAACAACACGATTATTGACATTATAAGGAATAATATAACTTCATATTAACTCCAGGCATTGGCATCATTTAAATAATCGTTAACTTTATAATATCCTTTACTCATTATAGTCTTTTTTACATACGCTTTAAACTTATGAAAAGGCAAGTCGGTTACACTATGTGGAACTTTGTTGTAAAAAGTTATACATTTCCCCATAAATAAGCCTCTAGTTTTTTGGAGTCTGTACGTTGGAACGGCAAGTTTATTTTTATTTCTTGTGTTTAACTGGTGAACGTAGAAATTGGTTTCAAATGTATTGTAATTCTTATAGACATAAATCAAATTAATTATCATAAATGTATGGTCCTGCTAAGGTCAAAATATTAATTTCTCTAAATAAATCTCTTAGAGAATCCCTTGTTCGTAAATTATAAAAAGCGCGAACTGCTATTTTTTGAAGTACGAAAATACTTTCTATACTAGCTGCCGATCCCCACAGTAGTAGTCCATACGACATAACACTGTCAAAATAACTAAAGTAAAATCAATCTTGCCGTTTCAACATTAGTAAGTTGTCTTATTTTTTTAACTGCATATGCCGCAGAACTAAGGTCTGTTTGCCAAGGACTCAATATATGGGTCCCACTGCAAACGTGAATCTAATGTAATGCCCAAAAATTTGGTACAATCAATGAATTCAATAATTTGATTATTAATTTCCACAATAGTATCCACTTTCCTTACATTTGACAATGAAAATTTTATACATTTATATTTATTTGAAATTAATGATAAGTTATTAATTGTGAACCAATGCAATACTTTAGAAAGAGTACTATTTACAACGTCAGTATTTTCATTTCCTCTGTCAACCTTAAATATTAAAAAAGTATCATCTGCAAATAGTACTGTTTGTTAGTGAAGTGTGGGAGATCATTAATGTAAATTAAAAAAAACAAAGGTCCCAATATCGATCCCTGAGACACACCCATAGTTATAGATGCACCAACAGACTCAGTTTTGTTAATAACAACTTTCTGGACCCTATTGGACAAATAAGACTCCATAAGGCTAATTGCTTTTTCGGTGACACCATAATGTTTGAGTTTATTTAAAAGAGTCTGGTGACTAACGCAGTCGAAAGCCTTCGACAGGTCACAAAATATACCAATCACATCTTGTTTACTCTCCCAAGCGGCAAAAATGTGTTTGAAACAAACAAACATCCACACTTTCACATTTATAATATTAGTAAGATATAATTGACGATGAAGAAGGTGAAAAAGGTGATGTTTAAACTGGTATATATTCTCAGTAACGTACCTACTAATCATTAGTGTCCTATATTGCATCTACGTTTAAATGAATGTGAGTCTATTGCTTCTCGTTGCATATCGTTCCTTAAAGTTGTAAATAGGGTTTTTTTATTAATGCCACTTAAATCATAAAACTATGTTTCAACAAAAATATTTAGGCATCAAATAGGAAATTTAATCGAAGCAGGCGTATGTTTCGAATTTTCCAAAACACAATATAATTTCCACCCATGGTATATATACAGAATGATTTTTTCAAGTGTTCCTGGATAAAATCTAATCCGAAGCTATTACAAATAGCGAAAAATACTCAAAAAGATCCCAGAACCTATTTTGATAAATACTGAAACTCCATAATTAGATTTTTTTTTAATATTTTTATAGCCGGAAACCAATAGTGTTTTTATAAGAGCCAAATTCTGTGAAGTAATGATATATTGCAAACTAAAGGAAGGGGCTCATTTTCGACAAAATACTATGTAGGTACAACCAGTTCATGTACAGCCAAACTTTTGGAAAATGAAATTTAAAAGTGCTCATATAATGAAATGTATAATAACTTGAAGCGATCGTTAGGAAAAAAAATTAAACGAAATTTACAATCTTGTGGAGTTGAATGCAGTACACACTTCTTGTCGGAAACTTGTAAAAATAATAGAGATATAAACAGGGAAAGATAGGGCTATTTAATATCAACACGAGCAGCTTCATTAAGTATCTACACACCCTTCTTAATTAAGTTGCGCAATCAACGACGCCACTGCCATTCGCTTTAATAACAACGTTATAAAAATTATATTTCTTACTGTTTTCCTTGATTATCACATTTACAATACGTTTTTACAGACTATATTGAAAAAGATTTCGTTAAATATGCATATTTGTGTTCCCATAGAATAGACCAATAATGTAAATATTTATTTTAAAATATTTAAACACTTCCTGCTATTTTGATCATTCAACAGGTCGACCGTTAGCTAAAAATATATCAATCAGAATAATAATTACCAAGGTACCATTGGATTTTTTTATGCATGTTGTGTTTGTCTGTAAGAGGTTATACAATTAGATCCTTCTTATTTATTTTTTAAGTTATGTAATTTTTGTTGTATTAACCGTAGACAAACCAAATTAAAAAAATAAAAAATAATTGCAAAAATTCTATTTATGTTAAAAGGTTATACTATAGATAACGTTGTTTTTATACGAAAACAAAATATTTACTTTTAGGAATTTTTATTTTATTTTTACGAAAACAACATATTTATTACAGAAACAAACTTCGCCGGATTACAGTCCGGGGCGTATTGTTTGAATTGAATATTATTTGTTTTTGATTATAAAACGTTGGGTCAAATAAAATGAGTATTGTAAGCTTAAAATTATCATAACAGCTCATATACCACCGAGGGGCTGGAGCCTACCCTAAGCTAGGGTGTTTATGCCTTCAAACGTGGCCTATCTCGAAGGCGACCCTCCTCCCATTGGTGAGGATGAATTTGGGGTGGCTGTCTCTGAGGGCAAGCGTACTGCCCCTGGCCCAGATGGAGTCCCGGGAAAAGCCTTGGGACTCTCCGTCAACCACCTGGGTGACCACCTTCGGGAGCTGTTCGATGCGTGTCTCCGCACCGGGCAGTTCCCGAAGCCATGGAAAGATGGCATGCTATGCCTCCTGCGAAAGGAGAACCGGCCTGCGGACGATCCGTCCGGTTACAGGCCGATAGTGCTGCTGGATGAGGTCGGTAAGATTTTCGAGAGGCTTGTTGCCTCCCGAGTCGGGACATGTCTGAGGTGGGGCCGAACTTGTCCCAAGCCCAGTTTGGCTTTCGTGTGGGGCGTTCCACAGTTGATGCCCTCACGGATTTGAGGGCGCTTGTGAGCGACGCCAACGAAAAGGGGGAGAGGGTGCTGGCGGTATCTTTAGACATCACCAATGCCTTTAATAGCCTCTCCTTTAATACCATCCTAGAGGCACTCCGATACCACGGGGTGCCTCAATATTTGTTGCGCGTCCTTACCAGTTATCTGGAGCTGCGGGAAGTTGTTTTTATCGGCCAGGGTGATGTGGCTAGCCGTCATCCCGTGTCTCGCGGCATTCCACAGGGATCTGTTCTAGGACCCCTACTCTGGAACGTCAGGTATGACTGGGTATTTCGCGCTGCCCTCTCCCCTCGTGTGAAACTTCTTTGTTATGCGGACGACACACTTGTCACCGCGAGGGGGAGGGACTTGGAGGAGACCCTACGGCTGGCCTTAGTGTTCGCCACTTTGGTCGTAGAGAGAATTAAGGCTCTCGGCCTTAAGGTGGCGCTCCACAAAACCGAGGTTGTGTTGTTCCACGGGCCTCGCAGAGGAGCTCCATCAGGCGCCGTAATCGCGGTGGCCGGCGTTAGAGTGGCGCTTCAGCGGCACCTGAAATACTTGGGCTTGGTAATTGACGGGAGGTGGAGGTTCGACGAGCACTTTCGTCGCCTCGAACCGCGCCTCGTAGGGGCTGCTGATGCGCTCGGGTATCTTCTCCCAAATGTCGGTGGCCCGAGCGCAAATGTCCGGCGATTATACGCAGGCATAGTAAGGAGCATGGCCTTATATGGGCATCCAGTGTGGGCTGACGCCCTTGGCCTCCGCGCGATTGCGTCCCTGCATAGGGCGCAGCGCGCCATGGCATTAAGGGCGATCAGGGCGTATCCCACACGGTAACATGTGTCCTGGCTGGCACTCCCCCTTGGGAGCTAACGTCCCACGTCCTGGCGGCCGCCTATCGCGTCCACATGGACGCAAGAGACAGCAACCGGCGCTTGGCGCCGAGAGAGAGGGCCTCTGCCTTGGAGGAGGCCACAGTGGCCACAGGACCGTCGAGGCCATGCACCCGTTCCTCACCACATGGGCGAACCGGCATCACGGGTCGCTCTCATACCACTTAGTGCAAATTCTTAGCAACCATGGTTGCTTTGGCCGCTATCTGCACCGCATTGGACGGGAAGCGACCCCCGAGTGCCACCACTGTGGCGCCGAAGAAGATACCGCGAAGCACATCTTAGCGGTGTGCCGCGACTTCTCCTCGGAGCGCCGTGAGCTGACCGCCGTCATCGGCGACGACCTTTCCCTCCAAAGCGTGGTCTGTGCCATGCTGGTGGGAGAGAGGACGTGGGACGCGGTAAACTCCTTCTACGTAGATGTGATGAAGCAGAAGGAGTCGGCGGAGAGGGCCAGAGAGGAGGATTCCTCGGCCGATCATTGCCGCCGTAGAAGGACGGGGCGGAGGAGGCGGAATTATGCCCGCCTTCTTCCTCCTGATGGCAACCAGCGGGGCCCTAGGTTGGGAAGCCCGGGACCTGCATTGCATCGGTTGCCGCCAGTCGCTGATCGAGGCGAGCAGACGCCGAATGAGGTCGTGGATGTGTTCATTCGAGTTCTCATGACCTTGTCCGGCAGCGACGCGGCCCTCCTCGGCGTGTCTTCTTCTGATAAGGAGGACACGGCGATGATGGATGTGCTCGCGCCAAGGCGTGTGTGAGGGGCATCGGTGGGTTTTAGTCGGTAGGCCGCGGTTCCTAGCTGGCACTCTGCCCCCAGGGGCCGCGGATAGTTGGACATAACCCCGCGCCTTCCCAAGCGCGGGGTATGCGTAATGCATTTCCCACTAAAAAAAAGGGTGTTTATGCCTTAGTCAACCACGCTGGCTCAGTGCGGATCGGTCGATTTCACATTCACCTTTGAATTTCTTCGCAGATGTATGCAGGTTGCCTCACAATATTTTCCTTCACATTAGGAGCGTCAGACAAATGTACATTCGAAGAACGATAAACATAATATTGGTACATGGCCGTCTCAAAACTCTCGAACCCCGGACCGGAGTTTACAGCGCCACCGTCGCGACGCCCCTTTTAATATACCTACCAAAAGTCGAGTTTATCCCAATACTTTATTTACAAACAAATGCAAAGGTGCATTATTCAATATTTCGATATCGAAGATAAAATGTCTCAATGAGACAGTATCTCATTGAGCCATTTTATCTTATTTCAGACCTACTTCAGATATATGACTATGACGCTGATACAAAAGAATTTATTAATGACTGATCTCTACCAAGAAAACTGAGGCATTTTATTTCGTTGCTGCTGCGTTATAAATATACTATACATTAATATAGACTAGAAATTCTTATTTAGATATTATTCAAAGTTTTAATATTATTATATATTTATTAAGAGTGGGCCAGGCAGACGTGGTCCTGCCCGATTACAGCGCCACCCAATGGGCTTAATTGTAGTTTTAAACCTTCTCTGGACCTATTCAAACACATAGTTCATCAGCGATTCATTTTTATCAATATAAGAAGAAGATAAGCTATAAATCAAATGTAGAGTTCATGTTATTCCATTCCAATACTTATAATAACCACCTGTCTATTTATAAACCACTTTAATTAAGTAACTTGTAGTAGTTTATAATTTTTAACATACCTTAATTGTTTTTAATATAACAGTACTTATCAATATGGATGTTGTAAAAATGCATCCTAATGCTTTTATTTCCTTTATTCGGTGAATGGCAGATTCTGGAAATGGCAGATTCTGTATACACGGCAGATTCTTGAAACGGCAGATGTACAGTCAAATAACGAATGGCACTTCGTTCAAACCTTTCGACAATTTATTTGCTTGCTCGACCTGTATTCACAAAACCCAGTGGAATGGGTTGTTTTAAATTTCCCGCCGCGAAAATTTGAAATGACTTACCACCTCCTGTACGGATTAGTGCACATCAATCATGCAAAACTTTTCGTAGAAAAGTATTGCACTGGCTGTTTTTAAAGCAATCCACTGATGCACTATCAATGGGCTATGTTTTGAAACGCTGTAATTGTAATTTTATTTTTCATTACTTTTTGTTTTTTTTATGAGTTTTTTTATTTATTACTTTTGTTTTTTTTTATTTATAAGGCTTTTTTTTATTTAGCGAGCGAGCGGCTGGAGCGGATCCAGCTCTCAATCAACATGCATCGCCTCAAATTTTTTCGTCCACCTATCGCAGTGGTTCTTTAGTTACATTTTATGTATGGCTTCGCGGACCACTTCGGCTGCTTCCAGGGACCACCAGTGGTCCGCGAACCACCAGTTAAGAATCACTGATCTATCACATGTCACATTACAACTGACCGCGGAGTAGGGGTAAACTAAAGACAAGTGAAAGGCGCTCGGCAAAGCAGCCAAAACCAATATGGCTTTAATAAACTTTCAGTTAAATGCCTACGATCCGAAAAAAAGTTTCACTTGCATCGTGGTTTCATAAAACAACACAATAATTTATTTTTGTTGTACCGCATTTATACGGTGGGTGCAAAGTTTTGTAAACCCGGCCGTACTAAATAAGATCTCGGAGCCGACAGCTAAGCTGATGGAGGAAAGACGTGGAATGGGTCTGCAGTCTTCTGAAGATGCTCGTCGGTGACTCAACAGACAGATCTCTAAGTGTCCGACTCGCGACATACGCCGATTTAATACGGAATGTATTAAAGAGGCCATTGAGCAAAACAAGGGCTCCAAAATGTTCGCAAGAGATCTGTCACTCGGTCAGAGTCTGCTGACGAAGCTGAAGACAGAGGACGGCAGAGTCATTACATCCCGACCTGAGTTTATGGCCGAGATCGAACGCTTCTATGGACAGTTTTACGCAACATCGCAGGCACCTATTATTCAGGCTACATACCCTAGAGCCAAATTGACCCGACACACTACACCGAAGATATCCCGGACGTCAGCCTGTACGAGATTAGTGTGGCTCTCAAACAGCTTAAAAACAAAATGGCGCCAGGTGATGACGGAGTTACAGCCGAACTCCTAAAAGCGTCATACTCGAGGGCAAAACGCCTAATACATGGCACAGGGGCGTGGTGGCACTGTTCTTCAAAAAGGGCGACAGGGCCCAGTTGAAGAACTATAGACCCATCACGCTCCTGAGTAATGTTTACAAGCTGTTCTCGAGGGTCATCACGAATCGCCTCGCACGCAGGTTCAACGACTTCCAGCCTCCCGAACAAGCCGGTTTCTATAGTACCATAGACCACATCCATACGCTGCGGCAGGTTATACAGAAGACCGAGGAGTACCTATAAACTGTCCCTATGCTTGGCGTTTGTGGAGTATGAGAAAGCCTTCGATTCTGTCGAGACCCGGGCCGTGCTTAAGATCACTCAGCTTTTTCTGAATCCATATTGCACCATTTAAGTAATTTTATTATTTATTAGCTAGTCAGAATGTTTAAATATCTTGAGTGTGACGTACTGTGACAATAAATAATAACATCAATATTATAAGTGGCCAGTAGCTATCAAAGTGGTGTAAAGTAGGTTGATAAAAACGCGTGCCTACTAAGTATCACCTCAGAGCAAACGGGAAAATGCTAACTGAAACAGAGGCGACAGTGGCCAATGTCAGTCAAGGCTCTTGATTTTGGAACCTACATATTTGATCTGACTGTACAAATTATGCCGTTGCAAGAATCTGCCATTTGCAGAATCTGCCGTTTACAGAATCTGCCATTTCCAGAATCTGCCATTCACCGAATAAAGGTTTTATTTGATTGATCTAAGCTGTTTGGCCGCAGATTGCCTTTACAGCGTCACCTTGACTTAATTTGGGGAAAGTGAGAACTTTGATGGGTCTTCCAGTCATGCAGGCGAATTGATCTTGGTGGATTTGAAGCGGACAGGTGGGCGTAATAGCAATTTCTAGCGCTATGTCTTAAAAATCTCCTGACGTCACAGCTAGCCTGTATTAGCCTAATGCTGCGGCTCCACTTGCAACGTAGCTTTAGTAAACGGAATAATTTTGACTGTGGTCAAACAAATGTGGTCAATAGCTTAGCGCGTTGATTCGTATGAGGCATTGATAGTGGGGTTAGACGAATTTCCGCAGATGTAGCCCCTAATCTTAGGCGTTATAGTTATTTATAACGCATTCAATAACGCGTATTAGGTCTCAGGTGTTAGCTCTAAGATTAACATAGGTGAAGTCGCGGCCTAACAATATTATCATCATGCTACAATCAGTCAACTCATCATGCTACAATTATTTATTAGTATTTGTATAATTTATAGTAATTTATTGTTAAATAGTATTTATTAAATATCAATATTCATTGACGTTGTGTATTGTATCGCTTTACGTAGCGGTGTCCTTACTCGGCGCCTTCTCCATGTAGAGTTCCATGTAGCGCTCCGGGCTCCTTTAGATGGAAGTAAGGCTACCAGGATCCCTAGGGGTCCTTGAGTTAGAATGCCGTTTACTTCTAGTTCTTCCGTTATAATTTCTAATAACGCGAGAATACCTGAACTGCTCACCATTGCGCTGGTAACTCTGATATCAAAACGAATGTCTCCCTAACTCTCAACTCGAACTCTCAACATATTCTGGCATTCGTATTTTAAACCCTTATGGCGTGATCGCCATAATACTTTTGTCATGAGTATTTCTTTGCTATCCATTTCCACTCAAAAGTTGCGTGGAAGACATAGCTTTTAAAGATAGGATCCTCTTTTGTGCGCACCTCTAGCTTAAAATTTAATGCCCGTATTGCCCACGACTGTAATAAAGATTATCTACAATTATTAGATTCTTACAAAACGGTCATTGCAAACGATTCACATGTTTGTAAAATCGAGGAAACTTATAGAAAATGAAAAGTTTATCGGAGCTGTCATTTCATTTTGTTAAATGGCCAAAGTGCGTGAAATCATTCCATGGGCCGCTATCGGGGTAAGTTACGTGGCTTTAATCCGAACCATTTACTATAATCCTCATTTGGGGAGAGTGCGGGGCTGATTAATCGCGGGCCTGGATGCGCTCGAGACGGTGGAGGAACGTTCATTCATTTATTTCATACCCTTCTTGACCGCCTCTGGTCTCAGTAGGTGATTGGTGAAACTCCCGCATTTCAACTAAGTTCTGGTTACCAACCAATTTCATCTGAGTCGTGTAACTATTATAAAAGCAGTTTTATGAATAATTTAGCTTGCGTTTGATTTTAAATTTATTTGAAAAAAATATAGTTAGGTATATTACATAACCCACTTCATATTTTGAAGTGCAAGGGTAAGTATTTGGAAATTCCGAAAAATAAATAATTAAAAGCTTTAAAAATCACGATGTACAATTCCTCCTTGTCGCAGATCACAAACATTTTCTTAATCCTAATAGCATACTGTCCTTGATTATCTATCAGATAGGCATAAATCTACATTCTCTATATCTTCTTGATACATTCTACCCGGCGACTCTATGTAAAACTAAAACCAAGTGCTCTATCCCATCTAAATAGTTATAATTTTTGTAACGGCATACCGTTTATCAATAAATCAATAATTGAGAATTCTTTATTGAAAAACGGTATGCCATAACAAAAATTGTGTTTTTTTTTTGTGAATAATGGTAAACGTTTGCGCGCGAAGCCAATAACCGCCTGTACAATCCTTTGAAGTTGCCAAAGATAAACATGTCCGGAAATATACAGGC